>OY787660.1:64987680-65685027 GCA_963678985.1 Spisula subtruncata
TCAAACTTTGCCTATATTTCATAGAGAACAACATTCTGGTCAAGTGTCATGATGATTGGATCAGAACCACGACCTCTTGAGTGAACACAAGGTTTTTCTAAGATTTGACCTAGTGACCTAGTTTTTGACACGGCATGACCCAGTTTCGAACTTGGCCTAGATATCGTGCAGAACAACATACTGACTAAGTTTCATGAAGATTGGCTGAAATTGGTGACCTCTAGAGTGTACACAAGGTTTTTATAAGATTTGACCTAGTGACCTAGTTTTTGACCAACCATGACCTAGTTTCAAACTTGTCCTAGATTTCATGGAGAACAACATTCTGACCTAGTTTCATGAAGATTGGAACAAGATGGTTACATCTAGAGTGTACACAAGATTTGTCAAAGATTTGACCTAGTGACCTAGATTTTGACCCCATATGACCCAGTTTCGAACTTGGCCTAGATTTCATGGAGAACAACATTCTGATCAAGTTTCATGAAGATTGGATCAAAACTGTTGCCTCTAGAGTGTACACAAGCCAATTGTGACGACGGACGACGACGGACGACGACGGACGGACGACGGACGAAGAGCGATCACAAAAGCTCACCTTGTCACTATGTGACAAGTGAGCTAATAAAAGCATGCATTTCTTTTACTAGTAAACAACATTAAAATCATAAAACTTGATCCTCATATCCAATATTTGTCCCAGGACATCTTCAAAATATATTGTATTTTGTGAACTGGTTTTATAAAGTGATACAAGGAGCATGACAACTGCACAAGGACAATTTTCACTGTGCAAGGTCCATGTTCACTGTGCAAAGGTTCTTGTTCACAGTGCAAGGACAATGTGCACAGTGCAAGGACCATGTTCACTGTATAAGGACCATGTTCACTGTGCAAGGACAATGTTCACTGTGCAAGGACAATGTTCACTGTATAAGGACCATGTTCACTGTGCAAGGACAATGTTCACTGTGCAAGGACAATGTTCACTGTGCAAGGTCCATGTTCACTGTGCAAGGTCCATGTTCATTGTGCAAGGTCCATGTTCACTGTGCAAGGACAATGTTCACTGTAAAAGGACAATGTTCACTGTGCAAGGACCATGTTGACTGTGCAAGGACAATGTTCACTGTAAAAGGACAATGTTCACTGTGCAAGGAGCATGTTCACTGTGCAAGGACCATGTTCACTGTGCAAGGACAATGTTCACTGTGCAAGGAGCATGTTCACTGTGCAAGGACAATGTTCACTGTGAAAGGACAATGTTCACTGTACAAGGACAATGTTCACTGGGCAAGGACAATGTTCACTGTGCAAGGTCCGTGTTCACTGTGCAAGGACAATGTTCACTGTGAAAGGACAATGTTCACTGTGCAAGGACAATGTTCACTGTGCAAGGAGCATGTTCACTGTGCAAGGAGCATGTTCACTGTGCAAGGAGCATGTTCACTGTGTAAGGACCATGTATACTGTGCAAGGACTATCTTCACTGTGCAAGGAGCATGTTTACTGTGCAAGGACAATGTTCACTGTGCAAGGACAATGTTCACTGTGCAAGGACCATGTTCACTGTGCAAGGACCATCTTCAATGTGCAAGGACCATGTTCAATGTGCAAGGACCATCTTCACTGTGCAAGGACCATGTTCACTGTGCAAGGACAATGTTCACTGTGCAAGGACAATGTTCACTGTGCAAGGTCCATGTTCAATGTGCAAGGACCATGTTCACTGTGCAAGGAGCATGTTCACTGTGCAAGGTCCATGTTCAATGTGCAAGGACAATGTTCACTGTGCAAGGACAATGTTCACTGTGCAAGGACAATGTTCACTGTGCAAGGAGCATGTTCACTGTGCAAAGAGCATGTTCACTGTGCAAGGACAATGTTCACTGTGCAAGGACAATGTTCACTGTGCAAGGAGCATGTTCACTGTGCAAGGAGCATGTTCACTGTGCAAGGACAATGTTCACTGTGCAAGGACAATGTTCACTGTGCAAGGACAATGTTCACTGTGCAAGGACAATGTTCACTGTGCAAGGACAATGTTCACTGTGCAAGGACAATGTTCACTGTGCAAGGACAATGTTCACTGTACAATGACCATGTTCACTGTGCAAGGACAATGTTCACTGTGCAAGGACAATGTTCACTGTGCAAGGAGCATGTTCACTGTGCAAGGTCCATGTTCACTGTGCAAGGAGCATGTTCACTGTGCAAGGAGCATGTTCACTGTGCAAGGAGCATGTTCACTGTGCAAGGAGCATATTCACTGTGCAAGGACAATGTTCACTGTGCAAGGACAATGTTCACTGTGCAAGGAGCATGTTCACTGTGCAAGGAGCATGTTCACTGTGCAAGGACAATGTTCACTGTGCAAGGACAATGTTCACTGTGCAAGGACAATGTTCACTGTGCAAGGACAATGTTCACTGTGCAAGGACAATGTTCACTGTGCAAGGACAATGTTCACTGTGCAAGGACAATGTTCACTGTGCAAGGACAATGTTCACTGTACAATGACCATGTTCACTGTGCAAGGACAATGTTCACTGTGCAAGGACAATGTTCACTGTGCAAGGAGCATGTTCACTGTGCAAGGACAATGTTCACTGTGCAAGGAGCATGTTCACTGTGCAAGGAGCATGTTCACTGTGCAAGGAGCATGTTCACTGTGCAAGGACAATGTTCACTGTGCAAGGAGCATGTTCACTGTGCAAGGTCCATGTTCACTGTGCAAGAAGCATGTTCACTGTGCAAGGAGCATGTTCACTGTGCAAGGACAATGTTCACTGTGCAAGGACAATGTTCACTGTACAATGACCATGTTCACTGTGCAAGGACAATGTTCACTGTGCAAGGACAATGTTCACTGTGCAAGGAGCATGTTCACTGTGCAAGGACAATGTTCACTGTGCAAGGAGCATGTTCACTGTGCAAGGAGCATGTTCACTGTACAATGACCATGTTCACTGTGCAAGGACAATGTTCACTGTGCAAGGACAATGTTCACTGTGCAAGGAGCATGTTCACTGTGCAAGGACAATGTTCACTGTGCAAGGACAATGTTCACTGTGCAAGGACAATGTTCACTGTGCAAGGACCATCTTCACTGTGCAAGGACCATGTTCACTGTGCAAGGACCATGTTCACAGTGCAGGGACAATGTTCACAGTGCAAGGACAATGTTCACTGCGCAAGGACCATCTTCACTGTGCAAGGAGCATGTTCACTATGCAAAGACCATGTTCACTATGCAAGGACAATGTTCACACTGCAAGGAGCATGTTCACTTTGCAATAAGCAATTTACAACAGTGTGCAAGGACCATGTTGAATGTGCAAAGAGCATGAATACTGTGTAAGATCATGACAACAGAGCAAGGAGCTGTGTTACTATGCAAGGAGCTGTGTTACTACACAAGGAGCTGTGTTACTATGCAAGGAGCTGTGTTACTATGCAAGGAGCTGTGTTACTATGCAAGGAGCTGTGTTACTACGCAAGGAGCTGTGTTACTACGCAAGGAGCTGTGTTACTATGCAAGGAGCTGTGTAACTATGCAAGGAGCTGTGTTACTACGCAAGGAGCTGTGTTACTATGCAAGGAGCTGTGTAACTACGCAAGGAGCTGTGTTACTATGCAAGGAGCTGTGTTACTACGCAAGGAGCTGTGTTACTATGCATGGAGCTGTGTTACTATGCAAGGAGCTGTGTTACTATGCAAGGAGCTGTGTTACTATGCAAGGAGCTGTGTTACTACGCAAGGAGCTGTGTTACTATGCAAGGAGCTGTGTTACTACGCAAGGAGCTGTGTTACTATGCAAGGAGCTGTGTTACTACGCAAGGAGCTGTGTTACTACGCAAGGAGCTGTGTTACTACGCAAGGAGCTGTGTTACTATGCAAGGAGCTGTGTTACTACGCAAGGGGCTGTGTTACTATGCAAGGAGCTGTGTTACTACGCAAGGAGCTGTGTTACTACGCAAGGAGCTGTGTTACTATGCAAGGGGCTTTTCAACTGTGCAAGGAACATGGCAACTATGACATTGTATGACATGCTATATCAGTATCACTGGCCTGAAGCTTTCACTGGTGTCTTGCTGTGACCTATAATTATACCCGTTTCACTGGTCAGCTGTTGTTGACTGGAAACCTGCAGCCTGCTTTTAGCTCTAAGCCTATATAACCATTATACCTGTATCACTGGTCTGCTACTTCTGACTGACGGCCTGCAGCCTGCTTTCGCTAGCCTGCATAACCATTATACCAATCAAGTAACAAACCATTTTATAAGAGGTAATTAAGACTTGATGAAAGCCCTTGTGACTCCAGACAGTTGATGCAGGGGTAGATATACCGCAGTAAGCCATGAAAGCATGCCAGTGCAGGGAGCATGTAGGGAGCATGCTGGGCCCCTAATTATGAAAACAGGATCGGAGAGACTGGTGGTAAGTATTTATAATTATCAAACTCTCATCAGTTCTCATTAACAAGTATTTATCAGTAACATTAAAATGAAATATATCCATGGCTGGTACATAGTTCCACTGATATAATCATCAACACAAACATACTTTCTTGCAATAACCACATTCAAAGTTCACTTTTAATGGAAAATCATAGCAATGTTGTTATAACAAAGTCACCAAATAAATTCTTTTCGGCAAGTTTTGTTCTACACGTTGCAATAAAACATCTACAACTGCAAAACCTTTATTTGCTTTACCCTGGATATGTTTTTGCCATTTAGACAGGGAAAAGCACCTGTTTTACAATGATTTACACAGTCTGGCATTAATTAGAGTTGAAGTAGGTAGTTAAGGTTTTTAGTTGGGCCTGTATTTAAACTCTTTTATAGTCAGAATGATGCAAATACATGATAAGTGGTACTTTAAATATCAAGTGTTATATTCGACACTAGGCTAAGTAATATCCCCATATTTTATGGGATACCTCAGTTTGCCAGTGCGTTATATTATATAGATAATAGCAAGAGCCTTCTGGTTAGTGTAATGATGGGGATTTTATTACCGAACATGAGCGTACTATATAACTGTGGTCTATTTATTATAATCAGGGAATTAAAGTTTATTATTCTAGACACCAAAAAATATTGAAATAAAAATTTGAAAAAATAATGAAAAGATTCAAAAGACATTATATTAGTGTGAGATTGGGTTTTTTAATCAAGAATGCATAATTAACATAGAATCGTACCATCATAATGTGCAACAATTCACAGTAAGTTTGGATTCACATTTTAATATTTTAATCCTCGTTTACGCTTCTAAGTGTAATGCAATCTGAGACAAATCCGTTTAACTTTATCCAAAACGATTAAAACAGCGAGATAAAGATGTTATATAATGATAACAGATGTATGGTAAAGAATTGTCTATAAAAATATCACCGATTGAGTGGATAATTAAACAAGAGCCTTTCATGTAATACTTCGACTTCGAAATGAAATGCTTAACAATAAACATAAAAATCTTCAAAATACTTCAAACCATAAGAAAGCATATATAAGTATTTAATCATCGTATCACATAATCCCATTCACGAGCTGTGAGCTAAGCCATAGTGATATTCACATCTGATTTCATGTATTTACTACTCATTCAACATAATATTGACTCAATCATAACCATCGTGATATAACCTTGATTAAAACAAAGACTTTTTGCTTGAAGCAAAAAGATGGAAAACAAGATCGGCAGAAATTCAAAGAATCACAAATATTCAAACATTTACTATCAGGGCCAGAACTTTTATATTTAAAATATGCACAACTTCAAATTCTGGGGTGGTATTCAATATAGATCTTATCTCATTTAGACTAATTGCAATGGAGAATATTTAGGGTAAATAGCCAATCATATCGCTTGTTACTGACCAAGAGTTTAATATGGAGTAATCTGATTGGTTGTCCATATCATTAAGTCAAGTTAGATCAATATTGTAAACCATCCCAGATAAAGATTCCAGCAAAGTGTCACAACTTATGGAAGTACACCTGATACAAAAAGCCAACCACAATGGACCGATTAACCACTCAATTTGCCCATCTTATATGCACTGGTTGGTCAGTCAGTTATAACCATGCCCCCTATCCCCCAGCTGTCCCCTGCAGGGCGGGGGAATGGTGGGTTTTTTGACAATTTGACAGCCCAAAAGTAAAAATCAACGCCTATCCCCAAGGGCCGGGGGTCGTGGATGTAGCTGACTCAGGGTGCATTTATATACAGTTTTACAGTTTTATTGGTATAATCGGCATTTGAAATGCCTTGGACCATTTATATACTAGTCATTGGCAAAAACCCCAGTTATGATCTGTTACATTGCTGAAGTAAAGTGGTAAGTTTAAACTGAACGGATACTTTATTAATAGCCTAGGTTGTAGGATGCAGTCTAGCATGATGGACACACTGTGATATATTACGATGCTTCACCAGAGATGACCCTTATCACGGTGGGGGATCCAACATATCGATACCAAAATGGGTTATGCATAATTTCATATGTCGAACTTCATGGTGTACATATGTTGTACACATTTTGACGAAAAAAATACGAAAGTCTTATTTGTTATCGATTTATGTTACAATCAAATTAATTTGCCCAAATATCTCAATGCAGTGCCACCCTTTATACATTTCCAAACATGTACATGTAGTTATTTTATCTGTACGTGTAGCAATGACTAAGAAAAACTGATTCTCCGTCAGGAGGTGTGACTGAAAATTCGCGACAGTTTGACCAACACGAGAAAATCTTTTATATTTTCACTTCAGTTGTTTGATTTTCGTTATAGAAATATAACATACCTTTCATTACACACATGTTTCAAATTTAACGGCGATTTGTTGGCTAGAAAAATATTTATTGTAAAAAAACAGCATGCTCTTCATATGTTGTACGTGTTTTCCATATGTTGGATTGAAAATGTTTAATTTGTCGCTTTTATATTGAGTTTAAATATATTTCCTGAAAAAACACAAACTCAAATCTGTTTAAGTTATCTTCATAGGGGATTTAATTGCCTGAGCGTAGCGCAGGCTATTGAAAATACCCAGACCAGTTATACGGGTGACATGCGTATTTTCGTTGAGTCTCAGCAGGTACTAATGCTCTCAAAAAAAGTTATTTCCGGTCAAAAATTTCAGGCAGTTTTCCGAGGTGAATGGTCCTTGGAATATAAAAAAAATAGTAAGCTGTAAACGGTTGAGCCTATCGTTCTCTTTCAATTAATTATTATTTTTAAAAAAATGTGTAATAAATAAAACAAACTATTTTTAAAAAAACAAAGGGAAGTAAGAAATACCTCTACTCCCCATGACCGTGGACCGTGTCACTAGCCAACTCATTGCAAGCGTTTGCGAGATTTTTTCCATGCGCCCGTTTCACATGGAAGATGTTTTAAGAAACATCAAAAATAAAGGTGAAATTTTCATTTAAATAGCCGATTTATCATGACAGTACTCGATCTCCGAGGAAATTGGTCTTTAATAGACATTTTTACGTAGCTTTACAATGATATCAACACTCAGATCATACCAGATGCTTGAACGTAAGTAGGCTACAATTCGTTCCATGTCAACAACTGAACAATGCAAATCAACAATTCTATGTCTCAATGTATAGCTTGTCAAAGCAATGTTTATGAGATTATTTTGTTACTGTCAGTGTGTATAAGACTTATGTACCAGTTAGTTTCATCCACAGCAGCCCAGCCACGGGGGGAGGGCGCTCTGGAATTTTGAGTTGTCAAAAACAACGGCCCTTCTACGGTCAGCGGGGGAAGCTGATGGTAGAATCTCCCGCATTTCTCCTGACATCTACCGGTAAATATTGTCTTTAGGCTATAGGTTTTCGCAGAATAAATCCTAAATTTCCCCTGCCTTGCGGGGGAAGCTGGATGGTAAAAACATGACTGTCTCCCTGGCTATCCGCCATGGATCCCTGTGGTCGGGGGAACTGGGGATGCAACTGACTGGTGCATTAATTATTTGTGGTGGACAAACTTGTGTACTAGTGGGGTCCATATGTTGTTGCTTATGTAATAACATCTTCGATTTTCCAAGCGGATAAGGACGAAAGACAAACATCGGAGGCTGTAATATATCTATATTCGGAATATAAATAAACCATCTTAAAGTAGGCCTACAATACAGTACAACAAGGTACGTCTTTGATTTTATTGAATTGGAATCAAATTATGACAATTTGATTGATTGACTTGTGTGCTGTATAAAGATTACAATTCACAATGATTGCATGCATTTGTTATCTCCCTTGGATAATGCATAGCAACTGGGGCCCGTGTCTATATCTACAAACATAGCCTAGCGGTTATCTAATATTTATTAAATACCCATCTAGGCAATGCCTTAGTTCATATTATCATTTTGTATTCGTTACACCAACTTATTTACGCACTTACATGTATTTTCATTTCAGCAAATGTCTGCATATCTAACTAATCAAAATGTTTGCTAATTGCAGACTAGACCTGTTATGTATATTTATGCAGTTCCTTTTTCGTTAAAACTACACACTTACGAATACACTAATTAGGCAAAACATGTTCAGTAATCGGTGGCCCGAAATATAGGAATGAAGAGTTCGAGCAGTCCTATCATCAAACTTAAAGTGTATAGAGCTATATTCGAACAGTCATTCAATGTCAAAATAATTACTTGCATTTTTTTAAGAATGATACTAGACTACCTTAATTGCAAATTAAAACTTTGGATGGGTTCAGTGTACTTTGATTCAGTCGTCGGAAAATATACGATTCTTATAGTTTCATAGGGTGTTCTAGAACACTTTCGTATGAAAATGGACAGTTTGCATGTCCAATAAATCACAGAAAGAAATTATGTTAAAACTGAAGCGAAAAATGATCTAATGGATATGAAAGCATAATTGTTTTTCAGTTTATGAAACTTTAAAAAAAATATCTTCCGATATAGCACTATACACTTTAAATGGATCTACTGACGGCAGATTGATCGCTGAATTGTACGTAACTTCTTTATTATAAAACTGAAGCATATCATGTTGATACTAATTTTCTTAATTAGACAATCGGCTACATATTGGTTTATTTTTTATGTAAAATTCTGATTTTTTTCACGTTTCTTCCAAGAATAAAAATGTTGATTGCCGTTAGGTAACTCATTGTTTTAACTCAAATTCAAGGTCAATGCATTAGTGCGATACATTGACTGATACATTTGAATGACTTTATTCTGAACTTTGAGCCAATTAAGGTAACACTACATATCAGGAGGTGTTTGCAGTAAAAATGACAAATTAGTTCTTACAAAGACAGGTAATTGTGATAGTCCGATTTGGTATGAATCTACTGGAATGCATTGAAGTTGAAGTTTTTGTATATCAATCTGATTATGCATGACGCTGAGTAAGATAACCTGGCGTTGGTCGATACAGCGTCAGTCAGGAAGTTTTTACAAGAGATAATCAGTGATAAAAACGAGGTATGCGATTTAAATTTTGACCTTATTAACACCACACGGATGTGTAGATACCAAGTGTTCTTCATCTTTTTTTAAAAAAACCCCAACAGTTATATGTAATCGTGATTCTTCGACTAATTTCAACAAGAATTCATCGACGCTCAAACAGCCAAGTACTACAGTAGTATTAATAAACTGATTTCTGCAAACCCTGACCTCATTTACTGTTACTGACTAACCTCCGCGTACAGTTTGACGATACAAGGGCAAAGCGTTCTTCGGTTTTGAACGGAAGCATTTGGTCTAAAAATGGTTAAGGTCACAGTGACCATGACCTTTGACCTGCTGACCTCAAAATATCTAGGAGTCATCGACTGTTTCCGATCAACCTTCATGCAAAGTTTAAAGATCATAGGGCAAAGTGTTCTGGAGTTATTGAACGGAAAGCATTTGGTCTAACGACAGACAGACAGACAAACGGACAGTCACCACAAAAGCAATATACCACTCATCGATGGTGGCATGATAACTTGAACATATTTCAGTTTCGATTTTTTTCCAGGAAATCCATTTAAACTCAAAATAAAATCGGCAAATTAAACATTTTCAATCCAACATATGGAAAACACGTACAACATATGTAGAGCATGCTGTTTTTTTACAATAAATATTTTTCTAGCCATCAAATCGCTGTTAAATTTTAAACATGTGTGTAATGAAAGGTATGTTATATTTCTGTAACAATAATCAAACAAATGAGGTGAAAATACAAAAGAGTTTCTCGTCGTGATCAAACTGCGGCGAATTTTCAGCCACACCGCTTGACGGAGAATCAGTTTTTCTCCGTTATTGCTACACGTACAGATAAGATAAACACACGTACATGTTTGAAAATGTATAAAGGGTGGCACTGCATTGAGATATTTGGGCAAAACAATTTGATTTTAACATAAACCAATAACAAATAAGAATCTTACATTTTTTTCGTCGAAATGTGTACAACATATGTAGACCAGGAAGTTCGACATATGAAATTATGCGTAACCCATTTTGGTATCGATATGTTGGATCCCCCACCGTGCTTATAGTACAATGTATACAATGGACGGCACAGCATGTCCGAATACCAGAGTGTTGTAGTAGGAGGGGAGCATCTATTATTGGAGGGGAGCATCTATTGTTACCCTGACAATCTGAGTGTACCATGTACTTATAGGAAATATAATGATATTTACTTTATTTACAGTGGAGACTAATTATCTACAGTTTATCCAGCAATGTCTAGGGCTTAGATTATACTATAAGCTCACAGTCAGTGCATGGAAAGAGCAAGAAAAGGAGGGAATGTACGGAAAAGTAGGGAAAAGGAGGGAAAAGTAAAGAAAAGGAGGGAAAAGGAGGGAAAAGAAGGGAAAAGTAGGGAAGAAGAGGAAAGACACATAAAGTAGCCACATGAGTTTACAACAATGAATCATCAGAATTCTGATAACTTGCAAACTGACCAATCTTAAATTAGTCCATCTAACTGGAAGCTGGAGGTCATCGGCAAAAAATTAGGCCGGGGGGGGGGGGCTAGATAGGACAATGCAATTACAACAATTAGTTGAAGCAAATAAACAAACATCATCACAATGTTTTTGAGGTCATGCTGGTAATAGTCCAGTTTTCTCGATGAGCATGGAGAAAATTTGCCTGGTCAACTCTAGATTTCTGTGACTCATTTCCAAATTCAGTTATTCATAATCCTTTTGGTTCAAGTTTTATCAGAAGTAAATTCTCTGATTTAAAAGCTAGTGTCAAACGATCCTAGAACCCCATGTACTCATACATGCTTAGAGGAATAAGCAAGTTAACACAAGTACATGTACAGTACTACTATATTATTTTAACATATTAAAACAAATTCAGCTACATTGTGTAGTTCATATCTGGGCCCGTATTTATAAAGCATCTTAGTTGAAAACTTAAAATTTTCTTAAAATATTGAAAATTACTTAAATGTTCTCAATTACAAAAGGTAACCAAAATTACTGATTGTATACAATATTTTCAAGCATTTTATTGAGAGCTACCAAGATCACTAATCAAACATGGATTCTCTTTCTATTTGCAGAAAATAAATGCACCACAAGTTTTGAACTTAAGTTAAAATATTTAAGTTTCTCACTAAGATGCTGGTGAATATAACTACCCCTCTCAACATGTTATGTACATAAATCTGTATATAATTCATAAGGAGTCATTCATTCAATAATTATGATCCAAGGGAGACAACTACAAAACCTAAATCATACAAAAATCCATGATTTGAGAGAGTACAATAATGACCAGATTGGTAAAATCATTCACTCAATTAGCAACAAATTCGACATACAAATGTAACTACCCCAGTAAGATGATAGTCACATACCTTATGTGATAATTTATCTACAAGCATTAAATGTCATAGCGGTATATAACGGTATAGTACCAAAAACTGCCAGTATCGGTATATCGCCAAAAGCTGTCGTACATAAACAATGATAGTAGTACACAGTCTGACATGCGTATAGAAGTATAGAATATCTCAGCGACTCCACTGACAGCTGTTATGTAAGACGAAGGGACTCTCTCTTGTCAATGCCAGAAGCAACCTCAGCCGTCTCCACGGTTACACGTCATTTATTCTCAAATGAACCAAACCATGACAGTTCAACCAACTTGCAGCGTTTTTTTTCTTGTAATTACAAATACAGCTTCTCGCTAGTAGAATAATCATACATGACAAGCTAAATGAAATATGTTCAGTGTTTTCAAAAATTCAGTAAACATTCCTCAAAGACCACCTCAAATTGAAGCAAGCAATTTCCACATCCATTATTACTCAATCTTAAAAAAATGTTTAAAAATACATATTTCACCAAAAAAAAAAAAAGAATCAAGTACTTATTTAAGAAGATAATTGGTAATCAGACAGGAAAGGTAACACTCGATTCAAATAGCCAAGTACAGAAAACATAAAAACATAACATCACAATGCCTTGTCTACTTTCAAACTTATGTCTCACTCGGAGTTCAGCCCACTGGACATTCACCAACAGTAACCAAATGCATAGAGTTGCCCGGCAGTTGTAACACTTACTTAATGATGCATCATGTATATTTATTTATTATTTAAACATAATTGGAACCAACAGATTCCATCAGGGTAAAAGGGATTCCGGGATTATAGTGGCCCCACTCACTCAGTACATGTAATTGGACTTCTTGCAGTTGAGTCTGATATTAGACCTTTATGAGTATACATTGTATGTATTTTTATGGGCCTATTGAGTAAAGGGTTAATTGCTACAATCAAAGTTTAAAGCTTTGGGTGTCCAGGCTAAACATCTGTAGCTACTTCAACTCAGCATGTCCAACATCTTTATTCTAGGGTTGTCCTCTGGTTATTAAACGCCACGTAGAATACCTATCGAATAGCAAAGACATTGTTGAGAGTCGTTTAATCCTTTGAATAAAAATATTATATTATAACATAGAAACCATTCATGAATCAGATAGGACAATAAACGAAAATACATGTAATGTTTACTAATTAAGGACAGGCTATTTTAATTACTGTAATTATTACGAGTTCAACAATTGCCCACTGTGTTTGCGTAAGTGTACATTTGGTTACACTCTATTTTATTTGCTTTGAAGTAACATCTGAAGCGTTCCAGCTTGTCTTTATTGTTGATATAATTGGAATTTGTTCATATGACCATAAGGTTTGTATGTAATAAAGTGAAACGATGATGCCAGTCAAGTGGTACGAGTATAAATCTTGTGTTTAATTGTTTACGGGTCATTTTATGTCACAATACAGTAAAAAGTATGTGTTTTACAGTAATATATGGCCACTTGAAATTTATTGAATGCCTTTGTTAGATATGTAACTAGGATATTTATGTATTTGATGGTGTGCCTCTGTTTTGAGGCACCTCACCATGTAGCTACCTAGGGGTCATTCAACGGGCACAGATGATTTCCATAGTTTAACTTAGGGTTTGGGAAAATATTAAATGGGAAAATACAAATTGCAGAAATGTCTACTCCTTGAATAGCCACATTGCAATATATGAATTATAATGCAGTTACAATTCAAATACTTATTGAAGAGGGTTGCCTACAAGGCTACATTGACTTAAAGAAAAGTTTTAACACATTGTCAGAATCCTGAAGAACAAAATGTAACGTTAGTCAGAATTTTCTAAAAGTCTATTCAAGGGTCGAATGATGCTTTAACCAGAAAACTGCTACCAAAACATTCAAACAGAAATCTTATTCTACCAAGTTACAAGACAGCTTTCATATGAATCTGCTAGACAAGCTGTTAATATCAATTTAAGGCAATGGGCCCCTTATATGCATAATTAATTTTAAAATTTATAAATTTGATATTTTTTAACGTGTATAGAGCTATATTGGAAGATATTTTTTTTTAAAAGTTTCAAAAACTGAAAAACAATTATGCTTTCATATCCATCAGATTAGTTTTCGCTTCAGTTTTAACAGAAACTCTCTCTGTGATTTATTGGACATGCGAATTGTCCATTTTCATACGAAAGTGTTCTAGAACACCCTATGAAACTACAAGAATCGTCTATTTTTCGAATCAAAGTACACGGAACACATCCAAATTTTAATGTGAAATTAAGGTAGTCTAGTATCATACTAAAAATGATGCATGTAATTATTTTCACATTAATTGACCGTTAGAATATAGCTATATACATTTTAAGGCTAAAAACACTTAGAAAGCATAATGTAAAATAAAAAAAATTCTAACCACAGGTTTTGAAAAAAAAAATTGCAATTTGAATGACAAAATGGAGGATCATACTGACAAAAAAAAGACAAAAAAAAAACATCAAATTTTATTTCAATTTTAATCCAAACTGTTGATACAGAAGAGTTATTCTCCCAGAGGTTACAAGACGGATTTCAGATTATGGATTTCAGATTTCGTGTGAATCAGTTAGACAACCTGTAGAATGGTCTCTCACAGATCTCAAAGAAACTCTGAGAGTTTTTGATGAAATAAGCACATGTGACATAACAAACTGGAAACTATTCATCTTTCTGAGAGTAAAGCCAGCTCAGTCTACCATGTCCCTGGCTTATACATTATCCCTCATTTATAAAAACACACAGAAAATGTTCATATCAATTACCATTGACATCCCTGACATTACAAAGCCCTTCAGTTTACCTGAAACCAGTTCGTCAGTTTTGGTGCTACAAGGTCGTATCTCACTCTATCATATATTTTGTTGTAAACCATTTCAAAGGCTTAGTGCAAAACTATGGTAACTACATCAATTTACAGAGGCACATACCATAGTTTCGCACTGAGCCCTCGTTTCCGTCCATTTGGCGCTACAAGGTCATATCTCACTATATGGTACTGGTATAAAAAGCATATCATATAGTAAGATAAAACCTTCTTGCACCAAAGGGACAAAGTGTTTTTTATGCCATTTTTTTCTACTGATCCTTAAAGACGAACATTCTGTTTTCAAAGCACAAAGTGCAATGGTGATGAAAGCTAGAATTACAAATTAACAAGCAAAGAAAATAAATGAATACATAACCAAGAATCTGAAATAACAACAAGATACAGTGGAACTACTTTCATGTCCGTACCACACACAAAGTTTGACATATATTGTACAGAAATCCCAAAATTATCCAACTTCAAAAGAAGTTATTGTTATAAATCTGCATCATATTTATCATGAATTGAACAACAGAAGTAGCCAGTGTTTAAAATCAAAAGTTTGACAGCATCGTTCAGTGCATGCATCAGTAAGAAAACTATGGAATGGCAACAGTGAGATAACAATGAATGCAGTTGGATGACAACAACTAGTAGAAGGGCAACAGTGGGAACAAAGCCTTATTTGCAAGTCAGCTTTCTGCTGAAATATATAGAGTGCCTCCGCTCGGATTTTAACTTGGTCGCCAGATTATACAGCTAATGCACCAACCACTGAGCTATGAAGGCAGCTGTAATTTAGCAACTCGAGGGGTGCCCACAAGATGGTAGTAAGTCCTTCTTTAATTATATGTAGTTACTACAGTCTTGCGGGCACACCTGGAACTGTATGATGACTATAAGGGCCTGAGTAGAATGGCGACAGTAGAATGAGATAAATGAATGCTCAATACACCAGACTGACAGGACTACCATTTGTAATGAATAAAGGGTCTTAATGTAATATTTCATAAGGCACTGCCATCACGTAGGCAGGTTCACAGGAAGCACCCTGGGCAAACATGCCCCAAGGTCCGAATCAAACAACATACAGAGTGCTATACTTTACACTAAGTGTTGTGACATTCTATAAGAGATACCCTGAATTCAAGGCTTAATATATTTAATTAGCAAATATTTTCAGCAAATATTTTATAAAAAAAGTTCCAGCCGGACAGTCTGTCAAAATGATTAAATACCGAGGTAAGTAATTCACAGAGGACGGTGACTTAACACCTCATTAAAGTGTATTTAACCTTCATTAACTTAAATTACCCTGATAATGAGCAGAATTACACGTAAAGTACACATAAGTACTTTCCTGCTTCGGCCTGTTAGTTTACCTTTGTCCGAAACCATAGCTAAAAGGATTCTACACTCCAGACATAGTTCTAGGAAACCACTACATTAAAGTTTTTAATCTTGTGTTTGGAATTATAGAAACACCTTGTCACCTCTGACACGGCTTTAAACAACTCGGCGGGGGATGACATGTGACTACTCCCCCATGTAACTGAAGGGTGTAGTCTATAACATTGCTGTAAAAAGATAGATTGTTGTCTCGATTTATCCTGACTTTCTTTACTGTATCCAACTGGCAATAAATTACATCAGGAAAAAAAACGTGACCCCTGATTTGTGATAAATTACACCGGCAAAAAACGGCAAAACCAGGCGACCTTGGCAGATTAAGTGGAGAGAAAACCTCTTCCGTGAACACATAGCCGGAATATTTACCCTCCCTGGCATGATTATTTATGAACGCCCCTGTTCATTAATTTGCCTATCTCTATTCAATTATACAACAACATGGCGCAATAGATATGAAAAATGCAATTAAAATAACATGACATGATAAGACGAAAGAACACGAATCGTAATCAGCGAGATATTGCCAAATAATACACATCATCTTGTGTCAGCCCACATACTAAGCTGTCCGCAGTAGACATAAATATGTTAGTAACTAGGCAATAACTTAAATAAGACACATGGCAACACCGGTTAATCTGCTTAAATCTCAATAACAAAGTAACAACTAACAAAGTTTTCTCAGAAAATATGCACTTTTTACACAAATTACAGAAATAAGCATTAGAAGCCAAATGGACTAATGAATATTTTTTTTACATAAAAATAATCCAGTTCTATCTAAAGTAATGTTAATTGTCATTTAAATTTTAACTAACAATTACAAATGTCACTTTGAAGTTATAGTTTATAGCCAATCTGTGTTAATTACCGTATTATATTTATTTCTTAAATCCCAACATTGCGGTGAGACACAATCATTGCATCCAATTTTTCATGTGTAAAACGAAATTCAATTAAAAATATTAATTACTGTAAATCATGTTGTTTCTAGGCAGTAAAATTTCAGCAAATTGATATGCATGAAACTAAACTCTGACAAGTCTTAAGAACTTTTTGCTAAGAATGTTAGTTGTTTGTATCAGTCAATTGTGCATTTTTTTGCATTCGGTTGTTTAAAACTATGCAATAATTATGTCAGGTGGCCTAGAGGTAGGCTCAACCCTTGTCTGGACAACTGGCTACTTTCTCTGGGCAAGAAAAACCGACATGCTCCACTCCACCAAGGTGTAAATTAGTATCTATGAGGGTAGTTTCAATTCCTGGGCACCACATGATGTTGGCTGCCACACCCACAGGAGAGAAAAAGTCTCCCCTTGGGGAGACTCAAATGTAGGTTTCATTAGGTAGCCCAATGACCGTGGGAAGTTAAAATGTCAAAGGGTGGTTGAGTGGCTTAACAGCTGAAAACATCCCTCAAAATTGGAAACTCAACTTAACTTATAAAAAACGAAAGTACCACTGACTATCTAAGAGTAAATTACTCTGACAAAATACAAAGCACATGATCCCGTCACGACAATAGCTAGAATTTTTTTCTTCAAAAAGTCAAGCTAAAA
This sequence comes from Spisula subtruncata, assembly GCA_963678985.1. Classification (NCBI taxonomy): domain Eukaryota; kingdom Metazoa; phylum Mollusca; class Bivalvia; order Venerida; family Mactridae; genus Spisula; species Spisula subtruncata. Next base: position 65,005,365 of record OY787660.1, read on the forward strand.
GTTAGACATGCACGAATAGAAAAAACTCTACAGTAATCAGATTGTACCACACTTCTGAAAAAATCTTTATGCACCAGTCAATGCAATGTCATTAGTTTAAAGACCCGGATTTATGGCATACTGGCTAGCGTTCATATTTTTTTATAGTCTTTAAATACAAAAATACATCTGCAATGCAATTCAATGGAATTTTCATTATGCGCATTTACATTCAGACAAGCAAATTAGTTTGTCTTCACTTATAAAAATTAATCCAACACTCCAGCTTAATAGCTAAAATGGGAGGAAACGCAATTGCATAATGACTTTTTTGTCTGCATTTTAGAATGATCTGAAATTCTGAAAAACAAAAACATACAATGGGATGGCCATTAAGCACAGGCCGCAAATTATGTAGGATTTTACTACCTTTGTGGACAGAAATCTTCCTTATTCTCGGCCAGTTCCCATGGACGACACCCACCTCCCCAGCTAGCTATGTTGAGTACTACAAGACCTTCAATATCGTTCAATTCTATCTCTTCACCGTCTAGTTCCAGCTACAAACAAATAACAATATTAGTAATGCAATCACATAGTATTACAAGTAATGATAAGAAACATGTTTATTTATTTTTGTGACAACTAAATCAATTTGACATAAAGGACAATTGAGCTTAAGGAGATGCTTATTTTCTAAGCATGTTGGTATACTTCCTCAGTATTAAAATATTTCAATACCAGGCACCAGACAGGTTAAGTAAACAATTACTTAACTAAAGTACTTTCAAAGTTAATCGAGAACTGGTGTCAATATGCTGTCGTCTGGCAGGAAAGCTATGTTTATATAGGTTTTAACTGGGCTTAAGCTATATCCATAAGTTAACTGTACCGCTATTCTTTCGAATGGGATAGTTTCCTCATTAGTATTACTTATTGAATCAACAGCAGTAAGTATTTTTCAGACCTTTCCAAATCATATGAATCTTCAACAGGCTTGACACTGACTAACACTGGGATTGCTGGTCTGAGATCAGAGACTGAACATTCAAATAACATGATTCTTTAAACATGTCCATGGTCTAATTCTTTTTAAAAGGAGCAAGTAAACTGATGATGTTTCAACAAATTTGAATTGGTCAATAGGCAGTAGGACTACCTTGAAATGTTTCCTTCTGGTAACCATGGGAATAAAGTAGTGCCAAGCTTGATTTGACCTCCTATATTTCCTGGTCCATTATTGCACCTGTCAGTTGCATCCACGCCCCCACCCCGGGGATCCAGGGGGGATAGCCAGGGAATCGGAAATGTGTTTACCTTCCAGCTTTCTTGCAGGGCCCAGCAAATGTTTGGACTTTTTTCTACGAACCTATACCCAGGGGAAATATTTAGTTGTCTGGGGCCGGGGAAATACCAGAGATTTTACCATCAGCTGTCCCCCGCAGGGCAGTGGAAGGGCGGGTTGTGACAGCCCAAAAGAATCCCCGGGGTTGGGGGCCGTGGATGCAACAGACTGGTGCTGCGCATATTTAAAACAGATTCACAATGTCTTGATCTGACAATTAGTCAAAAGAACATACTAAGCATTGGAAATTTATCAATGATGCAAACTTGATACATAAAGGTTAAAATACAAGATGTACCTTCAACTTTTCATGAAGATTTTTGCATTCCCTTTCCAATACATCTTTTGTACCATATGTGAAATAACATAACTGAAAATACACAAAAATACATCAATTAACAAAACTGATAATAAAAACAAGAAATTCCATGAAAATCAGCTTTTATAACAAGGGAAATCACTCTGCAATAAAGTGTTTCCATGAAAATAAGGAAAATCACTCTGAAGTAATGGGTTGCAGGAAAAACAAGTGATGTCCTGGGTTGCTGGAAAAAAGAAGGGAAATCACTATGCAGTAATGGGTTGCAGGAAAAAGAAGGGAAATCACTCTGCAATAATGGGTTGCAGGAAAAAGAAGGGAAATCACACTGCAAAAATGGGTAGCAGGAAAAACAAGGGAAATCACTCTGCAATAATGGGTAGCAGGAAAAACAAGGGAAATCACTCTGCAATAATGGGTTGCAGGAAAAACAATCGAAATTTTTCTCCAATTATGGGTTTCAAGGAAAAACAAGGAAAATCACTCTGCAACAATGGGTTTCCTGGAAAAACAAGGGAAATCACTCTGCAATTATGGGTTTCCTGGAAAACAAGGGAAATCACTCTTCCATAGTTGTATCTTCCACGAACAACACCATGGATGTAAAACTTCCACATACTGGTGTTTCTACAGTGTTCCGTGACCATAAGTAGTCTAGTCCTCATTTCAAACAAGAGGGTCCAAAGGGCCCTGGGTCGCTCACCTATTTGGCCTAGTGACCTAGATTTTGGCCCAAATGACACAGTATCTAACTTGACCTAGATTTTATAGAGATAAACATTGTGACCAAGTTTCATAAAGATAGAGTCAAAATTGTGACCTCTAGTGTGTTCACAAGATTTTTCAATGATTTGGCCTCGTGACCTAGTTTTTGACCCCAGATGACCCAATATCGAACTTGACCTAAATTTTATAATGATGATCATTGTGATCAAGTTTCATAAAGATAAGATCAAAATTGTGACCTCTAGTGTGTTCACAAGCTTTTTCAATGATTTGGCCTCGTGACCTAGTTTTTGACTCAGGATGACCCAATATCGAACTTGACCAAAATTTTATAGTGATGATCAGTGTGATCAAGTTTCATAAAGATTAGGCTCAAATTGTGACCTCTAGTGTGTTCACAAGCTTTTTCAATGATTTGGCCTTGTGACCTAGTTTTTGACCCCAGATGACCCAATATCGAACTTGACCTAGATTTTATAGAGATGATCATTGTGATCAATTTTCATAAAGATTAGTCACAAATTGTGACCTCTAATGTGTTCACAAGCTTTTTCAATGATTTGGCCTCGTGACCTAGTTTTTGACTCAGGATGACCCAATATCGAACTTGACCAAAATTTTATAGTGATAATCAGTGTGATCAAGTTTCATAAAGATAAGGCTCAAATTGTGACCTCTAGTGTGTTCACAAGCTTTTTCAATGATTTGGCCTTCAAAGGCTTGTGACCTAGTTTTTGACCCCAGATGACCCAATATCGAACTTGACCTAGATTTTATAGAGATGATCATTGTGATCAATTTTCATAAAGATTAGTCTCAAATTGTGACCTCTAGTGTGTTCACAAGCTTTTTCAATGATTTGGCCTCGTGACCTAGTTTTTGACCCCAGATGACCCAATATCGAACTTGACCTAGATTTTATAGAGATGATCATTGTGATCAAGTTTCATAAAGATAAGATCAAAATTGTGACCTCTAGTGTGTTCACAAGCTTTTTCAATGATTTGGCCTTCAAAGGCTTGTGACCTAGTTTTTGACCCCAGATGACCCAATATCGAACTTGACCTAGATTTTATAGAGATGATCATTGTGATCAATTTTCATAAAGATTAGTCTCAAATTGTGACCTCTAGTGTGTTCACAAGCTTTTTCAATGATTTGGCCTTGTGACCTAGTTTTTGACCCCAGATGACCCAATATCGAACTTGACCTAGATTTTATAGAGATGATCATTGTGATCAATTTTCATAAAGATTAGTCACAAATTGTGACCTCTAGTGTGTTCACAAGCTTTTTCAATGATTTGGCCTTGTGACCTAGTTTTTGACCCCAGATGACCCAATATCGAACTTGACCTAGATTTTATAGAGATGATCATTGTGATCAATTTTCATAAAGATTAGTCACAAATTGTGACCTCTAATGTGTTCACAAGGTTTTTCAATGATTTGGCCTCGTGACCTAGTTTTTGACCCCAGATGACCCAATATCGAACTTGACCTAGATTTTACAGAGATGATCATTTTGATCAAGTTTCATAAAGATTAGGCTCAAATTGTGACCTCTAATGTGTTCACAAGGTTTTCCTTTGATTTGACCTAGTGACCTAGTTTTTGACCCCAGATGACCCAAAATCGAACTTGACCTAGATTTTATGGAAATGATCATTGTGATCAAGTTTCATAATGATCAGGCTAAATTTGTGACCTCTAGTGTGTTCACAAGGTTTTCCTTTGATTTGGCCTAGTGACCTAGTTTTTGACCCTAGATGACCCAATATCGAACTTGACCTAGATTTTATAGAGATGGTCATTGTGATCAATTTTCATAAAGATTAGGCTCAAATTGTGACCTCTAATGTGTTCACAAGGTTTTCCTTTGATTTGACCTAGTGACCTAGTTTTTGACCCCAGATGACCTAATATCGAACTTGACCTAGATTTTACAGAGATGATCATTGTGATCAAGTTTCATAAAGATTAGGCTCAAATTGTGACCTCTAATGTGTTCACAAGGTTTTCCTTTGATTTGACCTAGTGACCTAGTTTTTGACCCCAGATGACCCAATATCGAACTTGACCTAGATTTTATGGAGATGATCATTGTGATCAAGTTTCATAATGATCAGGCTAAATTTGTGACCTCTAGTGTGTTCACAAGCAATTGTGAACGGACGACGGACGACGGACGACGGACGGACGACGGACGACGGACGAAGAGCGATCACAAAAGCTCACCTTGTCACTTTGTGACAGGTGAGCTAAAAACTAACAAGAAGTTTAAAAAAACTAACAAGAAATTTCCCAAACTAACAAGAAGTTTCCCAAAGCTTACAGTAAGCTTTGGAAACCAGGGGACCAGACTAGCTTGGGAACACACCAGGGAACCAATCTATGCTGAGGCTAAATTACTTTGTAAATATATTGGACAAAAAACAATGTTGGTATTCACTGGTATGCAAGTTCGGTGAAACAGATCTCATTGCATATGGACTTCATTTTCTGTTTTATGTGGTAAATGCAAATTTTGCAGAAAAAATTACAGACAATTCAAATGATTGTGGGGGCGTAAATTCACACTTCATTCCTCAGCATGAAACATGCAGCAATTTGTCATGATTTCACAGTCTAGAGAATGTTCCAAAGTGTCACTTTATCAATCCGAGGTACCGCCTAAATACCGGGGTACGGTTTGCATGATAATAAAACTGTAAACTGCACACTGGAATGCAACTTGGCAAGCAGTTTGTGTCATGCAAAGCTTTTACAATGCAATCTGCTTGATAAGCAATAACTTAGGGCGTAAACTTTTAAATGGTTCACTAAAATTTCACTTCCTACAAAAATACCACATACAGGTGTGCAAGGTATAATTACAAATAATAAAAAAAAATGGTATGTTAAATTATTATAACAATGTGAGTCACGGCTGAGTGAGTCAAAGGAGTCAGAATGTTTGCAGAGAACTGCCGCTAACTTTCACCAGCCAGCACGGTAACAGTCTTGTCTTCTAACGCTCTTTGCTAACTGATCATGATAATACTTGCTAAGAATTCAACTTTTTTTACATGGAAAAATTAAAGTTTTTAATAAAATTGTTTGAAATAATTTATGCCGAAATTGAACAGACTGAGTTGTACCCATAATGTAAACACCGACACTCAGCCAGTGCAAGCAATCAGATAATTGCAGTTGATTCATCCCTAATAGTTTTAAAAATACTTAGTTCAGTGTAACTCACACATATATATTTTTATCAAGAAATTACACTACAACGAAGAAGCACTGAGTTCAAGCTGAAAGGCGTATTCTTAATCGTTTGGGATAAAATTAGATTTTATCAACTTATCAAAATATCTCAGGCAATGTGGTGATATAAAGTTATAACATAAAATAATATGTTTTAAAAACTGTTGTTACGGTAATATCAAAGTCATCTGAATCTAGATTTTGATACCGGTATATCAGACCCGACTTTGATGCTCAAAATATCATCCCCTGGAATGCACACCTTCCCCAACCTCAACCCACCAAAAATGCATTCACAAGTGCATGCCAACTCAGTCTATGTGTCAGTCAGATTTTATCAAACATTCAAGTTTCCCTTATCTTAAAGTGAGACACCAGAGTTTTATAATTTTCAAACATCACAAAAAAATAATCTAGAATAAATGAATATCATGATATGTAATAGATATAGTACCAGTTTTTTACCAAAAGTGTCTTCTTAAAAGCCATAAAGAATAGTTTTGTAAGGACAAATAAGAAATAACCAATCATTTTCTGAGTAATTATATCTCACAAAAGCGTCCTCTTACAGAAGTATTGTACATTTTTTGAATGGAGTCAGTCGGCACGTAGGGAGTATAAGTAAAAACTATTTTATTCTTATTAATTTTCGGTCAACTTGGAAACAAGTTCTTACATGTTATATTAATCACTATCAACAGTTCATTCCCGATGATATTCATTGCCACTTAGTGTATTACAGACAAGCCAGGTTTCCCTTTTAATTTGAGTGTTTTACAAGCAAAGGCTGGTGCCAAAATTATTATGTCTTTTCTATAACATCACCTTGGATCGTACCCCAGCATTTACAACAGGACCCTCTACCACGAGACTATGAAGATGGTTAAATGATAAAACCTTAACGCCAACAGAAACCATTTATACGAGGGGTGATCAATATATTCGAGGACTTTTCATCTAGCAATTTCATATTGGCAACAAGGCTCAAAGCCATTTAACATCATTCAGAGTAAGATGTCTCCGACCGAATGCACTAATAAAATTATTTTATTAATACAAGGATCGCGTGACGTTTGACGTCATTCCAAGCGTCACCGTCGGAGCAGCGCATAGCTCCTTTCTGCACTGATACCAAGCCCCGTGTATGAGACTGGCTTTCTATAACTACTGAAATATGTAGTTAATAGCCGATTCTGGAATGTGAGGTGGAATAAAAAGAATATCAATGTGTTATTGGTAACAAAACTCGGTAAAGGGCGGTTGGCTTTACAACATTAGATTATTTCAATTAAGAAAGAAGTATGAGCTATCAGGTTTAGGACGCAATATCGAAATATCCCTTTTGATTTGGAGTCAACGATTTAATGTTTTGTAGTCTATACTAGTCTTCGTTTTCACCAGTTACATTTGGTTGAAATCTGTGCGTCCTATTTCGCAGAATTTAACGGAAAGTGTCCCTAACGCGGTGTTATGTTTGCTGTTTATCCTTATTTTATCGACTCATCCGTTTGACAGAGACCCTACAATCACATAAACAACGGAATCATATGAAAATGGCTAATTGGGAGCGTACGATATCCATGAACAATTTAGTCATGTCATTTTGGATATATCGCGTGGATTTTACAAGTTTCTCGTTAATTTTCATAGCATGTCGTTTCTCAAAAATAACGTTACGCCCGAGATGCTCGACGGTGCGTGCTTCACCATGGTTACTAAAAGTGACGTCATCAAGTAAATAATGACGTTATCATAAGGTAAATGAAAAAATCGCGAGATAATTGATTGATTTACTTATTCATATAATTTCATTACTCTAGTTCCTGTACTTTATTGATCACCCCTCGTAGTTCATTGAAAACAATTGTTGTTTTACAGAAATGTTTCATTTAGACATCTAGACCACTGGATAATTTCTCTGATCAAGAATAACCCACATGATCCACTCCACCAAAGTGTAAATTGGTACCTGTGAGGGCAGTGTCTATTACTTGGCGCCACAGATCGATGTTGCCTGCCTCACCCACAGGAGACACAAATGTAGATTTCTATAGGTATCCCAATGACCAGGGGAAATTTAAATGTCAAAGGGTGCTTGAGTGGCTTAACAGCTGAAAAGAGCCCTAAAACATTGGTAACTTTTTTTTAAAGGAAAAGTCTATGTTAGCTAGAGAATTCATAGCATCATTCTCTGAACCACCTCAGGTCACCCCAATGCTTCTGCAACCAAACTCTTTGTCATTTAAATTGAGAAAACTTTGGTGTGTCCCTTTAAAACTTAAGATACCAGAAGGGCCACATATATCATACCATCACTGAAATTATCTGTAATTATCCTGTTTCCATTTCTGCTTGAATCATTTCGCTGCATGTCAGATAAAATGTAAACAGGAATGTCCTAGAACAATGGAAAGCCTGTGCAGCCCTATCTTAAAACATAAGCTTTTTGCCAATGAAACGAAATGATAAACTCAGGAGATGTTAACAGACTCAAAAGTTAGCGGTAAATAAAAAAAAATGAAAAAAACTTTAGATCAGTTACATATTTTAAAATTTTAATAGAAGTAAATTTTATGTCTAGACTTTGAATCAGCCACTGGTTGAGTTTGTTTATATAACTCCCCATTCTGATGACAAGATGTAATGTTTCAAGCAGAGAATTGGAGAGAATCGGAACGAAAACTGCCTAGAAACTGTTACATTTTATTTATCAAAGTTTCAAACTTTTTTCTTAAGACTGATTACATAAACATCTTTACTTAAATAATAAACAATGTATCCATTATAATAATCCAAGATGTTAGTTTAATCGGGAATCTTTTTGGGGTGATGAGTTTTCACTGACTTTGTGGTTGGGTATATTAATTTTTTCCTCAAATATATCGCTGGCTTAGAACAAGAAGGTCGTAACTACCAAATCAATATATTGAGAAAACAAGAGAAAACTGTCTGTATTTTACTCTTTACCTATGGGAAAACACATTTTTAAAACTTTATTTTGGTCAACATGACAATTTCAGACTTTCATGAAAATATGCTCATAAGAAGCGCCTTGTGAAGCACATTTCAAATATGTATGAGTCTTATAACGTCGTAAGAGGTAGTTACATCATTCTGGTTCTAAGTCATCAATATGTCAAGACCTTCCCTATAAACATTCAATCATCTTCGCAATACGAAACAATAGCTGAAAATTCCAATGTTTTAATGATTATGAAATTTAAGATCGTTCGAAATTATCATTTTGCATAAATTTATGAAATTTAATACCCAACAAAACAAATGAATTAGTAACATTACATGTTCAACTAGAACTTTTATTTGAAAGAATTATTGTAAGATAGGCTTACAAGTATTATTGCTGGTGGTATGGCGCTTTCAAGTGGATTGATGACTATAAACTAAGTATGAATAGAGAGCAACAGGAGAGCTAGGACAGTGTCACACTCAGGTTTGATTTTCGACCTGGGCACTTGGTCATTTCTTAAATGCTTTTGAGAGTTTCCCAACTGGAGGTGAACTAGTTCACAACCCCAAGGCAGTCTAATGTGTATAATTGCTATACACCAGGGTACTGTTTTATCAAAGCATTTACGGAAATCGTAAACTTACGGTCAAATTTTAATTCTTTATAACACTTTCACCACTATAAAGTGTTGTAATTGGACTTGCAGCACTTATAAAGATTCAGTTAATGAGCTCCAACAAATGATATATGTCTCGAATTTGCACTTGTTAAAGAAGTATGAAGAATTTAAATTTGAACGTAAGTTTACGATTTTCGTAAGTCCTTTGATAAAACAGTACCCAGGGCACTGTTTTATCAAAGCATTTACGGTAATCGTAAACTTACGTTCAAATTTGAATCCTTTATAATTATGTAACTGCTTCAAATTCTGGTAAAGCAATAGGTAAAATCATAAGTTAATTAATTCAGTTAATGATTTTAAACAATATGTTTCCTTCATTTGCAGATATAAACGCATTAAAAGGAATTTAAATTTGTAGCGTAAGTTTAAAATGTTCGTAAGTCCTTTGATAAAACAGTGCCCAGGCATTTTATTTAAGTTTAAAAAACATACTATACATGGGGAGAGCACCCAAATTCCTTGTTTCATGCACTCAAATTCCTTGTCTCACACTACAACCTTATCCCTAATCTCTAAGTCTGATATCATTGGCCAACATTGCAGGGAAATATGAATGACCACATACATGGACTTTCAGCAGTTACCATAAGTTCAATTTCTTGACTACAGTAAGTTCAATTTCTCGTTCAGTTGTGTATTTGGCATAATTGTGCCATATACTCGCTGTCTGTGATGTTCTTTATGTCTTCTATGCTCAGCTGTTTAAGAAATTGAATGCTGCCTTCCCTGTCCGATTTTTTAGTATCCTTTCTAGTGGTTTATAAATCCCAATTAGGGGATCTAAGACTTGACAATTTATTTATCTGAATTTTTATCTTTTTACAATCATGTACTTTTGGAAGTACTACTTTTAAGCCTTTTTATCAGGCTCAATAATATTTAACAATTTGCCACCTGTGAAAAAAATATTGGTGCAACAACTGAAAAACATGCACTTAAATATTTTTATTGCATCGCAGTAATTTTTAACATTTGACAAAATGTAAAATATGTAAAAAACAATAAAATAAAATGAAAGTAACAAAACTATAATCAGAATATAAGAATAAGAAAGTCTGAAAATGTGAACAGTGCCAGATTTGATAGTTTATGATCTCCAACTGTTGACTTATTGTTCAAGACACATATATATATCACATGTGTTCATAAAGTCAAAGATAGGGACAATTAACAATGTTTATTTTACGGAAAAAATGTTACGAGAATTAAACAATTTGCCGACAATGCAGTTACGCGAAATAAAGAATAAAGCAACACGTTTTGTTTCCCATGAATAATTTCAAATTCATGCGTTCTCATGTATGCACAGTCGAGAGAGAGAAAAAAAACACCAAAAAAAAATGTGCAGATTTTGTCGATTTCTAGGCCAGGGAGATATAATGGATGAAAGCGTTAACATGAAAAACAAGCATACCGTATTTCAGGTTAAAAACTTGAGGTTAAGTATGCCCTTGTTGAATTGATTCACATAATTCACACAAGACTCGGCAGTTCTACCAACTAACTGAACAATCGGCAACATTTTCCCATAAACTCAAACACTGCTTAGATTTCTACAATGACAAAATCAGTTCTACCGATCACGTTAATTTTGTTAATGTCATATGTACATATATTTATGGTACAACTTGTTTACAAACAACGACACAGATTTTCTTGGGAATCGGAACACAGTCGATGTAATCAGGGAGACTTTGAGGTTTAGAATAGAAAAGTCTAAATGTGAGAAATATTCTCATATCTAACAGTTTCCAGCTGGCTTTGAACTCTGAATGTGAAACCTATAACAAAACTCCCAATACTGCAAAATCATGTAATTTTGTTGAGACAAAATTTTGTAATTTCGGTAAATAATACCATTTCAATGGGACGTTATTTCGTGGATTTTGCATTTCAAAAAATAAATACAAGAATCAAAATCATTGTCCGAAGGGATTTGATTTCGTGGTTATAGGTGAACAACAAAATCCACGAAATTTAAACCCCAGCAAAATTAATGATTTAATATGCATTCTCCTAGCTGATAAATTCAATCCTTTAAAGTGAACAAGCTCAGTTATTATCTTTTAATACTTAGAAATAGAGTTAAACAGGTGGCATAGTGGTCAAGTGTATAACACACTAACCTACTGATCGACTAAGAGGTTCCTTGTTGGATCCTTGGCTGGGGCACTTTGTCATTTCAGTACATATAGATAGACAAAATGAGATGCTGTATAAGGTGATCTTTCTGCAGGTACAAAAGTAAGTTCTTTGGGTGTCAAAATTTATTCAAGAGGGAATATCAACAAATTTTGTAATTTTGCAAAAATTAGACAATATATCCCCCCCCCCCCTCTCTCTTACTTTAACCACTTATGCAATAATTCTCTGTTACTGGCTTATTTTCAATAACTTGAATACTATCTTTATATTCTGACTAAAAGTTGCAGATGTAATAAACAGACCATGGTTTTATCTTTGACCTCTAACTTGTACTATCAGCAGAATGTTCAGGCTTTCAAGATACACTGATAACTTTGAAAAAATTATTTATCACTTCGGAGTCCTGTTTTGACGAAATTCTGAAAATAACAAAATCTGCAAGAATTTTATCTTTTCGAGCATTGCAGCTGGATTTGCAAGTTGCAGATATGGACTAAGGCCAGAGTTTACAATAAAATAATATAGAACAAATTTTTTCGAAAGGGTTTATTACTGAAAAGGCAGACAAAATCATAATACCAACTTTTACAAGAATTTATATTATGAAAATAAAAATTCCTCCTCGCACGTGATAATGCATTTTTTGACAAGAATTGCTCACTATCAATGTGTTAAGTCTGTCACTATAGCGTTAAAGTCTAAACGTGCCAATCAAATTAAGTAAAAAAACTGCATTTACTAAACTATAAAAAAAAAATTTTAAGTGCGGAAACCAGTTAAGATAATTGGACTTGAGCATTTAAAGATGTCAAGTGTAAATAAAAATGGACGAAATATGCAAATATAGGGAAGTGTGAAAGCTTAAATGCATTATGACGATTAGCAGCAGTTTAAAACATCTGAACCATTGCATAGAATTGGCATTCTTAAACATCGTAATAATAAATGTACATTAAAGTAAAAAATAAACGTAAATAAAGAAAATTCTCCACTGACGTTAATTTACACATATAGTGTGCAAACCTATGCAGTATAATTGGTGGTAATATTTTAAATGACAAATTATGCATTTTCAACATTAAAGACTTTTAACTTACGACAACATTAAAATGCTTCCCTTTACTTTAATGCGACTGGATAGACATAAATCATCAGGCTTGATGTATGGGCACAGAAAATTACGAAATATGTTTTACACAAAGGCAACGGACCAATTAATTTCCTAAATCTGCAATAAACCACCAAAACTTCAATTTAGTTGAGAAACTCGAGCCGAAAATTTACAGTACTCTTTGTATAATCGAGGACATAAAACATTAGTTTATTTATGCAGACATTCTGCCACTCTACTGCCATTACTTACACGATTACTGCAGCAAGTACTGCGGGAGTACTGCACGAGTATTGCACGAGTAGTGCACCGGTACCTATATATGCTGGCGGGGGATAGACAAGCTTGTTAGTGAAATCTACCTCCTCGCTCTGGGAGTCTGATTCAATTATAAATTTAATGCACTCTAATGATAACAACTACGGCTGATCTAATCTGCCATCTAGAAATAAATTTAAACTTCTATCAAGAAATTAAGTAACAGTTTGCATATCATGTACTTGTCCCTTTCCTAAGCTGCATGATGAGGGGTTTCAAGTGGCAATATTTAGGGGTTAGTGCAAGGGTACAGTAACAGCACTTATACTTTGACTGAGTTAAATCAGTTTGCTCTAGACCCTTTAAATATGCTTACCGGAGAAGATTTTTCTATTAGAAATTTAACAAATTTTATCCAAAGGATATTTCAAACAGATAATATTGCAGGTTGTGGTACAAATACATTAGGGCTCCTACTTTATAAGATTTAGAGACAATAAATTTGCACCAACCCCCTATTGCTATTCATTAAAGTACTTACAAGCATATAGGCCCTCCATGAACATTGTTTGTTTGTTATAACCATACCCAAGAACATTATAATGATGGGCATGGTGGGTGGGTAAGTTTATAATTCTGCAGTTTTATAATCCTATTAGAGTTACCTAGTAATATGCTGCCCACATTGGATTCTGATTGGTTAATGTTGCGTAGGGAAGGGTTTGATGGGTAGTTCAGGCTCACGCCATGGCAAGGTTTGCTTTCATGGTATGGGTTACCTATAACGCACATTTCTGTCTTGTCGCCATCTAAGTAACGCGATTAGCTCTTTAGATGGCGACAAGACAGAAATGCGTGGGACGTCTTGCAGATGCGGATGCTGCAAAAAAAGTTTTCGCTCCAAAATTGAGTTACGGGGTTTTGGTTTGGCACCGTCGATATACAGATGTGACACTCAGCCTGACAACCTAGTGTTCTTGTGAGAGAAAGACACTCTGGCCACCATATTAACAGGAAAGGTAAGCAAGTTTTTGATGGAAGTCCCTTCAACTATGATTAATTTTCACAATAAGTTTTGTGACATTAAAGTACAATTTAAGTGCTAATTTAATACAACAAAAGTATCAAGTATACAATATATACACCTGGTTGTCAAGGATAGTTAGGTATGAAATTATATGTTAGTACTACTTAAACAGACACATTACGTACAAACCATATGTGGTCATCTAGTTTATAAATTTTATTACAAATTATGCTGTCATTTTATACAGAAAAGTCTGAAACAAATTTTCTACAAAGTATAACTTTGACCTTAATTATCATTTATTTTCGTTGTAAAAAAATTGATGAACACACGCAAAGGTATACCAGCAACACTATATGTCCAAATGTGGCTAAGTGGACATTTCTCACCTTGTCAAAATTACAAGAATGGGGCAGGAGGAAACAAGAAAATACTGTAAAATCATTTAATTTCGTTGGCCAAAATTTCGTGGTTTTTGCAAAAAATACCATTTCAACGGGACATTAATTCGTGGATTTTTCATTTCAGGTAATAAATACAAGAGTCAAAATTATTGATTCATGGGATTTGATTTCGTGGTTGAAAGTGAACCATGAAATCCATGAAATTCAATCCCCCACGAAAATAGATGATTTTACAGTATGAGACAAAAGATTGAAACCAGTTACTGTCTGTATCATTGTCAATCTAAAATTGTGTACTTTTTTATTTTTTGTGAAATACACTTTGTTGTAAAAAGACATCAAAGAGGCAAGTTACGTCATTTCATAAGGTACCAAGCAGATTACTGAAGTATTATACACACTTGTCATACAAGTATGAACATCCACAAGTTTATTTAAAAGGTCACAGTACACTAAATTTATTGAAAAGGTCACAGTACACTAAATTTATAAAAAGGTCACAGTACACTAAATTTATTAAAAAGATCACAGAACAATGAATTTATGAAAAAGATCACAGTACACTAAATTCAGTTCAGCAAATAATGGGCGACCTGTTAATAACGTTTTGTTAAAATATAAAATAAAAATTATACTTAAACACCCGCTACTTAGCAACAATTTTTAATGGATTTTAATATATTTTGAGATTCTTTCTAATTTAATCAAAATAAACAGACTATTAATTACACTGTATTATGATGATAAAATGTTAATAGGTAACTAAGCCAAAGTCATTAAACAAAATAAATGCTTAACTTTACAGTAATATGTGCTAAGACTCAAAGACTGGTATAAATAGTATCTTAATTTGCTGCCTAGATTTTTCGGGATCATAAATTTATAAACCACTTGAAAATGCCTACACGGTAATGATCAAGTTGGTATAAAGTACTAAAGGTCTCAAGAGGGCATGACAAAACTATTATCTCAAAATTCTTTCGAAGAAAGTTTTCGTTAAACAAGTTTGAATTCACTTTCTGATAAAAGTACTAAGCGCATACATGCCATATTTTACTGAAGCCTATGCAGGAAATTGGTGCTGGAAATGCAGGAGATTTCAATGAAATGCAGGAGATTTTTCTTGCTCAAACTTTAAACTTACTTAAATGAACTTCATATGCAGTTTTCACCTATTTTACTTGTAGGACATTACCATTTATGCTTCATAAAGCAATTTTAATTCATATTTATCATCATTTTCATCATGCAAACAAAAATGTCGAGGTTCCAATATTCAAAGAAATGCAGGAGATTTGATCAATTTGCCTAGAATCATGCGGGAGTAGAGTCTCCAATGCAGGAGACTCCTGCATGATGCAGGAGATCTGGCATGTATGTAAGCGTGTACTAAGCGTAATTATAATGTTAATTTAATTGAGAATATCTTGGTTTTTGTTAAGAAATTTAGTACTTAAAAGCAGGAGCCTCTGTGACAGCTTTTACTGCTAAGATCATCGTTAAAAATAGTTCTACCAAGTAAAATTCAGGGCGCCATACACAGGTATTACATGGCCAATCATTGGTTATGTGAGACAACATTAGCTAGAGAATTCATAACATTATTCACTCAACCACCTCAGGTCACTCCAATGCTTCTGCAAGTGGACTCTTGTCATTTAAATTGAGAAAACTTTGGTATGTCCCTTTAAAACTTAAGATACCAGAAGGGCCGCATATATCACACCATCACTGAAATTATCTGTAATTATCCGGTTTCCATTTCTGCTTGAATCATTTCATTGCATGTCAGATAAAATGTAAACAGGAATGTCCTAGAACAATGGAAAGCCTGTGCAGCCCTACCTTAAAACATAAGCTTTTTGCCAATGAAATAAAATGATAAACTCAGAAGATGTTAACAGACTCAAAAGTTAGCGGTAAATAAAAAAAAATGAAAAAAACTTTACATCAGTTACATATTTTAAAATTTTAATAGAAGTAAATTTTATGTCTAGACTTTGAATCAGCCACTGGTGGAGTTTGTTTATATATCTCCCTATTCTGATGACAAGATGTAATGTTTCAAGCAGAGAATTGGAGAGAATTTGGAACGAAAACTGCCATGAAACTGTTACATTTTATTTATCAAAGTTTCAAACTTTTTTGTTAGACTGATTACATAAACATCTTTACTTAAATAATAAACAATACATCCATTATAATAATCCGAGATATTAGATTAATCGGGAATCTTTTTAAGGATATGTTTTCACTGATGCTGTGGTTGGGAATATTTTTTTCCCTTCAAATACATGTCCGGACCATCCCTATAAACATTCAATCTTTGCAATAATGTAACGATTCAATCTTTGCAATAATGTAACGATTCAATCTTTGCAATAATGTAACGATTCAATCTTTGCAATAATGTAACAATTCAATCTTTGCAATAATGTAAAGATTCAATCTTTGCAATAATGTAACGATATAGCTCAAAATTCCAATGTTTTAATGTCTATGAAATTTATGATCATTCGAAATTATCACTTGGCATAAGTCTATGAAATTTAATATCCAACAAAACAAATGAATTAGTTGCATTACATGTTCAACTAGAACTGTTATTCGAAAAATTTATTGTAACCGTGCTTACAATAATCTTGCTGGAAGTATGGTTTTTTTCAGGTAGATAAGACTTCCCATAGAGGGTACCAGGAGTGCTAGGACACTCAGATTTGATTTTCGACCTGGGCACTTGGTCATTTCTAAAATGCTTTTGAGTGCTTCCCAATTGGAGATGAACTAGTTCACAACCCCGAGGCAGTCTAAGGTGTATAATTGCTATACACCAGGCATGTTATTTAAGTTTAAAAACATACTATATATGTGACAGCACCAAATTCCTTGTTTCGTGCACCCACTTTCCTTGTTTCGTGCACCCAAATTCCTTGTTTCCTGCACCCAAATTCCTTGTTTCCTGCACCCAAATTCCTTGTTTCCTGAACCCAAATTCCTTGTTTCACACTAAAAAATATTATCCCTGACCTACAAGTAAGAGGTTATTGGCCAATCTTGCAGGGAAATATGAATTACCTCATACATGGACTTTCAGCAGTTACCGATAAGTTCAATTTCTCGGTTACAGTAAGTTCAATTTCTCGGTTACCGATAAGTTCAATTTCTCGGTTACAGTAAGATCAATTTCTCGGTCACAGTAAGTTCAATTTCTCGGTAACAGTAAGATCAATTTCTCGGTTACAGTAAGATCAATTTCTCGGTTACAGTAAGTTCAATTTCTCGGTGACAGTAAGATCAATTTCTCGGTAACAGTAAGTTCAATTTCTCGGTTACAGTAAGATCAATTTCTCGGTTACAGTAAATTCAATTTCTCGGTAACAGTAAGATCAATTTCTCGGTTACAGTAAGTTCAATTTCTCGGTAACAGTAAGTTCAATTTCTCGGTTACCGATAAGTTCAATTTCTCGGTTACAGTAAGTTCAATTTCTCGGTTACAGTAAGTTCAATTTCTCGGTAACAGTAAGTTCAATTTCTCGGTTACAGTAAGTTCAATTTCTCGGTAACAGTAAGATCAATTTCTCGGTAACAGTAAGTTCAATTTCTCGGTTACAGTAAGTTCAATTTCTCGGTTACAGTAAGTTCAATTTCTCGGTTACAGTAAGTTCAATTTCTCGGTAACAGTAAGTTCAATTTCTCGGTTACAGTAAGATCAATTTCTCGGTTACAGTAAGTTCAATTTCTCGGTTACAGTAAGTTCAATTTCTCGGTAACAGTAAGTTCAATTTCTCGGTTACAGTAAGATCAATTTCTCGGTTACAGTAAGTTCAATTTCTCGGTTACAGTAAGTTCAATTTCTCGGTTACAGTGAATTCAATTTCTCGGTAACAGTAAGATCAATTTCTCGGTAACAGTAAGATCAATTTCTCGGTAACAGTAAGTTCAATTTCTCGGTTACCGATAAGTTCAATTTCTCGGTAACAGTAAGTTCAATTTCTCGGTTACAGTAAGTTCAATTTCTCGGTAACAGTAAGTTCAATTTCTCGGTTACCGATAAGTTCAATTTCTCGGTAACAGTAAGTTCAATTTCTCGGTAACAGTAAGTTCAATTTCTCGGTTACAGTAAGTTCAATTTCTCGGTTACCGATAAGTTCAATTTCTCGGTAACAGTAAGTTCAATTTCTCGGTAACAGTTAGATCAATTTCTCGGTTACAGTAAGTTCAATTTCTCGGTTACAGTAAGTTCAATTTCTCGGTAACAGTAAGATCAATTTCTCAGTTTCAGGAAGTTCAATTTCTCGTTCAGTTGTGTATTTGGCATAGTTGTGCCATATATTCCCTGTCTGTGATGATTTGTATGTCTTCTAAGTTCAGCTGTTTAAACAATTGAGTGCTGCCTTCCCTGGGCGATTTTTTTAGTATCCTTTCTAGTGGTTTATGAATCCCAATTAGGGGATCTAAGACTTGACAATTTATTTATCTGAATTTTTATCTTTTTACAATAATGTACTTTTGGAAGTACTACTTTTAAGCCTTTTTATCAGGCTCAATAATATTTAACAATTTGCCACCTGTGAAAAAAATATTGGTGCAACAACTGAAAAACGTACACTTAAATATTTTTATTGCATCGCAGTAATTTTTAACATTTGACAAAATGTAAAATATGTAAAAAACAATAAAATATAATGAAAGTAACAAAACTATAATCAGAATATAAGAATAAGAAAGTCTGAAAATGTGAACAGTGCCAGATTTGATAGTTTATGATCTCCAACTGTTGACTTATTGTTCAAGACACATATATATCACATGTGTTCATAAAGACAAAGATAGGGACAATTAACAATGTTTATTTTACGGAAAAAATGTTTCGAGAATTAAACAATTTGCCGACAATGCAGTTACGCGAAATAAAGAATAAAGCAACACGTTTTGTTTCCCATGAATAATTTCAAATTCATGCGTTCTCATGTATGCACAGTCGAGAGAGAGAAAAAAAAACACCAAAAAAAATGTGCAGATTTTGTCGATTTCTAGGCCAGGGAGATATAATGGATGAAAGCGTTAACATGAAAAACAAGCATACACTATTTCAGGTTAAAAACTTGAGGTTAAGTATGCCCTTGTTGAATTGATTCGCATAATTCACACAAGACTCGGCAGTTCTACCAACTAACTGAACAATCGGCAACATTTTCCCATAAACTCATACACCGCTTAGATTTCTACAATGACAAAATCAGTTCTACCGATCACGTTAATTTTGTTAATGTCATATGTACATATATTTATGGTACAGCTTGTTTACAAACAACGACACAGATTTTCTTGGGAATCGGAACACCATTGATGTAATCAGGGAGACTTTGAGGTTAAGAATAGAAAAGTCTAAATGTGAGAAATATTCTCGTATCTAACAGTTTCCAGCTGGCTTTGAACTGTGAATGTGAAACCTATAACTAGACTCCCAAAACATGCAGTCTCCAGTAGCTCGATAAACTCTGTCCTTAAAGCAAGGTTGAGCAAGCTATGTTATTTTTTAATACTAAGAAATAGAGTTAAATAGGCATGGTGGTCAACACTTGACTTCTGATCAAGAGGTCCCAGTGGATCAATCCTCGGCTGGGGCACTTGGTCATTTGTATAACCCTTAGCAGTGTTTCCCACCTAACTAGAGATGATCTGTTCGGAAAGTGGAAACCCAGAGGTAATCTCATGTGTGTCATTGCTGTACACCGGGCACGTTAAAGAACCTGAGAGTCTGTTCAGAAAGAGCTAGGATTCCCTGTATCACACCTCTGTCTCTTCTATACTTTTTTTGCTGTCCCTTCAGCTAAACATCGAACCCCATCAGAAAAAAGTGCTTGCACTTTAATGTATTATCCTTGATCGTAAGGTTTAAATAATGTTTGATGTGTGTCTATATTTGAAGAAACTGGCCATTAGTGACATTGTCCAAGTATTTTAAACAATTGAGAGCCTCATAAAATGTCATAAACCACAATATCAGCACTATAGTGATATGGATTGAAAATCTGAAATATTCACTGTAAAAGGGAATATTTCCCCCAAGTCAAAAAGATAGCAATTTTTTATTTTTTCAGCATGTCTGGCGGAAATATTAGTGACCTTTCTTTCTTAGTCTGATGTTTAGATTAGTTTCGGATGTCAAAACTTATTCAAGAGGAAATATCAACGATTTTTGTAATTTTGCAAAATTTGACAATATATTCCCCTCTCTAACTTTAACCACTTATTTAATAATTTCTCTGTTACTGGCTTATTTTCAATAACTTGAATATTATCTTCACATTCTGACTAAAAGTTGCAGATGTAATAAACAGACCATGGTTTTATCTTTAACCTCTAACTTGTACTATCAGCAGAATGTTCAGGCTTTCAAGATACACTGATAACTTTGAAAAAAATATTTATCACATTTGGAGTCCTGTCTTGACGAAATTCTGAAAATAACAAAATCTGAAAGAATTTAATCATTTCGAGCACTGCAGCTGTATTTGCAAGTTGTAGATATGGACTAAGGCCAGAGTTTAAAATAAAATAATATAGAACAAATTTTTTCGAAAGGGTTTATTACTGAAAAGGCAGACAAAATCATAAGACCAACTTTTACAAGAATTCATATTATGAAAATAAAAATTCCTCTTCGCACGTGATAATGCATTTTTTGACAAGAATTGCTGACTATCAATGTGTTAAGTCTGTCACTATAGCGTTAAAGTCTAAACGTGCCAATCAAATTAAGTTAAAAAAAAATGCATTTACTAAACTATAAAAAAAACTTTTTAAGTGCGGAAACTAGTTAAGATAATTGGACTTGAGCATTTAAGGATGTCAAGTGTAAATAAAAATGGACAAACTATGCAAATATAGGGAAGTGTGAAAGCTTAAATGCATTATGATGATTAGCAGCAGTTTAAAACATCTGAGCCATTGCATAGAATTGGCATTCTTAAACATCGTAATAATAAATGTACATTAAAGTAAAAAATAAACGTAAATAAAGAAAATTCTCCACTGACGTTAATTTACACATATAGTGTGCAAACCTATGCAGTATAATTGGTGGTAATATTTTAAATGACAAATTATGCATTTTCAACATTAAAGACTTTTAACTTACGACAACATTAAAATGCTTCCCTTTACTTTAATGCGACTGGATAGACATAAATCATCCGGTTTGATGTATGGGCAAAGAAAATTACTTAATATGTTTTACACAAAGGCAACCAACCAATTAATTTTCTAAATCTGCAATAAACCACCAAGACTTCAATTTAGTTGAGAAACTCGAGCTGAAAATTTACAGTACTTTCTGTATAATCGAGGACATAAAACATTAGTTTATTTATGCAGACATTTCTGCCACTCTACTGTCATTACTACACGATTACTGCAGCAAGTACTGCGGCAGTACTGCACGAGTATTGCATGAGTAGTGCACCGGTACCTAAATATGCGGGCGGGGGATAGACAAGCTTGTTAGTGAAATCTACCTCCTCGCTCTGGGAGTCTGATTCAATTATAAATTTAATGCACTCTAATGATAACAACTATGGCTGATCTAATCTGTCATCTAGAAATAAATTTAAACTTATATCAAGAAATTAAGTAACAGTTTGCATATCATGTACTTGTCCCTTTCCTAAGCTGCATGATGAGGGGTTCCAAGTGGTGATATTTAGGGGTTTGTGCAAGTGTGCAGTAACAACTGCAATAATTGGTCTGTGTTAAAGCAGTTTGCTCTAGTCCCTTAAAACTGCTTACCGGAGAAGAGTTCCCTAATAGTTCCCTAATAGAAATTTAACAAATTTTACCCAGAGGATATTTCAAATAGATAATACTGCAGGTTGTGGTACAAATACATTAGGGCCCCTATTTTACAAAGATTTAGAGACAATAAATTTGTACCAAGCCCCTATTGCTATTTTTACCAGTACTTACAAGCATATAGGTCCTCCATGAACTTTGTTTGTTTGTTATAACCATACCCAACAACATAACATGGGCAGGGTTGGTGGGTAAGTTTATAATTCTTCAGTTTTATTATCCTATTAGAGTTACCTAATAACGAGCTGCACACATTGGATTCTGATTGGTTGGTGTGGAGAAGGGAAGGGTTTGATGGGTAGTTCAGGCTCACGCCACGGCAAGGTTTGTTTTCATGGTATAGGTTACCTATAAGGTCATACATACCAAAACAAATATATTCTCAAAGTTTGGCCTAATCACCAGAATAAGGAATCAAAGAAATTATAACAATTTAAATACGAAGCAAAATTAAGAAACTAGCATCGATAACAAATTATGTTGAGGATATTTTAAACATACTGTATATTGACGGTGCCTAACCAAAACCATGCGCATTTCTGTCTTGTCGCCATCTAAGTAACGCGATTGGCTCTTTAGATGGCGACAAGACAGAAATGCGCGGGACGTCTAGCAGATGTGGATGCTGCAAAAAAAAGTTTTCGCTCCAAAATTGAGTTACAGGGTTTTGGTTCGGCACCGTCGATATACAGATGTGACACTCAGCCTGACAACCTAGTGTTCTTGTGAGAGAAAGACACTCAGGCCACCATACATACAGGAAAGGTAGGCAAGTTTTTGATGGAAGTCCCTTCAACTATGATTAATTTTCACAATAACTTTTGTGACAACAAAGTACAATTTAAATGCTAATTTAATACAACAAAAATATCAAGTATACAATATATACACCTGGGCACTGTTTTATCAAGGCATTTACGGTAATCGTAAACATACGTTCAAATTTGAATCCTTTATAATTATGTAACTGCTTCAAATTCTGGTAGAGTAATACGTAAAATCATAATTTAATTAATTCAGTTAATGATTTTAAACAATATATTTCCCTAAATTGCAGATGTAAACGCCTTATAAGGAATTTAAATTTGACTGTAAGTTTAAAATGTTCGTAAGTCCTTTGATAAAACAGTGCCCTGGTTGTCAAGGATAGTTAGGTATGAAATTATATGTTAGTACTACTTAAACAGACACATTACGTACAAACCATATGTGGTCATCTACGAGAGGTGTTCAACTTATTTATGAACAAAACATGAACACCGATTGTGCGATATTGAATGAAAATAATCGAAATATCTTTTTTAAACCATGCGAGAAAATGTTTTAAGTTGAACATATGATTATCACACATTGTATATTTCATTTGGTTAAAGCTTAAAACAACAATTTAGTAGATGATGTTGTTTTTCCTGTTTTGAAGGCAAAATGGCCCTTTTATAAGCATCAAGAAAGTGTTGGTAAATGTTTATTTTGCATTTTTAATGAGAACATCAGTAATATTTGTCGTAAGAGGCGTTATTAAAGTTCTGTTTCCAGTAATTGTGAAATGGCACCAAAAATTGAAAAATGCCCAACATTGCTAAAACCTACACTATAAAGTTAAATTGGTTTTATGATATTTATGATGAATCCATTAGCAAAACTCGGAATACTACCACAGATGGGAGTGTCCATAGAAACTATCAGTGACATTATTTCGAAACAGTTGAATGCATAGTTCTGAGAAAATGCGAAGTTCCTACGCTGAAAATCAAGAAAAATATGCCTCGCAGCCAAAAGTCTTGGAATCAAGAAATGCGAAATAAACAATATTATGTGGAAAATTTGTTTCATTATGGGGAAGCAATGCCGAATCTTAAAGAATGTTATGATAGATTATGGTATGCTATTTTAGAAAATGTCACAGGGATAGGGAGAAGTTCATGTTTGTCAAGCTTTGTGTATTCGCGGCTGTTTTCATGGAAAGGCATTTGGCTTATTGTTTTGGAAATACGCACATCAAAATCAATATTAAATTGACGAAATTGAAGGGTGTGGTCTATGTACGAACCGTTTCAAATCAGGTTTTCATAAAAAAAGTGTTACGTATCGTTCCAAGTGACTGTTCCAAGAACATAGTGTTTCGTCCAGATTCAGCTTCAAGTCACCATATACAACGCCAAATAAAAAAACTTAAGAATATAACTTTGATAAATATTATAACAACACCCTCTACCCTAATGCTGATTATGATTTAACCATAACGTATTGGCTATTTACAATTATTATATATACTTCTTGATACACCGCTTAACACAATATAAAAGTTTAAATTCAATTTCATTGTTAGAGTAACAAAATATCGATGTTCATTTTCTGTTCATAAATAACTTGAACACCTCTCGTAGTTTATAAATTTTATTACAAATTATGCTGTCATTTTATACAGCAAAAAAGTCTGAAACAAATTTTCTACAAGGTTTTACTTTGACCCTAATTTTCATCGTAAAAAATTTTGACGAACACACACAAAGGTATACCACCAACACTATATGTCCAAATATGGCTAAGTGGACATTTCTCATTATGTCAACATTATAAGAATGAGGCTGGAGGGAACAAGAAAAAATCAAGACAAAAGATTGAAACCAGCTACTGTCTGTATCAATATCATTGTAAATTGTATTTTTTTATTTTTTGTGAAATACACTTTGTGGTAAAAATACTTCAAAGAGGCAAGTTACTTCATTTTATAAGGTACCAAGCGGATTACTGAAGTACATTTGTATACACACTTGATTCTATGTGATACAAGTATGAATATCTACAGTTCATTATAAAAGGTCACAGAACACTAAATTTATAAAAAAGGTCACAGTACACTAAATTTATTTAAAAGGTCACAGTACACTAAATTTATTAAAACGATCACAGGACACTAATTTATTTCAGCAAATAATGGGTGACCTGTAAATAACATTTTAAAAATAAAAAATTAACATTACACTTAAACACCCGTTACTACGCAACAATTTTTAATGGATTTTAATATAATTATAGACTTTTTCTAATTCAATCAAAATGAACAGACTATTTATTACTCAGTATTATGACGATAAAATGTTAAGGTAGCTAGGTAGCTAAGCCAAAGTCATTAAACAAAATAAATGCTTAACTTTACAGTAATATGTGCTAAGACTCCAAGACTGGTGTAAATAGCATCTTAATTTGCTGCCTAGATTTTTCGGGATCATAAATTTATAAACCACTTGAAAATGCCTAATACCGTAATGATCAAGTTGGTATAAAGTACTAAAGGTCTCAAGAGGGCATGACAAAACTATTATCTCGAAATTCTTTCCAAGAAAGTTTTCGTTAAACAAGTTTGAATTCACTTTCTGGGAAAGGTACTAAGCGTGTACTATTCGTAAACATAATATAATTATACTGTTAATTTAATTGAGAATATCTTAGTTTATGTTAAAAAATTAAGTATGAAAAAAGCAAAAGCCTTAGCGACAGATTTTACTGCTATGATCATCGTTAAAAAATAGTTCTACCAAGTAAAATTGAGGGTACCATACATACATACCACATGGCCAATCATTGGTTATGCCAGACAATTAAATGATAGAGAAGAAAACTTGCGTCAAAGGGATTGTAGGTGGGTGGTTGCAAGTTGGTAGTGCAGGTGTTGATATATTTCCTGTCACGAAAATCTCGAACACTATTTAGCTTAAAGTCCTGAAACTTAACAGGCACATATATCAGCTTATCTAGTACTACACCTTGGGTTGGGGTTTGACTGGAACCAAGATTCTGCAGAATTGTTGCTCTTGTTTTGCTTGAACCGAATTTCAGCAGAGTAATTGCCCTTGTTTTGCTGGAACCAAGTTTCTGCAGAGTTAGGGTGTGTTCGAAAGAACTGTGCATAACACTGTTCTGACTGTTCCTGTTCCAGCTACTTACGAACAGAATAGGACTGTTCTGGACAGTGTTCTGAATGTTCCACTCAAACGACTTACGAACAAAACAGAACAGGAACAGAACAGGAAGTAAAAATTAAAAATTAAATAATGATAAGAAATAAAACTTTTAATGTAGCCGATATTGGTAGTTGCAGCAGTTATATTGGTGGAAGAAATATGCCACTAGAAAATTTCCCATTGTAAAAATTTGGCCATTTCTGTTTTTCTCCGTTGGCATACTATTGCCAAGGTGATCAGAATAACACATTTCGTGTTTTCGGTTTTTGGTTGTCTTCTTGTTGTTGTAATCACATGACCTGTTCTGCCTGCACCACCTGTAATTTGGGAACAGATAGAACATGTCCGGAACACTTTTCTGGTTTGTTCGTTAGTCTGTTCTCTGTTCCGTCTGTTCCGATTCACTGAGAACTGTCTTTTCGAACACACCCTTATTGTCCTTGTTATGCTGGAACCAATTTTCTGCAGAGTTATTGTCCTTGTTTAAAATTATGGTTTTGTGGAATTCCATGTGTCTTATTCTGTTTCCATTAATTAACATATATATGTAATAAATTAAATAATGTTACAGAGGAAATATTTCCCATTTATTTCCAATGGTACGATGGCCGAGCAGATAACCCGCTTAACTGCTGATCGAGAGGTCCCTGGTTCAATCCTCGGCCGAGACACTTGATCATTTCTGAAACACTTTTCAGTGTTTCCCACCCAGCTAAAGACTGGTTGGCAACTCAGAGCTGTAAGGGGAGATAACTCACAAATGGCACTCTTTAGGGCTGAAAAACATCATTAGGTCCCAAGTACCAGAGTAAGTGAAAAGCTTTTAAATCCAGTAAACATTTTTTCAAGCTATCATCATGATGAGTGTCATGACATGGTGATACAATGACATTAACCATTCCAACAATCTGACAGTTGTATAAAATACAAATGTTTACAACAAACTTACAAACTGTATCAGTAACAAAACTCATACTGTATACATTTCATTAACCTTTCACCCGTCAGAGATATACCATTATACCAGACAACTGGTATACCTAACTGTATACATTTCATTTGTCTAAAATCTTCAATCAACTTGGTTTGGCAAAAAAATAACAGACACAAATCGCGATCGATTTATGTGCATAGTAAAGGATCTGCTTGGCTAGCTAATTAAATACAACACTAACACTGCATGGGTGTCAACAGAGCCAAATTTAAAATCAGAAAAATCAGATACAGTCAACCATCTTTTACAAACAAGAGGCCTTCATACTCATGACCTCTTGCAGCTTGGGATCAAACTCATGACCTCTTGCAGACTGAAGTCCTGGATCGAACCCATGACCTCATGCACTTGAAGCATACGTTCTACCACTATGTGTCTGAAGTGAATCTTAGGTTTTTTACAAGGTAATTTTACAAATCATCCAAAAACGAATAAAAACTGCCCTTAGTGCCCCTGATCTCATATGGCAGCATGGCATTCATCTTCTACTGTAACAGTATATGACCAAACACAATAATTATAAGATATGTTTTATTTTACAACAGTAATTATACATCTGTCTGACACTTCATCTCTACCTTAATTATCTAATTACCAGGCTGAAAAACATTGGGGATCAGTTCATATTACTTGAAATTCGGGGATCAGTTTGTACTACTTGATGTTAGGCTAGATTTAACAGTATTTTCATGGTTAGTTTGTTGGGTGTACAAGGGTAGCAGATGACCTGTCAATCATACCTAGGTAACACATCTCCCTGTAGGTAAGTCTCGTATTTACTCAGTAAGACAATATCACTTACAAGGCTAATACTAGGCTAATATTAAGTGAGCAGTTGATGAGCATAACATATTGTCTTGTTTACACAAGTATTATATATAACTTCAACCAGAGGTCATCATCATTAAATACAAAGAATGCCGAAATTCCATAAAAAATAGATTATCAAAAAGGGGTGATAACTCTGCAGAAAGTAAGTGAGTTCGGAGCAAATAAAATACCGGAGATCTGAAACATTTTCTCAAAATTTCACTGAGGCACTCTGAGGGTCTTCATAAATAAAATTGCAATCATGCATTTTTTTCTTCAAAAACATGCTTGTTTCGGTAATTTTTCAAACTTTCACCGAGGTGTTGTCTAAGGTGCTTCCCTCTCAGTGCCTTGGTATAGCTACAGGAGTACAGGCAAGTCAATAAATTGAGAATAAGGACAAAGGTATATAATAAAATGATTAAAAGATCCTACCTTATTGATGATTCTATTGGCAAACAATGACGGCCAGGATTGACGAGATTTATGGAAGTTCAATGTGACCAGAGCATCAACACCAATAGAGAAATAATTGTTCATCACCATCTCCTGAAAATTAATAAAAATTATTAATCAAAAATTATTAATGTTTAACTGTATTAAACAATCAACAATTGTTTGTTGCTCTCGACTAATCAATCTAAAAAATGACGCATAAGGAGATCAGAAAAAAAAATCTCTTTTTTCACACATAAAATTTAAAGAGCCTAACGTTCGAAAAAAATTAAGAGATTCAAAAGTACAGTTTTTTTCCATCACCATAAAAATATAAACTTGTAGGATCACAGTAATTTTTTAGAGTAGATCGAGAAAAATAAAATGAAGGTTTCAGAATAATTACGAAACATTTCATAATTTACCAGTATTATAGAGAACCATGCTTAAATTGTAGTAAAACACCACGAAAAATAAACAAGAAATAAATTTAATAAACATAATGCTAACAGATTTAAACATCTAAGCTGACACGAGGGCAAAAAAAACATGTAACAATGCAAGGGTAACTGGTGAACTGGTGCAACGCCCCCTTTAAAATGCTTTTAATGGTTACATAATAATTAGTTTTACTTATATTTAATGATTTAACGTGTGGTAAATGTACTAGGAATCTTACCCCTGTCGTACTGAGCTGATGTACAGGGCAATAATATGCGAACTTAGACAATATTATGAAGGGTTTAAATATTTTTATCAATAAATTCAAGTATTTTAGCTGTTATGTCCCCTTAACGACAGGACACATGTTTTTGGACAGTTCAGTTTTTTTATAAAAAAGTGGAATAAAACAAGTCATAGTGTATTATAAATTAAACAAAATAAAGGATTAATATACGAGGTATATATGTAACTTATAGACTGTTTTAAAAATATATAGAAAATGAACATATAAAAGAAAAAGCATAAAGGATAGCCGTGTTTAGAAAATTATTTCAACTAAAGGTATATAACCAAACTTTTTTTCAAAATGTCAAAATGTGAAGGTGACTCCGAGAGAAAGAGGAATCGTAGTGCCTTAAGCAGCACTGGTAGTGAGCTAGATACCAGTATAACCAAACCAAGTAAAAAAAATGCCAAAAAGAATAACGAAGAAAATAGCTCTCTAGAACCACAATTGCAAAGTTTAACAACTCACATAGTGGAAATTAAAAAAGCTATGCAAAATGTAATGACCAAAGACGACGATAGTCTTAAATCAATGATAAAAGAAATAGTTGAACAAATGAAAAACGAGCTACTTAAGACGGTCAACCACAAAATTGACATACTAGAATCAAAAATATACGATCAAGACAAGGAAATTGACTCACTTAAAGAAACTGTTAAGAACCTGAAAATGCACATAAGCAATCAAGAGGAATATAAAGAAAAAATAAGACGTGAAACAAAACAAGGTGAGAACCGATTCGAAGAATACAGAAACGATGTAGAACAGTATAGTAGAGCTAACAATATTAGAATAAACGGTCTTGTAGAAGAAAACATCATTGCTGGCGAAGAGACAACGATAGATAAAACACAATCTACAAGTGGTGATAGTAGAGAGTTCTACGAAACAGCAGAACAAACCACCAATCTTGTCATCGACACATTCAACAAGCAGCTTCCTGGTCTAAATCTGAAACAACAAGACATCGACATGTGTCACCGCCTGGGTAAAAAGGGTAAAAAACCTAGACAAATAATCGTCAAATTTGCATCCCGCTTAGTAAAAGGAAAAATTATGAGCCAAAAAAGGTCACTAAAGGATCCAATTTTTGTAACTGACGACCTTACCAAATTAAACTTCAATGTACTTATGAGTGTTAAAGTGAAGAAACAACCATTTGTTCAGTATGGCTGGACTAAAAATGGTCAAATATTCTACAAAAATACTGAAGGAAAGGTACACCATGTGCTGTTCAGTGAATACGGGGTATGGTTAAACATCCCATGGCCAGAAAAAAATCTGGTAAACCCCCTTTAAAAGTCGACCTGGACAATACTACAATGTGTTTATTCTACAAACTAGCTGACTGATATTCTATGTGTATTGATCATTTTGTGTATAAATGTATGTAGAAATGATCCTTGTGTATTGACAATTGTCAGCAGATGTATAAAACTATACAGTATGACATGAAAATGTGACATGTATAAAATATATATATTCTGCCCATTTAAGTAAAAAATTGTTTAAAGAAATGTACTTTTGTATTCAAATGTACCATATAACACTACATTTTGACAAATTGATATTATCATGTGAACCTATGTGCGCAAAGTGTACCAGTGGCGAGCACTGTACATTGTCTGTTTACACTAAATGCTCGGTATTTTTTGTATTCAAAGTAGTTATACTGTATGACATTAAGAAGTGGCTGTGTAACATAATCAGGTATGTGAAATGTATTTTTTACTGTAAGTAATTATACTGTATAATATAACAATGTGACCGGGAAACAGCATTATATCCACCTATGCATGCATGTCTACCTATGCGTGCATTGAACGCCAGTGGCGAGCAATGTACATTATTTGTCTGTTTACGATAAATAATACTGTATTGTACGTATAATCACATTTACGATCCATGCATTGATAAACAAATATTTTGTACTTTATGTGAAATGCATTTTTACTGTTAGTAATTATACTGTATAATATAACAATGTGACAGCATTATATGTACCTATGCATGCATGTCTACCTATGCGTGCATTGAACGCCAGTGGCGAGCAATGTACATTATTTGTCTGTTTACGATAAATAATACTGTATTGTAC
This sequence comes from Spisula subtruncata, assembly GCA_963678985.1. Classification (NCBI taxonomy): domain Eukaryota; kingdom Metazoa; phylum Mollusca; class Bivalvia; order Venerida; family Mactridae; genus Spisula; species Spisula subtruncata. The sequence goes on from OY787660.1 coordinate 65,036,463, forward strand.
GTATAATCACATTTACGATCCATGCATTGATAAACAAATATTTTGTACTTTATGTGAAATGCATTTTTACTGTAAGTAATTATACTGTATAATATAACAATGTGACCGGGAAACAGAATTATATCTACCTATGCATGCATGTCTACCTATGCGTTCATTGAACGCCAGTGGCGAGCAATGTACATTATTTGTCTGTTTACGATAAATAATACTGTATTGTACGTATAATCACATCTACGATCTATGCATTGATAAACAAATATGTTGTACTATATGGGTGTATTGAGTACCAATAGCAAGCATCACATATTGCCTGACCGCTAACTTTACTCAACTGGTTAATTCAATGTATTTTTTATTTTTGATTTCGAAATAGTTATACTGTATAACATTAATATGTAACTGAGTACAAGCGGTAAGCATGATACATTGTATGTCGATGTATGCTCAACAAGGGCACCAAAATATATAAATCTTGCTACAAATGAATGTTGTATGTATAAATATGTGTGGGTTTTCCATTTACGATTAACAAGTGTCATAAAACTGCATATATTTTGTTATAAGTGAATGTTGTATATATTTATGAGTGGGTTGTCTAAATGTATCTATGTACCAAGTTTTCACATCTGTATCCTACCAACTGCACTTTCATGTGTAGGTAATCAAATTGTAATTTATCATATGTTGGTCAAGTTGTTCCTAAACGACAATCCATACACACTGTATTTTTCCAAAAATTTATGCAATGAATATACAGATAAATCGCCATCCAAAAAACTGTTATGGAAAATGTTTTTAAGGTATTTGATTTTAAAACAAATTAATTGATTTTGATAATCTATGAAATGCTTAAATAAACACCAACACGGCTCATCCGCTATGCACCAACTTCAAAATGAACCAACAAGGTAAATATGTATCTCCCCCGCCCCCCTGTTTGACCGTATCATCTCTTATAACAATTATTGACAATATCGATGACTTGCAACATATGTTCACTTAATGTCAGAGGTCTAGCTGACAGTAAGAAAAGGAAAGCGGTTTTCTGTTGGCTAAAAGATAAAAAATATTCTATCGCTATGCTACAAGAAACGCATTTAAAAGAAGAAAACTTAATCCATTTTAAGAATGATTGGAAAGGTGAAATGTTCATTAGTGGTGCTAGTTCAAATAGCCAAGGAGTGGCTATTTTAATAAATCCAGAAAATTCTTTAGGAGTTAAGACCTCCGAAGTTACAAACATAGTAAAAGGTCGACTTCTATCAGTCGATATAAAAATAAATGAAGAGGAATTTACTCTAGTTAATATATATGGCCCAAACAAAGATGATGTCTCGACTTTTACAAAACTTGAATCTTACATGCAATTGAATAACGAAAAGAATTTCATTATTGGGGGTGATTTTAATACAATCTTAGACCAAAATCTAGATAAAAAGAATGGAAATTCAAATACTCACGCACATTGTAGGAACAAAATTATTAGTTTATCCAAATCATTCAATCTACTTGATGCATGGAGAGAATCAAATCCTAAAAAATTGCAATATACTTGGAGTTCAAATAGTAAACCACCAGTACATTGTCGACTAGACTACTTTTTGGTAACTGAAAATCTATGTAACAAAATCATAACTAACAAAATACAACAAGGTTATAAAACAGACCACTCTTTAATAACAATGAGCTTTGACTTCACCACTCAAAAAAGAGGTCCCGGCTATTTTAAAATAAACAACAGCTTGTTAATGGACGATGAATATTCAAAAAATATAATAGAAAGCATTAATAACACAGTCAATTACAATAAGGAAACAAAACCAGAAATTCTATGGGATATGATTAAAAGCAGTATAAGAAATAAAACAATTAAATTTGCATCTCGAAAAAGGAAAAAAGAAGTAGAGGAAGAAAATAACTTGCAAAACGAAATTCAAATTCTAGAAACAACTATGTTAAACACACAAACTCCACTTCAACATACACGAGAACTAGCAGATAAGAAAAACAAACTACAGACCCTTTATGACAATAAAATCCAAGGAATATTGCTAAGATCAAAAGCTGTTGAAATTGAAATGAACGAAAAAAATTCCAAATACTTTACAAACTTAGAAAAAAGACATGCAGAAAGAAAGAATATACAAACACTACAAATTAATGATAGTATGATTACAAACACAAAGGATATACTCGATGAGACCAAAATATTCTATGAAAGATTATATGATTTAAAGGAAAATGAGGACCCAGAAATAAATTTCTTTGATTCCACTAATACCAAATTAAGTAAAACAGAGTCTGATCAATGTGAAGGATTATTAAATGAGCATGAATGCAAACTTGCTCTTGACGAAATGAAAAACGACAAAAGTCCAGGTTCAGATGGTCTAACAGCAGAATTTTATAAACATTTTTGGGAACATTTAAAAAAACACTATATAGATGCAATAAATAACTGCTATCACAAAATAGAGCTTTCGGATTTGCAAAAGCAAAGTATTGTTACTCTCTTACCAAAACCAGGAAAAGACCATACTAACCTTTCAAACTGGAGGCCTATCAGTCTACTTAACATTGACTACAAAATTGCAACCAAAGCTATCTCAAATAGATTAAAAAAAGTTCTTCCAAAATTAATAAATCCTAACCAAACAGGTTTTATGAAAGGCAGATACATTGGAGAAAATGTCAGATTGATATTTGAGATAATCGACCATATTGAAAATAAAAATCTAAATGGCCTTTTGCTATTTTCTGACTATGAAAAGGCATTTGACACATTAAGTCATAACTTCATATATAAATGCCTCAAACACGTCCAATTTGGAAATAGCTTAATTAGATGGATTAAGACATTTTATAAAAATATTACATCAGTCATAATAAATAATGGATATCTATCAAAAGAAATAAGCATTAAAAGGGGTGTACGACAAGGTTGTCCCCTCTCTACATCTTTATTCATACTATGTATGGAACTATTATCAAATACAATCTCAAATGATGTAGACATAAAAGGAATTACTGTTAAAAACGTAGAAATAAAGCAAACGCTGTTTGCAGACGATGCAACTTATGTAAATAATGGAGAAAAGAAATCGTTTGAAAAACTTGTTTATGTAATAACTGAATTTGGGAAAGTTTCGGGACTTAAACTTAACTTTAACAAGTCAGTAGTTTTACGCTTAGGAGCATTAAAGCATACCAATATTAAATACTCTACAGACAAACACTTTGTTTGGACCTCTGAAAGTGCAAAAACCCTCGGAATCACTTTTCAACCATATCAGCAAAAACATCTAGAAATAAATTTATTACCAAAAATCGACCAATTTAAAAATTGTCTTAAACAATGGCAACATAGAAAACTGACACTACTAGGAAAAGTAACTGTTATTAAAACTTTTGCTTTACCAAAAATTATTTACCCTCTTACGGTTTTACCCAACCCATCGGAAATGATTTTAAATGATATAAATAAAGCCATTTTTAATTTTCTCTGGGATGGAAAACCCGACAAAATAAAACGAAAACTACTTTCAAAAAATTATGAAGACGGAGGATTAAAATTGACAGATATACATGCATTCTTAAACTCAATAAAGTCTTGTTGGGTAAAAAGAATAATTGACAAAAATAACAATGGATCCTGGAAAATATTCTTTGAACAACAATTAGAACGATACGGAGGAAATTTTATTTTTGATTGTAACCTAACAACCAAAGATATAAATAAGATGTTTAGCAAAAACATATTCATACACAACATTCTCACATCGTGGTTTAATATCCAAAATCTGAACTATAAAAACAATTTACGTATAAACAATCATATAATATGGAACAATTCAAAGATCAAAGTTGATAACAAACCAATATTTTTAAAAGAATGGTTTGACAAAGGTATCACATATGTGGAACAACTATATGACTTTAGAACAAAAAATTTCTACTCCTTTGAAGAGGCAAGACAAATGTATGATATCCCATCGCAACATTTCCTGCTTTATCACAAGATTATTCGTGCTATAAATGCCGCAAGTATAGATAATATAAAACAAGAAATGATAACAGAAATTAGAGATGCCACTTTGAGGGAGAAAATGGAAAATATAAAGCATCCAAATAAATTACTTTACAACATACAAATTCAAAGCAAAGAAGAAGAAACAATAAAAGCAAAAAGGAAATGGACTAACAACATCAGTATAGAAAACAATGAAAACTGGAAAAACATATTTTTAACACCTTTTAAATCAACAATTGACTCCATCTTAAGAAATTTTCAATATAAATTTTTAATGAGGTTAACACCAACCAACACATATCTGTATAACTGCCAACTAACTCAGTCAAGATTATGCGATTTCTGCAATATGCAAGATGAAACAATAGAACACCTTTTTTGGGAATGTCATGTAACACAAAATATCTGGAATAGATTGAGTAACTTTCTAAAAACAAAGCAATTTGAAATACAGTTCAACCGTCAAAATGTATTTTTTGGAATTCAAGAACGATGTATAACAAACACTGCGCTAAATTATATTATCATTTTATGCAAATTCTATCTCTTCAAAATGAAACAAGTTAAAATAATACCGAGAATCGATGGATTAAAAAAATATCTAGAAAATAGAATTAAACTAGAAAAACAAATTGCTTTTAAAAAAGGTAAACTTGTCTTTTTTAAACAAAAATGGAAAAGATTCCTATGACATATCATTTCTACACTCATATCAAAAATAATTTATAACTTCATAGATGGTACGGTCAACATCCCCTCCCCTCCCCTTCCTTCTTTTATGCTATATACTTTTTTGAAAACTCCCATGTTTTTTTTGTTTCGATTTCCTTAAACTGCTCAAATAAGTGGGACAAAACATGTAGATTGTAAAATAGTTTAAATGATGCATTTATTTAGCAAAATGATATTATATTGAAATACATGTACTAGTATGTTATATATTTTGTGATAAATGTACCATAAATAAAAATAAACGGGGTCACCCGAAAGGGGCCTCAAATGAAAAAAAAAAATAAATTCAAGTAGCACATGACTGTGAATATGGCTGAAAAGCCAACTATTATGAGATGAGTATGAAGTATAAACATACTTAATACATGTTTGAAACATATTAAAATTTCCGACGGCTTATATCAACTGACATTTAATTATATGAATGACAGTGTAATGGAAAATACTAATAAAGTTACATCAGTCATGTTTTAATAACCAATAAAAGCTGCAGGATATACGAACATTTAGGGCCTGGGAAGCAGGCATGTAGCCCCAGTACCTGTACACCTACTATGCAGCTGCGTACACAGGCTTCTAAGAAAGTCAGTAATTGAATGTCAAATTTGAACAAAATAATGTCCAAACGCACCTGAAATGTTCCAGGAATAACATTTTTTTTTATGAAGGGAGTTTTGTCAATCCCCTTGAGCCCCCTAGCACTCACCTAAAACTGTAAATCATTCTTTAAACGTGATCAAGTGCAAATTTTATATTCAAATACTTTTTAAATAAGTTTTTCTTAAATGAAGGGAGACAACTCCATTAGTTGTACTCCAATATGTTGTGAGAAGACTACCTCCCTTGAATAGAAAAAAAGAATAACCATACCATATTTATAACACTGAAAGTAGGGTTCTGCGAGAAAGGAAAACAATCGACAATAAATTATAGCACAAAGATAATGTTTCTGATAAAATTAATCAAATAAATTCATTTTTGAGTTTACAAAATTTACTGTTTGAATATAACAGAATTTTGAAAAAAAAGTCAAGAGGTGGTCCGCAAGCCTGTTCATAAAACATTAAGTAGTTAAGATATGTACCTTCTTTGGTCTAGCAATCCCCATGTGTTTCTTGTGGTTTATGCTGATTCTCCATCTAAATAAACACAAAAAAGAAGCATAAACATTTACAGTACCTTTATTTTTGGCACAAAACTTCAACGACTTTGTTACAAACCATTTCTGAAACATTTTTTTTTTAAAAATTCAAATGAACAACTTTTTCGGCAATTTTATTCAACTATACCTTGACTTATGTTTCAGCCATTTTAATACACTGATTTCAGCAGCAAGGATAGCTATGAAATCAACAACACAACAGCTTAAGGTAAGCTTCATCCAAGACAGAAATCACCAGCTGACATTGTAAATCAGTGCCACTTTGATATACCATTGATTTAATTTTGAAAGCTGCTAGTCTTGAGTAAATGTATAATTAGTATTGCCTGCTATACTTGATACTATGAAAACATTATAAAGTTCTGAAACAGCATTTGTTTCAAACAACTTCTATCAGCTTGGGGACAGGACTAGATTTAGTATAGCTAGTTTGCGATAGAAAAAAATCGTATTTTTTAAACATTTCTCTGTAATTACTAAACCTACATGTATGATATTTTGCACGAATAAATGAAATATATCTACCTAATACACACTGAAATTTCAGCAACATCAGAATTCAGTTAAAAAACTTTTGTTCATAAGTTCTATGTAACATATTTGTAGTTTTGTATGAAATATCAATATCAGTGTGTTGTGTGATTATATCACAAGTGTAACGAAATGCGTCTAGTGTGGCTGACAATCATGTCTTCTACCGCTGGCTAGCACCTAGCGAAAAGAGAGCCGAGTGCGTAAGCCTCTCCTGCCAGTACATAGCCTCTACGTTACAAAGACTTGCTCAGTGCCTCCCAGTGGCAACGCACGGATACTGGTTACACACGTTTCCAGGCTAAACTGTTGCAAGATCTCGGAACAGCAAGGGTCCCAGAGATGCTGTGTGTAGGCCCACCGGCGCGTTGACATGCCCTAGCATTACATTAACCTTGCCCCAACTATGGGAGAATAGCCGGCGATATGGGAGTCGAAGCCCAGTAAGGCAACTCATCTAGGAGAAGGAAAACTCCAAAATAAAACCTGGATAGAATTTTGTTCATTAGTCTTGGAAGGCGACAATTCTAGAGGAAGGAAACCTTGATCACAAATCCCTGGCCCTCCAGGTTGGAGTGTTTGGCATAGGGTTAACTACCCCATCCAGTAAAAGAACTATGTTACAGAAACTGCAACAATTAGAAATGAAAACAGCTTTGTTTTAGACCCAATGGGAGACTCGAGCAATAGCAACATGACTTCTCCTAGGGAAAGCCCAACCAGGGAATCTAGAAGAATGACGACGAGTTTACTGGGGCCAAAAGACAAAGTACATACTGGAGCCTGGAATGTCAGAACTATGTACGAGACATCCAAAGCTGCCCAAGTAACCAGGGAAATGCAGCAGTACAAGTTAGATATTCTAGGTGTGAGCGAGTGCCGTTGGACAGGATCAGGAAAAAAGACACTACAAAGTGGACATACCATACTATATTCTGGACAAAATGAAAACCACATCAATGGAGTCGCAATTATCATCAACAAAGAAAAAGCTAAAACACTACTAGAATGGGAACCAATAAGTGACAGACTCATTACAGCAAGATTTGATTCAAAATACACCAAACTTACAATCCTACAGTGCTACTCACCAACAAATGATGCTGAAGATACCACCAAAGACGATTTCTATGAACAACTTCAAACAGCAATAACAAGAACACCTTAGCATGACATGTTGCTTATTATAGGTGACCTGAATGCCAAAGTGGGTACAGAAAATACTGACATCGAACATATCATTGGAATTCATGGCTGTGGAACTAAAAACGAAAATGGAGAACGACTCATCGACTTATGCACCAACAACAAATGTGTTATTGGAGGAACCATCTTCCCACACAAAAACATACATAAATTAACATGGAAATCCCCAGATGGCAGAACTCTAAACCAAATCGACCACTTTATTATCAACAGAAAATGGAGAACATCATTACAAGACGTCAGAGTTCTAAGAGGTGCAGATGTAAACAGTGACCACTATCTCCTTAAAGGTACCATCAAACTGAAACTACGGAAAGCAATACCCAAAGAAAATACAAGAAAGAGAATAGACATTGCTAAGTTAAAACTACCTAAAGTAAAGAAAGCCTTTACCATTGAACTCAAGAACCGCTTCCAAGTCCTGCAACACTTAAACCAAGAACTTGAAAGTGTAGAAGAGAAATGGAAAAACATCAGAACTACATTCACAGAAACAGCAGAGAAAACAGTAGGCTTTATTAAACACAAGAATAAAGAATGGATTTCAACGGAGACATGGCAGAAAATTCAGGAAAGAAAAGAAATAAAACAGAAAATAAACAGTACCAAATCCAAAAGACAGCAAGACCATCTACAGGAACCATATAGAGCGAAAGATAAGGAAGTGAAAAGAAGTGCCAGGAAAGATAAGAGACAATATATTGACACCTTAGCAGAGACAGCAGAAAAAGCAGCAAGTAGGGGAGAACTTGGTACTGTCTACAAATTAACAAAACAAATATGTGGAAAATCAAATGCTCAACCAGCCTTCGTTAATGACAAACAGGGGAATCCAATAAAAACAGAAAAAGAACAAGCTGAAAGATGGGTACAACATTTCAAAGAAGTACTTAACTGCCCAGAACCTGATCTACTAGCAAATCCTGAATCAACAGAAGATGATTTAAACATAAACATAGAAATACCAACTCTTGATGAAGTAAAGGCTGCAATAAAATCTCTGAAGTCTGAGAAATCACCAGGAATCGATATGATTCATGCTGAGATGCTGAAAGCTGACTTGGACACCACATCAAAAGTGATACATGATCTCTTCTGCAGTATTTGGGAGAACGAAACTATACCAACAGACTGGAGCAAAGGACTGATTGTTAAACTACCAAAAAAGGGGGACCTACGAAATTGTGACAACTGGAGAGGAATAACACTGCTATCAATTCCAAGCAAAGTGTTTTGTAAAATCTTGCTCAACAAAATAGAAACAGTAATTGACACCAAACTTAGAGATGAACAAGCAGGATTTCGGAGAGGAAGAGGATGTGTCGACCAAATCTTCACACTCCGAAATATCATTGAACAGTGTATTGAAAGGAACACCCCCCTATTTATAAATTTCATTGACTTTCGAAAAGCCTTTGACAGCATCCATAGAGACACCTTATGGAAAATTTTGAAAACATATGGAATACCAGACAAACTATGCAACATGATTAAGGCATTCTATAACAGCTTTGAAAGCAGCATTATCATGGGAAACTCCATCACCACCTCATTTGAAGTAAACTCAGGAGTAAGGCAAGGATGTATTTTGTCACCAATACTTTTCCTGCTTGCAATCGACTGGATACAACGCCAAACAACATCAGGCAGAGGTAGAGGTGTTCAGTGGACTCTTTTCAGTCAGCTCGAAGATCTTGACTTTGCTGATGATCTTGCTGAATTATCAACTACCAACAGCCATCTACAGGAAAAGACCACGCTACTGAATGAAGTCGCTAAAAAAAGTTGGACTAAACATAAACACCAAGAAGACCAAAGTAATGAAAATCAACACTGCCAACCCGTGTAACATCACCATAGGAAACACGCAAATTGAAAATGTAGAAGATTTTGTCTACCTTGGCAGTAAAATCAGCAAAGAAAATGGAGCCGGAAAAGACATTGAAGCCAGACTTGCAAAAGCCAGAGGCACCTTCGCCATATTGAAACCAATCTGGAAGTCCAGCAAGTACAGTAAGAAAACCAAACTGCGCATCTATAACAGCAATGTTAAATCAGTACTGTTGTATGGGTCTGAATGTTGGCGTGTCCTGGAATCTGATGTCAGAAAAATAGAAGTATTCCACAACAGCTGCCTTAGAAAAATCAACAGAATATTTTGGCCCAACAAGATCAGCAACATAAACCTCCTGAAAATAAGCGACTCCAAAAACATCACAACTGAAATCAAACAGAGAAGGTTTAGATGGCTAGGACACGTCTTAAGAATGCCACAACAGCGTATTGTAAAAACTGCCTTATTTTGGACACCACCTGGAAAGAGGAAACCTGGAAGACCTCGAAACACCTGGCGAAGAACGATGACGGCCGAGCTAGCTGAGATGGACTACACCTGGGGCCGTGCACAGTTCACAGCGAAAGACAGAGGGAAATGTTGGAAACTTGTTGCAGCCTTATGTCCCACAGGGGACGAAGAGGATAGGTAGGTAGGTATGAAATATCAAGTTAGAAGACTGGATACTTGTAACAGCCAATTTTTCGGTCATGTGATACGCATAACGGTATATTAACCTATTTGCAACCTACTTAATATAACACACGCGAGGCTCGTCTGTGAATATGACGAAGTACATGTTATTGCTGTACATTGCTTACAAGCGACACATCTAAATAAACCGAATCACAAGGGCCTCCAAAGTCTAGTCTTTATAACAGCAATCCCAATTTCGCCGATCACGGATTGTAACGGTTAAATAATTGATAGTAAATCATCAATGGAATACCAGATTACCTCCCTGCGTTAAACTGTAAACACGCATGTAATTTCAATATGTAATAAAGAATAAATGTCTTTTAATAAGTGACTAAAAATTATGAAATTCAAAATGGGACTAGGTAGGAAGTTATTGTAGTTCTGTGTATTTTTTTAACAAAATCTGTTGAACGGATTTTCAGAAATCTTTAAAAAACACGATTTTTTTCTATCGCAAACTAGCTATAACACATTTTTATAAATTTTGAAACTAATGGTGAAAGAAATGCATATTTTTTACATATATAGCAATACCATTGCAAGAAATTTATATGACTGTTTCCTAAAGCAACATTATAATATCAATGAAAACCAATAAAAAAACACCATCACGTTTTTTTGAAACCACTTATTCTAATTAAAAGGGAGGTAACTCAAATTATTTTCCAAATTTTATTTAAAGCAATATTTCATTCTTGTCTGAATACAACATGATAAACTGCAAAACATTTCATTTTTCATTGCATTATCAAATAAAGCAAATAAGTAAAAAAATTTTTACAAACATTACTCAATCTAGTCTTGTTCCCAACCTGTTGCCACAGTGTCATTACAGTTAAGAAAATCCAACAAATTTCCAACAAATTTCCGAAATCTCAATATCATAAATAAATCTGGTTCATAGGTCTGAGATGGATATTAAGCCAAGAATATAAATTTCAAGATATTTCTTTCCATGAACACATTATACATCCATCAAAACTAGCAGAATATCATTGAAATACTGTAAAATCATTTAATTTGAATTGGATGAAATTTCGTGGTTTGGGTGAAAAAGACCATTTCGATGGGATGCTAATTCGTGGATTTTGCATTTCAGGTAATAAATACAAGGGTCAAAATCATTGTTTGTTGGGATTTGATTTCGTTGTTGAAGGTAAACCATGTAATTTAATCCCCCACGAAAATTAATTATTTTACAATAATAAGATTCAGTACCTGTCTAGTTGTACGGGCGTGGCAGCTATAATCTGATCCACTACTTCACTGATGTCAATATCGGTATCATGACCTTCACCCCAGCCAAGGACACGAGCAAGGTCATTACCTGTACCTAATGGGAGAATACCAACTTCTGGAGGAGTCTGAAATATCAATAAATACAGGAAAGTTAAAATACATAATTTACATTCATAAATTAAAAGGACCACTTACTAGGGCAGTAACAGTATACCGCAGTACACGAAAAAACTGCAGACTTCAGTTCCACACGGTTCATGGTACAAGACTTCTAAATTTCAGTACGGTTCAGTATAAGCTTTTTTATGAGCAAAATAATATCGTGAGGTGAGCGTACCATTTACACCCCTACCACTTACTAGTTCCTAAACTATTTGATTTATCCATTTTATAATCATCATACTATAAGTATTTAAGCATTTTGCTTCCCAAAATGTGTGATGTTTTAGATACCAGTGAAATGTGATGTGAAATAACAGCAGTCATTATTTTGATGTGCATTGAAAATATGTCAGGCAGACTTTACTGCTCAACATGGCGGTCAGACAGAATAGATTGTGCTGATATGTTGGACAGACTGGATAAGATTTTGCCTGACATGGCTGTCGATTTATATCCAACTTTGCATGAGATGACAGGTTTCATGAAGTCTGTTATGAGAATTACTCGCAACCAATCATTATCATAGGGGTCAGCAGTTATACACATGTACTAAATGATTACTCACCTTAAGTTTGAGATTCTCTATAGCATTGAGCACCCAGCCTACACTACCATCCCCTCCACAAACCAGAACACGGAACACAACATCGGGCAGTAGGTGACACCATTCCAATGCATTTTCTGGCTGCATATCATGTAAATCTATAACCTGAAACATATAAATCATCATGTTATAAATAGCGTACCGGTACTTCTTCAAACAAAGGCAGAAAAAAGACAATCAAATATTGAAATACAGACTTAAGACAGTGAAGGCTGAATAATAATATTAGTAAATCAAATTTGAAGTGATCATGAAATGTAACTAGTGCAGTTAACCAAGAGATGAGCATTAATTTACCAGGTATTTTAGTATATTTTTACTGTATATACTGGTATATTTAATAAATTATAAAAAGTTTGAGTAACATTTCATCCCTGGTAAATCATCACACATGTATGGAAAGACACATTAGATCAAATATACCCAGATTCAGTAGTTGAAAATTTAGGACTGTATTGAAACAATAATAGAATAAAGCATAAAATGCACACTAGGGTAAAAAAAAACTTCAAGACATACCTGTGCTGGATTGAGTATATCTCTGAATGCACAAAGCATTATCTCCCCTTCATTATTGCCACTTTTTCTGTTCCCTAATACAATCAATGGTTTCCAATTTTCAAAGTTTGGATGTCTAGCTTTGGATACAATAAGATGTCTTCTACCTTTAATACCAACTCTCTTCAATTCAACGCAATGTGGAGGTACAATAATTGGTCTAAATTTTCCAAAGTCACAAAATTCTGCACCATTACTGCAGTCATCGTGTAGCGTTCTCTTACACCAAACACATCGTCTGTCACATATGTGAGGTAATGTGCCACACTCTCTACCACAGATACAACATAAACTACATGACGGCAAGTTTCCCTTCACCCATAGATGCAAAGTTCCATTACCAGTCACAGACGATGGCTTGCATGTAAGTCTTTTATTAGCTTCCTTCATGTTATAATCCTCCACACAGATTCCGCACGTGTCACACCGTGCGCCATGTTTTATTTGTATATTTGAAATGTTACAGTATGTTGATTCAGTGAATACGTCCATCATCACCCAACGATGACCTTTAGTGATGTCACGGACCAAGACATCATAATGCATTTGGCGATACCTTCGATACAAATGCATCAATACGAAGATGATTATGAACATGACTCCAACCAATGCTGGGGCAGCCATCTGAAAGATCACAAAACAGTTGAACTAATAATGTGAATAATAATTAGTTATTAGCAAAAAAGACAACTAGCCAAGAATTACTTGTGTTACGCTGGGTTTCTAGCGACCTTAGACTCTGCAAGTGCAACAAAATGAATGTGATGATTGTTTAGCTAGAGGTGTAATCCAGGAAAACAGGCTTATCCTACAATTCATGTATTATGTCTATATTATAGGACAAACACGTTTTCCTGGATTATGAATATGAAACTACCGACTCATGAAACTGAGTCCTGACACTTTGAATGAAGTTTCAACTGTCAAGACAATTTCCTGTCTAATTTGCTGCATAAGAATTCTATTCATTTACCTGTGTGACGGTTATGATTTCTATGTCAACCATCATAAAATACAGAATAGTGTATAAGTTTGTCGTATAACACTAATTCAACTGTGGCCAAACAGTGCATATGCTGCAATATTAGCCTAGCCTTCTAATTTGATCAGTTGATGTTATATCCGAAAATATAGCAAGTTGAAATGTCATAATGCTAACCTCTAGTCCGCGTTTAGATCCCGGAACTTTGATTTGCTTGGTTCAAAACTCTTCTTCCACGTCATGTGTTTGGATTTTTAATACATTTAACACAAATAGAACTTCTGGAAAACATCGTTTCTAAAAATACACGAATGACGAATTTGTAAACATAGGGGAGGTAACTCTTACGATTGAACACGTGTAAGACATTACACGACTCTTTTTGACGTTATTATTGTCATCATGTTCAGTGACACCGCACACAAAATGATTCCTATAAATTCAGCACAAATCAACCACACACTCATTATTATCAAAGACACGAAAGTCTTAAAAATAGTTATAATTAATAAAGTTCTAAAAATTAATTTATACAAATATGTCTCTATTTGACTGGATCAATCCCGTGGACTGGATTCGAACGCTTTTAGCATATTTTGGTAAGTTATATCTACATTGTTCAATTTATTTTCACTCTCTTGGACAAACTAGATCTACTTTGAAAAGTGTATTTTTACCCTCTTGGGCGCCTATTCAATATTTGTCTTGAACTAAAAATTATATATCTAGAAAAGTCAATTAAATTTACGATTTTAATAGGAAAGTTCAAGCCAACGTCTGAATTTTCACTCGTATCTTCTTCTTCTTCCGTTAAATGGGTAGAAATCCTTCTGGAATGTCTAGTACCCAGCGATAAAATCTGTCATGCCCGACAAAACAGTTGTATATGTATTTACATTTATATATATATTTATCGATCATTCATTCTTTAGATTACTATTGGTACTGTTAGTTAAGTGGAACTGTTTAATAAATATATATAATGATATAGTAACGTTACGATAATTATTGATTAATGAAAATCATATAATACGATCATTATTTATGTATTTAGTTTTTAGTTATTTAGCTACACATCCTTGATTTAGACAGTCATTTGATTAACACAAATACCTGTATTTGAAAATTTTGAATGATTTCAACACTTTATTGTCCCCTCAAAAGGTTTCAAAAAGAACGCCAAGTTGCTGATCATCGGTTTAGACAATGCAGGAAAATCCACGTTACTCAGTCGGATGTCAAGGGGCACACTGGTTGCACATGCCCCGACCCCAATAGGACGTAAGTTCACCTTCTATTATGTGATTACAACTTATTGAAATCGTATTGGAATAAGTAATTTTAAAAGTATTATATTCACGGAGCACGTTAATTGCTAATTGGAACCCAATCAATAATGAAGTTTTTGGTATACGTCACTAGTAGTAGCAGGAACTATCTAAACCTGATTATATAATTACATTGTTCCTGCTTGTAGCAAAGTGTTTTGGCAGTAATTATTATGTTTGACACACAATGCAAAACCGCCAAATGTCTCCATACAAAAAGCGAGTTAAAAAGCGTCTTAATCGAACGCAATGCTTTAATTTTGAAAAGGCAAATGAAAAGGCACAGTTATATACGTATAAAACCCATCCGTGACAGTCTGTATCCTGTAAACGTGTAACTATGGTCCTTAATTCAAAGTTGTTTTTGCAAAATATAACATACAAATGAATAGACATCTATATTATAATTGATACTTGTATGCATACATTATAGCAAATATTGTTCACTATATCTAGCTGTATTGTTTACAGGCAGCGAAGAATTGAACATGGGCGGTATGCTGAGATTCACAGCCTACGATCTTGGTGGTCATCCACAAGGTAATACTTAATTTAATAATGCTTCTTAAACCAGCCAATATAATGGTATAGAACTTTTACCATGCGTTAAAAACGGCGACTTTCCAAAGGTTGCAAATCGCTCATTCGATATCCATTATATCCAGCCTTAATCATTAACGTAGAATTTGTAAGACAGGGTGTTATATATTTAAATAAAATACAATTTTAAGTTTATGTTTATTTTCATATCAATGACACACTTCCATTACGGGATAACCATTAGACAAACTGCAAAACGCCAATAACGTCGCTTTCAGGATAAAAATGGCACACTGTGGTGGGGGCGATAAAGTGATTTGTTTTTTATTTTAATCATATTTTGTTTAAAAGTCCATTGTTCAATAAAATATTTTCTGACTAGAAAGGACAGGTCATTCCATTTGTTTTGGTAGCGACACGTGCTTCCTGTTTACAAGTCGTATGTAAATTGATACTCCTGACGTCATCTACCAATCTCATTAAAATCAGATCCTAACATTTGCTCCATTCCTTTATGTTGTGAGTAACGTCTGATAACTCTACCTAAGAGGCCACGTTCAAATGACCTCTAGTGCATGTTGTAGTATTGCTATTTACTTTACTTGTACGTTGTTCACTTATATATACAGTTTAAGCATTTCTCTCACTTTAAAGCACAGTAGAGATTCTCTCCACTTTCAGATTTATTTGATTGGATGATGTAAAATTCACATCGACATAACCTCTTACAAATTGTGGTCACCTCCTGTAGTGGAGCAATTATGAGTCTGATTTAAATGAGACTGGCCATCTTCATTTTGTGAAGTTATTCAATTGGTGTTTGTTGGGTGTCGAGGTGCGAGCTAATTAGCATTGTCCCGGAATGCTTGTTAGGCCTACTACATTTTGTAGTTTTTTATTGAAGATATGTTGTGAAAGGGATCAAACATAAAACTAAGTGTTCATTTGTGTGTTTCAGTACGACGGGTATGGAAAGATTATTTCCCAGCTGTTGATGGTGTTATATTTATGGTGGACATTGCTGACCAGGAACGATTCGAAGAAGCTGCCGTGGAACTAGATGTATGTATATTACTAGTATATATTCATTAGTATAACATTTATTGATTACTTACTTATACATGCAATATCCCGTACACAAATGTATAACTCATTTGAATTACATTGACTGATACCTGTTGCTATATATATAGAGTGTGATGTCCATTTGATGTCTGCTAACATCTGCCAGAAATCGGTGTATGACCAACCAGACAAAGGCAAATCATTGTGCATATACAAATGTATGTATATACTTGTGTTATTAGTATAGTGTTCGTTGGTACATATCTTGTGGATTACATGCAATTGAATGTGTTATTTCAAGTGCCTTAGACACTGTAATAAACTCGATTTTAATGTTGCATGCCCTGGCCGTTTTCTGCTGACGAATTAAACTAACTACTGTTTGTACTTTAAGTAAACACAATCGTAAAAGCTTGGTATTTGTCCGTTTGTCTCCAACGATGCATAAACACCGAGTTGATCGGAATGCATGTAAACATTGTCCATTCGTATTGAACTAAGTGTTGCACTATAATTCAGAGCCTGTTAAAAGACGAAATGATTCCTGACGTTCCGATTGCTGTTCTATTCAACAAGACGGACCTTAAAAAAGCCGTGGGTGAGGAATATCTAGCAGAAAGACTTCATCTTGGAATTCGTCGCACAGGAAAGGTTAGTTACTTCGATAACTATCCAGATATGTGTTTAACTTGTACATTTGTACCACTCAGTTTTCAAACCCCCTTCATACGAGAGGTACAGTGGTTTCAAAACTTTGTTACCAAACTAGAGTCCATCAGAGTCCAAATCTATTAATTTAAAAAATCAATTCTTTCAACTGGACACTGAAACATTAGTTTAAAATTCTTATCAAATAATCTTTTGGAATGAACATATGCGTCCATCGCCAAATTAATAATTTATATGATTTATGTTGAAAAGGTATGATAGTACTAGTATATCAAGTTTATCAACATATGAAGTATTTCACTGACAAGGCGGTAGTATAATTACACTCATGTATCCCCACTTTGTTTGTTTTTTCAGAAGTATACTCCTGTGACAGAGTTGCCTAGCAGACCTTTAGAAACGTTTCCATGTAGTGTACTCAAACAGCAAGGATATGGAGATGCAATGAGATGGCTTGCCTATTATATAAAATAATTATATACATATTTATATAAGTATATCAAGCAAGCTCATTAAAATCAGATTCTAACATTTACTTCATTCCTTGGTGCTGTTAGTGAGATCTGACTACACTACATAAGAGGTCACATTCAAATGACCTCTCTAGTGCATGTGTAGTATTGCTATTAAGAAAATCAAATTCTAACATTGACTTCATTCCATTACGCTGATAAAGGTATGATGTAAAGTTCATATCGACATGGCCCCTTATGGGATGGGTCAGATCCAGTATACGCGTAAAGTAGCGGATCCTATTATTGGTTATTTTTTTATGAGATTGTGTATCAAGCGACATTATAGTATTTTGACTCAACTTATCAATGCAATGTTTTAATGACCATTTATTTATTATACATTTGTACATATCGATGGTTTAGAATGAGAAGGTCGTAAGTACAAAATCGATATTTTGAGAAAACAAGAAAACACTGTCTGCAATTTACTCTTTACTTATGGTAAAACGAGCCGTTTCAGCTTCATTTTGGACAACATGACAAGTTCCGATTTTCATGCAAGTATGCTCATCAGAAGCGCATTGTAATGCAGATGTCAAATATGTACCAGTCTTATAAGGTCGTAAGAAGTAGTTACGACCTTCTCATTCTAAGCCGGCGATATAATTAATTTGTCATTTTTATATTCGAATAAATTGTTGTTTCATGTTGTTCAGTTTTGTGTTTGTCATTTGTGTACAAATATTCATCTGACTAAAGATTCAATGGCTCATCTAGTCTGATTCCCGGTACTTAAATCTTGCATTACATTACATTTTACCAGCTGTATACGTACTATTTGGGACAGGAAACCAGACTATGGTTCATTAAGTAATAGATACAGTACTAGTTTTTTTTATCAAAAGTGTCCTCTTACAAGCGTTATATGATAGTTTTGTAAGGACAAACAAGAAATTGTCTGAGGCAATTATATGTAATAAGGGCTATTTTTAATGGTATATTAACTACAATACAATGTTGTATTGAAGTAATACTAAGTGATATTGCATGTGTGCATGAAAACAAATATAAAGTTATAACTGCTTTTCGAACTTTGAATAATAAAGCTCCCATGTTGCGGAACGCATGCTTCCTCGTTTTCACACCAACACGTGCTGCCTCCGAGAGACTGGCCACTTCAGTGATGCTACCGCACCAGACAGAGTGATCTTCACCAAATCCTTTCCATAAGTTAGTTTGAATATCGAGAGTATTTGGAGAAGCATTAAACGTCTCTTTGAATGTTTCCCTCTGACCTTATGTGGTTATTGGGCTAGTCTGTAATTCACCATACTCATAGTGTATAAACCAAATCACTGTACTCGGATTACTATAAAATCCAACTTGTATCCTTTATTGCTATTCAAAGCACATGTAAAATCTGATCACTGTACTCATTATTTCAATATCCCTAAATCAACTCGTTTTTACACAGCGATACTAGTAACATAAGACAGAAGAGCGACGGCATTCGGCAATGACAACAGAGCAACCGAATCGCACACAACAATGGTTACAAGAACAAGTAAAAAAATAAAACAAACGAAAAGGCACAGTGACAAATAAATGCAACTCCCCACTCGGATAGTCTGCATTCTTAACCACAAGAACAAGACACAATAGTCATAGAAACAACACAAGAAAAAACACAGTGATACATTTCTTTTTTATCCATACTCTTATAAATGTAGCGAACAATAAATACTTGGAAGAATGTTGACCGAATGCTTCTCTGTCATACTATTGATAGAGAAAAGAGTCGTATGGGTTAGTTTTAAGGTGCATCAACAAGTTGAAGTCTGACATCTACACAACAGTCACCAGACAGCCTTATGGAACAGAACAGAGTGAAGTCCCCTGCATGTCACGTAATAAACCCTGACCAAAAATCTACAACAACTGATTACTATATAACCTTACAAAATGTAACACATATTTTACTCGTGGGTCTGCCACATATACATTATATATCCATTCTCAATTTCTGTAAAAGGGAAATTATTGATCAATGTTACATTTACTTGTGAATGACCAAAAGTGTATGGCATTTAAAGGTAGGATAAGCCAGTGAAAAGATATATGCATCAACACGTGTCATTCAAAAAGAATCTCAATTATGCATACTGGTAGATTCTCTATATTGCCCGGTCTTCTTTCAATAAGGTAGGAAGCATATTTTTAATTAATATAGAACTGTAAAGGGACTATGTAGAAATATACTTACTTAACAAAAATAATAGTATCTTGACGTAATCTTACATGCACATATACTTCAATAGCAAGCATGGTGTGGGCTAAAAATTAACACATGTTAACACATCAACGTGTATGAATGGTGGCCCTCACCTGCAACGAGATATCTTAGGCTATGAGGCGAAATATCGATGATGTCAAGGATTTAAATACATATAAGGATTTGAAACTCCCTATACAGTACACTGACGAGATTAGATTATCCTCGCCGTAGAAAATATCGTCTGCTTATAAACTGATAAGAGTATGCTCAACGGGGCGCAAGGAATTTAATGAGCGTAATCACTAATAAGCGGAAAGATAAAAAGAGCGAAAAGGATTTTCACGGCATTATACAGCTTTTTATGCGATCGCTAATTTAATGTGTAGATCTACGTGTTTTATTACGTGCGTTTATTTATTGCGCGGTGGTTAATAATAGATTATTGAAATGATTCTTTTTATGAAACCTTTCCGAAATTTTGGCCGAAATAAATATAGATCTAGTTACGTTTTTTCTTTTCCAACATATTTTTGCAGATAGATCTAAGATATTTTTTTTATTCTCCTGAAAAGTTGCGATTGTGCATTTATGTGGTTTGCCCGTGGGGCCGATGATATTCTCGTCATAAATAATGTTTAATTCTGCCTAGCCATTTTTTGGTTTACTTCTAAGCAATTAAATTACCAGTGCTGTATCCGCGCTTAATAAATTCATTAATAGGCCCGCGGTGCCGGGGAATTTGACAAAGGTGTTAAGTACTGCCTTGTGTTTGGTACCTCTGGAACGTTAATCGTTAATTGATAGCCCTGTGTTGTATGATAATTAGCTATTGATCAGTACAAATTTTAAGGCAATTAACAATTTAATTTCAATTTAATCGTCCATAATTTTAATTATGCGATAATAACTCCACGCGTTCTTTTTAAAAAATGCCGATCTTTTCACGAGTATTCACGTGGTACATTAGTAAAAAAAAAACACAATAGGAACGAATTTAATATCATTTTCCAAAGTATCCGTCATACAGTTAGGTATTAAGATTTCAAATCCACTAAATAATAAATTATCGCTAACGGAAAAAGTGATGTTGTTTCGATGTGAATAACAGTTGCATCTTATTTCTGAAAAAAATGTTCCTATGATTAAATGAAATTTAATAGTTTGAAGAAATTAATAAACTTTTTTTAAATATGTATTCTTTTCCCCACATGGACACATTTGGTAATACTTCATAAAAATTAAGAGTTTACATGTACTTAATTCTTGACATTGTACTTAAATTGAATTTGATAGGTGTTTCAACCCAAACAGTTTACACAGTGGGGTTCCAGTAAGGACCAATATACAACCAATCAGTATATGCTCTCACCATCTGTCACATTTATACAGTAGCTATGATTGTGATCAGTAGATTATTGTAATATTTGTTTGATATTAATTAATAAACACATGCTGTGCCAATTAAACACTATGAAAACTGATTAGATCAGATATAGATCATGCATTTATGGTTGCTATGGTGAATGCACATGAGATGAAAAGATGCAACATTATGAATTACAAACACAATAATGTTACATAACTAACTGGTTGCGTGCACGTGTATTATGTAGATACAGGGTTTATGAAATTATATAATTATCGAAAATAGGAAGGTGTGTAATATCTGTATTTGAAACCCAGGGGGTCACGTGACTACTAAAATATATGAAACTGCTATCCTCTGAAGTTCTCTCTCATGGTGATAGTGTGTGTAAGTTTTGTTTATGAATAAAAACCATTTTATTGCCAAGTGTTGGTTCATTCATTTCGGATTGTAAACCATCAATATGTAAAGTTACATTGCAACATTTCTAGAGCAATACCTGTTTTGCATGAGAAAACTTTCGTTTTTTGTACACTCTCGTCTATATATTAGATAATATTGCATGAAGCAGGTTGTTGCTCTATGGAGGTTGATCCCAGAGAAAGCTAGATTTCTATATCAAGGAATATTTGACACCAATCTGTCCTTATTGGATGCCATTATGCTCTCATTTGAGTCAATTTGGACACTGTTTATTTCACCATTAAAAATGAACGATACCTTGAGAAAATGAACAGAAAACATATCCATTGCAAATATATATCTATTAAGTACACATACAGCGGATAATTAATCTAAATTATGCACATTCAACATCACTAGATGCGTTTAAATTTTATCACCTCTTCACTTTGAGGGTCTCGGCCGCCATTAACGATTTTCATCGAGTCTATTTTTTACAATTAATTGTGAACAGTAACAAGCGAAAATAAACAAATTAACACATCCCTGACCAAGATATATGTATTAGGAACAAATGTAGCAGGTAATTGATTTAAATACTGCACCCAGCACTTCACAGTTTGCACTGCAACATTATGACAAATTCTAATTGCCGCCATTTAATTCTGTCCGCGGCGGGCCGATTTATCAAGAAATTTTAAATGCACTTTATTTTGGTTTTGACGCGTTAACCATGACTAATTCGAGCGGGTTTAACTTTAATAGTTACTCAAATATGTTCTGTTACAAATAAAACACACAATATAATTAGTAAATATGTGTTAACTTGTAAAAACGATGTTTCAGACCGCTTCGTTAAGAAATTACAAAATGGCGACGATTCGATCTCCCGAGGCGAGGATAATCGGGAAGTTCATCAACATTCACCTCCATTTAGTTATATACCTCCGTGATGATGTGCAGGCGCGTAGAACTGAGGATGGATGAAGATTACAAGGCTAGATGTTGGTGAATTTCGTTCCATTTTGACGAAAAGGGGGTGATTCTGTCTTTACAAATATTAATATTATCATCATAGAAATACATTTTTACTACATGAAAAGCCATATTCAAGCTATAATAACATCTACAACAATTTGACGTTCACCGCAGACAACAAATCAACAATAGATCCATAAAAGGTGCATTATAGTCTGTATTATGCTTATTATTTAAAGGTTCGCTTATATGTAACTTAGTCTTTCACAGACATGTACATGTAATTATAATCTAGAATCATGGTCTTTGTAATACATTTCTTAGATTTTGCTCAAATATTCTGAAACTGCGATGTTCTACGAGTCTTGTTTGTAAAAATTTCAAGAAATTTATAATTATCTAATACAAGATCAGGAGTGGCCTTACTTTTCCTAGAAAGTAAAATATTTTACAGCCCGTGTTTGTCACTTAGTCCAGGATAATACCTCAAAAAAAGATAAAGGATTCAAGCATTTTTCATCTGAAAAGAAACATTTTGACTAAGTTTAATAATCTGAATCAAGATTTGTGAGAAACGATAAGTGGAGCTATCTTTTAGGATTTGTTAATTTTTGTTATGTCCGAATAACTTTAAGTTCGAATTGCCTTTGGTCCGTATAAATAATTTTGAGTTGTTTCCCTTTAATTTTTATATCCGCACTACTTTCGAAAAATGTGAAGATTGGAATTTAAAATATTTTGCAATTCGTATGTAACATTTCCATTTAAAATACTTATTACGATGCATACAATGTAATTTGAATTACCAAGTGAATTGGTACTGCTGCGCTTAAATTAGAAATTTAACGAACTACTTTTTCCAATTACGCAAATGTATCCATGCACCAGGAAGCTCCGCCATCGACCGAATTTGTGTTTTATGGAGTTGCACATCGAGACGGCTAATTTTGGAGATATTTACCAATCAAACCGTTGACGTGTTGAAAGATTTGCATTTTGTGATTGAAAATTATTTGTTTGTTGATGACATTTTATCTTAATTACTAATTGACATTGCTTTATTGTGTTTCAATTGCGTTTTATACGGAGGCTTATTGATGCATTTTCAATGATTTTGTTCACTAATTGGGCTCTCGTTTCAACATTTTCTCAAGTATGACTTAATATACATTGTAGTGTTGTGTTTTGTTTCTTAAATTAATTTTCCACAATGGATGTAGTCCGGAGTCTTGTGAGCAAGAACAAGAGACGCTATAAAGAGGATGGATTTGACTTAGATCTAACTTGTATCCTTTATAAATAAATCTCTTAGCCTACTGTCACTGGATGTGTGTATTTCTGTGTAATGGTTATGCGACAATCGCTTGAAATCCCAGCCCCTAGCACGATAATGGAAGTGGGGCCATAGTCCTGTGTTTTTTTTTTATTTCCACACAGGGTCTTGTTAGTTTGGCGCTTTTATTTCATTCCAAAATAGCTGGGAAATAGGGCAATATTAATGGCAGTGGCTAGGATTACGGTACCGTAATCCTAGACCCACAGGCTAGGATTACGGAAGTTCCGTAATCCTAGCAAGTCCTAGCTAGGGCTGTCTAGAATTACGGAAGTTTTTATACCGAGTGCAATTAAGCGTGCAGGTCACCTTATATTGCAAGTTGCCATTTATATTTGATGAATTTATACAAGTATTGGTATATTGACCATCGAGTAATCAGTTTTGGTTATAGTAAAGATATAGAGTATATGTGGTAAAGATATTAAACGGCGGAAAATATCTCAATGCGAATTAATACTTTTGATTCTGTATTATAAAGCATGTACTTTTATCTTTGCATAAATTTATAAAGTTATTAATATACGAAAAATATATTGAGATAACAGATAATAGCAGGGTTGAACAAGAATACTTCAACATTTATCACGAATGCCGCTCGTGTGATCAGAGTAGACCCGAATATATAAACACGAAGGTATATACGTTCGTGGAGCAAAAAACCTAAAACCTTAACATATTTTAAAAACGCAAACAGGATCGATTGTTTACCTAATTCTAATTTTATAAGATGCCTAATGACATGCAAAGCGTAATCAGTTACAAATTAAAATAAATAATTAAGAAACTAAATGACCATATTTGGAATTCGTATCACTACGCGCTGTCACAACGTAGATCTAGTAGTAGGCTACGTAAATTGTGAATGAACAAACGATTTAGCTACTTGATGTTTATTTCGAGGACCTAAAGACGAACACACATATCAGATTTACTACCAAAATTAGCAACACAATGTGTTTCGATCATGACAATCAATTTCAATGGAACTACATTTGTGTATTCGACCACGTACATTAATTAATTTATAAACATTCGGACTGCCTCTATTTTCTTCCCCTGCAAAGACAAAATATAAGCGAAGTAAATTTCGAAGCATGATATTCTTTATTTGTCAATAAATATACCAATATTTGTATTATTTAACGCTTAATTGCACTCTGTATAAAAACTTCCGTAATTCTAGACAGCCCTAGCTAGGACTCGCTAGGATTACGGAACTTCCGTAATCCTAGCCTGTGGGTCTAGGATTACGGTACCGTAATCCTAGCCACTGCCAATATTAATATAGCCTTGACATTTCACTGGTTTAGACGGTGACAATTGGTGGGGTTTAACTTCTGCATGGCCATTGGGGTTTAACTTCTGCATGGCCACAAGGGGACAGGGATTTTACCCGGGATTTAAGAAACAAAAGTAATAAATCCCACAATTCCCCAGGTTATGGGATGGGGTTTGTGGTGACTGGAGTGGTGCATTAGGAGTTGAAACACATTAGCCTCTATTCCTATAAGTTCGTGCACACCTACAAGTTCGTGCACTTCAGTAAAACGTTGATTACTCTGCTAAAACTCTCTTTTTCGAGTCCAAATACATTTTAAATCATTGAGAAGACATTCAGCGAGCTGAATAATGCAAACAAATATTTAAAAAACATGGTTTGTTACGTTCGTTGCGAGTTTTGTCCGAGCACCGGTTATAATGTTTACATATTCACCGCTTCCGGTCGCGAAAACCTGAGACCTTTGTTTTTCTTATTTTTTTCAATAGATGCGATATATTTACGATCGGAAAAGCTGCTGACCTTCTGACAATAGACCAAACTTTATTTTATGCAACTTTTTATTGCAAAAATATTTCACGTGCTCTCCTGATGACGTCATCAATTTATGTGCACGAACTTACAGGTCACAATGTTTATTTCACGACTGCAGACTACATGTAGCATTGACGCTGATTTTGCCATTTTTAGCAGCTTGACATTCAATTTTTTGTTTGGATTTTGTTCAAAGATAGATAATTGATGTTGTTGATCATAAAGATGGTTCCAATTAAATTGCTTTTGTGCAGATGTGCCCATTTGAAATTTTAGGTGCACGAACTTACAGGTGTAGTGGCTACATAGATCTACATCTACGGGGATACTCCCAACTATCAATTACTGATAATGACTGGGAGGTCGGGGCAGTGGTTAATAATATAAGATTTAAAATAAGTAATTGTTAATATACATGATACATGATTTGTATTCTTATGGTAAAAGTATCTATGTACAATTTGATAAAAGGTAAAAACAGTAGTTTGACATTTAGTACATGTACGAATCCAGGCCAGCTGTAAAGTGTTGGAGATCCACACTGGCCTGGATGTCGTAAGATGTAAAAAGAATTAGTGTCAAGCCCTGTCCAGTCACTTCAAATCATGAAATAATAAACTATAGCCTGTCAATCTTAAAATTTATAATGTAAACAACTAATTGTCAAAAAAATGAAGAATGTCAGTATGTTAAAAGCAAATCATCTGCATCTTTTTATTTCCATTCTATCAATAATAATGCAATTGCACAACAGGGCTTTGTTATATTAAATCACCTGTACTATTGAGAACTGTGCTATGACTATTATCCTGCTATGTAGATTGTTTTTTCTTTTGTCCAACAGATAATTTATACAAACCATTACATTGTGCACTTTGAAGATATATCTTTGTAACGACTTTGTTGTATCGTATTCAAGGAAATTATTTATACTACCTTATACTTCTACATTTTGTATAATTGTTAACTTGGCTGATTTCTAGACTTCCTGAATGTCTGATATATGTGTAATATTACAGTAAATTTACATTTTTAGCAAATTTGCCATTTGATCCAGGCGATTAAATTCTTTCGCTAAATAACTATAGTTGTGAAATATCATCCTTGCTTG
Organism: Spisula subtruncata; assembly: GCA_963678985.1. NCBI lineage: Eukaryota > Metazoa > Mollusca > Bivalvia > Venerida > Mactridae > Spisula > Spisula subtruncata. The sequence continues at coordinate 65,063,543 of OY787660.1, forward strand.
GTTCATCATATAAATTTGAAACTCTAAAAAAGAAGTACATTATCTTTATTTTAGTATTATTCAGTTGAAAATAGCAATATCTCAAATCTTATACCTTCTAACATGTCTTAAGTTAAGTTAAGCAGCTAGTCCATTGACAAAAGTCTCACTGTAACAGGTTTGACTGTATTTTACGATTTTACAATAAATCTTTACAGCCCATGGCAAGTGAGGTTGTACCCTTGCATGAAATTTTGACAACAATGTATTTTCTTCCACATGTAGATAAGTTGCTTGTTCCATGTTTAAGTATAAGTTACTCAGTGTTTGACTAACTACAGGGCTCACACTGGCCATTTTAAATTAATAGCCACTTTTATTTAATCAACAAAAATAATGGCCAAAATTGACGCGAGCTTATTAATGCATGGTAGCACAAACATAGTTTAGGGTCATTTGTGGCATTTTATCCATTGGGGGGTCAGGGACATGCCCCCTGCATGCACAATTAAGACACCCTCTGGTTGCAGGTCAAAGACCAGATAACTTAAAATTTATCATCATTCATTGATCAACAAAATTAATATGGAATGGGTATTGTCTTCATACAAATAGGTACCTTTATTCAGGTGGTCCAGAGGTATACTCTCATGGTTTATAGAAATGTTGCAAGTGGGTTCTGGGCAGCTTTCAGGCTAAGAATCAGGAATGGTCTACAGGCATGCCTCTAATCAATGTTTAATCAAATTGTCATTTCTTGTTGATTGATAACTTTCTAAAGATTTGAAGAATAACTTTGTAACAGCAAAATACTGATACATAAAGAAGCTGCAATGCTTTTATTACTAATTTATAGTACGAAAAGATATTAATTTAGTGTTTCAATATGTCAATAAACCAAAGCAAAATGAAATAAACTTTTCAATTGACCCATACTTACAGCACAAACAACTATGTGAAACCTCAAAAATGCTTGGAAACAGCTAATTTCCTTAATTTTTACCCTTTTGAAATGGGTAGTTTTATAAAAAAAATTGTGTTAAAAATAATGCACTTATTTTGCAAATGACGAGTATCCGAATTTTGCATGTCCGGGTACTGGTCAACTTTGGTTATCTAAAAGGCCGTGAAAAATAAGTTTTATTGAATAATTTGGTCATTGTTTACCCCAAGCAGTCAATATTTGACAGATATTTAATGAATCACCTGTTACTAACTCTAAATGGCGATTAATTTTGTCTGCAGCTCACACGCTTAGATTGCTTAAATTCGTCGGTGTTTTAGACCCTGTTTCACAGTCAATACCTTAGACCTATTCCAGCACATTGTTGACAGTTAATTACACCAATTAAAGGGGATTAAAAGATGTTATCACAACAAACTTTCAGTAATTAGACCCCTAATGGGATTAGTGGTGGTCTGCATGACATGCCCTGGGGACTGAAGGTAATTAACAATGAGATTATATGGGTCCAAGTTGAAGTGTGAACACGAGAATTTATGAGACTTGTCAGATTAAATACGAAGTTACACAGATTCATTTTAGAAATTTCTGTTGGATTATTACCTAGTCGACATTTTTTATCGACATTATGAAATAATAATCGCCAGCTTGATAAAACTACCGGTAAATGTCGACAATGTCGACCGACAGCGTGAGCCCTGAACTACTTACTAGTGATATATAGCCTAAGTAGTATAACATTGTAAGAAGTAGGCCAAAAGTCACATGTTATGATGTATGTACGTCTTGCTAAAATCAAATGTTTCCTTAACATTTTGTTCAGATATCTATCCAAATATTATAGCGATGGGTTTTCCTGCTGAAAAGTTAGAAGGTGTGTACCGAAATCATGTGGATGACGTTCTCAGGTAATAGTTATCCTACTATTGTATTAGATAGTATTAGCCGCATTTATGTTTGCGATTATTCCAAAATTAAGTTCCTTGTGAATTGATCAATTTAAATCTGTGTAAATATACTTTTACTCCCATTCATAATGTGAAAATCTATCATTGGACCTTCAACCCCAAGTTCATATATCCACAAACTAATTATATTTTTTTTGCGAAATGAGTAAAAGATTATTATTATTATTGAAATTATACAGTGATTTACAATACCAATAGTCTTGTATCAACATTTATAATGTAAAAACCTATCAATGGATCTTCAGCCCCAAGTTCATAAATCAACAAAATAAGTGTAAATAACGAAATTTGCAAAATGAGTAAAAGATCATACAATTATACAGTGATTTACAGTACCAGTCATGTATCAATCAGTACAACAATATAATACTGTGTTTCTTTCTATTCTAATTAGTACTATTAGGCCTGTTTGATGGAAATATCTTTGTGTTCAGGTCAATCAACTATTCTATCATAATGCTGTATGATAAGCTAGTACATGAACCAATAAATATTTACCTTTCATTTGAGGTAGGATTGTTCCTTTGTCTTACATGTCATAGTCGTATCAATTTGTACTGGATGATAATACAGTACAACCATTTCAGAGAGGCCCTCTGCAGAGCAATGACCTCTCTATAACAACACCTGCACAATTTTCATATTAAAGCTGATAATTAAGTAATGCTATTTTTATAAATTTAACCTCTGTACAACAGCCAATAATTGCAGTTCCCAAAGGGTGTTACTCTAGTACTACAGAATGGTACCAGGACTTTTTCTGTTCATTTTGCGAAGGGGCCTTATATATTATTAGCCTTTAAGTTTGGGGGGAAAATCGGTGTATTTCCTATTTTCGGAACAGAAAAGTAGGTATTACTTGGGATTTTGGGATAAACTGCATGATTTAAAGAAATAGTCAATTTGGAAGGTATCGTTTACAGACTTCTGTTATATAAGGAGAAAACCCCTGGATACTGTAACTGTATATTTTTGATGTCACACTGTACCAGGGTCTTTGGAGGTTCTTCGTTGATTTAGCCAGGTTCTGTTATCAATTACTGTTGAGCCATGCTTCCATAGACAGACTACAACTGTTTATTTTCTCTCAAATTACAGTCTATGTATGTTATGATAATATCAATATGGGGAGGGGTACAAGTAGCATACCTGTTCTGAAGAGATGAACAGTCTGTGTTGAAGTTTGATATAACCTCTCTCGACAATGTACTCTCTCTATTATACTGGCTTTTTATGCCCCAGCATCTACTGTCACTGTTGCAGGAGGCATATAGTGATTGTCCAGTCTGTTCGTCCGTTGCAAAATGTTGAAACTCAAATATTTTTAAAGCCCATCAATGCATTGCTTTCAAAATTGGCATACTTGTTAACCATCATAATCACATAACATTATCAAAGCTATGTAACACTATCAAACATTTCAACAAAATTATGGCCCCATGAATGACTTAGCTATTTGTTATGGACAAGGCTTCCACTGGGACATAAGCGTTTATTGAATGCAGCAATGTTTTACAAATACATTTAAACATCAATAAGGAGGCTGGTGTTCTTATCAAGACAGTCTTGAAAATAGTATGACGCACTGTCGACCACGTTAAGCTGACCCCCACAGGCTCTACCCCAGCCACCAAACCTCAAAAATAGTGTAGTTTGTTTGCCAACTTGTCTTTCAGTGAGGGTAAGATTTCAGTCTATGTCCTTTTGTACATGTTGATTGCTTATGTCATACTTACTCCATATTGTAGATCTATGGTAGGGCAGTTTTTAAGTGGGGGGTACCAGTTACTGTAATACTTAAATATAGATATGCCAGCTGTAAAAAGATTTTGGTGTATGAACTTTCGTACATGTTAATAGCTTATGTCATACTTTGATTGTTGGATACTATGGAAGTTATTTGTAAGACGTTGAACTTCTAACATTTCCGTACATGTATCTGGATCCAGTGTTTGTATAGGGTGGTCATTGCCACTTGACCGCATGTGGTTAAGCCGTGTGTTGTTTAGGATCTGCTTAATATGCTTAATACTTTAATGCTGTATTGACTATCTAACTTAATGTTGATATTTAAATGTTTTAACTCCTTAAAATCTTGTGGTCGTTGATAGTTATAATAATAATATTAGTCCAGGGTACAGTTTAAGTGGTACAGGACCCAGTTATGATGAACTGCTGGTAGAGATTAGGGTCAGGAAATGAAGTTTTGGTCAAGTGACTTAAACTTTCCTATCTGTATACAGGTGATTGATTCATTCATAGTTGATTCTAAAATATTAGAATTCTTATCAGGCCCTCATCTTTATATTTTAGGAACTTGAAATCTTTGGGGGAGGTGGGTCAAGTGTTGTAAACTTCAAAGTATGCAAACGACTTAACAATTGTAACAGTAATTCGTATATAAATATGAACTTTGGGATTTTTGCAAGATTTGAGAGTCAAGAGTTTTGGTTATTCTGTCTAGAATGATGGCAAGAATAAACTTAATTTAGAATTCAATATATCAAGACAATGCGCTCAAAACCTGTGGATTAGACAGCTTTGTGGCAAGATTTAAGCAGAATCACTCTGAATGTCTGGCATCTTTTCTGACATCTTTTCTCATGTTGTCATATTAATCATTATTGGATGTTGTGATCTGACAGATCGTATTTTTGGGATGACAAGTTTTTCAAATTTTGTCAGTTGGAATGTTTTGATAGAAATTTGATAAAATATTTGAAACTTTCTGTGAAGTCTTGAATGTTATGATGTTATATATATATAGTAGTAGAGGATATGTATGAGTTAATATTTCATCATGATTTGTCAGAGAATAAGAAGTATAGTAGGATGTAGAGTATTATATTCACACTTGATGTCAGCACTCCTAGCCTTGATTATACCTGATAACCTACTCTACAAGACTTGCTTCCACTACACTGTATACATACAGATATATATATATATATACTGTATAAAGTAGGCTCTGCAAAAAAGTATTAAAAAACGTGTCAGTCGGAGAGAGTTCAATAAAAAGTACCAATTTGCAATTCATTGTTACAAAATTTTCTGTCATTCTGAATCAATGTTTGTTAGTCAGGAATGAGTCTTGACAGTTTTTGGAGAGGCAGGTTCAATAACTTACTGTATGCCACGTCCAAGCGACCTTCAACATACTGACTTCAAAAGATCAATAGGGGTCATACATTTGCTGGTCAACCTCCATGTAAAATTTGAAGATCCTAGGGCAATGTCTTTCCAACTGTTGGGCTGCGGTAAGGCAAACATAGTCTTACAAACATCTCTTATTTTGAGTGTTTGAAAATAATACCATCAATTCTGGTCCCTTTTTAATGATAAATGAAACATCAATTCTGGCATCACTGGCTATGATGATAGCTGACATATTTGTTAATCAAAGACTTCATTTGTGGCATGAATTCAGAATGGGGTAATGGGTTATGAATGAAAATTTGGCATTTTTTCACTTTCATTGCCAAGATGCAAGCCTGAAATAAGGAATGTTTACGTTTTGGTTACTGTAACAATTTGTAAAGAAATCTTGGCTCCTTGATGCCTATCTCTGATGATTGACTTATCAAAACTCACCAGATGAAAGCTTTATTACTCTAGCACACTTCCCTGATAATTTTCAACTGCTAAGTGTACTTGCAGAACTCTGTGACTGTGGTTAACACTGGTGATGTTTTCCACATAATATTCCAGACAGTCTGGGTAGTTGGTACCAATCTGTGTCTTGATCTCAAATTTTGATCTCAAAGTCAATGTTTTCTATACTGTAAAATCACTAATTTTCGTGGGGATTAAATTTCGTGGTACGCCTTCAACCACGAAATCAAATCATATCGAATAGTTTTGGCCCTTGTATTTATTACCTGAAATGCAAAATCCACAAAATAACGTCCCATTGAAATGGTCTTTTTTTATCAAACCACGTATTTTGGTCCCATTGAAATTAAATGATTTTACAGTATTGTCTGAAAGTGAAGCTACACTGCTTGCATAGTACTAAATTGGTGTGGAATTTTTGCACTGACAATAATGATGTTTTAGATATAATTTATTAGTTTTATCACTCTGCTGCCAATATTGGTTTAGTTATGCTCTAGTACTGGCTAATTTAAGTATGCCATTTAATTGCCTTTTCCTGGGTTATTACTGTCTATACTGATATATCATTGTCCTCAAATAAGAAACCAACCTATATATTAGTCTCAAGACTCTGATCTGCTATTTTTATCTTCAAAATGTGTCTTGCTTCCAATTTTCTCCAATTTTAGGCTACCCAGTAGGTTTCTGACTCCATTTGGCTTATAATGTCAAGATATGACTAAACCATTGCAGTTTTTGCACCAATAGGGAAACTACAAGATCTTTTTTATTCTAAACCTCACATCCTATACCTAGTCCACTGCTCCCTTCACAAAATGGAAACATCAATTTCATTCTGAGACCTTCAAGCCATATCCCCTAAAAATAGTGGACATGAGCGATACTAGTGAACATAGCTCGGGCAATCCATCTTTGACTATTTTAGCTCCACTATCAAAGAATAGGAGGAGCTATTGCAGTCACTCGAGTGTTGACGTCCGCATAATGGTAATTTGAAAGTTCTGATTCACCATCGATAGTCGACGACTTCAACCTTACAGCAATGATAGTTCAATTGTTGGCGACTATCGTCTGATCACTATCTGGTTCACTGCACCCTTGTTCCCTATCATGTCCACAACCTTTACCAAAGAGGAGGTAACCCTATCAAGCATTTTGATCAAATTATGCTCCTTTTTGACTTAGAAAAAATGTTAAAGTTTACATACCAAACTGGTAAAGCATGCAGGTGTAACTATTGAAATAACTTTTATGCTGTCAAAGGATGTGCAGTGTCCGACAAATTTCTAAATTTGCTGGTTGCCCACTGGGCTACCAGAATTATTTTCTGGTAGCCCGGAATTTTTTCTAGTTGCCCAGAAATTGCAACGGCGGAAGTACCAGTATAAAGTTGCTCCATATTGGCAGTGAACTTTGATAGATGTGTCAATATGGCAATGTTTGTCAAATGTACTTGTCATATGATTGGTAAACATGACTAGTTCCTGGTAACCTGATACCCCGGCCGGTATATATTTTTATTTCATATTCATTGTTATGTCGGTAAATAGCTATACATATTGTACTGTACTAGGGCTTTCCTTGAACCAGGCACCATTAATACATAAATTGCATGCACAAATTGAAGAAAACATGTCCATTCTTTCTCCATCCTTTCTGTCTTGTAATTTACACTTGGCTTCGTCAGGGCCTTTTTTCCAAAAATTGGGAAGAGGCCTTAGCCTGTCAGTTTGGGAAATTCAAGCGTGATTTCCGGCCAAATTGGGAAAAAGGAAATTAACTTAAGATACATCAAAAGGGAAACTGCAGTCCGCATACATGTTAAATCATCCAGGGCTTTCATGTTTCATTATAAAGTTAAGAAGTCCTAACTTTTCATGAACAACAAAAGCCTCATTTTAATATAGCCCACAACTGTCACCTTTAGTTTCTCTAATTTATCATAATTTCTTCAAAGTTCTTTTTCAAACATAATATACCTTTCCATTCTATGATGCTATGAGCTACGATTTTTGTCCTTGATATTTCAATTCCGAACATATTTTCGGCCCGGATACGAACGGTACGGTCCCGTATCGGACTTTAGCCATTCTGCATAACAAAATGGCGGCCGTGTCGTCGAGTCGCTTTCCACGCTCGTAGATAACAAATGCAATATTGCTTCCGCGATGTTGCTCTCGTAATTAATTCAAAAAATAAATTGACGGCCGTTCGTTTAATTGATTAGTAATGGCAATCGAATGATACGTATTTTTTCTTCATTTTAACTGAACAATGGATAAACGCCATACCGTTCCGTACGAGCCGTTCCGTACGAAATTTCAATACATTGGGAATTTAGCATTGGTTTTTTGGGAAATTCTTTTACAAAATTGGGAAAAAAAGAAGCTTTTTGCGATTGGGAAGTCACCGAAGATCGGCCTCTGTTTTAGAAGGAAAAAAGGCCCTGTTCTTTATATGTTTTGCTTGCTGTCATTTTAATATCATAAGGCCAAGTAAAATGAATGAATTGACACCACTTCCATCCAGACTGTAGGCCTATGTGTATAACTATATTTAACTGTGTGTAGTATTGACTCTAAATGCATCCAGTGCTTTTATTCTGAATGTGAAGTCAGAGCAGAGTTACTTCCCTTGTAGTCCTTGCTGGACATGTACAAACATAATGTAGATTTGGAAGACAAAAGTGTCATGATTAATTCAATATGAAGGGTAAAACACACCTGTTGTTAATTTAACATCTGCTTGTATGTATTTTAATGTTTCTGTTGACTACAGACATTTCGAATTTTCATAGTTGGACCAAAATCGTATGTGAAGGTCGCGAAAACATATGACATTTCAAATTGTCGTCATTTGAGTGATCAATGATGGCAAATTCTTTTAAATAAGACATTTTTGTATATTTTACTGCTCAAGTCTTTTATTTATGCCTTCCAATACAGCTTTGACAAATCGCAAAACTCAAAACCAATTTTCATTTTTGTTGACGTCGTCGTAGACTGCTAAAGCCTGGAATCCAAAAGTACGGTTGAAGAATTTGAGTTTGGGCTTTATACCCAACCCGATGAGCAATTTAATCAGATTGTCGGCGAATTTTAACACCTTTGATGGCTGGCAGGTTGCAAGAGGCAATTAGTGATTGTTTATTGGGGTCATCAGTATATATGCCTGTATATTGTCGCTTTTTTAAAGTAATTAGACAAGTTATAGACTCGATTTATTGTAAAATACGAATGACCGGACTACCAATTCTGAGATTTAATGGTTGCCCGGCGGGCTTACGTTTCAGTTTTTTTGGTAGCCTGGCAAAAATTTCTAGTAGCCCACGGGCTCCGGGCAGTGGATTTATCGGACACTGATGTGACTGAGAATAGTGGAGTGCGCTGCCCACTGACATCTCTTGTTAGTTTTTTTTTTTTTTTTTTCGGGCCCACAAGGGTAAACCCATTTATTGTCCCCGTCTGTTGGTTTTGTGGGGGTCTGAGAATCATCCCCCACAAACCTTACAATATTCAACAACATAATTAAACAATAAATACAATGATACAATGAAGAAAGTCAATAATAACAATGCAATAAAGGGGACAATAGAAGGGGCTTTGGACCTTTTTCCGTCAAACAGTGACACAAATAATAACATGTTTCACCACCTTTATGTAATCTAGAGTATGACAATGTTTCTTTTTTCTGTACCTATGTTTGGAGGCAATTTTTTTTAACAATTTCCCAGCTTTTGTTTTCTATTTCTGTAATGCCTGATTTAAAATATATCTCCCATGCAAATTTTAAGCTATTTTTTAATGTTACAGTACTAGGTAAGATTTCTTTTCTTTTGCATAAGTAAATATATTTTTTTAATTCAAGAAAAAGAATATTGATAGGTATGTATTCCTTTTTTCCACATCCTAATATGATAGCTATCATATTTATCTTAAAATTTGGGTTAAAAAGTATGATTTCATCATTTAAAAATTGTATTATAGGTTTTACTCTGCAGCATTCCCAAAATAAATGACTTATCGTTTCTGGTTAGTCTTGCTTGATGAGGAAACATGAATCTTTATATGAGTGTTACTGTGTTAGTATCTTTCCTTATACAATAACACAGATGTATGATGTGCTTCACAAAGACGTATATATACTCACTGTTGATAACTCAATTATTTAAATGACTTTTGCTGATATAAGAAACGTGCATGCAATTGAATTATGGTGCAGATAAAGATATATGATAAAGCACTAAAAATTATAAAAGTTGGCAGGTTTAAATAACCTCCTGTTGAGCCTTTGATACTTTATGATAGTCAAATTATTTTGTAAGACTGGAAAATTTCAGTAGATGTTCTCTTACAGTCCTTTAAAAATTAAATGAGAACGGTTTGTAAACATTGAGTCATCAGTGAGTGTCCGCTAAACTATGTTCATCTAGGTGTCACTGTGTAGTCCCCGCTATTCGTGCGAATGGGATAGTTCTCTCATTAGTATTAATTACTTATTGAATCGACTATTTATATATTATATGTTCCCAATCATTGATGAAGGTATATTCATGATGTCGGTCAATCAGAAGTTTGGTGTACCGGTCAGGACTCAGTAGACAAATGGTTTCTGCTTAATATCATTCAAATAATTGCACTGTAGGATTTTCAAACATGGAATTGGGTCAGCAACTGAAGGTCAAAGTTCAAGGTCGCTGTGATGTTTAAGATTCTCAAACATGGACTTGGGTCAGCATCTGAAGGTCAAAGTTGAAGGTCACTGTGATGTTTAATGTGAAACTGATTAATCACTCGAAAATGGTTGTACATGTGGTCCTCTTACTTTGTATGTAGTTTGATTGCCATTTGTATTTGACCCCTATGTATTTGAGGTCAAGGTCACTGTGACATAAATGACTACCAGTATTTGGCTGTCATGTGGGCATAGTCCATACATGCCAGATTTTCCTGAAGCATGTGCAGGAGATTGGTGATGGAAATGCAGGAGATTTCAATGAAATGCAGGAGATTTTTCTTGCTCAAACTTTAAACTTAATTAAATGAACTTAATATGCAGTTTTCACTTATTTTACTTGTAGGACATAACCATGCATGCTTCATAAAGCTATTTAAATTAATATTTGTTATCATTTTCATCATGCAAACAAAAAATGTAAAGGTTCCAGTATTCCAAAAAATGCAGGAGATTTGATCAATTTGCCTAAAATCATGCGGGAGTAGAGTCCCAAATGCAGGAGACTCCTGCATGATGCAGGAGATCTGGCATGTATGATAGTCCAATACATGTTTTACAAACAACTCTTGTTAACTTTAAAAAATATGTTTCACATTGCCAAATGTTTACTTATAGTGATTATTCTAGCACAGAATAGCAGGGCGCTCCGCCCTGCCCGTTTTTAACTCCGCCCTTTTGCCCGAATTTGGCAAGTATGCCTTTTTGAACCGCCCTTTTTGCCCCAAAATGCCTTTTGGAACATCCCTTTTGTCCAAATATGCCTTAAATCACCATGTCAATCAAACAACATTCGATTAAGGTTGCTGATAATGACATGTTAATTGTCCCGTCGGCGAGAAGAAGTCAGTAGGGGGTCGACTCGAGGTGCGAAATTAAACAAAAGACGTAGATTAGATGACCATAAATGGTCACAATGGGGTGTTAATCCACTGAAAACAATAAGTTATTACCTCGAACACGTTTTTATCCGTTAATTACCCTTTATTGTGCTCACGCGCGTTGATCCATGCAGTTCGACTGACGAAAATTAAAATTAGTCACAAATAGTCGATCCGTAAAATTGCCGACGGAAAACGTAATCCAAAGGCCAATAGTAATGTTAAATCGCATATTTGCATGTAATTGACGTAAAAAATGTCTATAAGTGAACACAGTTGCGTTTGACTGGCTAAATGAATTTATGCGAAAATATGCCGACATACGTGTCACGTGACTACGTGTGTTCTGCAAAATATGCCGTGTTAGGTTTTACGAATGTAAATCATTCTGGGGATGACGACACGTGTAAACTACGAGCTTTTAAGGCAAATCTAAGTGTATTTGACGAATCTATGAAAGTTTAAACGCATAAATTAGAATTAAATGGTCGAAAGTACGCCGTCATTGATATGCAAGTTTTCTAAGTTCGGATAGTCACGTATTTTCGGATACGTTTATTTACGCTGAATATTGGCCATTCTCTGACAAATAAGCGCTACATACGAGGATTCAAGTATGTCATTCATTGTTTGGTATGATATATCAGCTGTCAAATACAAAATAGAATCGATATATCAAGCCTTAATATGCCACCAAAGAAACACATTTTATTTTTATATTTTTTTAATTTAACAAGAATAATTTTACATTGCCATATTATATGAAGTCTTAAAGTAGAGAACTTGATTGTCCAGAGGAGATTTTCTAGGAATAACACCATATGTTAAACACCAGTACAGTACATGTAAACCACCACTCAATTGAAACAGAAGCCCCCAACACCCGGGGAAGTACTGGGGATAGTGACTAGTCCCAAGTGAATCTTCTTTATAAATACAGGCCAGAAATCAATCTACTGGATTGTATTGTACTAAGTCCCAGATGATTTATTGAACAAGACAGCCTCCGCTTGAAAGTTGTATGTACAGTTACATCATAAACTTTTATTATTTACAATTTAAAGTTACTATGTACACCCTATGTGTAGCAGCTGTCTACTCCTGGGACCGAGGCTGAACTTGAAGGCCTCTAGATTTGATATGAATGTGATGGTTGTTTATTCCAATCCTGTTTAGTTCTTGGGAAGAGAAATACTTGTATATTGAAGCATTTGCTGTTGGAATATAAAGCTAGCTAATGGGTCACTCAGACTCCGGTCCAGCAATCACAAGGTCTGGTGATACTGGACACAACTTGGTATTTCCATGATCTTGAAAAGCTCGGTGGTGATAGCTAAGAGTCTCCCAGCCGAGTGAACTTACCATGCCTGTGACACACCATGGGGGTCTGTCTGTGTGAAAATTATGCTGATAATGTCTCAAAATCTGTCCTATTTCAATATCATTTTAAGTACCTCAGGACGCCTAGTATGCGCCTGATGGATCCATTTTTTGAAAAAAAAATCCGGGGGAGCATGCCCCCGGACCCACCTAGACCAACCCTGCCCTATTTATATAGCACCCTGCCCTTTTTGAGGTCCTAGAATAATCACTAACTTATATGTCTTTTTGGGTGAGGGAGTTTGGATGGGTAAATTCCTTGAAGGGTTCTTATATGACTCAGGATCGACACTATGTTTCTGACTCTGTCTTGTGCCTTGGTGGAATGGACTCAAAAAGTAGCAGGCCCGGATCCAGAAATTTCTGAGTGGGGGGGCACGAGGTATGTAAGGGATCCGGGGGGGGGGGACCAATTGCTTAATATGTGTGTGAAAATGCATAGAAAGGGGTACATTTGTAGATGTGGGGTGATCCATAGTACTTTTTTATGTTATAAGCGTCAACATGTACATTGTGTATGTTCGTCCATATTAGTAAGTGTTCACATACAGTATTTGTATATACCAGCTTTCATCCTTTTGGCCATTGGAATATTATAACATAAGTAGGGGGTCCGACGGGGGGGGCACGGGCCCTCGTGCCCACTGCCTGGATCCGTGCCTGAGAAGCCAGATGTCTGAAACAGCAAATTGACTGACCCTTTCAATAGTGGCAACACTATGCTATGTTCAACTCAACTTATGTGAAACATAACTGATGGACTGATGGAGATAATTATTGTAATCATATGTGTATTCCCCATACCATGTCTGATTTTATAGTATGTGACCAACTGGTTGAACTGAATATATGTCTCTGTACAGTCAGTATAATATTAATAATGATAGTATGGATGTACTTCATTGTGATTGAATATGCGATCTAATATAATGCCAATGTGTTCTCTATTATTTATATCTTAACAAAAAAGACATGCTGTCTAGTTCTGAAAGGAATGTTTACAATCTGGGATGAGCTTGATAATCATCGGATGTTATCGGAAGAAATTTACCTAGAATTATTTTTCCCACGCTCAGCTTTTTTCCCCCATTCTGCTATGAGCCTATGACAGAGTTAACCTGGCTGCCTGTAGAGAGTTTAGAGACGGTTCCTGGTTGAGGAACATTGTGTTTTTGATTTGTTTGGGTAATAACAGGTGCAGAGGTATATCCCAATATAACATATTTCTAATTGAATTTGTTAAGGAGGATCTCTGCTTTGTAGATGATGTTTTGTAATTGCTGGAACTTAATTGACTTCAAGAGTGATTTGATGCTTTTCTCTAACCTATATAAATTTATTATATGGGTTCATTTTATAAAAAAACTCTTAGAATTAAATATTTTATCCAGAATTCCTATATTGTTATATATTGACTGATACATCTTGAACAAGCCTAAATATATATACAAATTCATTCATTGACTTTTGTTTCAATAACTGCCCAATTTTAGATCTTGAAATGTGAGGTTTATGCTAGTAGTCTAAGTAACATTGCGGTCACATTTTGAGGTCAGTAGGTCAAATGTCAAGGTCACTGACCTTTCGTAAATCAGACTATACTTGACTGCCATGGGGGACATACATATTTACAAACATCCCTTGTTATTAATGATTTGGGCCACCAGCCAAATTATGCCAATTATTATAATAATAAAAGCACCAAAGTGTTGCAGAAAATTGAGGCAAATGTTTATTTATTGTCAGTTAAACAATTCTAGCCTTGACCCTCCTGTGGAATTGTTTGGTGGATTAAAGTTTTGACTGGTATAATTCACAATGCTGACGGTTCCAATATACTGTAAAATGATCTATTTTTGTGAGGGGATTAAATTTCGTGGATTTCGTGGTTCATCTTCAACCACAAAATTAAACCCCATTGAAAAGTATCTTTGACCCTTGCATTCATTATCTGAAATGCAAAATCCACAAATTAACATCCCATCAAAATGGGGTTTTACCCAAAAAACACATAATTTCATCCCATCAAAATTAAATGATTTTACAGTATACAGCTGTTGATAGCACAGATTGAAGAAAGATTTTTTCTCCCAACACAATCTGCAATCAGATTTTGATCTTTATTTATCTGTATGTATATAATTGCATGTCAGAGTGCTAAGTTATCTTCCAGTGCCTACATACAAATTGCTCCTGGGGTATAGTTTAATGGTAGATATCATGTGAAGATACTGTTTCTTTTCCCCCCCAATGTTTCTTTTTTTTCCCCAATGTTTCTTGATAAAATTAAGTGTTTGCTATTTTTCAGTGTATGTTAAAATGTGAATTCACTGTGTACATGTAGAATGGTTCTTGTTTTGTTTTTGTAAATGAGATAAATGTTTTTGGTAAAATATGGGTATCAATTGACATTTAAATTGGCATTTTGACCAGTGGGCCCATATTGGGGTCTTGTCTTGTCAGCATAGGACCCAATTGGTTTTTAGCTCACCTGTCACATAGTGACAAGGTGAGCTTTTGTGATCACTCTTCATCCGTCGTCCGTCCGTCGTCATCATCCGTCGTCCATCTGTCGTCATCATCCGTCGTCCATCAACAATTGGCTTGTGTACACTCTAGAGGCAACAGTTTTGTCCAATCTTCATGAAACTTGATCCGAATGTTGTTCTCCATGAAGTCTAGGCCAAGTTTGAAACTGGGTTATGTGGGGTCAAAAACTAGGTCACTAGGTCAAATCTTATAAAAACCTTGTGTACACCCTAGAGTCACCAATTTGATTCAATTTTCATGAAACTTGGTCAGAATGTTGTTCTCTATAAAATCTAGTCCAAGTTCGAAACTGGGTCATGCCGGGTCAAAAACTAGGTCACTAGGTCAAATCTTAGAAAAACCTTGTGTTCTCTCCGGAGGTCACCGTTTTGATCCAATCATTATGACACTTGATCAGAATGTTGTTCTCTATGAAATCAAGGCCAAGTTTGAAACTCGGTCATGTGGGTTCAAAAACTATGTCACTAGGTCAAATCTTATAAAAACCTTGTGTACACCCTAGAGGTCACCAATTTGATTCAATCTTCATGAAACTTGGTCAAAATGTTGTTCTCTATGGAATCTAGGCCAAGTGCAAAACTGGGTCATGTGAGGTCAAAAACTAGGTCACTAGGTCAAATCTTAGAAAAACCTAGGGTTCACACCAGAGGTCACAATTTTGATCGTATTTTCATGAAACTTGGTCAGAATGTTGTTCTGTATGGAATCTAGGCCAAGTGCAAAACTGGGTCATGTGAGGTCAAAAACTAGGTCACTAGGTCAAATCTTAGAAAAACCTTGTGTTCATTCCAGAGGTGGTGGTTTTGATCCAATCATCATGAAACTTGATCAGAATGTTGTTCTCTATGATATCTAGGCCAAGTTTGAAACTGGGTCATGTTGGGTCAAAAACTATGTCACTAGGTCACATCCTAGAAAAACCTAGTGTTCACACCAGAGGTCACAATTTTGATCGTATCTTCATGGAACTTGGTCAGAATGTTGTTCTCTATGGAATCTAGACCAAGATTGAAACTGGGTCATGTGGGGTCAAAAACAAGGTCACTAGATCAAATCTTAGAAAAACCTTGTGTTCACTCCAGAGGTCGTGGTTTTGATCCAGTCATCATGAAACTTAATCAGAATGTTGTTCTTAATGAAATCTAGGCCATGTTTGAAACAGGGTCATGTGGGGTCAAAAACTAGGTCACTAGATAAAATCTTAGAAAAATATTGTGTTCGCTATAGGGTTCACCATTTTGATCCAATCTTCATGAAATTTATTTGGTCAGAATGTAGGTTGTACTGATACCTAAACCATTGTGCAACAGGTGAGCGCCCTAGGGCCTTTCAGGCCCTCTTGTTTGGGGTCAGTAGGTCAAAGGTCACAGGGACATTCGGGTCACCCGGGCAAACATTTTGTGTACCACAGCCACTTATAGAAAATTAATGAGAAATGTTATATATTAAGAAATGGACATATATTTTGGGTACCCTATTGTATTGAAGTAATTTTAATTTGGGCTTTTCGATTGAATGAGTTAGGGAAGTAAAATGCCAAGAATTTTGAGCGTGTTTAAGCATTAAAATTATTTTGAAATATGGTATATTTAGTTCAGCTTTTTCAGGATATTTATAATCTTGAGTCATTCCAAGAGCAAAAAGACCTGAACAGTAAATAGCTGGTATAATGTCATCATTAAAGTTTATGTACCCAGTATGTTTTGAATCAGATTAAAAAGTTCACCAAGTGTGAAGAAATTCAACGTTATCATTCATTGAATATATACTGAGTTCCAAAAGTTCTGCATCTTAATTAAAAATTCATTATTTTTGGAACTGTTAACTTATAATAACTTTTAAGGAACACAGTCCATTTGCCTACCCTTAGTGTTTATGTTGAACCTAATTCCGTTGGATTTCGTCACGCTTGAATGATCACACCATCGCAAATGGTAAAAACGTCTATTCAAGCACGCATAATTTGGGTTCTTCATTTTCGACTTTATTTTCACTTCCAATTTACTTGCATCGTGTCTGTGTTACGAAAAAACACAATAAGTTAGTAAAATAAGTTAGAAATGTATGCTTAATTGGATTGCAAAAATGGATAATGTTGAACGACTCGTGTATATAAGACGCTAGAGGCTGGTGTTTCACTAAAAGTACATTGTGTCGAATTAAATTGACATGTCTCTATCATAATAAGACTGTTGTATCATCTCCATCCGATAAAAACTGTATATGACGTACCATGTGACAACAGGTCAAGGGTCAATGTCGCTTACCTAGACAGGTAATGCTGCTATATTTTTGCACCAAGAACAACGGCATTGTTGTAGCGTAATTGTAGTCCACCCTACATTAAAATTATGGGAAACTTGCTTTAATGTTGCGTCTTTTATGTCAAGGAGGTTGTTTCTTAAAATCTGGCCTGTTGTACAGACTCTATTGCAACATCCATATTTGTCTATGGTCAAAGAGAGATAATTTTCGGTATTTATTACCTCCCTTCCACTACAAAATAGTAGTTTATCGTTGTGTGTACTTTGGAATCGTGGGGTGGTGTCACATGTGGTTTTATTATGGATTGATACATATCTTCAAATCGATAACTGTCCTGGATTTATATCAAGTACACATCGCTCTACACATGCGCATTTGAATTATCATAAATAAGTTA
The DNA here is from genome assembly GCA_963678985.1 of Spisula subtruncata. NCBI lineage: Eukaryota > Metazoa > Mollusca > Bivalvia > Venerida > Mactridae > Spisula > Spisula subtruncata. The sequence goes on from OY787660.1 coordinate 65,081,276, forward strand.
GAGATTCTAGTAAAAAAGACACACCGAATATAGGATGCGGAACTTTTGGAACTCAGTATATAAAAATGAATAAAATTTAAATTTATGATTCAATATAATGGATAACATGAAACATCTGATTTTTAACTCTTCAATTTCACGTCCCCTTGCTAAATTCTTACCCTGTAGAACATGTTCATGAACTCCATGAATTTATACGTTTGAACTTTGTTAATGTTTGAATATGTAACTTAAAGTTTGACTAGCGAAAAGGAGGAAGTTCGTATTGTGTTAAATGATAGTCACCCCACCCTGTTTAGTTTTATCACTCTACCTCGACCATACCGGTATCTGTTACATAGAATCATTGCTGTATATGACCATATAAGGGTATATCGTACCATAAAATATGGGCTTATAATTTTATCATATAAGTGAAAGTAGACTATATTACACGTCACACCCTATGTATAAGTCTGACTCATTTAAATTATGATGTCATATAAGATGAAAATTTAAAAATGTTCTATGTCATATGAGAGATTTTAAATTACGATATGCATATTTTATTACCAAATGCCTCGTAAAAATTTATAAACAACTTTGAAGGTGAATGCCCTTATATAGTGCATTATCCTTGACTTGATTTCTTTTTAATGCGATACTGTCGCCTACATGCATTTCAATTGAAGCATTTAATATACACCATCTGTTTACCTGTTTTAGTGTTATACTGTAAAATGATTTAATTTCGATGGGATGAAATTTTGTGGTTATGGTATAAAAGACCATTTCGATGGGATGATAATTTGTGGATTTTGCATTTCAGATAATAAATATAAGGGTCAAATTATTGTTCGAAGGGTTTTGATTTCGTGGGTGAAGATGAACCACAAAATCCACGAAATATAATCATCCACAAAAATTGTGGTCGTTAGACCAATTTGTCCGTTGCCTAAGCAAAGCTCTACGGACCGCTTTCATTCAGTTACCTCTCTTCCATTTAAAAATAGAAGGATTACCTCCTGCGGAAAGCACTATGTACTACATAGCACTTTGCTTAGTCAACGAACACCATGTTTGTAAATAAACCATGCCAGGGTATAGTCTGGTTCCCATATCCAATGGTACAGAAGTAAAAAAAAGGCCTGATGTCACTGCAAATTAATACAGTAACTGTAAAACGTTTATTGTTGTTATCATTTAGTTGTCTTACCTATAATGTACAGACAGGGTGTGGCTGTTATGTAAGTGTTATGTGATGTGAAAGATAAGGAAATATACAGTGTAATGATGGAATACTACATGTATGTCTATTAGGAGGAAACAATTTATGCTGCAGGTGCTTTATTTAAGTATAGTACTGTAAATAACTTCATACTTCCAAGGTCTTTATTTTAGGAAATTAGGGTAACTGGCTTACTTAACGGATTTATGAATTAATGGTTGAAGGTCAGCTAGGGTAGAAGTGTTTATGAAATGAAAGTATATTGAAGCAGATTAATTAATTCACAAGGAATTTGAATAAAAATTAATGCTAAAGTTTTCACTAATACTATATATTTATGGCAGGCATTAGGTTCCTGGTCAGATTATTCTTTGTTTTTAAATTAAAACTTCCCTATTGAGCAATTTATTTCAACTCTTGATACCAATGTTCCTCCCATTATGTGCTAGGTGTTAAGTCGTTAGAACCAGGCTTTACCGAGTTATTTTCATGTTTTCGTGTTTCTTTTGAACTCAGTATTAATGTGTTGAGTGCAATTATTTTAATGTTGATTTTTCTGCCTTTTTTCTTTCAGATTCCTAGATTTAAAACACAAGGATCATTATAGAGTTTATAACCTGTAAGTATGATGCTCATTAGGCCAAAACAAAATGATTTTGTGGTTCTGGTACATTTTGTAACCCCCCCCCCCCCCCCCCGCCTACTTAATTTACCCTATTTTCCCCTACTCTTTAACACTTAATTGGAATTTTGCTGGATCATTATATTTTCATTGTCACAATTTATTTTGAAATTGATAAAATAATTTTAGAAAATTGTATTATTCTTGCTACCTACCCCTATTTTTTGAAAATGTAACCAGAACCACAATATCAATTTGTCTTGGCCTTATTCATTATTTATCGTAAATTTAAATATATCTTTTTATTCATACATTTTCTCATCAACTTGTATTAGAATTAAAAGAAGAATTTCATCAACATTCCTCAGCATTAAAAAAAAATCCCAGATTTTCAAATTATGTCAGCATTTTCTCGTCTTTTTTTCTCACCTATTGAGAAACTCACGAAAGGTGGTGTTGAAGTACAATTTAAGCACCTAAAAGTTTTACTTCTTGTTCTGCTGGAGGTGATGTACTTGAAGTGTAATTCGGAGGTAGTCTCAGAAGTCTATGTATCGGTCTTGTACACAGGGCTCAACACTAACACTGGTCTGAGGCCAGTGAAAATCACGAAGGACCAGTTTAAATCCTGAAGGACCAGTAACTGCTTTATTTACAAATTTTACATTTCTTTGCTGGGGGACCAGTGACCAAAAAATGTTAGAAGCCGTGGTACATAAGGCATTTTCTCTTCCTTGTAAGTCAGAGGTCAGTGGACAATCTGGAAGGGACGACCTGAATGACCATGCACCTGCTGCAGTCGAACACAATCAAACAAACTTAAGTTACTTGGCACTTCCATTTTCAAACTCCACAGAGCTGTACTATATAAAGCATTAGACCTCTCAACAACTGCCAAAGGGTTGCACAAATAACCAGTTAACTGCATACACCCTAGATCTAAAACTTGTAGCTTCACTGGGTTTCAGCTTTAAAAACTTGGCGAATTAAGTCTGTGTGTGTAACTGATTTGAGGGACCAAATTGATTGAATTTATAGATAGTCATCAGTGAGCAGTGCAAGTTTGGGTTGTTTACCACAATCTAGTTGTATGTCATCTTTGAGCGGTGCGAGTTTGAGTATAATTTACCACAATCTGGTACTATTGACCTACTTTATATGGTATTGTTGCGTGTGTGTGAGTACTTGAAGAAAGCATTGAAATCTGAGAGGGTTTCTTGAGAAAATAATACTGTGGTATTCTCAACCAAATGTCAATGATTTGTAGGATTGACTTCATATTTAATGGTTTGTAAGGTGTCAATATAAATGCTCAACAACTTCCATGTTAAAATGATTTAGCATTTAAAAACTCTCTTGGATTGCTTCTTGTACCCGTTAAGTACAACCCTATAGCTTGGCGATTTTATTCTGACTTCCCTGAAAATGTTGTTCCTCATAATGAGGAATTTTTTGGCAAAATCAAACTTCTACCGAAATCATTCTAAGTATAAATAGATTTTCACCTTGATTACAATGTGTTTGTATGTTATTGGTCTGGTGTACATTGCATCTCATCCAGATGGCAGCGTCTCTGGTTGGGCAGGTTATATTTTCCTATGATGTTGACCATCATGGCAGTATTCTTCATATATGTGAAGTTGTCAATTATATGCAGATGAGCAAATTACTGTTTATAAATTCCATGAAAATTCAGGTCGCTCATCCTCTGACTATGGACAAATTTATTTAGAGAAAAATTGAATTAGAATTAACAAACTGTTCGAATTTGTTCTTTTCATTAAAACTTTGTATGTTTGTAAGATTCCAGAATTACTGAAAAGAATCATTGGCCATTGTACATATCAACCATCTTTTTGATGATAGTGTTTATTACATTCTTTACTGGAATACATCAGGAGACTGTTGTAAACATATTGACAAGAAACAGTCTCTGTAAAAAGCCATTCCTATTTTCTTGCCTTGGAAGAATCTTTTGAGTGTTGAATTGCAAACAATTAATGGTAGCAACATTGATGTGTCTGCATGTTTACATTAAGAGACAAATCAAATTAAGTTCTGTTTTGAATACGAAATGTTTTTGTCTGCATAAACCTTTCCTGAAGTTGATACTATTGGTTCAAATATCAGCAGGAAGCGAAAGATACAAATCAGAAATCGTTCTTTTATAACCAGTCTAAAAAACCTGTTGCTTTTTACATTAAATAACCCCATTATGCGTACAGAGATTCTATGAATTCTTTCTGACAATTCCGACATTGGCAGACAAGATGTGTGTTATTTATATTTTGTAATCACACTTTTTGATCATTCAGTATGTATACATATAGTCAAGCCTTTGTTTAATGGCCATTTGAATAAAACGGTTGCCATGACTTTGAATAATATTCTGGGAGAGGACTTTAATCATTTTGTAATAACTTGTGCTCAATCACTTAATTTGTATGTATATTAAATGAGCAGCCAATATAGAAAAAATTATATGCAAATTTTTATGTTTTTAGCCTTCGCATCTACTGATGCAGGAGGCATATATAGTGATCGTCTCGTCTGTTCGTTCGTTCGTTTGTCCGTCTGTTACAAAATGTTGAAACTCAAATATATTTTAAGTTAATTGATGCATTGCTTTCAAATTTTAAACACATTACAGTATCAAAGCTATAACATTATCAAACATTTAAACAGAATTATGGCCCCTGAATGACTTAGCTATTTGTTATGGGGGGGGGGGGTGGTATAACAGTTTACTGAACGCTGTTTTGTTGTTTCACTGGCTGTATAAGTCCGATGACTGTGTTGCCCTTGTCAGTTATAGTTGCATTGTGTTGCATAATGAAAAGGAAATTATTTTTGAATTTGAATACGGAAATCGTGCAAAGATTGCACTTAAACTGCTGGTTACTGCAGTACTTATGATATAGGCTACCATGTATAGGTTGATATCATTATACCAAAATTTTAGACATAGTCATGTTCCGATCATATTTCATAAACTGTGTCAGACCAAAGATAAAGATATTCAAAATACAAAAAGGGGAAGTTTTGTCTGTCTGGATCTGATTTTTTTTCTCATAACTATGTCCATGTGTCAGAGTCAGATTTTGTGAAGTCACAATATTGTTGTCACCTACTCATTGACTGGTTAAATAATACTGTATAAGTTCTTAAGTTTTGCGAATTCAATATTTTGTGAATTTACTAAATTTACTGATCAATCACAACATTCAGAATTTGCTATTTATTATTTCTACTGGGGTAAATGATTGCCAACAGAATCTGCTATGATTTAAAAATCACTTCTATTTCCACACACCAAATGTCTGAAAGTCAGCATTCGTTATTTTGACCTATGGAAATATCCAATTATGCAGTAAATCTAGATGTTCACAATTAATTAAAAAATCCCAGTTTGGGTTAAAAAGTGGCAAATTTCCTTTTGTTAGTGCTTAAGGAGAGCTATTGTGATCGCCCCTTTTGTCTGTCCTTCGAGTCTCACCATCACTTGGACTGTTGACACTTTTGTTGGTACTTTTCCAAATAAAAAAAAATGCTGAAAATAGATCTATCAAAGATAAATGAGAAGCTTTGTAAATATACTACAAGATAATATTGATGCAAAGCATCAAAGTCGCCCCTAAAATGGTTATCAGTTAACATTTCTGGCAGTAGCATACCAGAAACGTCATCACCTCAATACAAGATGATGGAGACATGTTTGTTGTATATTGGCATGTATAATCAAAGACTAAGACCAAGCAGTTCTAGCACATATAATGTAGTATTTTTTTTAAGTTGCTTGATTTGGTGTCTGTAAAGAAATTGATAGTGTATAATTTTACAGGGCTACTTCTGATGTTCATCAACATAAGAAATATTCTGCCAAAGAAAGGTGTAGTCAACTACTGTATGTTTTAAGTGGTTAGGATGCAAATGGTTATATACAATTACATGAGTGGTGTTAAGGCAGCGACAGTTGTGTGCCTTGAATAACATGCTAACAGCATTAGTTTTTTTTTCTTATCAAAAATAATTAAAGTATAGTATACACAGACACACAAATTTTATTTGCATCTACATAAATATAATAATAAATTATTTGTTTTAACAATTATCTAAAAATAAATGGTTATTTTTTTTTGTAATGATATAGTTACCTGTGACCCGTTGCAGACATAAAGATTAATAAAAAAAATTATTAGACCAAAAAAATAAAAATCAACAGCTTCCGCGAAGATTTGATCCAGGGTCCTCTAGCACACAGAGCAGACATTCTACCTCTACACCAATCACCCTTGTGCTAAATTGATCCTTAATTAAATTATATGAATATAATTATGTAAATAACGCTATGACGTATATACATTTACACAACTTTCATTGGCTGATATACGGAGGCATGTAAACAAAGGCTAAGCGTACTTTGTAGTTTGGTCATTGTATCTACAGTTTCTACATAATACGGCATTATACGAACTAATAAAAATGAATTGTGGTTGTTTTTTTTAAGTTACCAATTGTTTGCTTAAAAACTGAATTTAATTGAGCATAAACAGTCTTCGAAACAGTTTTCGGGACTTTGATGAAATGGGGGTAGTTAGGTTCGGAAACGAAACAGTAAAAAAAGCGTAGCCTTACCGTTTGGGGACAAGCTGTTATAAATATAATTAAACATTTCCAAAACAATGTATTAAGGTAAAAAAAAATGCATTGTAAATTTAAGACGTTTTCTTTATCACTTAATACAATTTCTGGATCCATACAGGTCAAATCAGGTTGTTTGGGAATTTATTGAAGAATGTATGGCTCTTCATAAAACCAATGTATTCTCCCTAAACGATTATGCAATCACAGTAGACATTAATAGGAAGCATCCCTACTCGTCGCCCCTCAGGGGGCGACGAATCATCCGGTAGGTAAACTTTGTTTATATAGGTTTAACTGGGTATACCTGAGTTAACGGTATTCACCGCTATTCTTTTGAATGGGAAAGTTCCCTCATTAGTATTACTTATTGAATCGATTTTATGTGTATATATCTATTTACAGGTGTACTGAACGTAATTACGAGGGTACTAAATTTCATAACAAAGTGATGCAGTTCCCATTTGATGACCATCATCCCCCACCCATAGAGCTGATCAAACCATTCTGTGAGGAGTTAGATAGCTGGCTATCTACAGATGAGAAAAATATAGCTGCTGTACATTGTAAGGCGGGAAAGGTGAGTTCTAGGCAGGCAGACTTCCTGATAGCCGTCTGACCAGTCCTACAGTTTAGCCCTCGGTCTGGTGCGCCAGACCTTTCCTTCAGACCACGTGTCCGATGGTTCGTAATTGTTGGGGTACGTTTGCATTGGGTACGTTTTGTTTTGGGTACGTTTCCGCGTGCACTTTGTTAGACTAATTCTGATTGGTCGGTAATAAATTCGTAAGCCAATCACAAAGCGTGAGCCATTTTTCGAACTCTGCGTTCTTGTACTCCTATTTTGAAGAGTCTCTTCCAATTTCGCGTGGAAAACATGGAAAAATATGGATAAAATCAAAAGAATTATCGGTAATTGGCCATCGGACAACAAATTTAATGCTGATTTCTCGATGACAGTACTCGGAAACGAGGAAAGCCATCTCTTATTGTGTGTACGTCGTCTGAAAAGGGAAATTGAAAATATTTGCTTTTTTGTTGATTTTAGCGAACAAAAATCGGTCCGATAGATTTCCTTCTGGTCCGACAGTTTCTCCAAGTCGTCGGACCAACGGTCTGCGACTATCGGGAAGTCTGGGCAGGGATGAAAATAAAATATGCCTTACTATTTATTTCTGCTCTCCCATCACGCCCTTTGTATATTTATCAGAATCAGCCTTTATGGCCTTGTGGTAGAATGTATGCTCTCTGGTTTGTGTGGTCTCTGGTTTGATCCTAGGCTGCACCATAGCAAAGCCATTCAAATGGTGCTGGTATATATCCCTTGCTTGAAGCTCAGTGTAGTTTGCTCCCAGGTAACTGCCTGTTCTGTAGCTGTCAGGATAAAGTGACTGCAGGGTTAACTCTGTTTGACGGAAATATTGTCCTACAGTGGAACAAAATTTTAAAAAACTCAAATAATTCAGACAGGTAGACCTGACCGTAGCTCGTTAATAACTAGAGAATGCTTAAGCCTTTTGTCCTCAAAATTTAGATGGTTGTTTATGCTCTCTATTTAAACCATATCGCTTTGAGGTCATGGAGATCCTTTTCTATAAATTACTAACTGTAGGCCAGTTGAGCAGGAGCATCATCATGCATATATATTTCTATAATTGTCGGGGGTTCTACAATTCCAGAATAATTAGAAAATCTTAATTTGCTGCACTAAAATGAATGAACTTTCCTGCAGAAAAATGCGAAAATATTCAAAGAATTGACAGAGTTATGGTCATTTGAAATTTCTTCAGCTGAATTTCAGCGATAGAATGATGTTAGAAGTGAGTTTTGGTATGCTTAAATGACACTTGCAACAGACTTGCAACTCATTTCATGGTTTGGGCATTATGCCTCGTTAGAACACCAGAATTGTGTTTGAAGGTTATAAGAACTGATCAGGCACGTTTGGAATGCCATTATGGCGAAAACAAGTCTGTCCATCTGTCCATGTGTGTCTAGATGGAGATTCACTGTGATGATGTACTTCATGTCAAACAGTCATGGCTGTTAATTAACAGTCACTGCATGGAATTTTTTCACTTTTTCAATAGGGGCGATTTCAGGCTATGTCTCAGAATGACTTGAAATTTTGCATGAAAGTACATCAGGTGGCCAAACAAAGATTTTTATGCATCTTTGACTTTTTGGTACAACCGTTGCTATGGAAACCTGAAAATAATATTTTGGCCTAAAAATGACAATTTTTTATACCAAAAAATCACATTTTTCATTAAAATGTCCTGCATAAATGTGAAATATTTGATTAAAATGTGTTATATTATGGGATACAACATACCTAGCTGTAATAATTGAACCAAATTACAAGTTGGCTAGAACTTTGAAACATGTCTTTTTTTCCTGTCAAAAGTGGGTGGGGTAAGGCCTTATCTTGAACATCATATTTTGATATAATTTAAAGAACTAAAAAAAAGTTATGCGAAGGCTGTCAATGTATTCACTATATTCACTTCCAAGAATGACGTTTTGACTGTGGTTCTATAACGTGATTTTTTTTTTTATTTCCAAATAATTCCATAACCATGGCAACGGTTTATAGACTTTTTCAGTTTTGTGATATATTATATCATACTATTTTCTAAGGAAAAAAATTAAATTCATGCATACATAAGGGTGGAACATGACTTAAAATACTTTTAACTCATAGTTGTAATGTTTAGTGCGCGGTTCTGATATGAACCATTCATGGTTGCCATGGCAAACAATAGAAATAAGCAAATTTTTCAGTATTTCCCTACATTTTTGTGAATTTCACGGACTTAATTCTCAATTATATATAATCTAATAACTTAATTATACCTTACTTTGTGAAAACATATTTCTTCTGTAATTTGATGAGTTATTTTTGGCATTTTTGGGCATGGTCACCATGGTAACCTAGCAAAATCAACCCTAGCCAGTAATTGTTTTACACCTTAAAGCATCAATCTAACCTGATGTTTTGGTCAATGGACAAAGAAAAAAGTGCATATGGATATCTTATGCCGTGTAACTTGTCCGGTCTGATTAATTTTGTAAACCTAACTTGTTGGCTGTTTTGCGGTTACCATGGCAACTACCTAAAATCGCTATTATTGTCCCTTTTTCATGTTAGAGCATTTTTATTAGCTTAGTGTATTTTCTTGAGACACTAAATGTAAATTATGAATATAATAATCAAAATATACTTCATGCTTGACTATGGAAATGTTTTTCACCAATTTCAAGTTATGCTGCCATGGCAACCGTGTAAACTATATCAATTTTAAAGCATTTCTCGCCTGATGTTGGGCTTTTCTTTTGGTTGAACATTTGATTAGAGACAGTAAACAATACACCATAAATGTTTGCTTACTTAAAAACATATAGTGTTTGATGCGAATTTTCCGATGGTTGCCACGGTAACGAAGAGATATAATAATGTTCTGATTTTATCATAATTCTTTCTATTGTCTTGTTATGTGTCAGATATAAAACCATACAACTGGAAATAATATTCCTGGGCAAGATCCCTATTGTAGTCTGTTGAATTTTCAGTTGTATAATGTGTCTTACATTCGTTTAGAGGAATACCCCTCCCCCACCCTGAAAATTAGCCAACATACTTGTGCTCTCAAAATGGACGTCAATCCTGATGTGATATAGTTTTTGAAATATATTTTCAAACATAATGTATTTGCAAGCATAAGTTATTCATATTTTCATATACATGCTTACACATGCTTGAGTTTTCAAACTTTCCCTGTACACATTTGCTTCAGCCTTTAAAGAGGATCAGCTGACACTGTATAGAAGCCAATCCTTTGAATTCAAGTGAATTCGAGAGTGAATGTTACAGTGTAAAATACGATAATGAAATGGACCAGTTTATCTGGTAAGGTGGTGAAATTTATCCAGCCAGCTGTAGGAAAATCCAATGAATTCAGCAGCCAAGCTGGATCAACCTCATCAACCTCATTCATTCTATGAAGTGATGATAAAAAACAACTTCGGACATCTTCACTAAGTCTTGTACTCTCATATAACAAGTAGGACATGAAAGTTTATAGCTAGTCATATGACCAAAAGAACCAATTAAGCATTATTTTGCACCCTATGATCTGGTCGATTTTGCTGGAAGTCACAGGAAAAATGTTGTTGCACGTTTTATGACATTACATCATAAACCATGACAAGGCGACTACTTATGAAAAATAGATAACACAACACATACAGTTAAATTCATAACTTTGGTTATTTAATCTGGGTTTTTTTGTGTTGCTTTTTTCATTTATTCAACATATCGTAAGATGAATTGTTTACATCTATGATATACATACTATATTCAACATACTCCCAATCTGTTATAAATGACAAATATGAATCACTGATAATTATTATAAATTTCAATAATACAGCAATTTTCATCTTTGGTCAACTAAAATAATACAAAACATAGACAAGCATGTTTATAACCTACAAAGACATATAACTATTTCACATCCATGTATGTACATTCACTTCAATTCTTAATTTCAATTGATATCCATTCATGTTGAACAAATCAACTTGGCAACGAAGACCACAATGAACAAAACAAGAGGGCCCCAAGGGCCCTAGGTCGCTCACCTGTTGCACATTGGTATAAGTATCAATACAACTTACATTCTGACCATATGTCATTAAGATTGGATCGAAATGGCGACCTCTGGAATGCACACCAGGTTTTTCTAAGATTTGACCTAGTGACCTAGTTGTTGACACAACAAAACACAGTTTTGAACTTGGTATGGATTTCATGGAGAACAACATTCTGACCATGTTTTATAAAGATTGGATCAAAACTATGAACTCAGGACCGAACACAAGGTTTTTTTTTCTGAAATTTGACCTTATGACCTCGTTTTTTTGACCCCACATGACCCTTTTCCACATTGGCCAAGATTTCAAGGAGAACAACAGTTTGACCAATTTGCCTGAAGATTGGATCAAATTTGTGACATCAATGATTTTCTTAGATTTGACCTTATGACCTAGTTTTGACCCCATATGATCCAGTTAGCACGAACATGGTCTAGATTTAATTTAGAACAATATTCTGACCAAGTTTAATGAATATTGGATCAAAACGGTGACCTCTCGAGTGTACTCAAAGTTTTTCTTAGATTTGACCTAGTGACCTAGTTTTTGACCCCGAATGACCCAGTTTCGAACTTGGTCTAGATTTCATGGAGAACAACATTCTGACCTAATTTCATGGAGATTGGGTCAAATTGGTGACATCTAGAGTGTACACATGGTTTTTCAAAGATTTGACCTAGTGACCTAGCTTTTGACCCCACAAGACCCAGTTTTGAACTTGGCCTAGATTTCATAGAGAACAACATTCTGATCAAGTTTCATGACGATTGGAACAAAACTGTTGCCTCTAGAGTGTACACAAGCCAATTGTTGACGGACGACGGACGACGACGACGGACAGACGGACGGACGAAGAGTGATCACAAAAGCTCACCTTGTCACTATGAGACAGGTGAGCTTAAAAAAGCACTACATATGTGTGCTGGGCGGTCGACCTTCTCATATTTATAGTACCTTTGCTCATATGCAAGTGAAAACTCTTAATAGTAAACAGGACAGATAACTCAATATATAGGTCACAGAGTAGCCAGCCTTGTTAGTATGCACAGCTCTTGCGAAGGTGAATAACACTGTGGAGTTTTTAGTTAATACCTGTGATAGTCTTAGAGAAAGTGTTAATACATATTTCAAAAATTTAAGAAAATAATTCCTGAATGAAATGCTATTTTGAACAGTATATTTCATGATTTGATCAAATTGTGTAATTTTGCAAAACAGTAAAGTTCCGCCAATAAGACCACTTTGATTATTTTGAAATCATGCAGATTTTTGCCAGTTTAAGGTCCCAAAGTATTAAATTTAGAACAAAAAAGGTCCATTAATAAGACCAATTTGCTATTAAGATCACTTTTTTGACCGGTCTGATTAGCATAACTTCGCTGTACTTGTTACTGTAATGTGGAATAATGACTTTGCGACGTCAGACAAAATGCTCTGACTATTGACTCTGCAACAACAACTGTAACTTAATTAAACCTCAGGGAAACACTTGGTACAACTGAATGCACCTTATATGTGTATAGATGTTGTCAAGTTGACGCATTTTGAGGGTAAAACATTAAAATGAAGCGCATGTTTTAGCATTATTTAAAAGTGCCCAATTGATTATGCAAAAATGTTATTATTGTACACATTTAATGTTACAAATAGTCAAATACTAAATAAAAAAAACTGATGCATGGTATTCTTGTTTGTCACAACATAAATAGTCATATTCATACAATTTCAAGTGGACTGTTTATTCTGAACAATGCCTTGAAAATACAAATTCCACATTGAAAAGTTCTTAAAATTCTGTATGAACCATGTTTAATATAAATTCATATGAACTGACAACTTGAGATTGATACTCTATATCTCTACTGCAGTGACTTTAAAACTGATTTTTTCAGTTTGTCATTAGCTTTTTCTTCTAATGCGGCCTCATAGTCTGCTTCATTTGTGTTTTTTTCCAGCTGAGAAAGACGGGAAAAGTAGCTTGCTATCTGTTTCCCAGAGAGGAAATGCTTCCTTTCAAACTCGCCACTTATCCTCATCTCCTCAGCTGCAGTATAGGGATTGACTTTGTTGCCCGTAACTTGACCAATCCTAAATTTTTTTTTAATGAAGACTTTCTGCCCTTCAGTAAATTCTGTTCGTTGGCGGATTTCTTTGACAGCCCACCCCTTTGGCATTGAATCACTTTTTAAGTTAGAAGTTAAAGAACAATGTTCGTTATTAAGGGATGTGGAAGAATTCTCGTTGTACATCAGCATTACGTTTGCACAATAGATTTGTTTGGCCAGTTCACTTGCTTTAACCTTCTTCGGCTGATAATTGCAGTCACCCTGTGACACATGTCTGTCAATGGCATCCTGGTTGGCAAAAACCTTTACACACCCTTCCAGTGGGCATTCTATATTTCTGCTGTGATCACGAGTTTGATTGGAGGGCTTGATATCTGCATTAACAAAGCGAAAAAAGTATGAATTATTGACAATATATGGCTGGCTTGGAATGCATACAAAAACGATATTTTTAGAAGATACTGACAGAAAATTACTCTGATTAAATAAACTTTATTGAGCACGGGGGGGGGATATAATTATATAATAATAAATAGAGACATATGACTACAGTGTGCCGATATGTACGTACGTAGAGTGGTAATAACTACAGTTGCGTTTGTAATACTGTTTCTCAGGAGACCGTGCATAAATTATACAGATTCGGAAAACAAGAAATTTATGGTACCGAATATGTGACCTGGCCCCGATCTCCCGACACATCTCAATTTTGAGATAAATCTCAACTAAAATATTGCCATATGTTGTTTGGATAATTTTCAAGGAAGGGTGGACTCAAAATGTAGCATCAAAAACAGCAGAGACTATTCCTTGTTTATTCCTGTAACTTTTAATGAGTTTTAACTTCAGATTTATTAGAAATTCAGAATCTGATTTTGGAAAAATCTCAATTTGAGATGAGATTTCAGCTTGAGATGCTTCGGGAGATCGGGGCCTGTACCACTGTATTTCTAACTCAGATTTGTTACTTATTGATGAAAGCACATGTTTCCATTGGTACATAAAAAAGCAAATTATCAAACCTGGTACATTGTTTATTTCTTCCCAGTCTTCTATTGTGAGCAATTCACAAGTTTCTGCAGGTAAAGAGATATTATCCCATGACTTAGTTTGTCCTGTAATAAAACATTTATGATTATTTACTTGTGATATTATATTACTGTAAAAGCAGTTGTTTTCACATAACCATTTATTTGCTTGGGGTTCTAAAACTAGTAACCAAGTAAGAGCAACTAGCTTTCATTTTCCTGACAATTTACAAAAGATGGATTGTGTGAAATCCTTTTACACTGCACATTATTTATTGATAAATAGGTAGAAATTACATATATATAAACGTTCCATAACAAATCATTTGATAAATTAATGAAATAATTATGTAACTCAAATAATATTAAGAAATGTTTGTAAAAAAATGCTTGCCCCACGACATCCCAAAAGTAGGAAATGGTAAAGGTCACTGTGACCTTGACTTTTGTCCTAATGACCTCGAAATCACTAGGGTCATCTACTCTTGCTGACCAACCTTCAGACAAATGCACAGACGGACGTATGCACAGACAGACATAATTACCTTCTCCAACACCATATGCTTTCCAAAATCGAACTCCATCCTTATCATATTTGAAATTATGGAGCTTCGATATTTGTGGGAGGCTCCCATCTGAAGTTTTGACACACTGAAATATTTTAAATTCATTTTCTCATTCATAATTCAGTCATGAATAATATGTAAATTTCCATTAAAATATCAAGTATAAGGATTGGTACCTCAGCATGAATGAAATTATTTCAATGCATCATTATTATGTTAGAGTATTTTTTTATTTGGTGCAATATCGAGTTTTATTTACGTTTCTTTTTCTGAGTGGTACTGAAACCAGGTTCATGTTATTTTGACTGATACATATCTAAATTCGCTTGATAGCAAATGATTTATGATGTTTATTTCCTTTTTGTGCTAAAATGTGACACATTTCCATGAAAGTAATTTACAGCATTTAATCCAAAGCATTTTATGTCAAAAGCACTTCTCAAAATAAGATAATATTCAGGGGTGGAATGGGTGAAATATCCTCCCCCAACCTGTATTTGGTTCAATGTTCTAATAAGAAAATATGTAAAGACAGCAAAATTTATATTTTTACCTTACTGGTACTAGGTTTCACATTTTCCTTGCCATAACTTTTATTTTCATCAGTTCTAACATCAACATCTGTAATTCATTAACATTGAGTAACAACCACTGTTTCAATGTTATAAGTTTTCAAAAATGAAACCTATATTTCATACAACTCATTGATAGAAATGTACTGTAATATGAATCAAATACTAGCATAGTATAGTTATTAGTTTGGATATTGATCAGATTGTGCTTCATTTGATCTCAATTTGAAATAGTCTCAACCATTTAAAGACCAGTCTTAGCTTGAAGCAGCTCATAAATCAATGTCAATGAAGTCAAATAGTATGCAAAAATTGTTTACTATACAAAACCGGATTTCCATAATCAAATGTATCTGTCATTTGCTATATAAGCTGATCTGATACAGCAAAAGTCAACATAAAAATGCTTAAAATAGTGGTTGACTCAGCAATCCTAGACCCTAGCTCGATAATTGCTGTACACCTAGTCTTTATTTTTTACTTTTCACATTTAATTTAGTATAAACTTACCATTTTTTCTTCTTTTAGATTTTTGAGTCACTTCAGTATTCTTTGCTTTGATATTCATTTTGGTTGCTTTGTCTATAGAACAGCAAGATGTTTTCTTTGGTACATCCTGAAAAATTCAAAACATATTCAATACAGGCTGGATGTTAAAGGTTTAACTTACTATGCAGGTGCAACGTGCACCGCCTCTAGGTCAGCAAACCCTGTCAATGGAAACGCATGCCCACTCATCAAGGGTAATTCATTGACCTTATAAACACCATCTTTTCTTAAATGACAATCCAAAGAGTTTCTTATTTGCATATTAGACATCCAACTCTAAGCATGTGAATCAATTAAACCGAAACTGCTACAGGTACTACTTTTCGATTTTAAAAATGCCACCATTCAAATATGGTCAATGATAATATAAAATGTCTACAATGCATAAAAACACAATTTCCAAGGAGCACACTTTGATTTATTCAACATTGACATTTTATAGCTTCTTCAGAAATAGAAAAGATAAAAGTTTAATTAAAATATAATACCTCATCTACATTTGTCAAAAGTGAAACCACTTTCATCTTTACAGTTTTCATCTTTTTCTTGTCCACAGCCTATAAAATGAGAAAATAAGATTTTCTTTAGTTTATTTAGTCATTACATGCTGCAGTTTCTACTTCGTTTATTCAATAAAGTGTGTCTACCTAGTGATCTTGCGACACCTATAAAAAACATTTATGCATTCCACACTGGGTAACAACAACAGAAGCTCAAAATATATATTTTATAGTGTTAAATAAATGTTTACAAAGTGCTAAGTTAGTTTATAGGGTAGGAAGATGTTCTTTTAAGCAAATGTAAATTATACTTAATAAAAGGAGCAGTAAACTTAGAAGTTATTCCCTTATTTAGAAATAAATAACCTTAATCAGACAAATAATACAACATATACCTTCCTTAATATATGTTATGTACTATGTTAAGAATACAATTCTACATACATGTTTCATCTGTGTTGCTGATGTGACATCAAATCCTTCATTCACGTATTGTCGAATAACACTCTTTATATTGGCAGCACGTCGATCACATGGACCTAATGTGTAACAAAAGATTCAAAACTTCATTTGAATCGGAAATATTTGTTACATTCAATGCTGTTACTTGCATAAAAAACATTTAAAAACAATTTTATAATATTATGCACAACACAATATTTGTCAATAAACACCAAATTACCACAGTGTCATACATGCACCAACTAAAACAAAACATGTTGCAAAATCATTATACCAAATGATTTTCCTTGTATCCAGGTAAGTATAATAACAAGCATGAATATTCTTATATGTAGCATATGTAGTATAACGTTTATATGACATCACTATATCTCCTAAATGACATCATAATAGACCAAAAAATGACGTTGTTTTGGCGTTGTTTAAATAACAGGAAAACATGTATTATTTTTGTGTTATCATTTATTTGTGATATAAAGAATCCTCTATATCTCATACGTTGATATTAACTGAGAAAAGGCTATTTACCTTTACCATTCTGAGCCTCACTAAAATTGTAGGAACTCACTTCACCATCAAGCTTTGATTTGAGCGTCAACAATGTCACAGGGCACTTGTAACAACCAGCGTTATCAGAGAAGAAATGTAAGTTGTTGACCTCTTTGTAGTGTGTCAGTATGTCCCGAGCAACATCAACAAGCACCAGGGATGTCACTGCTGCACTTTGCTTCACCGGCATGTCAAAGACATGTATATGCGTCACACAGAAGGTTTCATTATCTTGACCGTGTTTCAGCAAACTAACTGTGATATGCCAATTCAAACCTCGCTTGCCAAACCAATCTACTTGGCCTGAAACATATATGTATGATCATTTAAATTGTCTTGTTTTCAATACATAGAAGTATTATTACAGTAGTAAAACTTAGAGGATCTATCATGAGTTGTCAATTGATATAGACTTATGTTAAACGAGTTTGGGAAATTTTATTAAGCGAGCCTTTGGCGAGCTTAATAATGTTAACTTAACGAGTTTAATATAAGTTTATTTCAATTGACAATGAGTATTAGATTTTTTATATCACAGGACTCTAATAACATGGAAAAGATGCATCTTTCAGCTGAAACAAAAACTCTGCCATATAAACGACGCTAACCTAAATGTCATTTTCAGCACAAAATGTTGTCATTTTGGATATAAAATGACGTCATTTAAATGTTATACTACACTCGTTACGTATAGAGTTATACGTACTGGTTATACTTACCTGGATACAAGGAACTTCATGTGATATAATATTTATATATGACATTAAAAACTAATTAAAAACAGAGTAACACCTGAGTCTGATGATTCTTTATGTTGATTTTTGTAATGATTGAACAGTGTCTTTCTTCAACATTCACAATTTTTAAATTTCACCAAAACTGCAAACATGATATGCTTCAGTGCAAACTTAACTTAAACTGCACCTTAATTACAGACTTTTTGAAAAGGCCCATTAAACAGGCCTTCTCGACTTGAAGTTTTGAAGATGATCAACTAAAATATAAACAAACCTTCTCTATACTTGCGGGGGAGGAATTTCATGGCCCAGTCTGCTGTTATGAAGGCGTCGGAAGGTGTCATTCCAAGAAATAATTCGGCCCTGGCTTGTTCTTGTAACCAAGATCTGAGGACATGCCCTTTCCACTTCCTTATGGCATCAATTGCCTCGTCTACCTGTATGGGAAAGTAAAGATTAAAAGAAACCATGATTACAAATTACTGGTGCACGAAATTCAGAACGTATAGATATATGGAGGCAAACATTGTGAACAGCTCTAACAAGATTAGGTGAATACTGGCTTACTTTTACAGTACTAATAGAACAATGGATAAATCACAATAGCTCACATTTATTTGATTCATAACAAACACTGTATAATCAATGGTCAAATTATTATAGGCAATGCTAAGTATACCAGTAATAAATAATAACAACTTAGCTGCTCAAGCATAGAAGCTAGTGTCTCAAGCAACTGTGACCAGTTTGAATTCAGCTTATAACTCATTTTTGCATGAAGTGACAATTGAAATTTACTCACAACATATAAGCTGGCTTCTCGATTATGCCATTCATAATTTTTCACTTTGTACGCCACGTCTGTCAGAACCATGTCCAGACTCTGACAATCTTCACATATGCTTGTGTGTTGATGCTGGCAATTTTGTGTGTACCCTGTCTCACCTGTTGACAATGCATATGTTACACAGTGGTCTGCGCATGTACTCTCTCTGGAAATGTGGTTCTGAAATCGGTTTTAAGATTCGCATTTTTTTTGTATTTTACATGGCTAATAAAAACAACCGTAAAGAAATTTGAGTTTTTCAATGACATTTCCAGCATATTTCATAATTGGATTTTCATGGTAAAATCATGCAAAACATAAAGCTTGAGCAATCAAAACCCAAATGTCATATTGTGGTTGCATGTAATCCTATTTGTTGAATATGAATATGAAAATGTGTGGTGGCATATCATGGTTTTAAATTACCTTCTATCATATGAACTATTTTTGTATTTATCTTGAGGCAGCAGAGTAATTCTAGGCACAGATAATAGAACTTCAGCTATTTTTAAAAGTTCAGGTAATTTTTCAAGGACTTTTGGTAAGAATTTCAAGTTGTGTTCTAACCCTTAAAACCTTCTTGCCTTCAATGTTAAATTTTTCAATTAGAGGCCATATTCTGTTAAAATGATGAATGATGTTACAGGTAGCTGTGACAAGGAGTTTGGCTTTAAAAGAATAACATTAAAAATGTTTAAACACAAATTTTGTATAAATTGTCTTAATGACGACTTAATTATAACAATACAAGTATACAATACCTTCAATCCAGACTTGAGATACTTCTTCCCCTTAGCCAGCCTGGATTTCAAAAGAGCTATCTCTTCTGATGCTAATTGCATCTTTGTTATTTGTTCTTCCAATTGAGAAAAGGCATTGGTACCCTCCATTATGAAGTTATCCAGTCCCTCAATTGCTTTACGGTGGGATGCTGAACATTCGGCCAAGATTTTATACAAAGATCGATCACCTGAAAATAATATAATACAATTCTTATAAGCGCTAATTAGATAGCTAATAGCTGGTAAAATGTTTAGCTGTTGCAGGTCAAAGTCTTCATTTAAGGACAGACTAACAGTGGGACGGACAGACAGACAGACGAATGGCAAACTTAAAGTCAGTTTATGCCATTTTGGGACTAAAATTATGCTATTCAATTTTTGCAACCAATTACATTCAATCATATTTATCAAGCTTCATTGTGTGAAATAAAGTCAGACCTCATGTTTGTATTTTTTAAGAATAAATAACTAAAATACTAGAAGTAAAACAAATGCATTCTTCGAAAAAAAGGTACACACATGATGTGGTATGAAATGCATTATCAGTAAAGCCATTTCAACTCAAAATTGAGGTGTAAATGAATAAATATAATATATATCTAGAATTGCGTACCTAATGGTTTGAAGTTCTTTGACTCACATAGAGCAGAGTAGTCAGCAATGATGGATGAATGAGACAAGGCTCTTATCACATTCGGAATGGTAATTATTTCCCCATTGTCCATTTTTAAGGTTTTATCTCCGAATGGAAGATCTTTCATTATATCCGTTGATGTTATATAGTCTACAAAGTGCTGAACTTGTTCTTGGGAATAATTCTGTTTTGTTATAGTATCCTTCTGATACTCTTTTCCAACACCACTGGTTTCTCCATGAGTCTTTGCCTTGTTGTACTGATATCTGGTCACGTCTGGTAGAAGCTGCAAATTAACAAGAAATTTTTTTTAATAAGAGGTCGACATTGTCATAAGGGTGCCGACTTGCAGACATATCTAAGACCATATGCAGGAAAAATATATAGCATACTGAGTACATAAAGAAATGCACCTATTACATTTCTTCATATTGGTATAAGTGAGTGTTTAGCTTTCTTTATAGATCATGCACAACAAACATGTAAAAGTTATTTGCCACTGCAGGGAAACAGACGGATAATTGCTTTAGTATATTAAGCAGTAGTTTGTGTAAGGATGTGGGCTCTGCTTACAACTGACAAACTTGTGTATATTGACTGTACATACCTGCTGGATATCAGGAAATTTCTTGTCTGTTGTTAGGATAGACAGTATTTGAGTCTTATGATCCTTTGATTCCGACGAATTGTACACCTCAACAATGGTATTTAAAGTTGGGTTAACTGATTCTTCATTTTTTACATAAATTGATCCGTGCAGTCCGTTTGTGTCACATGGTGAAAAGGTATCTAAAACCGCATTTATACATTTTTTGGTCTGTTTCTTTAAACGGTATTTAGATGTATCACTGGCCACGCTGTAAGTATGACTGAAGGTTTTCAAAGGGCTCTTTCCCGCTATTTCCATAAACTGGTTCAGCTTGTCAAATTTAGATATGTTTGCCACCGATGATACCGAGCCTTGGGATAATGCATCATCAGATGTCGAATCCTGTGACATTTCATTTTTGTACATGAAGTCCTGTAATGAACAAATTGACAAGTTGATAAAATACTAAGAGTAATAAGGGCAGATAACTCAATACATAGGTCACAGGGCTATCAGTCTTGTCAGTATATATTCACCTTATGAATTTGAATAATTATGACAAGTTTCAAGTGGATAACTTTCACAGTCTCTGAAAAATGACATTTTGTTAGAAAAGATTTTCTAAAATGGGGAATAACTTTTAAAATATGCTACCTCTAAGTCTTTGAGAAAATGACTCTGACAATGAACTTAACCAAAGCAGGTACGCTCGCTGACAATCACATCACAACAGTAGCTCAACATTTTTTCTTTGAAAACTAAAGTTAAAAATGGAGTTACCACACAACGCATGTAGTGTTTACTCA
Organism: Spisula subtruncata; assembly: GCA_963678985.1. Lineage (NCBI taxonomy): Eukaryota > Metazoa > Mollusca > Bivalvia > Venerida > Mactridae > Spisula > Spisula subtruncata. The sequence continues at coordinate 65,103,068 of OY787660.1, forward strand.
TTGTTAAGAAATGTTGAACAAGTGTTGTAAGTTTCAATGCTTATTATATGGATACTACGTAAGATATAGCCTACAATACAGTAGCCTGCACAAAAAACCTAATTCAATAGTGTAACACCAACTCAGGTGAATAAAAGAACTCTCTATATCACATGTTTTCCTTGTATCTGGATTAGACATGCAGTAAAATATTTAAATGAAGTCATGTGATATAAAAAAAAATTAAGTTCAATATAGTATCAAGAACTTGTTCAAATATAAGTGTATGTCAAATGACAACCTGTGAAAGATCCTCTATATATTCTTAAAAAAAAAATCTAAAAAGCTCAATGAAAAGAACTTACACTGTCAACATTATTTTTTCTTGACCTTTTAGCTGGTGTTTCTTCTTTATTTGTCACTGCAGGATTAATCTGGAAAAATATAGTTCTATTGCCAGAAAGGATAAATTAAATCTTGATGGCTTGTAGTTTGTTGGTCAAACCGTCTTAGATTATTGTTTTGGGTAGCCTAGGTTAAGGGAATCATGTAATTGGATAGATAATTGAAGGGGTTGTACAAGGAGACAACAGTACATAGTAAAGTGCCATCAGCATAGTATTCCTGCTACAAAGTATAATTAATAAGCAAATTTATTATGCTGAATTTTCAATTCCATTGTACACTGCATATATTATTATATTATACCTCATTTGCATATTCCCTCATATTTCAATGTGACGACAACTGGTCAATATAACGCACATTGACCAGATGATGGCGACATTGAAATAAGAAGGGAATAATGCAATTTAGGTATATTACAATATATGCTAAACATAGTATATTTACGTAATTTATTTATATAACCTTTACCAATAAACTATACCTTGACTATAAATAATCCACCAAACACACATTTTATGTATTCCCGACATATTTGATCCATAGAAAGGTCTTAAGAGGAACTCAAATGTGGATTCTCCAAATACTTAGATTTGGTACTATAATATAGCAAATAAAACATAGCTTTTCGGTCAGGCTATATACTATTCTAGCTCAGACAGCCCAGTCCATAAACTTCCATATTAACCTATGCACCATGTTTTATTTGTTAAACAATGCGTAGAAAGCTTGCTTCTGAAATGCCCCCCCCCCCCCCCCCCTAAATCATTACTTAAATTTAGCTGATATTTGTCACCTAAGGATTTTTATACCAAAATCCATAAAAAAACACCAGTTAATAGAAAAACTTCACCTAAAATTAACTACAATTAATTGCTACTATAGCAAACATATATGCTTATCTTACAAATGAATACCTGGATTTGTGTCCTCTTCATAGTATTCTCATTGTGTTGCTGTAGATCTATATTCCCATAACCCAGTTTGCTGATCTGTTTATAAAACAAAGGAAAGCTAATAGACTACATTATAAGATACATAGATAAGAAATAGTGTTTTTGCACCATTGATGATTACTATTTTGCTCTTCATACACTGGTGAAGATTAGGTATACAAATATTTCTAAATGTCCTCATAATGGCAGTTACTAGTCAGTGGTGATATTTCATTGAGAAAGTCATTCAAAAATGAAAAAAGGCGGTTGATACAGTCGTTTTTTAGCAACACTGTTTTCTGTGAATTGGATTTCATAAAAGAGACATATCTATTATCATTTAAAATGCACATCAAATCTTTGCTTACCTCCAAGTCTGAACGTTCTTCTTTACCATCGATATCCATCCCATAGTCAACTAAATGCTTATAGCATTGTGGGCAGTAGGCTGAAAAACAAATATTGAGATGTAAGTAACAGTTTGATCAGAAGTTTTCCTGGAAAAATAAATAAGTTGAAATTGATGTTATTATATAAAAAAAGTATTAGGTTTTACAAAGTCTTGTGATTGTAAACACAACCACTATTTGACATACTTTAATCTTAAATAAACTAACGCTTGGAGGCCAACACAATACAGTAAAACGCCACTAGTATAACATTGTAACCAATTATATCCCACAGACTGAGTGAGAACAATGGATAACCATAGCTATAATGGAACCAGAAAACCGATCTGCTAATTAGAAAAGTATTCAATCATGGTTAAACAACTCCTCCGATCAACAATTAAGATTCTGGGCACTTTCGATGAACTTGAACATGCACTTATAAATGTCAATATCGAGAATAAATTTTTTTAATTTTTAAAGTACCCTTTGCCTCTTGTCTTGTCAAAAAGTAAAACATTACCACCATACTCCTCTCTGGCTCTGAGATTTCCCAACAGTGTCAGACAGTGTGAAATTCCACTATCTTCTTTACCATCCAATCACATTAATAATGTAATGGGGCGAGGATAACGTGCAATCAGACCAGGACATGAACATGTATATATTCATCTGTTTTGTCAAGCATGACATATTTCATTGCTGGATACTGGACAATCCGGAAGGATTTCAACCCATATAACAATAGAAGAGTCTGGGACATTTCCATTACAGGCCAATTGCTCTATCGACTGATCTGTTACGCAAGTTTTTAGTGATTAGTGATTTTAAAAATCTTATGCACAAAACTATAATTTACAAACCGCTCGCTGCTGTATCTCGAGACTCGTATTCAATATTCCAAAACTATTATTCTAACAGTTAAAACTATCTGTACACTATGCAAAGTCCCGGAGTGCCTGAACCTGTGTGACGTTCTGAAGGTTTAAGGTGTATTATTTGCATTCTATGTTACTACAAAAACGAAGCAAAATGATAGCTAGAGGCTAGAAAACCCCGACAAAACTCACCAGTATGCATAGGTAGAAGAATTCCCGACACATTGAAGACTTTCATTCTCATCTTCTCACCGACGTGCAATTTTGTCGAAATGTCATTTATGCCTGGGTGGGAGGATACAATGCCAGGAATTGAGCATGTTCTCCTTCTCTGTCGATTACGCGAGTCTTTGACGGCGTTCACCAAGTGCTGTTTGCACACTCGAAAGTCGTGTTTTGTCGCAGATTTAGCCGTAGCTAGATTGCAACTGCTTATGATAGCTTGTTTCTCGTCGAGCAAAAGCTCATTAAAACTTTCGAGCTCACCAGAACACGAAATCGCTTTATTATTCTCGTTTAAACAAGAACAACATTCGCTTGACATCTTGTTCAAGTTGTTGTCAACGATTCAGCGTCCATTAAATTACTTCCTGCTTCCGGTTAGTTACGTAGGTCAACAGGTGCGCGTATCGAACTCAAAGTGCATTCAAACACAAAAAAGACCGAAAAGAAAAAATTTCAAAATCGAATTACAGGCGCGCATAAAAAAAAAAGTATTCGGGACTTCTTGAAATTGAACTTCAAAGCTTTGATTGTTGACTAGAAGTACTCGTATTAACCAAAGCCTTCGCATAAGTGAAAAAACACGCATACAAAACACCGAGTATTTTAGGTGTGAAAACGCATGGGGCACATTTAACGAAAGAATTATCATATTAAATGAACGTTAAAGAAGGTTTAAATATAATAGAATTGATAACACATGTATGTTTTATAACATTGACGAAAAAAATGAACTCAACAATTTTGTTTATTTAAGCTGTAGCCTCGTAAGTGTCTCCATGGAAGTTTTCTGGATTTTCAGGAATACGTTTTTTTGACGACGGTTGCTAGGGAAACCAGATGATATAGAAAAAAAATATTTATACCAAACCCCAAAATGTGGGACCCCTCTATACATTTATGGTATTTTTATTCAATTCTGTGACATAGCCTGAAATCAAAAGTGAAAAAAATCCATGCAGTGACAATTAAGTATTATAACTATATAAGTGAGCTGATTGACTTCATTGAATAGGTTACCAACTTACCATTAAGTCGTGTTTCCTCTTAACCACTTGAACTATGTTGGTTGTGTGTGTGTGATCATTATTCACTGTGTATAGGACTTTTTTCTTGTGGCTAATGATTCATTTTTAATGATCCATACTATGATAGTTTTAGCTCAACCATTTGTAGAATAGGGGGGGGGGGCGACTATTGCAGTCGCGGCGACTATTGCAGTCGCGGCGACTATTGCAGTCGCCCAAGTGTTTGCGTCAGCTTAATGCTAAAGTGAAAGTTTAGCCCCCACCATCAAATTGTCTTAAAAGAGCATGAAAATATTGCTCTGGTACTTGTTCACTATCATGACCCCAGCCCCTACACATAAGTAGGTAACTCAATTTGTAACTCCCCAGAATGAAATCTAGCTAAAATTTACAAAAGTTATGGTATTTGATTGATAAATATATGATCTAGTTGGGTACTCGGACTAGTATCCAAGCATTACCATGGAGAATAGTGGAGCGCACACAGGGCCCGCGCTGTCGAGGGCCAATCGGGCCAATGGCCCGAAATAAGCGAATTCGGCCCGAAATAAATCAAATTGGCCCGAACCATCAAAAAGTATGACTTTAAGAATATTGGAAAATCCTGTAACTAAAATATGTGGCCTTCCGGGCATTGCAATAAACAATCGATAGTCAGATAATCCGTGTCAATTACCGATAATCAAGCATCACGGGAGGTCTACTGACATGCTTGAATCAACAAACAACTGCAAACTTGCGTCGAAGCTCCGCCTTCTCTAATTTGATTGGATAAAATTCGGTACCTTGACAGTCCATGTGTAACCCCGCACGAGCACATATTGACGAGTAATTAATAAAAATCTGTCACCAAAAGACTATCAAAAATGAAAATCATCAGATACCTGTAACGCACGTATATTCCGTAGTCAAACAATGAATCTCGACTTGGTGACTATTCATCACTCGTGGAAGAAAACCACCGATCTTATATTCCGCATAAATTATTCCAACATAGAAATGTAACAGGAGTAATCCAACAAACATGCAACTCAGAGTCAAAAATTGGCAAGCAAACGACACCACCCGCGAAAATCTCGGTCAAGGGTTTTTTGAAGTAGTCGGCGCCGCTCTAAGATCTAACGACTTCAAAACGCACCGCGCGGCGACTCAGTAAAAGAGCGGCGTCTGTGATGTGCAGATGTCGTAATGAATTCGATATTTGTTGGTTATTAAATTTGAGTAATTGATACGATGTTACTGAAAATCAGCGAGTTATTTGTCACGAGAGCAATTTACTGTATATTTAATTGGAACTTTTGGGCATAGAACTTGTTAAGAGATTAATTAACTTCAGGCGATTAACTTTTCACGGACAGTCGCTAAATTTTCAGTCGGCCTCGGCAATTAATTAAGTCTACAACAGTAATCCAATAGACAATTTTTTAAAATTATAAATCGCATAAATGCATCTAGTTTACGCTTAAAAGTAATGGAAAGTAGCATAAACACATTGCACATTTATCTTGCGAAAATTTGTGGAAATATGCCGACATACATGTCACGCGTGACGCGTTTGTTCTGCAAATATGTCGTATCGAGAATCATGAGTGTAAACAATTCTGCCGATGACAACGCTTGTATCCTATGTAATTTTAAGACATACCAAGGGTATTTGACGAATCTATGACGATTTTAAACGCATTGATAACAACACTTAGTCGAATTTAAAAAGTCAGTGATACCGTGAGTAACACTAGTTCGGATATTCACGTATTTTCGGATACTTTTGTTTATGTTGAATATTGGCTACTTTCTGGCAAATAAGACTACATAATAGGGTTTAATCATGGCATTTATTGTTTAGTATGACATGCCAGCTACCAATTACAATATAGAATGCCTTCTTGGGACTTTAAATTAAGTTCAAGTGGCAATTTTGCATTGTCAGTCACATGAAATCACATGTCACTCATTCCTCATTTTGTATTGCAAAAGTACAGTGAACAATCTGTTTCTGTTCCATGGTTTTTATTAATGCCACATTTTATCATATAATACGATCAGTAACTACTGATTTGAAGGTCTATATCAACCAAAGGAACAACACAAAACTTAACACAATGAAAACAAAAATACATGAATAAAAAACAAATATTTGTCATATTGATGGAGTTTACTTCTCAATGATCACAAGATTCAGGATTGCTCAAAATCGAGATGAAATGGTATATCTCAGGGTTGATTTTACAGTTCTTTTATAGCAAAACACCAGGAGCTTCCGGGGGCCGCTGGCCACAGGTAACTGTATCGTTGAAAACAAAAACAAAACGAAAAAAAATTTTTTTTGAAAATTTATATTTTTCTATAAAGGTTTATTTGTTCTAGATGAACCAGAATTTCAATCAATCAAAAACAAAATTTGACTATCGATGTCTTCATAAACTGATCATATTCATATACAGCAATGTTTAAAGTATTTATATGCCAGATCTTATCAGAATTGATCAAATAGTTAAAAAGTTATACTATAAAATGTAGATACTGTTTCACAGCCGATTCATATGGTGCAGGCAACACAAATCCATATGGCCGTCCCTCACAATGTGTTACACCAGCGACAGTTAAAGTATACCTTTAAGCAATGGATTTTATGATATGAAGTTAATTTTTGGCTTACATTCATCCCATAACATTGTTTGTGTAAACACACATCCTTTTATAGATAATTGATATGCATAAAGCAGTTTTTTTTATTAAAAACAAACTGCACCTCTCGAACCGGCTCGTGGATTTCTGTACAAATTGACCTTTATAGAAAAATATAAATTTTCAAAAAAAATTTTTTTTTCGTTTTTGTTTTCTTTTTCAACGATACAGTTACCTGTGCCGCTGGCCCCCTGATCCCCCAGCCAAGGCTTCGCCCTGGACCCACCAGGGGTCCTAGTGGCCCCCTGGCCCCCAGCCGTTAATTGAATTTTTTAATTGGCCCAAGAGAATTTTGAGCCAGAGCTAGCCCTGGCACATCTCTTATTCTGTTTCCAGTGATGTTTATAATATTCATGATCATGGTTAGGAAGTAAGTGAGTACTGTAGCTGTGTTACAGTCACCCCATGAGCCTGATATATTCTGTACTCATTCATACAAAATTCATCGTTTCAAGTATGAAGAATCCGTAATCTTCTTTCATATGGATGTGTTGGTGGTTCCCAAATACTAATTAATTGTCATATTTGTACCAAATTTGACCCCCATATTTTCGTCTTTCCTGAATCAATAGGAAAGCCTGAAAAAAGGGCTTTACAGTAGAACCCCTGCATTATAAATGCCTAACATTGTCAAAGCCATGTGACATTATCCAACATTTCTACAGAACGATGGCCCCTGATTGACTTAGCTAGTTTTATGGATCAGGCTTCCATCGGAGCATAAACGTTCATATGAATTTTTTTTAATCATAATGCTCTAAAAAATCTGCCTTGGTTACATTGAATATTTGTGTCTTTACTATTCCTGATATGGGGTGGTATTCAATATTGATCTTATTAGGGCCCTGCAAATTTTTTGCAGGTGCCCTATAGTATTCACCCTGTCCGTCTGTCTGTCAGTCTGTCTGTCCGTCTGTCTGTCTGTCTGTCTGTCCGTCCACATTTTTCATGTTTTTTCTTGATAACTTGAGAACCGTTAAAGGTATTGACTTCAAACTTTAAACATAAAGTCACAGCAACAATACACTATTGTATGCCAAGTTATGATTCTCCAGCTACAATATTGTAAGAATTATGGCCCTTTGTAAAATTACAATTTTCCTCATTTTTCATCTTTTTTTCTACATTACTTCAAAACCGTTACAGATGTTCAAATGAAACTTGTTATACATATTGACAATGACAATACGCACATGTGTAGCAAAGGGCAACAACTCTAGCTTTAATAAAATTTTGGCTTGTGCCCCTTTTTCGACTTCAAAACTTTAACATTGGCCATAGTTCAAAAACTTTTCAAGATATTCAAATGAAACTTGCAATACTTATTGACAATGGTAACAGCAGGGCCCTAATCACGACAGTGATGGTTCTAGTTTAATTTGTGAACAAGGATAGCCAATCATATCACCTGTTACCATCCAAAAGTTTAATAGTACAGTATTGGTTGTTGTCCTCCTTAAGTCAAGTAAGATCATTATTGAATACCCGCTCTGGTCTCAAATTTTTGCAAGTCGTTCAGGAAGTAGTCATGGAGACTGATGTAAAATATTTTAGATTAAAAAAGTAGTCATTTATCACAGACGGTGTTAAAAGCCTGCATGTTATATGAACTGTTTAAAGTATGTAGTTGGATTATATAACAGTATGTGAAGTACTTGACATTACGGATATTAGGCTTCATACTGTCTGACCCCTGTCATCTAGATTCCTGAGACTTTCTGATCAATATTCTACCTCACTCCTTATTGAATACCGTATTTCCCAAAGTATACCACACAGCTATGATTGGATGCAGTTAAAAAAAAAAGCTGTCTTAGAATGAGAAGGTTGTAAGTATTACAACCTTATAAGACTTATGCATATTGAAAATCAGCATCCCAAGTCACTTCTTATGAGCCTATTTTCATGAAAATTGGAAATTATCATGTTGACCAAACAGAAGTTGAAACCTCTTGTTTTACCTTAAGTATTAAAAGAGTGATTGCCGGACAGTTTTTGTTGTTTTTCCCAAAGTGTCAATTTTCTACTTACAATCTTTCCATTCTAAGCCAGCAATGTATATCTCAGAACCAGTTCACAATTTTGATAATTAAGGGAAAAAAAGTGTACGGTCATTCCTGATTTGCCCATAAGAGACTAGGAAAATGACTCAAGCTGTGTAAAACTGAAGGGATCATTCAATTAATGGTGGGTTGTTCAATGTGTGACAAATATATGAAAGAATGGTGTAATTCATAGTGATTTATATGGACGGACACTGTAATATGTCCATGTGGGGTCGGTTAATCAACGATAATGAAAAAAACAGTTAACTGGGAGTGTATATTTGTATTTTTCTCCGTGAATATTCACATGTTGTCGCATTGTTTAATCAGCGTTATTGATCGTAATGCTTCTTTTCTAACTACTTTTGTTTCTCTAACAAAACAGGCTTGTCCATTGCATAATTATTTGATATTCCTTGTCTTTATGTCTTGTTTATAATGCAAATTCCTTACACTGGCAAGACTTTCAGTGACCAATTAGTGCCTGTCAGTGCTTTAGGTTATTTAAGCGCCCATTGCAAGACTTTCAGCGACCAATTAGTGACTGTCAGTGCTTTAGGTTATTTAAGCGCCCATTGCAAGACTTTCAGCTACCAATTAGTGACTGTCAGTGCTTTAGGTTATTTAAGCGCCCATTGCAAGACTTTCAGCTACCAATTAGTGCCTGTCAGTGCTTTAGGTTATTTAAGCGCCCATTGCAAGACTTTCAGCTACCAATTAGTGCCTGTCAGTGCTTTAGGTTATTTAAGCGCCCATTGCAAGACTTTCAGCTACCAATTAGTGCCTGTCAGTGCTGTAGGTTATTTAAGCGCCCATTGCAAGACTTTCAGCTACCAATTAGTGCCTGTCAGTGCTTTAGGTTATTTAAGCGCCCATTGCAAGACTTTCAGCTACCAATTAGTGCCTGTCAGTGCTTTAGGTTATTTAAGCGCCCATTGCAAGACTTTCAGCTACCAATTAGTGCCTGTCAGTGCTTTAGGTTATTTAAGCGCCCATTGCAAGACTTTCAGCTACCAATTAGTGACTGTCAGTGCTTTAGGTTATTTAAGCGCCCATTGCAAGACTTTCAGCGACCAATTAGTGACTGTCAGTGCTTTAGGTTATTTAAGCGCCCATTGCAAGACTTTCAGCGACCAATTAGTGACTGTCAGTGCTTTAGGTTATTTAAGCGCCCATTGCAAGACTTTCAGCGACCAATTAGTGACTGTCAGTGCTTTAGGTTATTTAAGCGCCCATTGCAAGACTTTCAGCGACCAATTAGTGCCTGTCAGTGCTTTAGGTTATTTAAGCGCCCATTGCAAGACTTTCAGCGACCAATTAGTGACTGTCAGTGCTTTAGGTTATTTAAGCGCCCATTGCAAGACTTTCAGCTACCAATTAGTGCCTGTCAGTGCTTTAGGTTATTTAAGCGCCCATTGCAAGACTTTCAGCGACCAATAAGTGCCTGTCAGTGCTGAAGGTTATTTAAGCGCCCATTGCAAGACTTTCAGCGACCAATTAGTGCCTGTCAGTGCTTTAGGTTATTTAAGCGCCCATTGCAAGACTTTCAGCGACCAATAAGTGCCTGTCAGTGCTGTAGGTTATTTAAGCGCCCATTGCAAGACTTTCAGCGACCAATTAGTGCCTGTCAGTGCTTTAGGTTATTTAAGCGCCCATTGCAAGACTTTAAGAGTCCAATTAGCACTGGTCTGTGTGCTAGATAACTGGTAAGTGCTGTCCATTCCTAAGGGCTAAATAAGACTAAAAGAGTAGTCACTAATCGGAAAACCACCTTATGCTAATATTGTATGCTTGTAATATATGTAACTATTATATACTATGTATCTATATTACAGGGGCGTACTGGGGTAATGATCTGTGCATATCTATTACATCGAGGTAAATTCAAGGACCCAGAACAATGTTTAGGATACTATGGTAAAACAAGAACTAGAGATGGAAAGGTAATATATTCATTGTTGATTCTAATCCGCCAATGTAATGTACATTTTCTTAAAATCTTAACTGCCCATAAAATGTTCTATTTTTGCGCACTTGCTGCCTAAAAGGTGACCCGGGTTCAAATCCAGGTGAAGGCACATTAATGCCTGCCATATTCAGCAGGAAGCTGACTGGCAAACAAAGGCTATACTTGGCATCCAAACTGTAGTAGTAAAGATTTGATGATTTGCAATTTCATTGGACAGGTTTATAAGTTTTGTTGTTTTACATGTTTAACCAAAAGTAATACTTGCGGTTATGAAATTATACAGGAATATTCATAAGCATGTGAGGTGATCACCTGGGATTTCCCTTGTAATTTTTCAACTGCTCTTTAATATCTAGAATTGCTACATGTAGTCGTCATCAAATTACCATGTTTTGTGTGTTTTTCCTGTCATAATCATTGTGTGGTCACAACAAACATGTGATAGGCATCTTAAGTGAAAACTTAGAATTTTCTAAAAGTCTCAAATTTTCCTTAATTGTATCAGCTAAACAGGGAAATCTATATTACCAATAGTATTGTTTACATGGTTTTGAAGAGTTGTGTTAAACACATAGAAAACATGGGTTATTCTTTGTTTCTTGGGAAATATGTGCAACTCAATACTTTGTCAAAATATTTAAGTTTTCACTTAAGATGCTTTGTGAATACCACCCCTAGATTGGGCCTGATCTCCTGATACATCTCAATCTGAGTAAAATCTCATCTCAAACTTTGCTATATGTCATCAAGATACTTTCCATGGGAGGCTTGATTCAAAATTAGCAACAAAAACAGCAAACATCATTCTTATATTTTACTGTATAATTTGAAGTGTTTTGACTGTTGAGCAAAATCTCAATTTGAGATGAGATTTCTACTTGAGATGCTTTGGGAGATAGGGGTCTGGCTGATGTAAGATCTTTATTGAATAAATATTGCTCCATTATAGTGGGGTGTGTGGGGCAAATGCATTTTGTGTCAATTAAATCTTAGGCCCCATAGGCAGTGTTAGACAAGCCTGCTGTGTAGTTCAACTAATCGCTTCCTAGCAAAATTTTATAAATTGTTTCTGTACTTAGAAAGTAAAAAGTGCACATGTACTGTAGTAATATAATATCATACATCATGTGTCCACTTCAAAATACTCAATAACTGAACAAAACTGAACAAAAATGATGGCTACAAAGCCTGGTTTGTGGTTAGTTACTGGAAATTGATTGCATTTGTATGACCATGTGAGTCTGAATTGGACGTGAAAGAGTTATTAATGACATCATTATGTTCTTAATATTCATTGTTTTCAATTTGATGAGAGTTTAATATAGTGCGCCCATTGATTTTTCTACTTATGTGGTTTGTACCAAAATGTCCTGCCTTTCTCGATATCCTTTGCGCACTATATTTCATTGTATTATTTACAATACTGATAAAATAAAGAAATCTGAGTGTGTCTCCTTAGCTCAGTGGTTAGTACAGTTATCATCTAATCTGGCTACCTGGGTTCAAATCCTGGTGAAGGCACTTCATTTGCCAGTCAGCTTTCTGCTGAAACATGACTGGCATATGAAGTGCTAGATAGTCTTTATGACCTGTGATACTCCATGTTATTCTTTCTGTCTCTACAGGGTATGACTTTACATAGAGTTAATTAAATTTCTTCACTCATGTCACTACAGGGTGTAACAATACATTGAACACATTTTCTTTCACTGCAAGGTGTTACTGTACCTAGAAATACACTAAAGGATGTGACCTGACCTAGAATTTATTTTCTTCCTCTACTATATGTTACTATTCATATATAGATTGATTATCTTGACCTGAACCTGACCTTTGTGCAAGAATATATTACAAGGTTCTTGCTTTGAATATATATAAGCAAGTAAGCAAATAGTGCAATATCGGTACTTCAGATTTGTGTTTGTATTACATCTCCAGCGTCTTCATGATTCTCCCTGATTATGAAAACATACAACCAGTGTTGTAAACAAAGGAAATATATCGACTGTTAAGTTATGCTAATCAATAGGTCAGACCCATGTCAAATTAGCCAAGCTATAATACAATACGAGTCATGACTACACCTAAAAAACAATGCTTTCTTTCACTACAGGGTGTAACTATACCATATTTTCATTCACTACAGGGTGTAACTATACCAAGTCAACGAAGGTATGTGGAGTATTACAGTCGGTTATTACAAACCAGGAGACCTTATGAGATTGTTACACTGCTTCTGTCCAGAGTGAAATTCATCACAATTCCTCAACTTAACAATGGGACATGTAGTAAGTATGATAAAGAATTAATATATTTCCCTTCACTTTTTCACATTGATTTCTTGCATGGTATCGGTGTGATTGTGAATCGCCATTAGGAATGAATATTCGGGGATAAACATTTGAGACTCGTAATGTACTGTAAACTCTTTTAACTTTGATGGGACGAAATTTTGTGGTTTTGGTTAAAGCAAGCAAGAAATTCTCGAAATTTGATCCCCACAATAAACTTATGAGTTGATAGTATTTAATTTATGTAGAGTAGGGTGGTCTGGCCCCAATCCCTAGAAACATCTCAGTCTCAGTTAAATCTCAGCCTCAGCTAAATCTCAGCTCACATATTTTCCTTTATTTCCTTAATCTTTGAATCTATTTCCATACCCCAAAATACTCAAAATTCGTACAGTATCATTAATTGAAAAAAAATATGAGGAGTATATTACAGCAACATTTGAAGAGCTCAAGCTTAGAGATTTGCCTCAAACTGAATAGTAGTAATTACTTTGATTTGAGCAAAATCTCAATTTGAGTTGTAGATTTCTGTTTGAGATGGTTTGGGGTATAAGGCGTAGTCCCTAACTTCTAAAGCATCTCAAATAGTAATCTCAACTCAATTTTGAGATCTTGATCAAATTTGAGGCACAGTTTGAGACAAATTTCATTTTGCAAATATGAAATGTTGCTAAAATTAACACTGCACTATGTTTTGTGATAAACATTATAATTTTGAGGCGATTCTTTCTGGATAATAATCTCAATGAAATACCACAATATTTAAGAGGAGATTTAGCTGAGGGTGTGATTTTGAGATTTTTTTCTGGATTGGGCCAGGTGTTGTTAGATACAGTTTGATAGATATATTTATTTTCATAAATGTAATATATGAATATTATATCAACATGAGCATCATTGGAATGAGATGCAACTAGATAAAGTTCTCTATTCTCTAAAGGGAGTGATAGAGCATCAGTTTGAGTCTGGGAGGTCTAAGATTCCCTCACCAGGCAGCTGTACCATACTAGAGCAAAAATCAAAATGGGACCACTTTTTCACGACTAGACGTTGAGCATTTAAATGGGTGAAACTGTATTAAAAAAACTCTTATACATTCTTTCTGATGAATACATCAGAAATGAGGTGTTGAGTGTAATTGATATTTTGAGTTGAAGAACACAATCAACCTGTAATTAATAAATATAAAAGTGTTAACATAACTATGCCATATACCAACCCAAACCAATGATAACAGGAACTATAGTTATCTCTGCATTATGTTGTAAACACGTACACATTCCATATCTGGAGCAAAAACTTGTGAATGAATGAATGAAATCAGAAATGTTTGTTATCAAATAGGTTGACATTTCGTTGTTATAAATGTTGCATTTATATGTTGCCGACAAACTTCTGTCTTTGTGCCAACAAACTTGATTTTACTTCCGTTGTGAAACTGAATGTACTTCTATCTGATCAATAATCGATCTTATCTATTAGAAACTTCAAACTACGGAGATTGATGAAAATGTTGATAAAGGTTTTGTTTAAGTTTCACAATGATTCTTTATATTAATGTTTAAACTTTTTATAAACCAATTTGGTGTATTGATAAATTCAGTATATGCCCAATTGCTTTGTGGTTATGTGGTTATAAGAGTGTCAACTTCAATTGAGAGAGGTCACAGGTTTGATCCCAGGCTGTGACATACTGAAGTCATTTAGATCTGGTACTCAGATATCTTCCATGTATGATGCTCAGCATACTCATAGATCCAGCTAGGTAACTGCTGGTTTGTCCGATGTCAGAATCACGATACTAGGTTGTCTCCATATGAATGAAATAGAGTTGGCCAGTGGGAATAAAAATATGATTTAGAAAATGACTTATATCTTTATTATGCTCCCATCTTTGATGAGGGGGTATATTGCTTTGCTCATGTCTGTCGGTTGATCGGTAGTCCAAATGGTTTCCGTTTAATTACTCAACAAGAACACTTTGTCCTAGTACCTTCAAATTTACATGGAGGTTGGTCAGCAGCAGTAGATGGACCCTATTGATTTAAAGGTCAGTAAGTCAACGGTCAAGGTCACTGTGACCATAACCACTTTTGACTATTTGGCTGCCATGGGTGCATACATGTTTTACACAATTCTCTCTTATTTAGACTCCTAGATATATTCATTTATTGTCACAAGATGTGATATACAGGGTGTCTCAAAATACATGTCCGCTTGTTGAGGACGTATAACTCTGTAATGTATTGCTTTACATATCTGATTTATATGTAAGATCAAAGGGAATTTAAATCAATGAAGACATTATGAAACAATTATCTGAAACAATGCATATGAAACCTGTAGAATTCATTTTGAGTAGCTGACCCAAATGCGGAAAAAACCTGTGTTTGACGTCGTTTGATGATTTTAATGACGTTACCATACCTTTGAGTCGGATGTGATGTTTCCATTTTCTCCACAAATTGATATTTTGAGTTTCGATGTAGTTATATTTCTAGAATTATATAATCTAACTTTCAAAATGTTTAAGAAGAAATAAATATTAAGAATGTTTTGGTTACTTTTTCCTGATTTCAATAAAAGTAGCATAACCAAATTCATTCTCCAACCAAGGCAGTTTTTGGTGGTTGATTCTTCATTCAGTACTATTTTATACTTTCAAGTTACATTATATGACTATGTTTGGACTGTTGGAGTTACGCTAGACATACCGCTATACATTCGATCAAGTATGTTCATTCGAGGGGTTTGGTGCACCTTTTATAATTATGATATGCCTAGAAGTGTGTGAATATCAAATTTTCAGTCCTAATTGTTTTTAAAATGTGTTCCTCCCTTAAATACGTCCGATTTTCCGATTTCATTTTCTAATGACCCCTGGTCAGTTTCTCAGCCAGTGCGTGCATAGTAGGGCACGACTGACTATTACTATGCCGACATTTGATATCAATTTTACCCATGTTACCGAACAAACTATGTTATCTGCCTCTTCGGACATTTTAGAACGTCCGTTGCTAATGACGTTAGTATAACGTATATGATGTCATCAACTGTTCGAGTATTGAAACATGATATAATTGACCCCACAAGTTTTAAATTTAGCTTCCATATGAGACTATGATTATCCATTTACTAACACATTTGGCAAAGTTATGACCCCTCAACAAGCGGACATGTATTTTGAGACACCCTGTATATAATATGAAATGTATATATTTTAGATGTGATGTTTGATGTGATAGCGTCTAAGGTAAAGCTTGGTTCCTCCCCATCATTTGAAGGACAACAATCTAAACATGGTAGTGTATTAGACATGGTACTACCAGATCCTATCATCATGTGTGGAGATGTTTGTGTCGATTTCTTCCATAAGCCACCCCGTATTGGTAAAAAGGTATGTATTAGTCAGGGTCCTTCAATTCCGGTATAATCTGGAAATAAAGTTTTGCTACACTAGAAAAAAATAACTTTAATGCTGAAAATGAAATGTATTTGCTGAAAATAAATTCAAAGAAATGGCAAATGGCAAATTTCTAGTCATTTGAAATTTTATTAGCTTAATTTTAATTACCAAACCATATTGAAACCGTAATTTTACCAAACCATATTGAAACCGTAATTTTACCTAATCATATTGAAACCGTAATTTTACCAAACCATTTTGAAACCGTAATTTTACTAAACCATATTGAAACCGTAATTTTACCAAATCATATTGAAACCGTAATTTTACCAAAACATATTGAAACCGTAATTTTACCAAATCATATTGAAACTTTAATTTTACTAAATCATATTAAAACCGTAATTTTACCAAATCATATTAAAACCGTAATTTTACCAAATCATATTGTAACCGTAATTTTACCAAACCATTTTGAAACCGTAATTTTACCAAACCATATTGAAACCGTAATTTTACCAAATCATAGTGAAACCGTAATTTTACCAAACCATATTGAAACCGTAATTTTACCAAATCATATTGAAACCGTAATTTTACTAAATCATATTAAAACCGTAATTTTACCAAATCATATTGAAATTGTAATTTTACCAAATCATATTGAAACCGTAAGTCAGTGTAGAGGTGTGTTCTCATGGCACTCAACAAATATTATTTTCTGGATTGGTTATTGTGCCTCAGTGGCTTGGTGGAGAATTAGTTAGTTCTGATTGACAATTTATTCTAACCCCAGTCTGTGGATAAATACTTGAAACTACTTTCCAGAATTGTCAAAACTGAATAGTTTTCCCACATACTATTTACATAATTACAACTAGTTAGGTCAGTTTGTCACTAAATTTAAGTACCTTAAATACTCACTCATAGGTCGCACAAAAATAATCCTGAAAAAGATTAAACAGTCACTCTACAACTTATGAGAGAAGCAAAATTTAATAACCCAATTTCGACCTTATGAAAACATTTTACGAAAGGGTTTAGGAAACGATGCACTGATTTTTATCCCAAAGGCAACTTTAAGGTGTGTGTGACCTATGAGAGAGCATTAACGGTGGTTGTAAAATAGCAATACCCTATTGAAAACAACAATAACGTATACCTCCCCATCTCGTTTCAGGAGAGAATATTCCAATGTTGGTTTAATACGTTCTTTGTAAATGAGGAGGTTTGCTTGGAGGAGAATGGTGAAAGGAAACGTTATCTTATGTTATCTATGACTAAACCAGAGCTAGATAAGGCTAATAAAGACAAAACAAATAAAATATACAAAAAAGATTTCAAGGTAAGGATTACAGATATTAAAAAAATGTTTGTATTGGCATAGTGGTAAGTGGATAGCGCTTTTGATGCATGTACAGTTCAATTCTTGACCTGCCTAGAGGTAGTCTTGGGTGTATTGGTACTGTGTATTGAGCATGTTAAAGAACCAAGGAATTTATTGGAAAGATCTGTGGTATTACACTAGGAGACCTAATATTACACTATTGTCTCTGATCGCCCGAAGTTTAAAGTTATTAGCCAATCTGACAGATGAAAAAAAATTGAGCTATTATCGTGCGTGTGCTTTGGTGCAAGAGTCATTTTCTCAAATACTATCAAAGGTATCCGCTTGAAACTTAGCATAGTTATTCACCACCACAAGAGGAGTCCATTTTGACAAGGCTGATAACCATGTGACCTATATTCATTGAGTTATCTGCCCTTGTTACTATCAGAAACATATGTATGTCCGTCTGTACATTAACACAATTCTTGTGTGTTGAACTCCTCACAAACTGTTGGGCAGATATACTTCAAACTTTCACAGGTTAACAACATTGATGTATAAATGTAGTTGACCATGGAGGATGGAATT
Source organism: Spisula subtruncata (assembly GCA_963678985.1). Taxonomy (NCBI): domain Eukaryota; kingdom Metazoa; phylum Mollusca; class Bivalvia; order Venerida; family Mactridae; genus Spisula; species Spisula subtruncata. Next base: position 65,121,221 of record OY787660.1, read on the forward strand.
TTTGTTGCATCAGTTTTTACCTGAGTTACAGCCCTTTGTTACTTTAACTATATACTCCAATTGGGGCATCCATGTTCCATGGACACATATCTAGTTACAATACATAATTGCACAATTATGACTGGTGATTTTCAGGTGGTGTTTTACTTTGAGGCGCCTATAGACGATACGACGAGTAGTGTAAATAGGTCACACACTGACGATAGTATTTATAAAGCTGACGGTATAAACTCTGTACGGAATGGAGGACCTAACACAGTGCCACAATGTGCCCCGGATATCAGTAGACTTAACGTAACCGATGGACCGTGTTATAAGAACGGCGGCTCAGAGAAGAAAATTCCACCATCAACTTCACAGTCTGTGCCTGAATTCAAACGTTATGACGCTGTAGGCGGTGCCACCACGAAACATTCAAACAAAAATCATCATCCAAACAATTTGACAGTGAAAAATCAAAGTGGCACGAGACCTGGGAAAGTGTCGCCTAGTGGAGACAGAAGAGCTAGGTATCTTGTAAATATGCCTCATGTTAATAGTGATAATTCTATGGGAACATATGATACTGGAGATAGTGAACCGGAGAACTTCTCGGATTCCGACACGGACGACGAGTGGGATGGATGTGAAGTTACAGCTGTATAGTCTTTGTCTGTTAGAGTACTGTGCTGTTTCACTGGACAGCACTATTCAGTTGTCTCCACAGCCGGAGCTGGACAACTATATAGTATTTCTCAGTTACTGTACTCTGCCGTTTTACTGGAAAGCACCTATCAGTTATGTCTCCACAGCCTGAGCTAGACAACTGAATAGTATTTCTCAGTTGCATATGTTTATCTGAAGAGTAAACTCCTTGGGCATTATTCACCATCGCTGTAAGTCTAAAACTCAGACATAGACTTAAAATTGACATCATTTATAATCACTTGTCATTTCTTTGTAATAAGATTTAACGATTTAACGAAGTTAAATTTGATCTCATTATTTGTAGTTACCCACTGAACATGTATATCAATTAATAATTTAATCAGTACATTTATAAGGGTCACCCGTTTTACCGGAATCCACGTAAATTACCGGAATAGACCGGAATCCAGATAAATTACCGGAATAGGCCTATATTTCGTTAATAAACAGTAGTTTTACATAGTTTTTGGTTTAAATCAATCTGATTTAACATAAGCAACATATATGCAAAACTAAAATAAAATATGTTCACGAAAAAAAATTTTATTCGAGATTCAAAATTTGTTCATTTTACGATGTCATTACCGTATTGGATCAGAATTAGCGTGTCCGGAATAGACTCGTTTCTCATTATTTAATGGTAATTGTGTTTAATTTCTTGTATAATTCATTAATATGTACTATTATAATATTGTTTCCAAAAGGAAATTAAAATATTGTGTTGAATAATGATTTTATACAAGTTTTAAAATCGCTCATTTCCCGCATTGACCGCGCATATTGAATGAGAATTAAAATAACCGGAATAGGTTTGTATCAAGTTTTTTATAGGTAATTGTGTTTAATTTCTGATATAATTCAATAATACATACTATTATTATATTGTTTCCAAAAGGAAATTAAAATATTGTGGTGAATAATGATTTTATACAAGTTTTAAAATCGATCATTTCCCCGCATTGACGTGCGTATTGAATGAGAATTAACATAACCGGAATAGGCTTGTATCACGTTATTTATTGGTAATTGTGTTTAATTTCTGATATAATTCAATAATATATACTATTATTATATTGTTTCCAAAAGGAAATTAAAATATTATGGTGAATAATGATTTTATACAAGTTTTAAAATCGCTAATTTTCCCGCATTGACGTAACCGAAATAGGCTCGTATCTCGCTATAGAATGGTAGTTTTGCTTAGTTTCTGCAATAATTCGTTCATATATACTATTAATAAGTTATTTCCAAAAGGAAATCAAAATATTTTAGTAAAACAAGATTTTGTGCAATTTTTAAAATCGTCCATTTCTCGCTTTGAACGCACGTACTGAATGAGAATTAACGTAACCGGAATAGACCCGAATCTCGTTTTTTATGGTAATTTTGTTTAGTTTCTGCTATTATTCGATCATATATGCGATAAATAACTTATTTCCAAATGGAAATTTAAAATATTTCTTAAAACACAGATTTTGTGTTTGTTATTTACTCTAAAGAGTTGCATTCTCGTTCGACCATCGTGTTTTTCCTCCACAGAGACTTGACTATACACTGATTCATGAGAATGAAGAGTTGGGGCTATGACTAGATTTCTTGACATCTAGCATACTGATAAATGACCTGTTTATTGGATATTCTGTATGACATCTTGTGTGTCGATTGTATACTTGTAGCCCCAGGCATGACTAATCATTGTGCAACAGTTGGATAAAATTAAACCTAATGATCGTTTTTGAACCGCAAAAATCAATTAATGAATAAAATTACTGACATATATCAAGGATTCTGAATATTATCATAGAACAGGCCACTGTTACCTACGTAAGTATTTTCTATCACTTGGTCAATGCATTCACAGACCCTGTCGCTGAATCCTTTATCAGGGAGTCCTTATGTTAATCACAAATGACACAAATGATATACTGTAAATCACTTTATATTCGCGTGAGCTTTATTTCGCGATTTTTAGTTTTGAACTTATTTCGCGAATTGATGAATTCGCGATCGAGGGTCCCTAAATCTTAAATTCGCGAGAATATCAAAATTTAAAAAACCTATTCGAGAAGTACAGTCAGTATTAAACATAACTGCGTTAAACATGCAACAATATGGCCTTTAATTCCACTTTTATACCGATAATTAACAAATATATCACACTTTTATATGTAGCGATCAGTGTAGTTTGATAAATGCATCACACCTTATAATTAGTTAATCGTGTTTTCACAGGTACTTGTGTTTGTCGATAGGGTATCTTGTTATCTACTCAGTCATCATGCTGTGTAACAATTTCAAGTTTGTTGAAAAGATTATTGTCCCATATATCGAAAAAAAACTACAACATTATTTTACAAACAATGGACTTGAATTTAAATGTTGACATGAAATTGTAGAATCTGAAAGCAAAGCATGCAAATTGGCTATAGTATACTATATGCCGACACAATAGCTTCGTCCAAAAAAGTAATTACATGTGATTAATTAAACGTTCGAACCTGCCCGATTTTTATTTTTTTCCGGATACATCTTATGTTGTGAAATGTTATTTACGCGAAATGATGAATTCGCGATTGGGGTCAATCGCGAATATTAGCGAAAATTAAACCACCGCGAATAATACCAGATTTACAGTAGACGTAATTAATATGTATTGCGAAGACACGTAACAATTACCTTCAAATAGTATTAGTAATCCATTATGATACAATATGATTTATAATCTGTTAATGAACTGCCATGAGTTATTCCACTAACAAAGATTAAATATACGTCTTAAGCATCACGAGGTCTACAAAATGAGCGATGTCGCAATATGTTTCTATTTTCATGTGTTCGGCTGCGTTATACCTTTGATGTATATTTTTCACACAGGTAACTGTTTCACCGATAAAAATACTTACTTTTTTTGGAAACATTAATTTTTTGTACAAGGTCTATATGCAGGTGAATCGACGAACCGGTCACTAGTGTGCATTTTATTTTCCCTAATGTACAATACAGTAATACAATACAGTATACTTATTAATCATCTAGTATGTAATGCTGTGGTTTAAAAAACATTAAATTTTATACATACGAGTGTCTCACAATAACCACTGAGCTACGGAGTCATGTAGAAAATATAAAATTTAGGAAGTTAATTTTTTAATTTTACTCTAAATATCAAATGGCAATGATACAGTTACCTGTGGTTTTTTCACACAGTTTCCTTTAATCCACCGACGCAAGTCGGCAACGTCTGATATTTCTGTGATGAACCCAGCGTCGGCGACATCTAAAGTTACAAAGTGATGCCGCGCGTCTCTTAGATCGGAAAACACAGTAAGGGTGTTAAATAGATTGGTTATTTCTACAACTGCATATCTTCAACACGATCACGCATTTTAACAATATAAATAGTTCACCATTTCGCTCGTACATTCCGTAGATGTATACAAATAAAGATCGAGGTTGGTTATTGTTGCATAAAAAAGTTTTTCGGGCGACAAGTAGACATTCTTCTCTCAAAGAAATTTTGATCACCAAGAAATGAAATAAACATGGCCTAATGGTTGTTCCTGTACTGCAAGATATTCTCCCAACACACATGATTGACGGTCGACCACACCTTCATTGTGACACCCGAGAAAATTTTGGAACCGCCGTGAAACATTTAGTAACAAGGACTGCTGTGGCACGTGCGTACTGTAGAAGTTTGTCCAGTGTTACGATATCAGTGTTGAAATATTAGTGACCTATTCAATGTTGGATTTAAATGCCGTATGATGTTCGTATTTCAAGGTTATTGGAATCGCGGGGTGCAATACTTTTTTGATCCGCAGGAGGCATATTTTCATTCGCTTCTAAATTCTTTTAGTTTCCGTTTGGAAATAGCTTATCTATGATACATTTGATTGAATGCTTTTAAATTATTAACAAACAAAATATTTATTTAACAACAAAATTTGAAAATACGAGCCTATGTCCGCACTTTTGATCAAATTGTAATGCACTACCCGAAATTGCCATTTTTTCAATCGCATATAAACTCTTTTTCTCTCAAGATATTACTGTTTCCTTTCGGAAATGACTTACCTTTGATATGTGTAATTCAATAATAATGTATAAGATACAAAATATTGACTTTAAAACAAAATACGATCCTATCCCGGTTGGATCAAAATGTAATGCGCTACCCGAAATGGCAATTTTTTGGAATCGCATATAAAATCCTTTTTTCACAACATATTTATATTTCCTTTAGGAAATAGTTTACTTACAATACATATGGTTATAGTAAGTGGATTCCGGTTATGTTAATTCTCATTCAAATCACCCGTTCAAAGCAGAAAACGAACGATTTTAAAACTCGTGTTATATCACTTTTACACAACATATTAAATTTTCCTTTTGAATACGATTTACTTATGGTATATTTGATTGATTTATATCAAAAACAATACATTTCTGCTGTTTATTAACGAAATATAGGTCTATTCCGGTTATAGAAAGTGGATTCCGGTTACGTTAATTCTCTGTCAACTCGCGCGTTCAAAGCAGAAAACGAACGATTTTAAAACTCGTATTATATCACTTTTACACAACATATTAAATTTTCCTTTTGTATATGAGTTACTTATGGTATATACAATTGATTAAAACCAAAAATAATACAGTTCTACTGTTTATTTACGAAATATAGGCCTATTCCGGTTATAGTAAGTGGATTCCGGTTATGTTAATTCTCTGTCAATACACGCGGTCAGAGCGAAAATGACCGTTTTTAAAACTCATGTAAAATCAGTTTTCATTTAAATATTTTAATTTCTTTTTAAGAAACAACTTATTTTTCGTATCCATGATTGAATTATACCAGAAACTTAACAAAATTATGTTTTATTAACGAGATACATGTCTATTTCGGTCAAGTAAATTCTGCATAGATAGCGTAATGACGAACGGACGACGGCCAATTTTAAAATTTCAGTAACTTTTTTCCATAACATATTTTATTTTAGTTTTGCATATATGTTGCTTATGTTAAATCAGATTGATTTAAACCAAAAACTATGTAAAACTACCGTTTATTAACGAAATATAGGCCTATTCCGGTAATTTATCTGGATTCCGGTCTATTCCGGTAATTTACGTGGATTCCGGTAAAACGGGTGACCGCATTTATAATAACATTAGAGCGAACGAAACAGTTGAAAATTTTAAGCCTAAGACAGGGTTTAAGTCTTACAATGTTGGTGAATAAGGCCCCAGATAGTACTAAGTACTTGTCCATCTCAACAGTACTACTTGATAGTACTTGCCCTTAATATCTTGGCTACTTACGAGTAATGTCTAGGCAACTTTTCAGAGTAATATCACCATAGAGGTTCCATTTGACTCATGAGTAGGGCTTTGACCCTTGAAATTTTCAAAAAGTTGTGTTTTGACTCTCAGGTATTTAGCCTATATAATGTTAAATTCAATCATTCTGATTCAGAAGCGAGTGGAACCCCTACACATGAAAAGTGCTTCCTAGGGACACTTGGCCAGCTGGCTAATACTTGCCAGTTATGTTTGGATAGTACTCACAAGTTACAAATTGGTAGTATTTGGTACTGTGCTGGTTAATACAGTATTATATCGCTGGCTTAGAATGAGAAGGTCTTAAGTACAAAATCAATATTTTGAGAAAACAAGAAAAGCTGTCTGAAATTTACTGTTTATTTATGGGAAAAAAGCTTTTACAACTTCATTTTGGTCAACATGAAAAGCGCCGATTTTCATGAAATTAGGCTTATAAGAAGCACCTTATGATGCAGATTTCAAATATGTATCAGTCTTATAAGTTCGTAAGTAGTAGTTACGACCTTCTCATTCTAAGCCAACGATATGTAGAATCCTGGAGCTGTACATCACATACTGTAGAATGATAGAAGCGACATGTGTCACATACCGGAGTAAGTTAACTCATCTCATATCATTGTGAGTGAATGGCAGCTGATTGTTTATATCTATATATGAGCATAGGTAACTGTTTCATTGATAAAAAACAATTTCTTTTGTTTTTCAACGATACCGTTACCTGTGTATATGAGTTGATGATAATGATACTTTCACTATCTTTGTTTGTCTGTAATTATGAAATATATCCTCTAAAACTGTTACCATAGTGTTTATAACAAAGTATTTTGCTAGTCTAAATGTTGCTACATGTTCCTCACAACATGTAATGTTACTTAGTTCTGTTCTGTTAACGTTTTATAAGGCAAAGAAACTCGTTCTGTACTGTTAACGTTTTATAAGGCAAAGAAACTCGTTCTGTTCTGTTAACGTTTTATAAGGCAAAGAAACTCGTTCTGTACTGTTAACGTTTTATAAGGCAAAGAAACTCGTTCTGTTCTGTTAACGTTTTACAAGGCAAATGTTTCTTTTTATGAAAATACTTATCATTAAATGAGCTGTTCTGTGGGATTTCAATCCTGATGTCAAAATTTCACATGTTTAGAGTAATGTTTAATGATTCCATAAAAGGTATACCTAAACAATCTGTCACTGGATCATTTCTGCCAATAACATAATAAGGCTGCTTTATCAGGAGCACTTTGCCTGATTAAAATGCTTAAAAGTGCTCAAGAGTGCTTTGCTATGCAATGGCTTGCTTCCAAAAAGTGCTACATAGTGGCTGAAGCCAGGAAATGATATGCTATGGGTAAGTGCTAGCAGATTGTAGATTGATACTCAGCATTGGGCTACCAAAGTATGTTTCACAAGAAATCACTCTAAAGCGGGCAAAGAAACAGAATGCTAACGATTAGCACTGTTCGCTAGTTAATGCGCTGGTAAAGAAACAGTATGCTAACGATTAGCACTGTTCGCTGGTTAATGCGCTGGTAAAGATACAGTATGCTAATGATTAGCAATGCTCACTGGTAACTTGTCTTTTGAAAGACATAATAAGGTGCTCAATAAAGCTATTTGTAGCATTATGGTTAGGCAATAGGCTCCTTATGACATACATACTGTATTTGTCCACTTGTAAGATGACCTAACATTTATGTTGGTTTATGCAGAATCCCCATGTGCTGGTCCATTGTCTATGTCGGCCTTATAATCCAAGTTGTCTAATAAGCAGGAATATCTGGTATTTGAAACACATATGATGAATTTGTAATTAGGAATATTTGCTGCTGAATTCAGATGGCTGCTTGAGACAGGTATTTGATAACACAGGACTATATTCATATAATTGAATTATTTAGGTCTTGTGTTTACAGTGGAATCAGATATTTTTTATCCTTTTCTAAATTAGTGGTAATTTTTTTTTTTTGCAAATTGGTTTTAGTTTTCTTCGCCAGGTTCAATGTTTGCGAAGTTTTTGTAATTCTTTTTTGATACTTGTAAAATTTTGTACTTAATGAACATTTTCTATTGTAAAATTTGTGACTTCAAGAATGTGCCAAACGTTACTATGTTTTTGATAGCTTCGGAAATTTTCTTCCTATCTGGCGAATTTATGAAAAACTAAGCAAGTCATTTTTCATGATTGTTTGAAATATAGTTATTGAGATTATTAACTTAGCATTAGCTAGTTAAATCAGTATACATTTATATTTTGGATGACTTAGTTATAATGAAATTCAACGAATGAGTTTATAGTATTAGACGAAGGTCTTTGATGTTTGTTTTTGACAGTGACATAGGAGCAGATATATATACCTTTAGATGCCAAGTCTTTGTATGTGCCATAAAATGAATAAACAAGTTCTTTTGTTTTACAAAAAGGTGAATTTGGCTTATGGGAGGTTTTGCCATAATGCATTTTATAAAATTAACTAGCAAATCCTAACTAAAACTTGAATATTAAGTAAAAAATATGTGTATCTTTTTTAGTCCCTCAGTGATTTTCTGGGCCGTGAATGTCTGAACATACACATGTCTTCTAACTAGTAAACTCATGTTTATAAATACTAAACATTATCTTCTATTTACCAAACATATTACAGGAAAATATTTTAAGTTTTAATTGGATGGTGGTTCAATTGACAGGAAATAGATATTGATCATTAGGGTTTTAACAGGAAGTCGACATTCAAAATGATGAGCTAGAACTTGTGTACTGTATTCATGGATATTTATTCAGTTGCAAAAGTTTCGAAGTTAGAATTTCGTTTTTTTGAACTTTGACATTCAGAAAAATGGAGCAATTGTTTTCATTTCTTAGTTCTTCTTTGTTTGCCATGATTTATGCTAGAGAAAATTTTGTAGCAAATTTATTAAATTTGCAAATGGGCCAATACTTCAATGTCACCAACTTTACCACTTATTCAGTAATTATGAATTTTGTATCCGCAGCTTTGTTGATTATTTAGATGGTACTTACGATCGCCTCTTGTTGTTCCTTTGTTATTTTCCTTTTAGATAACAATCTCGATGTTTGATCCTAAAGTTTGACTGATAAATGAATAAATCACTGGCTTAGAACAAGAAGGTCATAACTACCAAATCGATATATTGAGAAAACAAGAGAAATCTGTCTGTAATTAACTCTTTACCTATGGGAAAACACGTTATTAAAACTTCATTTTGGCCAACATGACTATTTCAGATTTTCATGAAAATATGCTCATAAGAAGCGACTTGTGAAGCAGATTTCAAATATGTATGAGTCTTATAAGGTCGTAAGAGGTAGTTACGACCTTCTGGTCCTAAGCCATCGAAATATCATATCTAACTGATATATTTCCTTGTACCAAAACTAGATCTATATCAGGCAAATGACAAACTTTGTCAATATATTGTTGGTGTATATGACAAAAGATTTTAATGTGTTATACTAAATATAAACACACTACAGTCTCGATAATAGGTCTCATCTGCCCTTGGGATTCTCGAACGAAAGTCTTCTAATGTCGTAATATTGATATTGAATAAAAAAGAGCCAATCTGTAAAAATAGAATTGAAGATTCTTTCCATAATGTTGAGTTCATGTTTCTTTAGTTCTGAGGCCGAATTTAAGTGAAGATTTACAGTAAAAAATTTTATTAATTATTTCAAGATTTTAAGCATTTTTGGTATGTTACATAGTTCATACTACATGTGTTAAAAAACTGTTATTCAAAGTTTGTTTTGTCTTATAATCAAGTCATGGTATGGATAGTGGTATAATCCATTCCTCATGAATGTGTTCAGCGTAGAAAGATTTGGTTGTTTCTTTTACTGGACATTTAGTGTCTGGGAGAAAGTGCTGCCTGCATGTTTGCCTGTTACATTGATCAATCAATCCGTTTGTATAGATTAAAGGTAGATTTTCAATATTTTGTTATTATTAAAGGGAGGTTATCAATATAACAGTACCCCCCCCCCCCCCCCCTTCATCTACTGGTGCAGAGCCATATAGTGATTCAGCTGCTTGTCTGTACGTTTGTTAGTTCATCCGCCTGTTCAACCGTCCGTTACAAAACTTTCAAGTTGATTGACTTAGCTAGTTATAATGAACAAGGCTACCAAACAGGGCAAAAGTGTGTACTTGAGAAATTGTGATGTGAAATGGATTCAAATGTCCTTACATTTGTTAACAAGCTTGTTTCAAACAAAAAATCTGGACAATCTCCCTTTAATGATGCATGCCACAAATTATTGTCAAATTATTGTCATTTTCATTTAAGACATTCGTTGTTTATTAAAATATTTTTGTATGTAAAATTAATCAGGGTGATCACCTAAATTTGATATCAAACTATAGACCTTGAAATCAAAACTAAGAGTGTTACAAATGTACATCAAGGGCTCAGTGCTAAACTATGGTACATGCCTCTATAAATTGATGAAGTTACCATAGCTTTGCACCGAGTCCTTGACATGCTTCATGAATGTGTGTTCGTTATTCTGTTGTACATGTATTAACAATATTAGGGTGGGTTCAAAGTTCAAACACAAACTTGAATCTTATGAATTGTATTCATGTTATTTCTTGACAATTCAGATATATATTGACTTTTCTCTCAGATGTTTTAAGTATCTATAGTACAGTATTGATAAAAGTGTTGTTTTTGATGAATTGATACACATTTATATTGTTATAGATGCATGATTGTTATTTGTGAGTATTTAATGACGTAAATAAGGGCTGGTTATTAAGTATGATGTTGAAGTTGGGTGCATGTATATTGTTGGGTTAAGGATATTCCGGTCGACTATTGGCTACCTCAGGTGACCTTAAACTGGTACTTGCAAGTCAAAATTTTTTATTAGATATTAATTTTTCTCTATATTTGTGAATTTAATAAATTCATGATCGTTTGTGAAACTATGTGCATTGAAACAACTCCATAAAAACAAAGATTTTTCTTCTGAAATCTAAGAATAAGGATCATTTAACTTCTTAGATCTCAGTGAAATAACCAATTCTTGAAAAATTTAACGTCACGAAAATATCCAATTTACATCAAATATACATTATATTGCTGTCAGTGATTATAATCTGTCAATAGATATCCTAACAATTACTTCCTGATACAGTCAAGCATGATTTCTGGTACTTATCAAAGTCTTTAGATACGTTAAGTAAATAGATTGAGGATCTATATGAACTTTATCAAATCTAATTTGGTGGTGCTTTCATATTTTGAGTGAAGCAGTTACTTTGGTCTTGCCCAGGGGTGGTATGCAATATTGCTCTTATTTAATTGGAGAATAAGGATAGCCAATCATATTGTCTGTTACTAGGCAAATGTTTATTATGGTATTGTCTGATTGGTTGCCCTTATCCTAAAGTCAAGTAAGATCAATATTGAATACGGCCATAGAACTTGTAATTTGTATATTGTTAATTGTTTTACCAAAGAATTATGATTGGACCTCAACGACACCAGATATGTGTATTGTTAAAGTTAATTGTTTTGAGATTACAATTTATCTTTTAATAATTCTGCCTCAGTTAAATATTGGTAAAGGAAGTATATATTAGTTTGAGTGTTGCTTGAATGGAAGGGGAGGAGCTGGAATCAATACTATTAAATTTTGAGTTTGAGTTATGTTTTCAATATTTTCTAATATTTTGGTCAAATATATCTGCTAGAAGAGGTTTAATCGTAACAGGAGCAGTTACTTGTTGAAATCATTGTATTTTCTAGAGTTTTATAGTTGAACTGTAGTCTATACAGATTCACCTGGTCCTCAATCTTTGTGTGTGAATATATGATATGCCATCTTGGAAAATTATATTCAATTACTGTAAAATCATTGAATTCTGTAAAATCATTGAATTTTGATGGATCAAAATTTTGTGGTGTTGGTAAAAAGACCATTTCAATTGGATGTTAATTCGTTGATTTTGCAAGTGAACCTTGAATTCAATGAAATTTAATCCCCCTAGAAAATGAATGATTTTACAGTATGATAATATAAAGTTTTAGGTCCAGGTTAATTTGTTTACATTATAACCCTTTATTTGATAAGTTTGGTGTTCATATTTTGCTACATTATACTTGTCTGTTATACAAATCATGTTTCAAGAAACTATTAATCAGTCATGCATGATTTATTGTGCCAATTCAGTTGTGTTACATTATGATAAATTACAATCGGGTTAAACGTGTAAATGTATAACTGATTCTTGTTGTACACTATTACTGTTCCTGCTTGCTGGTTTATGGACAAGTGATATATCATGACAGTTTGCGAAATTAGCATTTTTCCGGTTGTCCGGGACATTTGTCCGGTTGTCGAGGACATTAGTCTGGTTGTCCAGGACAAGTAATTATTGTTTCGGTCAAGTAACTTTTGCAGCAATAAGTATAGAGTCTTTAGGAAAAGTATTCAATTTATCTAGTGTGGACAAGTAGTTTCAAATCCTAATTTCGAAAACTGTTATGATGTATACCCAATATTTGCACGCACTCCTAATAATAATTATACCTCTTGTACAACAAGTTGCAAGGTGGTTTAGTGGATTCCTCTTGTCTGTTGGTCAATATGGCTGCTATAGCTTGGCTATTTTGACCTGAACCTGACCATTATGCAAGAATATATAACAAGGTTTTTGCTTTGAATATATCGATTTCTGCAAGCAAATCATGCGATATCGGTATTTCAAATTTGTGGTTTTATTACATCTCGAGCGTCTTTGTGATACTCCCCGATTATGAAAACATACAATCAGTGTATAGGTAGTTAATCGACTGTTAAATTATTTTAAACAAAAGGTCAGGCTCGTGTCAAATTAGCCAAGCTATACTGGTCCTACAAGTACAGTAGCATTTCCTTCAAACTTTCACGTAAATGACAGAATTTGCCCTGCAACGATTTTTGCCACAACCATGGCCCTTTGCTGATGGTCGTTTATTAATAGCCTATTGGTACTACTCAAGTTTTGACCAGTAAATTGTAACAAATCAGTGATGGCTGTATGGGAACTGTTTGTTAGTTGTATAAATCTTGTGTTTCTGTATAATACTATAATAGGTGTGATAAGGTGATGTTATGCATGAATTATTTGTGTGATATTTGGTATTTTGTTCATGGATATCGGTGTTTTAATGGAGCTGTGCTCCTCCATTTGATAAGTTCTTTATTCATCTGCATGAATGTATGATGTGAATTATCATTGATCCTTCACAGAAATATTCACAATTAATAGGTTTACCAAATCTTAATTTCATACATTCTTGACAAAACGTCTTTTACTACTTATACCTTTCAGAATAGTTTTACAGTCAAGGCTCTAATATTGGTCCAGTTGTTAGTGGACTGGATTGGAAACCAAGCAATCTCAGTTTGATTTCTGTGAAAATTTATCACCAATATCAATTTTTCTCCACTTGTGGAGAAGATGATAGTTTGTGGTGGAAAGGCAAGTTTGAACTGGTTAGAATTCAGTCCAGGAAAATTGGTTTGGTGAATTTAGTAATTTACCACTGCATAAAGCTGAAAAATTGTTAAAAAATGGGTGTTAGACCTAGCTACCTAGCTACCTACCTACCACAATTAAATATAGCACAGAAAAATTGAATAATTCTGGTATTGTCAGTATAGAAGAGAAAGGGTGTTAGTCTTTTATGTATGTATGATGTAAGGGCAGTAATATTATTTGGAACAAGTTACCCTTTTAACATGTGATGCATTAGATTTCCGTATTTGTTGAAATAGATTATAATATCGGAACGTTAGGTTTTATAGTATGTTTGTAGACATTTCTCATCAACTTTGATTATTGTTAATATAATACTAGCCATGTTTTTGTTACAGTTCATACAATTCTCAGTGTTCAGATAAACATGTTAACATCTCAGTATTTTAAGTGTGAATATTGGTGCGCATTGTTCTACCTACCTATCACCTCGTATGTCCGTACAAACTTCAGGTTTGGGCCCTCGTCATATTGTACTGGTACAGTAGTAGTGCCCACTTCATAATATATACCAGTATGTACACAGGCCCCTATTGACCCAATTTAACTCTAATTCAGTCTCTGATTTGGGTAAAATCTCAATTTGAGACAAGATTTCTACTTGAGATTACAAACCCACATCATTTAGTATGTCAGTACAAACCATCTGTACCCAGCATATCAGTATGAGTATAAGAACTCTCACACCGTTGTATTGATACTAAGCCATGTGCATCATCATTTAAGGCATTGGAATGAATTCTGGTTTGAAATTCCTAGTTTCGGACAACTCTTGCTACTTTGTATGTAATCACAGTACCATTGTTGAACATTAGTACAAATTCTCATGCTGTCAGTAAGAAATCTTACCATACAAGGGGCGTTTCAAAAGTTCCAGGAAAAGTGCTCTATAATGTTCATTGTATGTTCAAATTACTTCAAACTTTGCATTCAAGTAGACTAATATAGTATAATAGATTCTATCTTTGTATGGATAATTCATGTCACTTTTGTAACTTATTAGATTAACTTACATCAGTATAGCTTTGCCAATTTGACACGAGCCTAACCTTTTGATTAGCATAATTTACAGTCGATATATTGTCTACGTATACATCACCGATTGTATGTTTTCATAATCGGGGAGTATCACGAAGACGCTCGAGATGTAATACAAACACTAATTTGAAATACCGATATCACACAATTTGCTTGCGGAAATTGATATATTCAAAGCAAAAACCTTGTAATATATTCTTGCATAAAGGTCAGGGTCAGGTCAAAATAGCCAAGCTATACAAATTCTCATGTCTTTGTACATGTAGCATACCTTCTTTCCCATTCTGTATAGTTACTGTTTTATCCACATTTTATCATATTATTGATCAATAGCTTTTCTAATTCAGAGTTTTGTTGATTGTTACTGTTTTTTAAAGATTCAATCATTTAGATATACGTATATATATATATATATTAAATTTGATTGGATTATCGTATATTTTGTATGAAACTGTTTGATGATTTAGGGCAACACAAATTGTGTATATATGTTACTAATGACCATATTTAAATATGTTGTAATTGATCATGTGAAAATAAAATATTTTATTTTTACCAAATTGTTTCCGTTTATTTCCTCCAACTCGATACAACCTGTTGCGTCAAAGGCAGCTTTGTTGGTCAAAGGCAGCTAACACAGTTTTTTGCAATTCTAGTAGGATATTATATTTGCTACACTTGTTTTGTTTTTCGCTGATTATGAGTGATCACTAACCGAAGCACATGTCATATCAAAACAAGCCAATATGTAACCTACTCGTCTTGCAAACACTGCGTTTGTATGCCTTCTCATCCACATGACCGGTAATCAGTTGTTAGTCAAGTCCCCAGATATATATGCTGGTTGAACGAGAATGATTCATTCGACAAAAACAAAGTTGCCTTTGGCGCAATGTGCTGTATTCTATGAATCCACTTCCAGTGTGACTGACAAAGATATATGTATAATTGTTCTGTGTTCTTTTTGGCTCGAGTTTTGAAAGAAAAAAAGTTGAGCTATTGTAATGACAAAATTGTGTGCGTCAGCATCTGCATTGGTTAAGTTTATTGTCAGAGTCATTTTTTCAAAGACTATCATAGGTATCCACTTGAAACTTAGCATATTCACCATCACAAGAGGACAAGGCTGATAGCCCTGTGGATTATATTGATTGAGTTTTCTGCTCTTGTTACTCGTAGAATTTTCACTCACAGAATGATGACTATTAAGAACGAGAAAGTTAAGCGTACAGTACTCGTAGGGGGTGCTCTTGTCCATGCTGGACATGACATTTGCAGGTTTCAAACATGAGAAATTCAGCTTAAAAGGGAAACATTATTACCTCTACAGTTTTATTCAAGCACACAATAAAATATCCTTGCTGTAGTTACAGTATTATGTGACCAGTTGTCCCTTTTGCACGACAATATTGTATGTTACTATATACTATCTAGAGAGATACAACCTTGTTGACCTGTGCACACAATATCTGGATACATGTACAATACAACCAGGAAGTCACATACTCATCTCTACTTGATGACAAGTTCACGGTTAAGTGGAAAGACACACTAACCTACATATTTCAACAGTATTGCGTCATTAATACAACACTGAACAAGGAAAATAATGTATAATGTACACGTATTAATGGGCGCTGTAAAATAACAATTGACTTGAACACTAAAAATAATTTATGAACTCTCACGCAATTAAATTGATACAATTGTATAAAAATACACTGAGGCACAACACCCAACCCTGAAAATGTGGCATTCAAACATGGTTTTATTGTTAAAATTTTGAGATTGTAGAATTTCAACTGAACGTAACTTTGTCAATGCTCTGATTTTTTCATCAAATAACTTTAATTATGTTCGGAAAAGATCATTCTTTCTTATGCAGCAAACCGGAATTGTAGGACCCTGGTAAACTGTATTTACTCTTATCATTCATTTGCAGTAATGACATAGTTTCCATAATGACATAGAGAACTGTGGCTGAATAGGTCAAGGTCCCCGGGTACTGCTTTACGTACTCTGGGTACTTTGTAGTCTACTTCACCGTACCTTGGGTACTTTGTAGTCTACTTCACCATACCATGGGTACTTTGTAGTCTACTTCACCATGCCCTGGGTACTTCGTAGTCTACTTCACCGTACCTTGGGTACTTCGTAGTCTACTTCACCGTACCCTGGGTACTTTGTAGTCTACTTCACCGTACCTTGGGTATTTTGTAGTCTACTTCACCGTAACCTGGGTACTTTGTAGTCTACTTCACCGTACCCTGGGTACTTTGTAGTCTACTTGTCGGAACCTGGGTACTTTTTAGTCTACTTCACCGTACCTTGGGTACTTTGTAGTCTACTTCTCGGAACCTGGGTACTTTGTAGTCTTCTTCACCGTACCTTGGGTACTTTGTAGTCTACTTCTCGGTACCTGGGTACTTTTTAGTCTACTTCACCGTACCTTGGGTACTTTGTAGTCTACTTTGCCGTACCCTGGGTACTTTGTCGTGAATCAATACCCAGGGGGACCTCGACTCATTCAGCAGAATTGTGGAGTATAGAGGCCAAAACAAAAATGATAAGTGAAACGACCAAACAGTTAGATATTTATTTCCCAACTGTGAACATATGGAGTTACAAAAATGATAGCTTGAAATTTGAATCACAGGGGCACAAGTCCCAAACATATCTACTGAAGTCTTATAATAATTACCTCCCTTGCCTTGGAATATCTTTAAAGGCAAACTTTTCCAAGTTCTGTCTGATTTGGTATGTTTTTTATCTTTTTAGCTCCACTATTTGAAGAAAAAGTTCAGCTTTTGTCATAACCCAATGGTCTGCATAAGTCTTATGCTTACCGGTATGTTAAAGTTTAGTTTTAACCTCAATCTTATTTAAATCAGACCCATAGTTAACGCTTCACTACTGTATACTGATACAGTTGATTAGGCTGTAGCAGATCATGGGGTATAGGGGATCACTGTCAGATGACACTCTGTATGCGATAATCAAATTACTACTTTCAGAAATCTAAAAGTGCACAGAATCTCTCTGCTGAAATGCCTAGTTTATAGTGAGAGTTGGTTTATACATAGAGTCTATACTAAACTGACTTTAGTACACATACAGGTGAAATATAGCCATACCATAACATGGCACTAGAGAGGCCGTTTGAACGTGATCTCTTATGTAGTGTTGTCAGATCTAACAGCGTAAAGGATTGGAGCAAATGTTTGGATCTGATTTTAATGAGATTGCGATACACACTGAAAACAAAAATAAAACTACTCGTATTCAACAGCGACTTGACTGTAAATAAGTTATGCTGTATTAGTTATATGGTTTGGAATGCTGATGCATAAGACCGATGTTATGAAGAACATAGCTGAGCCTTCTACAATTAATAAATGTGCAGTATATGAAAAAAAACATTCTAGCTGATCAAGATAATCAAAAATAGAGTTACTTAATTACTCTTGTTGTTGCAACTTATTCACCCAAATAAACAATAGACTAAGGTAGCTAGAGAGACTTGCTGACAGAATTTATGCTAAGACGTGGTCTTCAGAAATGGGGTTCGGAATCCACATGATCTTCACATGACGAGTATGTTTTTTTATAACTTCTATGCAAATCTAACTCTAAGGCGATTTTGTGATTAAATATATCAAATCTAGTATGTTGAATAATTTTATATATTAACTTTTAGATGCGTACATATACTCATTACCCTGTTTTACTTAGATACTTCATACATATAGTGAAACCCCATGAAGCCGGTGTATCCAGGGAAAGTATAAAACATGGCGCCCCTCTAGATTTTAGTACAAAAAGAAGGGAAAACATGGCGCCCCCTATTAACTTTTTTGTTTCTGGTTGGATATTTTATTTATTTATATCATATTAAAGCTAACGCTATGTAGTTTTAGAATATGATATTAATTATTTAAATCCGTTTTGTTTTGATGCACTTATTACTGGTTAAAAATGGGTCAAAAATGAAAAAAAATATCATAGAATTTTGTGTTCGGAAAACATGGCGCCCCCTCTTAACTTTTTTATTTCAAAATATATTTTTTATAAATTTACAATGTTGAAAAGCTATAGCTCTCTAGTTTTTAAAACTGTAACTATAACTGAAATTGAAATAGTAAAACGTTTTTTATCGCATGTTAAATTCGACTCATGTTTTTATTTTTTTACCGTGCGTAAAATTTGGTTCGGAAAACATGGCCCCCCTATTTATATTTTTTACTAGTCAACATATAATTTTCATGAATACATGGCTGAAAAGATTACGTTCTCTAGTTTTTATAAATGTAAAGATATTTAAAATTGATGCAGAAAAACAGGATTTATGACGAGTTAAAGTAGACGCATTTTTTTTTTCACGCGCCCGATAATCGGCTTTTGTGATATCGCATAAACATTAAAGTAACGTTACATAGAAAATAAGTTATCATGTTGGATTGTTCATTTGATATAAATTTAACTATCAAGAAAGCATTATGTGTTGTTAATGTATCAAATTGCAATAATGATATAAAAAACGGCTATTGATTCTTATGCGTGAGTAGTTGAATATAATCGAATTAAGATGATATATAATGTGTTTATAACAAATGAAACTATCACAACCACGTAGATCTATGTTAAATAAAATAAATATGCTTGTCAGAACATAAATTCGCGGGTTATTTAGCATAGGCAATATATTTCATGATTGTCGAGCTAAAATATCGTCGATATTGTTCATCGAACAGGAAAATTGATGAAATGTGATTTCTTGGAATTCAATAATTACCATATTATATTACCCCGTGATGTATATCAAAATCTAAATTTACGTCCATGTATTACCTTAATTATGTCCGAGTATTATATAAAGTATTGCTAGTTACAACTTATAGGTGATATATACAAAGGTAAAACTAAGAGATTGTCGTTAATACGTTGTAAAATACGTTATTAAAATAATGCTAAATCATTTGTTATTAAGAAACTTGAAATTTGTAAATAGGCACTAATGCACTCATTAAAATCAATGTTAATAACTCGTTTATCACCCCGGTCAGGCCGTAGATGAACTGATTAACAACAGTCTCTTGGATGTCAGTAAAGTTATGAATATCATTGTATTGTATACAACAGTTACTGTTAAGTAATCATAGTTTAGAAAACGGAATGCCTTTAGTCTTGATAATGAATAGCAAGTTTAATGAGCACGTCCATGTGTAATTACACTTAATTCACCCCACTTACCGTTTAATTGCCCGAACAATGTTGGTAAAAAACTTGTGAACAGCAATGCATTATTGAATTAAGTCTAAAACCGACACTTTCTTTCTAGATGTGATTTGTGAGACAATAATGTTCACAAACTTTAGTTCATAAAATAATTTTTAAAGGGAGGTTAATTGAAAGAATTTGTTTTCGTTATCATATAATTGTATGATTTAAAAAAAACTACTAAGTTGTACTTTACCAGTACATGGATCGTATTATATTGAATTGTTATATAGCTTCCTGACCAGTCCGATTAAAATTTTTATTTTATTTTTTTTCATATAAATTATGTATAGCTGTCACCATCATTTTGTTCTTCACGTGCTTCTAGATTAAATTTGAAAATCAAAAAGTCGTTGTCTTGACGTTAATACACAAAAATTGACGTTTAATGACATGTAAGGATATGCTCAAGTACCCGATAGATAATCCTATCAACGTTGGTGATTGGTTGTGAATGCATGCCATTAATTGTTAAACCAATTATACAATCATCGGATAATCCTGTTACCAGTAGCTGATTGTTTGTTTATTGCATAAGTGTGACACTTGGTAACATAGCGATTAAATTATACTTTATTTGCGATTTACAAAGTTGAATGATGAGACTGAAATAAAGAAATAACTAATATGACCAAAATCCTATAAATTAAAATTAGCTGACATGTTTTTGTTGATTTTCTTCAATGGCAGATAACTGGTTATCACATTTTTAAAACTGTTAGCAATAAATAATGAAATACCGATTATAATTGACAGCTGCATATTGTTTTACCATATTGATTCAAACCGAAGACCTTAATTACAATAATTTTAGTGAGGTATTTGTTCAAACGTGTTTGTTGATAGAGAGAACAGCTATTGAAATTTTATGTACTAATTAAAATAATATTTTAAACTATATTAAATTATATTGCCAATTGAAGCAGATTATCCGAAATAATTAAAAGCATGATTCAGTGTCATAACAAATATCACAAAATCAAGCGGTTCCATAAAACATTGTGAACTTTAGTAGCAAGCATTTTGTATACTTTCGGTTCATAATAAATATATTAATATTGGGATGGTTGTTAGACAATGAGCTGTAACATAATTTAGACGAATTTCCGAGTACTACGTTAACGTGACTGAATAAATATCACTAAAATATATTCATGATGTCAAACACGGGTTGCATTAATACCCTCTCTTCATATGGATATATTTTCAATGTTTTATACTTGCGCGTTTTTGTAAAGTTTAATATTTTGTGTACCAATTATACCTTTATATAGACGTGCAATGGACACGAGAAAATAATGAAGTGTTAATGTACTTTATCACGTGAAACAGACGTAGACCCTACGTATACAGTCACAGTATCTATATCTATACATGCGTGATTAAATGTTTGAATTGTGAGTCTCATTTTTATTGTAACCTCATGACTACTATTTTTTCTATGATAGAAGAAACCGACATGAGACATTAGTTGTAATTCTTGGCTAGTTTTAGAGTCTTAATTTAAAGGCACTTTCCCTTGCAAAATAACCTCTATTTTTCCAAAAGTCATAATGTTTCCTTCCATTATGAAACCAATTCATTGGTATGGCTGCTTTTAAGTCAAAACAGTAGATTTTTAGACCGACAAAGGTCTTTGCTACTACAGTTGAGTATAATCAGTAGAAAAGCCAAATATGAACAACTTAATACAGAGATTCAATAATAATTCCCAATTTGTCGGGCTATTTTTTTTCAAATTTAAAGGCACAGGTAGTTTTTTTCTCAAGAAAAATAATTCTTAATTCAATCAAATTTCGCTAATAAGACATATTAATTATTATAAGATTCGATATACATTGGTATTAAGAAGCAGTTTCTACTCAACTGGTTTCATTAGCGGGACTTCACTGAATTGCTATTTTCTTAATCATTTAATAATTATAATAAGTAAGTAAGTAATTTTATAAGAAGTATCTATATTGTATTTTACATAAACATCACACATGTGCTTTCTTAGTCTAATACTAACAACTTATATCAAATGAACAGTCCAACACACGCATTATAACTAATTTTCAATGTACTGTACTGTTTATGTGATATAATATCACAAAAGCCGATTATCGGGAGCGTGAAAAAAAAGAAAAAATGCGTCTACTTTAACTCGTCGTAAATCCTGTTTGTCTGCATCAATTTTAAATATCTTTACATTTATAAAAACTAGAGAACGTAATCTTTTCAGCCATGTATTCATGAAAATTATATGTTGACTAGTAAAAAATATAAATAGGGGGGCCATGTTTTCCGAACCAAATTTTACGCACGGTAAAAAAATAAAAACATAAGTCGAATTTAACATGCGATAAAAAACGTTTTACTATTTCAATTTCAGTTATAGTTACAGTTTTAAAAACTAGAGAGCTATAGCTTTTCAACAGTGTAAATTTATAAAAAATATATTTTGAAATAAAAAAGTTAAGAGGGGGCGCCATGTTTTCCGAACACAAAATTCTATGATATTTTTTTTCATTTTTGACCCATTTTTAACCAGTAATAAGTGCATCAAAACAAAACGGATTTAAATAATTAATATCATATTCTAAAACTACATAGCGTTAGCTTTAATATGATATAAATAAGTAAAATATCCAACCAGAAACAAAAAAGTTAATAGGGGGCGCCATGTTTTCCCTTCTTTTTGTACTAAAATCTAGAGGGGCGCCATGTTTTATACCTGCCCGTGTATCCACGGTACCGGTGTATGTAATTTCTCATGAAATTGTAGATTCTTTTTCTCGTGACATTGCCTGCAGGATTGTTTACAATAACTGACGAGTAAATTAAATAAATAAATACGAAATGGACCAATTTCTGAATGAAATAACAACAAAAACTTGCACCATGCCTTCGCTACGAGTAAATCCTTATTTAATCGGCAATGTTTGACATGCATGTATTCAATGCTCGCTTGTTTATTTATCAAACATAATTTTGACAGTTATGACGTCATCCATTGATAAAAAGTGTCGTGTGCAACTTTTGGCGGGAAAAAATCAGCTTGTCAACAAACTGGACCAAATTTACTTGGAAAAAGTTAGTGTTGCACCGGATAGATGGGGTTATTTCCCTTTCCTGAAAATTTACATGGTGTTTGTTTACAGGTATTTTTTCCGATTCCAAAGGTCATTTGATGTAATTTTGCAGTTTTATTAAAGATTAAAGGTCATTTTAGAAGTTTCCAACAAAATATGTGTCGAGGAGTTAGTGATTTATATTTATTTTGTCAATTTCGTTTGATACACCGGCTGCATGAGGTTCAAGGCTATAGGACTAAACCTTGAGTGATCCTCTATACCCGATGATCAGCTATTGCCTATTTAAATGTAGCAGAAATTTCTCAATCAGTAACAATCAAATTGGTTACAGAGCAAACAATAGGTAGTGCACATGCACGTTTTACATCTCTTATATTACACAAGCAGTATAATACAAAAGGGAAAATGGGAGACAACCACTACTTCATAGCACTTTTAGGTTGTTCTTATTCTTTGGGTTCGATTTTATTTTAAGTTACTTCCCTTTGTTGACAAAAATACGTTTTGGCCGATTTATTGACCATTTATGCGCTTTTATCGAATATTATTGTATGTAAGTACCCTTTTAACTTTGTGGTATTACATTTGTATGTTGTCACAAAATTGTACGTGCTGATCTGTATGAATTGCATGATAATTTGGTATTATAATTGGTTTTCGTGGTAGGTTGTTTCTTGTATTATCGGGGGTAGGATTGTTTCTCGTATTATCGTGGTAGGTACATGAATATCTAAGATCTAATGGATTTTTGTACAAGATAGCCTTAACTGGTTAGATCATAAGAACATTTTAGTTTATGGCTATGTGGGATACTCATAGTTATGTACCACAGGGTAGCAATAGCATACTCTCCTTACCTTACGGAGTCCTGCTATTGAATGTTTATGCACCAGTCAGTTGCATACAAGCCCCGAACACAACACCGGGGATAGTCTGGGAAAATAATCGGCAATACTATAAACTGCAGCCTTTCCAACGTCTGTTATAACTGCAGCAATCTTCAGCAATGGGAAAGGAGTGCTAATAGATATCCTTATATCAATATTCAAACACAATCAAAATTCCATCAACTGCAGAAGTTGAGAAGTGTTATTGAATTTTACTTATTAATATTTGACCTTGACACTGATTGCGCATGCACTGTTTGTTTTCACAGCCCACTCACAACTGGTAAAAACTTCTCTTCCCTGAATAAATGCTCCAGTAAATTGAAACTATGTCCCCCCCAACTGCAGTGAAGGGCGGGGGGGGGGGGCTTGTCACATATTTTAACCTTTCTGATGTCCCCCCCACTGCTGCGTGAGTGTGGGGCTATTGTTTCCCACCAAAATAGCGGGTAGATAAAGCCTTGTAGGGCTGGGGCAATTTGCGGGGATTCACCTTCTGCATGTAACAGCCAAGGGATTTTACCGGTATCCAGGTTTTGAAAAAGTGAAAGTAAGAATCTCTACCCTTCCCTGGGTGTACTAAGTTGCAGTGCCATAGTCCCCCTTGATGAAGCTTACAGTATGGTCACTGAACTGCCTGTATTTCGCTGATGGTGCTCCTGGGGCCTTATTCACCAACGTTGTAAGTCTAAAAACCAGACTTAGACTTAAAAATGTCATTATTCATAATCACTGGCATTTCTTTAAAATTCAATTTAACCGTGTCGAATTTTATCTGAGCCTTTGTTGTTACACACTGAACATGTACACCAATTTATATCAAAATCAGTACATTTATAAGAACATGAGAGTGAATAGAACATTTTGCAATATAAAGTCTAAGTCTGAGTTTTAGACTTACAACGTTGGTGAATAAGGCCCCTGGAGAATGGGATCTATAGAGAATCTGGTTATACAGTGTCATTATATGTTGTGGACAGCTTTTAAAGCTTCTGTTGGTCTTCTTCTCACCAGTCGAGTCTGACCATTGATCATTGTTAACATGGTGTGACTATAGTCAGGCCCCAGTCTCCCTAAACAACTCAATCTGAGATAAATCTCATCTCAAAATTTGACATGTGTCATTAAGATAATTCATTATTTTTAGTTAAAAATATTGTAAAAATTAGAGAGCTTGAACTTCAGATTTATCTCAATGCAGACTCTGATTGAAGCAAAATCTCAATTTGAGATGAGATTTCTACTTGAAATGTTTCGGGAGATTGGTGCCTGGTCAAACACAGTATAGTTGAAGGAGGATGTGACATGTTTTTGTCAGCTTTGGTTCAGCCCTCGGATATAGGATGGTTTCTCAAGTTCCGGTTGTGTTTAAAACAGTAATTACTCAAGCAGATAACTGTAGCGTTAGGCAACTGCTGCGTTTACAACGGAATGCAACTGCTGTGTTTACAAGAGTAGGCAACTGTTACGAGGATCAACTCAAATTTGTGACACAGCTTTACGCTGAAGCACAGGGGGAAGTAATTGCTATGAGGAGAATTATGGTACCGACTAAAGTGTGTTTGATCACACATGTGCGCATATAAATTTCCTATCGCCCACCATACTAGACAATTGTTGATGATCAAACTCAATCAGTGGTAGCAATGTTGGTGTCTGAGGAGAGCTTAAACTCTATATTTGATATATGCCCTGCCCCGGTCACACGTTGTATCTCTCTGCTGTGAGTATTGCATGGAGTCTTGATGGGTTTTTACTTCCTGGTGAATAAAATATGAGTGATTTGGATGTCCTCTCACTTAGATGGGTTGAACAACATGATGACATCAAACAGGCACCCTCACATTGCTTTATAGTCTGTATAGGTCATCTTGTAAGACTTCAAAATGCTGTAGAGTGAATTACTGTGAAATCATTTTATTTCGATGAGATGCAATTTTGTGGTTTTCTAAAAAATTCCATTTCAACAGTATGTTAATTTGGTGGATATGGCATTTTAGGTAATAAATTAAATTTAAATATAAGGGTCTTAATTATTATTTGAAGGGATTTGATTTGGTGGTTGAAGGTAAACCACAAACTCCACAGAATTTAATCCACCACGAAAATTAATGATTTGTCAGTATCCTGTATCAGCAAAAAGACAGGATTTGGTCAATGTTGCACAAAGGGAGACATTTTAAGATGTGCAACAGAAATAGTTCTAACACTTCTTATACTTATAATGTGTAGTATAATGTTTAAATGATGTCACTTTATCTTCTAAATGACTTCATTATATCCCGAAAATAATGTTTTTTTGGGCCTCATGTTAGTAAAGGAGTGTTTTTTTCAATTGAAAAAGTGTATTTTGGTGTTATTAGAGTCATATGATATAGAGAATCTAATACTCGCTGTCATTTGATATAAACTTATTTTAAACAAGCTCCGAAAATATCAATAAGCAAGTCTTTGGCGAGCGTAATAATATTTCCTGAACAAGTTTAATATCACACATGCATAAATGTCAATTGTCCATCCCATATTATATACAGCCATGTCGTTTAATGTCTGAGATTTTCCAATGTAGAATTTTATATTGTGTCTAAATTCACTAAATTGTAGTCTGGTTCCCAATATTTTGAAGTTACAGCTATAAGATTAGGGAAGGGAACCAGAATGTCTATACTTTACTTTAGTAAATTGGTGCTTTTAGAGACACTCCTAGAAAATTGTCTCAATACGCATTTGGTATAAATTTGATAAATGAATTGAGGAAGGTTTTTACGTTCACTATAACGCAGATTGATAGTAAGAAATCATGTCAGCTGTATTTTGTCAGACATTGTTTATTTCTTCTGTCATTCTAGCTGTGTGATTTTTTTTGGACAGAATTACGTAAATACTAATAGAATAATTACTATGTAGAATAAGTACTACAAATGTACTTTCAAATTGCTTTATTTGATGTCCTTTCTAGTGTTAGGGATAGTGCTGATTTCATAGAGTTGAACAGTTCTAGCATTTTTTCTAACCCATACTGGTATATTCAACCTTTGATGCATGAAGTTTTAAAAAAATTGTTTGAGCAGTTAAATACCGTAAAATCATTTAATTTCGTTGGGACGAAATTTCGTGGTTTTGGTAAAAAAGACAATTTCGTTGGGACATGAATTTGTGGATTTTGCATTTCAGGTAATTAAACAAGGGTCAAAATTGATGCTCGTTGGGATTAAAGTTCGTGGTTGAGGTGAACCACAAAATCCACAAAATTTAATCCCCCACGAAAATTAATGATTTTACAGTAATTTGCACTAATTTGTTTTTGGCACTTGACTTTTGTACAAGTGAACATGAACCTTAGTTCCAGTAGCATTATCCTGAGAATTACGTCAAATTATTTCTCTTCCCTTGAATGGCCCCTATTTAGAGACCACTATTTTAAGCAACCACTTTTTGTCAGTCCTATATGGATGGTCTCTTTATACAGATTTCATTTTGAAATAAATTGTTTTTAGTGTGACGAAATACAATTGATTTTCCACCAGGAGGAACTTAATGTTACAAGGAAAACATGTTTTATTTAATTGTAGAAAACATGTTTTATTTTAGTTGTGGTTAAGTTTCTGGTAGAAATATAAATCCACTGTAATTTAGCTACTTTTAATATAAAATCTATTTTCGGATAGTTTCTCTCTCCTGATAAAGTGTTTCTTGTCATACAGTGTACGAAGACTTAGAATTATTGGAATGCTTGACAACAGTGTTGCTATGGTGATATATTTCTACTTTGAATTTTTAGCTCACCTGAGCGACTTAGGGTCCTTTGGGTCCTCTTGTTTGTATTTTAGTATGAACTTGCCCGAATTTGATGTAATATAATCATAATATGATTGTACAATTTTTAAACTATTAAATCTGAGTGAGAGATGGTTATTTAAGTAAATATATGTGTAATGGTCTGTGCAATCCCCACCCAGATTATCCTGGGAGATAAATTGGGCCGGCCTGACATTGTGCTCAGGTGATGATGTAATATTGAGTAGACCAAGGTTGGTATTCAATATTGATCTTACTTGACTTAAGAATAAGGACAACCAATCAAATCACACCATATTAAAATCTTGGCCAGTTACAGACTATGGTTGGCTTTCTTTATTCTCAAATTAAATAAGATTTATATTGAATACTGCCAGGCTATCGTCTTGAATAATAATTAAACTGAATTAACGTCTTAAATATTTGATAATGTCAGTATCAGTAGTTGATATATAAACTGGTTCAATTCTCTTGTCTTTGACAAACCCATAAAAAAACTATGATTTGCTTCAAATATTCTGTCATTTTGGGAATGGTTATTTAAATCATAGTTTTATTGCTACGGTAACCATGAATCATTAGAACTGTGAATTCAGGATATTAATTTTCTGCATTTTCCGAGAAATATGAGAGTGAGATGTATGAAGACTTCACAACTTGTTCTGTTGCTGTTAAGTCTGTCTGATGTTTTAAGCATTAGTTTTGTGTCTTTTATCAAATACTGTAAAATCATATAATATCAATGGGACAAAATTTCGTGGATTTGAAAATTTACCATTTCAATGGGACGATAATTTGTGGATTTCGCATTGCAGGTAATGAATACAAAGGACAGTATTATTGTTTGATGGGATTTGATTTCGTGGTTGAAGATAAACCATGAAATCAACAAAGTTTAATGATTTTACAGTACTGTAAAATGTCTTATTTTTTCTGTGAAAATTTCAATGAAGACATGCAATTACATGTACAGTACAGCCTCTCCAGTATGGCCCTTAGAAGAGCAACAACCTACTGTGAAATGATTCATTTTCATGGGGGTTAAATTCATGGACTTCACCATGAAATCAAATCCCATCAAACAATGATTTTGACTCGTGTATTTATTACCTGAAATGCAAATTCCACGAATTAACGTCCCATCAAAATGGTCTTTTTTACCAAAACCAAAGCCCGAGGCTAGTAAAATCTGGGTTGGGCTTGTAATTGTCTCTAGGTGACTAGTCCTAAAGGCTAGTGAAAAAATCCTGAGAACACGAGCTAAAAGACTAAAAACATCCAAACGATTGTGAGTCGGGACAATGAAAATTCTGCATTGTAGAAAACAGTATTAAAATGTTTACAGATATTTATATCCACTTTTGATCATTTAAGGTTCGGACTAGTAAATTTATTCTCAGGCTAGTTAGTTCTGCCTTGTTGATAGCCTGACTGGCTAGTACTTTGAAAAGTTTTTCGTTAAGACTGACAAGGTGGTTTCCATAAGTTAATAATCAACCCAACAGCATCTATTTATATTATTCAATGAATACTGACAAATCAATATACTGCTAAATCCACGAAACCTAATCCCCCATGACTATTAATGATTTTACAGAATACAATAATGGTCAGAGATTGGTCAGCAGAATGTGTTTGATATATATGTGTCATAGACAAACTAGCCAATGACAATTGACACCCAGCCTACAATTGACATTACGCCAGTTGTCAATCAGTTACCCTTTAAATCAATTATAACGGTAAATCATAATCATATGGTCCAATGGATTAACCAGGAGGAGCAATCTCTGCTCTGGCGTAATGTTAATTGATACCCAGCCTACAATTGACACTCAACCTACAATTGACACCCAGCCTACAATTGACACCCAGCCTACAATTGACACCCAGCCTACAATTGACACCCAGCCTACAATTGACACCCAGCCTACAATTGACACCCAGCCTACAATTGACACCCAGCCTACATTCAGGTGTAGTGTGTGGCAACATTGACATCACACTGAGGTCATCATGATAGGTGTCCATTTACCCCTTGTAAGATTTAGTACAGTAAGTCAATAAGTAAGTTAAGCACATCTAAAATATTTGATTCTGAAAAAAGTGTGGTTGCCTTGGATAAGTATTATTGACCTATTTCCTTTATTTGGATCTTTGTCTTAACAATTTTTTTTACAAAATGTTATCATTGCTTAGTTGATGGTTTAATTTTATGGTATATGAAAAGTTGGGATGACTTAATATATTATTATTGAATGTTTCAATTTGATAAAAATTATGGTTGTCATGGAAAAAGGTGTTTTTATAGTTGCTATCGCAACAGAAACATTGAAAATAATAAAGGGGTCATGACTTCAAACTGGTAGGGGACATCTGTATTGCTTGCAATTCTCAATTACTTGTTGTATCTTTTTATTTTGTTATTCAATCATCTTCTTCACTTCTTATTCAATAATCTTTCAAATTACTGGGTGCTCTGGTAATGGTTTTTCACCTGAAATCAATAACATATAGGACAAAATTAATTTGTCTAGAATTATATGCTAGTTAATAACCCTGGCTGTTACCTGACAGGGATTATTATGTAGAGAGTTCACTGTGTGGCCACATGTTGTCTATTATATTCCACCTGTGTTGGACTATGCCACTAATTGGTTTACATTGTTCCAATGTTATTACCACAGCAAGCTTAATTTGGTAATAATTACCTTATATAGATCTACACACCATGTGACTTATAATGCTATAAAATCTACTGGTATAAGGCCAGAATGAAGTAATTAATATATTACCATCCTGGGTTTTCAATGACAGCGGGCTGCAGGCCAAATTGACTGCTCAAAAACCATACTGGGCCAGCTGAAAATGTGACATTTATACTCTATTTGAAGAAAATAGTTACATTAAGGACCTTATCAGGCCTGTTGATGAAGCATTTCAGGGCCTCCTAGGTTAAAACTTTTTGAGAACCCTGCAATCCCCTTTTGTCACCCCACTACTGTTATTACTCTATAAAATATTAACATATCGACGGTGCCAAACTAAAACCCTGTAACTCCATTTTGGCGCGAAAACTTTTTTGCAGCATCCGCATCTGCTATACGTCCTGCGCATTTCTGTCTTGTCGCCATATAGACAAGATATCAGTCTCTGCCAGTTGCCTTGGCAAAGCGCTACCGTGCCCTTTATTCCGTAACCTCTCGTTGAAGTAAATATAGAAAGCATGGATTGCCTCTTGTGGAAAGCGCTTTGCAATGTAGCGCTTTGCTTAGGCAGCAGACACCAGCTTTTAAATGTCTAATAGAAGTTTGAAGCTGGTTTTGGTAAAAAAGACCATTTTGATGGAACATTAATTAATGGATTTTGCATTTCAGGTAAGAAATACAAAGGTCAAAATTTCAATTGGATTTAAGGAAATTTGCTGCTGTCAGTTTTACGGTATTATTGAGGTCACGTGACACGCGCCGTAAAATCAAAATGCGTCTTTAAATTCATTGATTTTAGCTATAACATTTCAACACTATAGACAATTAACAAATTAGTAAAGAGCACTTTAAAAATCCGGTTTATTATTCGTTTTTATTCGTGTTACATTTTCGACATGATGACTCAACCGCATGCAAGGCTTTGCACTGCATTTAGCCCTAACCAAGCGTCTGATGAAATGGCTCCTGTGATTGTTCTGTCCGTGACAAAAAAACACACATACGTCTATGCATGTAGTAAAGATGGGAGATTTGCGAGTGTTGGATGCACAAACAATTGTAACCAGTTAGGTTTGTATTGATTATTATTACTAGTATACCGTATTACGGATGGAATAATGAATTGTCATGTATTTTCGCGACATTGACGTGTCTCGTTTGTCCGTGGTTCTCATACGTCCGTGGTATGTGAAATTAACAGTCGTGCGCGTCACATACACGAATTGCACCTGTTAATAAGTGTTCTATCATTTATCTTACATAATTTCATCGAAAAGTTCCAAAAATTAGATGAACAAATTATGCAGCAGTCAGTTGCATCCACGCCCCCCCCCCCGTGGATAGCTGGGAAATTTTTACCTTCCAGCTCCCAAACTGGCTGAGGAAATGTTGGGATTTTTTTCTCCTAACCAATACCCTGGGGAAAACATCCGTTACAATACAGCAAGGGAAATAACAGTGATTTTACCATCAGCTGTGAGCCTTTCCCCGTCAGGGCTGTGTAGGGTGGGGGGGGGGTTTATAAACCATAAGTAAAAATCATATTCCAACCCTGGGACGGGGGAAGCCGTCGATGCAACTGACTGGTGCATTGCAACTGGTTAAATTATAGCTTACGTTACATTGCATGCTGTAGTTTGCCACATCTGTCATAACATTTGACCATATAGGGGACCTTGTATATATATAGACAAAGAAGTCCAGGATTCTTTGGGACCTCTTTGATGTAGAGAAGTGTGCTTCATGTGGGGCTAGATCCCATTATGCCCAGTGATCATTGACTAGCTTGCATGATGCTCTTTTGATTTGAATTTTTAAACACTAGCCACTCAATCATCTGCAGTATCAATTGTATTTAATATAAATTTCTTTTACAGAGATTTAAAGCTCATCATCATGTCAGGTTCCTGTTATTGATGATGAAGAAGTGTTTATATGGTGTCATGATGCTGTGAATAAGTTTCGTTTCATAGAGGTGGACAACTTGAGCCAGGTATACTTACAAACTGCTATGATAATTACAGAATTGGTAATGTAATAAAATATATTTAGCTAGAAATACTTAATAATTTCCCCGACCCTGGTAAATTTCTTGCTATTTGCACAAGCTACATACAACTGTACTGGCAATTGATTGAAACCAGTAGAGCATCAGACTGGTTTACATTTAAATAAAGTTATAAATAAATCTAACAATTTTTATTATACTACAGAATAATACAGACCACTTTAGTTGATAGATTTACTGGTACTATGATGTATAACTATTTCTTTTTCAGTTTCAAATGTTAACATTATTAATGTTGATTGTTGGGTCTTTATATGTCTTTACTATTAACTTAATTTTCTTTCAGGTACCATTCTCAAATCACAAATCAATGCAAGCATCATAGTGGCGGTATACATTATATGTGAATTCTCAGGTATATATACATGTATGATACCAGTACTGGTATTTGTTTATTAATAAGTTTATTATTTGTTATTAAAATAACCATGAATTTATTAAGCTATTAATTTAAATGAGACAAGTAGGTGGAATATTGCACAGAGGTTAGCACTCTTGACTACCTGACCAGAGGTCTCTGGTTTGAATCTTTGCTGGGTCACTGGATATTTCAGTGTTTCTGACCGAGGAAGAATTGATCTGGTTGTAAACCCAGAGGTAGTATCCACTGTATTGTGTTAATCTGTGCTATACACTGGGTATGTTAAAGAATCCAGGAGTGTATTCTGAAGGAGAGAGGTCAGCTCACCTATATTCCATGCATCACTCAGCTCATTGGCCAATTAGGCATGAATAAATTAAATAACCAAGCCATATGACTGGCTCAAACATACACAGGGAAAAAAGACATGTCTGTTGATTTTTTCCGATGAAATTTTATAGAAATGTTCATGTAAAACAAAATTTTAAAAATTGCAAACAATCTTTATTATATTTTCATGAAACATACTCAAATCAGACATATTAAATGTTATACAATCATATGCCTTCATTTTCTTTTTCAGTGCTCAAGAACTGATAATGGTGAATAAGATACATTTCTTCTGTGAGCTTGGTTTGGTGTGAAGATGTAAAAATACTGTATGCCAGATTATTCCAAATCAAGGAATAAATGTTATGGAATATTAGTTTACACAAATTTTCCTCAGCTCATATTGCTTATATGTTTGATGATATTGTTTAGACTTGTCTTATCATTCTGTACATTGGTTGACCGATATTTATTGTGGTATTTTGAGAATGGTATACAATGAAATAGTCATTTAAAACGTTTTTAATACCTTTGTGAATGTAGGAATCAAAGGATCAAACTGTCTAGCATACATTTTAACCCGCATACAGAAGAGTGACTGATTGAACAACAGTATAGATATAGTTACAAACCTAGTGTATTAAGTAAAATGTGGCATAACATCAACATCTCTTTTAGAACTTTTTATCTTTTAATAATACAGCATAGACAGTGATGTGAAGTATTTCAATGTATTACTGTAAAATCATTAATTTTCGTGGGGGATTAAATTTCGTGGATTTCGTGGTTCACATAGACCACAAACTTTAATCCCAACGAACATTAATTTTGACACCTGTTTTATTACCTGATATGCAAAATCCACGAATTCAAGTCCCAACGAAATTGCATTTTTTACCAAAACCACGAAAGTTCGTCCCAACGAAATTAAATGATTTTACAGTATGCTATTGACTAATACATTTCAGTGTGTTTCTTTCGATATTGACTGAAAGGATATTGTATGATGCTCAATGCATATTTGAAGATGATTAGTTAACTTTTAAATATTCTTTCTGAAATTCCTACACAGGTTTGAAGTTTGTATGATTGCGCTGCCTTGAATGTGTGGTGAATATGTATAATATGTGTATATGGATTGCTATCAAACTTAATGTGAAAAATGTAGTGGATCTTTTTTTAACTCATTTTTGGATAACTATCGAATTGTATTTCTATTCTGTGCTACACATTGTGTCTGACTTATTGGTGCACTGTGGATAGTGTTCATGTAGTAACAGCAACATATTTTTATGGCCCTACCAATCTTTGATGTCTGTCTGTAGAAGAATGCTTTGCCCTTGAATCTTTAAGGTTTACATGGATGTTGGTCAACAACAGTTCATGACTCTATTTATTTTGAGGTTAAGGGTCAAGGTCACTGTGATCTTTACTATTTCCTACTATTGGCCTCATTTAGTTTTTAGTTATGTTTATGTATAAATTAACTGGTATATAACTTTGCTGCATTATATTTTCCATTATTTCCGCACTTACCTGACTTTGCTGTCTTTTATTCAAGCAACAACAATAAGCAGAATAAAACAGAAATAAACAATGTGATAACTCATATGATGTTATTATTTCTATTGCATTAGTTTAAAAAATGATTTTGTGATTGCTTTTTGTCCATCTGTCCATCCACAATTGCTTTTTGTCACATTAGAGGTTACTTGGTTATGCACATCTGTCATTTATTCGGACAAAAAATGTAGTTACCATGGCAACAGAAACATGTACAACCTGGAAACCAGGTACGGGACTCCTGTTTTTGCTTCTAATGCCTTATCTTTTTTTTCTTATCTAAAGTGGAATGATATCCAGGTGAGCTATTTAGGACCACTTCTCTAGAACATCGTCCCTTCGAGGGGATATGTATATATCTAACAGTGTAAACTAACTATGCTCTTACATTGATACTGGTAACATGCAGGCTTGGTTAAAATACACCAATAGATAAAAGCTTTAGCATCCAGAGAATACCAAACGCATTGCAATTGTTTTGACCTTTTATGGGGCCATAACATGAAACCCGAGGAAGAATATAGTTAATGTCATGAAATAACACAATCAAAATTGTGATATGCAGTGATTTTCCCTTGCAGGGCCCATAACTCTGAAACCGTTAGTGGGATATAGGAAATTTGAATATGTTATGATTTAAGTGTTGCACATGTTTGGTTTAAATCAAATATTAAACATACTACAATTGTGTAGAAAATGACACAATTCCCGATGTTTGGTTCTTTAAGGGGCCATGACTTTCGAACCTATAATTGGCTATGGTTTGTTGAACCCTAAAAACGACTCTTACCCTGAATTAAGTTTTGTAGCAATTGCGGCTTTATCAATTCATAAACAAACCTCGACTTCTGAAGACAAGGTCAAAATAACCAATTGATAACTTTGAAAATCCATGTGGGATATAGCTGGTCGATGCCAGGGAATATGATCTTATACCGAATTTAGTTGTGCGCAAGTTTGTTTAGATTCGAGTAATTAACAAAACTACAATGTTTTAGGCAATGTCAAAATAACCAATGTTTGGCCCTTTTAGGGGCCAGAACTTTGGAACCCATAGCGGGTCATAGTTGGTCGAAGCCATGTAGTAAAAAAGTATCACATTTTTGTACCAGTTTTGTAAAAAATGAATAACAAATGATCCGACTTCCATACAGGCAATGTCAAAAATAGCCAATTCCAGGCCCTTTTAGGGGCCATACTTCTAGAATACAACGTGAAATATGGCTAATTTTAGAAAATATCAAAACTGTTATGAAACAAAACATTGTGTAAGTTTTATTTTCTACATTAAGTAAAGTTGAAAATTTCCTGTGCTCTTTTAAATAAAATTCGCATGTGTGATTACCCCACCCACTTTTTTACAAGTACTTATACAGAACAGTTTATTGCTAGACTTATCATAACAACATCCTATCACTTAAATACCATTATATCATTAAACTGTGTGCAGAAAATGAGATTTACAAGACACTTGAGTTTATAAAAAAAAATATTCCAGCATAGCTGTTTTATTGAGTTTTTACACTCGGGCGAGATCTGTTCATGTACAAAACAAGGGCCATAGCCAAAACAACATGAGATCGATTCAATTTCATCATTTCAACTTTTCCCCTTAAGTCCATTCTATAAATACAGAAAGTTTAAAAACAAGTCTATCCACTAGAATTTCTGAAAAAATGTTGAACTTAATAAATGCCTGTGTGTTCCGATTATACATGTAGCTCAATTTTGAATAAAATATATTGCAGTACTAATTAGCTGGCCCCTTTTTCTCTTTTCGGTATCTGGTGATGTTCATCAATTAGGAAATGTGTCTGATTGATATGTATCGGAATACAAACAATAAATGTAGATATCATGTCACATATGTTATTTTATAACACTTTTAAGTCAGTACCACATGAGTCATTTAGGCGCGAATGAGTCTAAAATACAAAATGGGGTGATCTTATAAAAGGGGCCATATATCAAAAACAAGCATGGGGACCCCCAATTTTTATTTCGTGTTTCGCCTCATATATGAATGCTCTTAACGTGTGCAAAGAATTAGAAAGTTCTGGACATTCTGTAAAACAGGCCGACAGCAGCATTCTTCCTTAATTTCATGGTTGGTGAACAATGAAATCCATGAAATTTAATCATCAACGAAAAATTTATTATTTTACATTAACCCATTAATAAATTCATAGTAGTCTCACATATATTCAATATGGTAAATAATATACTTACAATATTGTTGTACATTGTATGTTTTCAGATGTCTGATTCCATTGGAAATCCAGCGATGTGTTACCGTGGTATCTTATGGTTGTGTTATACCAATAAAACGTGATGTACAATACAATGTGGATACATTAACACAAGTCTCTGATGTCGGAACCAACCACAGGTTAGTTATCTTTTATATCTTCATTGTTTAATTAAATAATAAATTAATGAATAAATTAATGAATAAAATCACAGTGTTTCTGATTAAAGTATTTTTGTTTAAAAAATGATGTTAAATTAATAATTATATTTTTAAAAATATTGTACACTGAAGCAACTACAATCATGTTTTTATTTTTTGTAATTTGTATTTTCATAGAAAGGTACATTGGTTGTTATTCCGTTTACAATGCAATTTATGTGAATAGATTGAATTTTGAGATTTGTAAAATGAAACTTTGCAATTAATTTTAATGATAATTATAAAAAGATGGAACCGAATATTCAGAAATGACACAAATATTTGAAATCCAATATTTTTTTAATTTTTTTTTTAATTCAATATTCTAATATTTGTAAAAAGCCTGATGCTGGACAATGTCCTAGTATCCAATGTTTACCAGTTCTGGTGTGTAGCAATCATGGACACCAACCATTGAGTAGCAATTTATATAGAGAAACTTGGGTCCCTGTCCGGTGAGAACAATGTTATCAGGCGAGGTGATATCGTTCGGGTGGCGAGGTTTACCGAGCCATCCCGGGCGATATCGCCAAGCCTGATAACATTGTTCGAGCCGGACAGGGACCCGAGTTTCTATTTCTTATGAAACCAACAACGGGACACAATTTAGAGGCATATTTTTTAATTTTAAACTGGAGTTGTCGATCGTCTTTAGACCGCCCGCCGATTAACACAACTACATTTGCTTCCGTACACAAAATATAGTTCTCAATTCTACGCTGTTCAATTAACAAAAATATTTAAAAAATAAATAAGATCTATTTCAGTTTTTAGTCAAAACGAGAAATCTAAGCAAATTATAAGTATTACCAAAATAAGAACATCGTGTCGTAAAAGTAGAATAAAATTCCGCTCATGAATTTTGATGTTTTTTTTCTTCTGGATGATGCATCAAGAAAACGTCATCAATGACGTAGTGTGTGTGGAGAAGGTCGCTAATTATGTCAAACTTTCTTATGTTATGCATCACACAATGACAAAATACGGATTGATTTAAATACTGGATTGTGTGTGGCAGCGGACAGTGCAAAATTGTATCCCGTGAAATGGAAATAACTTCAAGAATGAACAGTTTAGACATTCTTGTAGAACCGAGTGGGTGGAGAACAGTTTTCAACAAGATCAACTTAATCACGACAGAATGCTGATGAAAACAGATGGAAATACACAATGGTGAGTAAGACATTGGTTTGTTGAAGAGTCTATTAAAGTTTGTTCTATTTTTAGCTCACCTGAGCACGAAGTGCTCACTGGTGAGCTTTTAGGATAGGTGGCTGTCCGGCGTCCGTCGTCGTCCGTCGTTGTCCGTCGTCCGTCAACAATTCCTTTAAATGACTTCTTCTCCTAAACCAATTGATGGAATTTAACCAAATTTCACAGGAATGATCCTTGGGTGGTCCTCTTTCAAAGTTGTTTAAAATTTTTCGGTCTGTCGCATAACTAGGTCACACAGGCTAAAAATAGATTTTCACAAAGGAAACTTTAAAAATCTTCTTCTCTGAAACCGTAAGGCCTAGAGCTTTCATATTTGGTATGTAGCACCACCTTGGGGTCATCTGCAAAGATTGTTCAAATTATGTCCCTGGGGTCAAAATTGGCCCCGCCCCAGGGGCCCTTAGTTTTACATAGAGTTATATAGGGGAAACCTTTAAAAATCTTCTTCTCAGAAACCGCTTGGCCCAGGGCTTTCATATTTGGTATGTAGACTCAGCTAGAGGTCCTCTACAAAGATTGTTCAAATTATGCCCCCAGGGTCAAGATTGGCCCCGCCCGGGGGCCCTTAGTTTTACATAGAGTTATATAGAGAAAACCTTAAAAAATCTTCTTCTCCGAAATTGCTTGGCCCAGGGCTTTCATATTTGGTATATAGACTCAGCTAGAGGTCCTCTACAAAGATTGTTCAAATTATTCCCCTCGGGTCAAAATTGGCCCCACCCTGGGGGTCACCATTTTACCTAGACTTATATAGGGAAAACATATAAAAATCTTCTTGTCTATAACTAAAATGCCTAAGAGCTTTGATATTTGGTATGTAGCATCATCTAGTGGTCCCCTACCAAGATTGTGCAAATTATGCCCCTGGGGTCAAAATTGGCCCAACCCCGGGGGCCACCGTTTTACAAAGACTTATATAGGGAAAACATATAAAAATCTTCTTGTCTAAAACTACACTGCATAGAGCTTTGATATTTGGTATCTAGCATCATCTAGTGGTCCTCTACCAAGATTTTTCAAATTATGCCCCTGGGGTCAAAATTGGCCCTACCCGGGGGTCACCGTTTTACATAGACTTATATAGGGAAAACATATAAAAATCTTCTTGTCTAAAACTACACTGCATAGAGCTTTGATATTTGGTATGTAGCATCATCTAGTGGTCCTCTACCAAGATTTTTCAAATTATGCCCCTGGGGTCAAAATTGGCCCTACTCGGGGGTCACCGTTTTACATAGACTTATATATAGGGAAAACATATTAATATCTTCTTGCCTAAAACTATACTGCCTAGAATTTTGATTATTGGTATGTAGCACCATCTTGTGGTTTTCTACCAAGATGTTCAAATTATTCCTTTGGGTGAAAATTGTGCAGGGTTTATAATCAGGTGAGCGATATAGGGCCATCATGGCCCTCTTGTTTGTATAAATTGTAGGGTTGTGTACTGAATGTAACAATGTTTTGATTCACAAAAAGAGCTCGGTGTCTCATGGTTTTCGTTTTTGTAGGTCAACCTTCGCGAGTTGTGAAAATGAGAATAGAAATTCCTTTAGGCCAGAAAACTGGATATAGAGTGGATAGCTTTGACTATTTTAACGTTTATTTATCTTTGACGATGCTAAGCCAGTGTATTTATCTGTGTTTGTTGGTTTATTTCAG
This sequence comes from Spisula subtruncata, assembly GCA_963678985.1. Taxonomy (NCBI): domain Eukaryota; kingdom Metazoa; phylum Mollusca; class Bivalvia; order Venerida; family Mactridae; genus Spisula; species Spisula subtruncata. The sequence continues at coordinate 65,161,228 of OY787660.1, forward strand.
GGCCTTTCAAAACGATCGATCCGTGGGCGACCCGTATGAATTCAAGAACAATTACTGTGGCGTAGCCCTACCTGGCGAAGAAGCATTGCTAATCTGGAGTGTAAAACTAAACGTTGAATAAATAATAGCTATTAAATGCACAATTCTGTTGTTTTCAATGATATTTATGACAATTTAAGACGGAATGCCATATTGCAAAATAGTCCGTTATATGTGGGCGGAGCCAAAAAGTGTTCTCAGGCTATTGACCTGAGAACACATACTTATCTCAGGTCATGTGTTATCAGGCAGTTACCATGGTAGTTGCATGAGAAATTTTAAATAAGGCATAAAATTACTCTGGCCTACTTTACTGACAGATGATCAGCTGGCATTCTGATTGAATTCATGACACAGGTGTTACACCAAGTTGTTCTGTCTATTCAATTATAAGTTATTTTTGTTACGAGATATTGCTGGATGTATAGTACTATTATATCACATAATTATACATAAAACGTAATATTATATCATCACCCAATAGCTATATTTGTCTGCTGGAATGTATTTCTGTATAGTGACATGTCATGATATGTCAAATACATAATTATTATGTTTATGTATTTTGCATATATCAAGAAATTGTTTCGCGCAAATTAATTTCACTGATTTCGCAAGTGTTAGAAATTTGTGGAATTGTTTAGCACAGAAAGTGTTAAAACATTAATATGGACATGGCACAAGACTTAAAAAGTGCGAAAATTTGTAGTTACTACTATGTCGAGATTTGCAAAAGTAAATTAGTTTACAGTATTGTTCTATTGAAAGTAGAATATCGCAAGAAAAGTGGAATATATCTCAATGTGACTTCAGTTTGACCCTTAGTGCCAGGAAATGCATTGAAGTGTTTTGGTTGATCTAATTATGAAGTATTAAATATAGATCCTATGTTTTGATGGCAGCATATTGTTAGGTGGAACTTATGAAATAGGTCTCTTGTTAGGAAAATCTTGTTGTTGCATCCTTTATGTACTGAAGAATAGAGAGCCACAACTGTAGTATCCACTGTAGTTACTGAAATTTGTAACCAGTTAAACCTGATTCAATTCTTAGTGGTGGCAGCTCATACATACCCTTACTGCTGAAGTTAGTATTTGTTAGGATTACAGTCAAGGCAACAGTTAATGATTTGGTGAATCCATTGCCATATACGGTAGCTTAAAAATTGTAAAGAAATGGCATTACAATCTAAGTAACATTACTCTGTGCATGAACTAATTTCGTCTCCTAATAGCCTAATGCATACCTTATAGACCTTTCTCTTACTCACTTAATAAGTAAGTACACTAAGAGGCTAACCTAATATTTTTTTCTATTTCTGCATTCTGTCAATTTTGGTTAGCTTGATATTAATGGTTGTGACAAATAGTCTGAACTGCTTAACCTGGTACTTAACCTTTTTGCAAGAACAATATTAAAAGCTTCCTAAGCAGAAGAATTATTTTAATTGCCGTAAGAAGTGTTGTCACACGGGTAATTTAACCCTAATTGTGCTAAGAGTCACCTAGACGCAAGCTGCACTATAGATGCTACCACTGCTAAGTGCGACTTATACTCACGCTGGTGGGTTTTCCTCATTGAAGTCCTTGTTTGAACTTTTGAGTACTATTTAAGATCAGTGTGTTGAAGAACTACTTTTGTAAGATTAGCAGCCAGTCTAGTGCTGATCTATTGCACACGGTCATCATGAGTGAAACTTAGGTAAATTGTATTATTTGAAATTAAGAGGACCTGCATGGCCTCCATCTCCCAAAGCAAGTCTATCTGAGATGAATTTTGCCTCAAATATTGCCATGTGCCTTTTGGTTAACTTCCACCAGACACTGGACTCAGAATTGGCCTTACAATTTTATTTTATTCTAAACTTTTTTCATTAGCAATAAAATATCTCAAGCTTAAGTCTTATAGATGATCTCTGGCTCGATTTTAGCAAGATCTCAATTTGAGTTGGGATCAGGATCAAGTTTATTTGCCCAGACTATACTTATTGTATTTATTTTAGACATGGCGAAGCAGAAGGCCAATAAAGCAACAAAGACTGCTACGAAGGACTTGGAGAATGAAAAGCCCGGCCTGTTTGAACGCTTGTTTGGGTTCAAGCGACAAGATTTGAGCAGTTTGAATAGCTTGATGAGGTTGCTATGCCGACCCACAGATCCATCAGGATTAGGAGTAATGCGTGTTGTATTCGGTAATATTACAGTTCATGTATTTATAAAACTCTTTTGCAAGGGGTAGGGGCTCTGACAGGATCAGGGCCGTATACAGAGACAAAAAGCAAGAGGCAAATATTTTCTAAGGCTTTTATTTCAGGCATTTGTTTGCTCGATCTTTATTTTTGTAATTTCTCAAATTTACACTGAAGCTAGCACCTCTGTATTTTTCAGCATAACTACAGCCTTGTAGATTCTGTAAAATCATTTAATTTCGATGGGACGAAATTTCGTGGTTTTGGTAAAAAAGACTATTTCGATGGGACATTAATTTGTGGATTTGCATTTCAGGTATTAAATATGTGGGTCAAAATTATTGTTTGATGGGATTTGATTTTGTGGTTGAAGATGAACCAGGAAATCCACAAAGTTTAATCCCCCATGAAAATAAATGATTTTACAGTATAAGGTTACCTAGCATCATATCACTTTCCTCCCACTTCTGTGGGGTTCAAATCCTTTCCGGATTCTATATTAAAATATGTTCGCAAGCTACCCTGGGCGTGTTTAGATTCTACTGGTTATTTGGAAAAGCATCAATTTGACAATTTGCATAATTTTTATCCAAAAAAAAAAATACAGACATCATTATTAGTATTACTAGTGTCCTAAAAGTAGACTAGTATAGCTTGACCAGATTTAGTAGGCACTCATTAAACTTCGGAAGTGTGTATTATTTTCCGGAAGCGTAGTCGGTACTTATCGAAAATATTGTTTATTTTTGCACCGACTTTGTCCGAAATATGCACGGAATATGTCCGGAGTGCCTACTTAATCTGGTCAAGCTATATAGTTAGATTGCATAGAGTACTGGAAATGATTGGTATTTTACACCTGTATAATAATACCCATGAGTCATATGATGGTGTCCTAATTGGGTCAAATCATAGTGATATATTACGTCTCCTACTTAAAGTGCGGCGAGACATATTGATTTTGTGCTGTGTGTCTGTCTGGATGGATGTTACAGTAAACCATTGGGTCATATTTTATTGAAAATCCTCAAAAAAAATGTTGTTTCTTGTTATCAATTTGTTACCACCTGATGAAGCCGTATTGGCGAAATGTAGTGAAGTAATAAAGTTAACAATATATACTTTATTTTAACACATGTTTGGTGGTTATTTTCCTATTCATTGAAAATCCCTATGAATACTTCCCAGGCGAAAATGATGGTCATTTGACTATGAACTACCATGAACTACCATGGTACTTCATGGTCATATAACCATGAACTACCATGGTTGACCATGTTTTGTTAAATGGCACCATGGCTTTTCATGTTCTTCTAACCATGGTTGATAAACACCATGGTCTCCCTGAGACCATGGTCACCCAAAGACCATGGTCTACCATGGTTGGTAGCACATGAAAAGCCATGGTAGTTCATGGTAAAATTAACGGTTTAAAACCATGAACTACCCTGATAGTTCATGGTCGACCAGGGTAGTTCATGGTCAGGGGACCCATGGTTATTTGGTAATTGGCACTTGATGGTCAATGACCATGGTTTTGTAACATGGTCAACCATGGTCTTGGACCATGGTCAATGACCATGGGTTCAAGCTACAGATGAATCAGCTTGTTGCAAATAATGTCAGGTAATATTTGATTTCTTATAGGAAAGCTTAATAAATATTTTGTTGTAATTATGAATTTTTTATTATGTCAAACTAATTCATAAATCTTTCTATTTTTATAATAAGAATGATATATTACTTTGCTAACATTTCATTTAAAAGTGTATTTTGGGACTTTAAAAAAAAATATATAATTTTTGTTAAAGGGAGATAATATAAAAGTGTGAGACAATAACATGGTTGACCATAGTCGACCATGGTCAAATGGTCAACCACGGTTGAAAACACTGACCATGTTAGACCATGGTCAAGCTTCAGTTTGTCTTTTCTCACCATGGTTGACCATGGTCAAACGGTTTATCTCTTTTTCTCACCATGGTCAACCATGGTCAGTCTTCTCTTACCATGGTCGATCACAGTCAACCATGGTCGACCATAGTCAACAACGGTGACCGTGGTTGACCATGGTCGACCATGCTCCTGACTATCTCTTCAACATGGTATTTGATGGTTGACCATGTTTTTAACATGGTCAACCATCAAATACCATGTTGACCATGGTTCAACCATGGTCACATTTCGCCTGGGTTGTTACCAAGTTTTGTTGTGTTTATTGTCAGATAATTGTTCAGATGAATAATGCCAGAGTTATGGGCCTTCAAATTGAGAGAAATATATATTTATGTTTATAAACCATTCTAGAATTAATTTTGCTTTCTATCAAATTTTTTTATTTTAGTGGGGCAAATTTTTGTGAGCTTTTTTACAAAATCAACAAAATTTAATCCCTACAAAAACAAATGTATAAAAGTGTATAGAGCTATATTCTAACAGTGATTTAATGTCAAAATAATTACTTGCATCGTTTTAAGTATGATACTAGACTACCTTAATTGCAAATTAAAACTTTGAATGGGCTCCGTGTACTTTGATTCAATCGTCGAAAAATAGACGATTCTTATAGTTTCATAGGGTTTTCTAGAACACTTTTGTTTGAAAATGGACAGCATGTCCAATAAATCTCAGAGAGAGTTTCTCATAAAACTGAAGCGAAAAATGATCTAATGGATATGAAAGCATAATTGTTTTTCAATTTTTGACACTTTTTTAAAAATATCGTCCGATATAGCTCTATACACTTTAATGATATTAATGCTGTTACAGTATAAGATTTCTATGCTTACCAGTAAGACAAAATTGTGAAATTTTGTACTCGTTTATACCTGCAGGTTTTCTGATGTTGATAGATATATGGCAGGAACGAGGTTTGAGTAACGCCGTGGAGGAGTACGGGGATCCTACCTTATGTAGGTTTCCATTGTTTGACTTCCTACAACCATTACCTCTCGTATGGATGTACATCATATATCTACTCATGTTTATAGGTAGGTCAGGGGTGGTATTCGCAAAGCATCTTAAGTAAAAACTTAGAACTTTCTAAAAATCTCAACTTTTCCTTAAGTGTATCAGCTAAACAGGAAAATCAAGATTAACAGTTATTTATATTGTTTAGAAGCATTATGCGAAGAGCTACTGTACTCACATAGAAAACATGGATTATTCTTTGTTTCTTGAGAAATATGTTCAGCTTAATATTTTAACTTAAGTCAAAATATTTAAGTTTTAACTTAAGATGCTTTGTGAATACCACCCCAGTCTGTCTTTTTATGTGCTCATTCGTTAAAATTACGCAGAGATCATGTTTATCCCTGATCATCAAAGATCAAGGTCACATTTCAAGTTCAAACAACAGTTCTTTGATAATACACTTTCATTGGGCCATACCAAATAGCTTTTATGTTTAGCGTCAGGTCTGGCTTTCTGAAACCTAGCTACCTATTCACAAAAACAAACCAAGCATAATTTAAAAAAATATTGCCTATCTTGAATCAGTTTTGTGGCATTTACACACCCAAGTGGCAATACCTGTCCAAAATGGTGTTTATGCGTAGAACAAGTCAGTAAATGCATTCTTAGTAGCATTCATGTTGGTGTTAGTTATAAAATTGAAACACCACTTTATCAGAGCAAAATACTTATAGAGCATGAAAATCGAGATATTTACTGTTTTTGAATATTTTTTATTTCGACAATTGACTTCAGAACTCAAGAAACGATGGCACTTAACTAATTTGTTAGGCCTATCTAAATGGTAGTGTGTGAAAGGCCTAAATTTGAAAATTACACTGGTATGTCTCTTTTGCTGGATGTTCACATACTTAGTTCTAGATAACTGCTGGTTTGCAGGTGTCTGGGTAGTCTATAAGAAATGTTGTTTGTCATATTTCAGGAGAAGTTGGTATCTTACTAGGATTGTTCTACCGGTTGAGTTGTACACTGTTTGTAACCACCTACTGGTATTTGTTCTTCCTGGATAAAACTACATGGAACAATCATAGCTACCTGTTTGGTCTGATTGGTTTACTACTGCTGTTTATTGATGCTAACAGATACTGGTAACATTTGCACACTTATCTTTTTCTTTTGAATCAGCTTAAAATGTTAAAAGTTAAGTTTCCAATTTTCTAGGGCTCTTTTCAGTTGTTATGGCGCTCAAGCACCCTTTGACATTTGAACTTCCACTGGTCATTGGACTACCTATAGAAATTTATGTTTGTGTCTCCTTGGTGAGACTTTTTCTCTCCTCATAGTATGGCAGCCAACATAAATCTGCGGCACCCAGGAATAGACACTGCCCTCACAGGTACCAATTAACACCTTGATGGAGTGGATCTGTGGGTCTTGCTCAGAGAAATTAACCAGTGGTCCAGACGGGGGTTGAACCTGGGGCCTCTCGATCCGAAAGTGTGTGCCATAAGTCTAGGCGAACCGCTCCTTAATTTTATGCACTGGCATCTTCTATTGCAGGAGGGCTATAGTGATGGAGTTTCCGACAGTCTATCCATATGTGTGTCCAAAAAATGTTAATCAAATCTTTCAATTTGTTGAAACTCATGTATTTTTTAAGTCCATCAAGGCATTGCTTTCAAACTTGGCATACTTCTTTTCCATCATAAACGCATTACTTTATCAAAGCCATGTAACACTATCCAAGATATCAACCAAATTATTCCCCCTGATTGTCTTAGCTACTTGTTATGGACAAATCGTTTTACTAAAATGCACAATTTTGTATGTATGCACAAAGTTATAAGTTAAGATGCTTGTTGACAGTTACTGGTAGATGTGTCAAATTGTGTTGCTATGGAGTATAGGACTCTTGACTTATCATAGTACATGTTTTTCAGGTCATTAGACGGCTTATTGTTCAAGAAGAAGAGACATACACATGTTCCATTGTGGAATTATGCCATACTAAGGTTTCAGGTATAGCTGATACTACACTTTAACCCTGTTATAGTAGGGGACCTTGTAACAGCCCCTTACATAGGAAATCATGTATTTTCCTCATAAATAAAGTTAATTTCTTCAAAATTAGTTCCCATGAACCTCTTCAAAATAAGTTTTTCTACTCACTATTTCCGGCTATTTAAAGATACTGAGGCCCCATTCCCAAAGCTTAGAAGAAAAGACTGAGCGGTAAATATAAAATTATAAATTTTTGTAGGGGGGTTAAATTTCGTGGTTTACCTTCAACCACAAAAACAAATCCTAGCGCTCAATATTTTTTATGCCCCCGTATCGATAGATCGGGAGGCATATAGTGATTCACCTGTCCGTCAATCCGTTCGTTCGTTCGTCCGTTCGTCCGTCAGGCCTGGTTAACCCAAATTGACCGTTTCTTCTAGCATCAATATGGCTTGCTACAAAGCTTTCAAACTTGCATGGATGTTGTATATGACCACTCTCCACACGCCTGTATCACCTGACTCCATTTTGACCTTCACCTTGACCTAATTTTGGACTTAGACTTATTGAAATGGCTCCCACAGGGGGCATAAGCGTTTATTGAACGCAGTCTTGTTTACCCTTGTGTTTATTACCTGTTTGCACTATCCACAAATTAACATTCCATCAAAATGGATTTTTTTACCAAAACCATGAAATTTCTTCCCATCGAAATTAAATTATTTTACAGTATACTGTCTGTAGGTCTTAAGATATCCTCAGATCAGGAAATGTGTCAGTGATGATGCTTCCTAAATGTTCATGATGGTTATAAGTATATAACCATGGTAAATAAATCATGAACAGAAAACAAAAAATCACAAAAAAATAAAATCATCTCTAAGAAAGACTACTCAGTCTGAAATATTTTAAACTTTTTGCCGCAGTTACTTCCCTTATTCAATTGACATTATTGACATATTTTATCAATCAAGGTTCACCATTGTATCTACCGTGTGACTAAAACTTGTGTATAGCTTGGCGAATTTGACTCGAACCAGCCCTATTGATTAATATAATTTAATAGTGAATATCTTGTCTGTATTTATAACCTCGGTTGTATGTTTTCATAGTCGGGAGTATCACGAAGAAGCTTAAGATGTAATACAATATCAAATTGGAAATACCGATATTGCACAATTTGCTTGCAGAAATTGATATATTCAAAGCAAGAACCTTGTAATTAACTCATGAATAAAGGTCAGGTTTGTGTCAAATTCACCAAGCCATACCTGTGTACCATTGTTTAGTGTGTATTGGTGTTATATGCTTGGCATATTAAAGAACCAAGGAGTAGGTTCGAAATAGCTAATGTGTTTTACCCTGATTCCTTGTAATTCCTTAGGCTTGCAACAAGTATTTATTAAACACAGTCTTGTTCTGTCCTGTTGTTAGATCTTGTTATTTTATATTTCAGATATTTCTGGTATATTTTATAGCTGGATTGAAGAAGATAGATTATGACTGGGTATCTGGATACTCGATGCATTCTATCGCAAGTCATTACGTCTTTGCTCCATTCAGGTAATATTCATTTTGACTGGCTACTCCATGCATTCTATCGTGAGTCATTACGTTTTTGCTCAATTCAGGTAATATTCATTATGACTGGGTATCTGGCTACTCCATGCATTCTATCGCCAGTCATTATGTCTTTGCACCATTCAGGTAATATTCATTGTGACTGCGTATCTGGGTAATCCATGCATTCTATCGCCAGTCATTACGTCTTTGCTCCATTCAGGTAATATTCATTATGCCTGGATACTCTATGCATTCTATCGCGAGTCATTACGTCTTTGCTCCGTTCAGGTAATATTCATTATGACTGGGTACTCCATGCATTCTATCGCGAGTCATTACGTCTTTGCTCCATTCAGGTAATATTCATTATGACTAGGTACTCTATGCATTCTATCGCGAGTCATTATGTCTTTTCCCCATTCAGGTTATATTCATTATGACTTGGTACTCCATGCATTCTATCGCGAGTCATTATGTCTTTTCCCCATTCAGGTAATATTCATTATGACTTGGTACTCCATGCATTCTATCGCGAGTCATTATGTCTTTTCCCCATTCAGGTAATATTCATTATGACTAGGTACTCCATGCATTCTATCGCGAGTCATTATGTCTTTTCCCCATTCAGGTAATATTCATTATGACTTGGTACTCCATGCATTCTATCGTGAGTCATTACATCTTTGCCCCATTCAGGTAATATTCATTATGACTGGATACTTTATGCATTCTATCTCGAGTCATTACATCTTTGCCCCGTTCGGGTAAAATTCATTATGACTCGATACTCCATGCATTCTATCGTGAGTCATTACGTCTTTGCCCCATTCAGGTAATATTCATTATGACTGGATACTTTATGCATTCTATCTCGAGTCATTACATCTTTGCCCCGTTCGGGTAATATTCATTATGACTGGATACTCCATGCATTCTATCGTGAGTCATTACGTCTTTGCCCCATTCAGGTAATATTCATTATGACTAAGTAGCTGGGTACTCCATGCATTCTATCGTGAGTCATTATGTCTTTACCCATCCAGGTAATATTCATTATGACTGGGTAGCTGGGTACTCCATGCATTCTATCGTGAGTCATTATGTCTTTTCCCCATCCAGGTAATATTCATTATGACTGGGTAGCTAAGTGGTGTTAGTTTGATATTATTATCAGTGTGACTTCTAGGTATTCATGAACGTTAAGTCAGGGGCCGACAAGTTTTTATACCCCCGCAAACAAAGTTTGAAGGGGGTATACTGGAGTCACCATGTTGGTCTGTCGGTCTGTTGGTCTGTGGTTACGTTAGCATCATGTCCGCTCTGTAACTTTGTCATTTCTTACTAGATTTTAAAATTGCTTGGTACAAATGTTCACCACATCAAGACGGTGTGTCAGGCGCAAGACCCAGGTCCCTATCTCAAAGGTCAAGGTCACACTTAGAGGTCAAAGGTTATATAGTCATAAAAATCGTGTCCGCTCTGTAACTTTGTCATTTCTTACTGGATTTTAAAATTGCTTAATACAAATGTTCACCACATTAAGACTGTGTGTCATGCGCAAGACCCAGGTCCCTACCTCAAAGGTCAAGGTCACACTTACAGATCAAAGGTTATATAGTCATGCAAATCGTGTCCGCTCTGTAACTTTGTCATTTCGTACTGGATTTTAAAATTGCTTGGTACAAATGCTCACCACATCAAGACTGTGTGTCATGCGCAAGACCCAGGTCCCTACCTCAAAGGTCAAGGTCACACTTACAGGTCAAAAGTTATATAGTCATGCAAATCGTGTCCGCTCTGTAACTTTGTCATTTCTTACTGGATTTTAAAATTGCTTGGTACAAATGCTCACCACATCAAGACGGTGTGTCATGCGCAAGACCCAGGTCCCTATCTCAAAGGTCAAGGTCATACTTAGAGGTCAAAGGTTATATAGTCATGCAAATCGTGTCTGCTCTGTAACTTTGTCATTTCTTACTGGATTTTAAAATTGCTTGGTACAAATGCTCACCACATCAAGACGGTGTGTCATGCGCAAGACCAAGGTCCCTATCTCAAAGGTCAAGGTCACACTTAGAGGTCAAAGGTTATATAGTCATGCAAATCGTGTCCACTCTGTAACTTTGTCATTTCTTACTGGATTTTAAAATTGCTTGGTACAAAGTCATGAAATTTCAATCATGGTGTTTTTCAATCTGTATAGCAGCAGATTTCCATCAAATGTGTTGTTTAGACTATAATTTTAAATAATATTCCTGTGTCAAGGCGGTGCTGCGGGGGTATGATTCATCACTCCTGCGATAGCTCTAGTTCATTTTGAATCTGCATACCCCACACTTTTGGGATTTATATAAACACAAAATTTAAATAAGGTAGGTCGACAATTATAGCCAAAATTTTGTGTTTGTACAAGATTTCTGAAGGTAGAAGAAGGGAGATTGATCTCAAAGTGTACCCATGGGTAAGGTGAAGTTATGATTGGCAATAACGGGATGCCATACTTTCCTTCACACAACCCTGTCTGCTCCAAATATTTTGCACCACTTGACCGATTTCCGTGAAATGTGTATCAAATGTGTAACTCATAGACTTGACATGCATAACCCCACTTCGTAAGAGTGCCAGCTCAAGGTCTAGTCTGAAGTAAAATGTTTGAGACTCTGATGCCATAACACTCCTTATCTTTTGGACACTTTGTCTTAGCCATCGTAAATATTCACATGTTATGACAAATGGGTCTGTTGTGTGTGCAAGCATATATCGATGGCTTAGAACCAGAAGGTCGTAACTCCTTCTTACGACCTTATAAGACTCATACATATGTGCAATCTGCTTCACAAGGCACTTCTTATGAGCCTATTTTCATGAAAATCAGAAATTGTCATGTTGACCAAAATGAAGTTTTAAAAACGTGTTTTCCTATAGGTAAAGAGTAAATTACAGACAGTTTTCTCTTGTTTTCTCAATATATCGATTTGGTAGTCAGGACCTTCTTGTTCTAAGCCATCGATATGTAGGCGTATTGTTTGATAGGTCACACGTTACATACGTTGCATATTCTTGCTCTTTCCACCTACTTGCTATTTGACCATTTAAGATAATTAGCACACAGTATATACGTCATATTAGACGACGTTGAAAATGCGTCAGAGGTAATATGTCTGTATTCAGAAATAGTCTACGTCATTTATCTCCAAGGTGTTAATGAAAGTAATGGTAAATGTTCGATAATTGTAAGGGCTTTTGGTCGTCAGATAGGTGGCTATGAGTCAGTGGTCAGTGTTAGCTATTGGCAGATCAAACCACGAGTCAGCAGTTACTTATGTCATGAAGACAAAGACTCAAAGAATTGATTAACAATTATAAAACCTCATACTTTGTGAAAAATTGATATACAAACTTATATAATAAAAGGAACATCACTGCAGTTGTGTTGATACATCTGGCCATATTACCTCTCATTGCTTGCATTATACCATATCACCCTCGACCAAACGGTCTCGCGAGATGCGGCATTACACAAGCAACTCTAGGTAATACGGCCCGACATATCAACACACTGCAGTGATATTCTGTATTTATATATTTTTATCAAAGGTTGCGATCCAACAATCTCGGAGTTGACGATTACTCATACTCGAATTTCTGATCGAGATCGTGGATAGCCAAGTACCCGGTTACTCACAACAGCCCTAATAATTATGATATAAATTTTGGAATATGAAATATGAAATTGTAACATTGCTCATAGTTTAATTATTCTAACAAGTTTTCCTGTTGTCCGAAATAGATCGACGTTATATAGGTCCAAAGGCTGTGATTATAGATTGACTTATATAAACTTTCAAAAGAGTGACTCATACCGCATATTAAAAGTGGCAAAACTTAGTCAGACAGGCATATACATCTTTGTCAAGTTTTTATTCTCACATAACAGTGTACATCAATGTCATGAATAATGAATATTCACTTTTGTCGTGATAATAGAGTGATGTCATATGTTCATTTTTTATATCAATGTCATGAATCATGAATATTCACGTTTGTCGTGATAATAGAGTGATGTCATATGTTAATTTTTAATATCAATGTCATGAATCATGAATATTCACATTTGTTGTGATAATAGAGTGATGTCATATGTTAATTTTTTATATCAATGTCATGAATAATGAATATTCACTTTTGTCGTGATAATAGAGTGATGTCATATGTTCATTTTTTATATCAATGTCATGAATCATGAATATTCACTTTTGTCGTGATAATAGAGTGATGTCATATGTTAATTTTTTACATCAATGTCATGAATCATGAATATTCACATTTGTCGTGATAATAGAGTGATGTCATATGTTAATTTTTTACATCAATGTCAGGAATCATGAGTATTCACGTTTGTTTGTGATAATTGAGTGACATCACATGTAGATTTTAGATACTGTAAAATCACTTAATTTCGTTGGAACTTGAATTCGTGAATTTTGCATTTTAGTTAATAAGACATGGGTCAAAATTAATGTTCGTTGGGATTAAAGTTTGTGGGTGAGGTAAACCACGAAATCCAAGAAATTTCATCCCCCACAAAAATTAATGATTTTACAGTACTGTTCAACTACTTTGTTTTACATTTGACTGAGACAGCTGTTTTGCAATTGGCAATTTAGTTTTATTCCTGCCTAATTCAGTGTGGAGAATCACAAGATCAAATGAATAACGTTCACCTCCAAAACAATTGTGATTTCGTCTGCTAAATTTTTTCCTTGATTATAACGATCGTGCATTTAATATGGTTATATTTTATATCCTAAAGAATATCCCATATATGAAAGAATAGGCGGCAAGAACCGATTTTGCTGCATCTTCATCTTTAACTTTTTTTTAAATGATGTGCAATCAAATGCATTTTCGATGCAGTTTTCAATCAATAATAACAATTTGGTTGAGCATCAGTTAACAACAGCTAAAGTCAGAGTAAAATCAGTAATTGCCTAGTGTTTCTACATAAATCAGATCTTCTTTAGGCTGTATAATATAATTATTTTAAGAGCATAACTGTTAAAATCAAGAAAAAAACCTCACCATTAGCAGACAAAATCGCAAATGTTTTGAGTGTGAACGTTATTCATTTGATTATGTGATTCTCCATATTGTAATTGGCCGATCACTTCCTGCTTTGAGGCAATTAGAACAGAACTTATTTGTTTGCTTTTATTTCTCCTCACCACTAGCAGACCTATGTGGTGTAGCAATGAATGCAAGACTAGCATACATAAAACACATTTATCTGGCTTTCTAGACAGTTTAATGTTCTTGTTTATGTAAAATTACACGCAAAGTTTCGAAATAAACATAGTATTTTGTTATAAATTTAAAGCAATTACAGGTGATTTTGTTTTAAACAAATTATTGTTGGAAATAGAAAACAATATTACTTACGGGTAAGCATCTTTTATTTGCTGCTATAGTAATTTGAATGAATGTACTTTATAATAGTGGAAAACTATGAGTCTGTTCAGAATTATTGACTATTCTTGTTTTTGCCTACTTATAGTGGTAGAGACATATTGAATTTGTGGTGGATATCTGGATAGAAGTCAAAATGTTTTTTTTTTTCAACATTTGTCCTGCTTTTTCTTAGCCATTGGTGTAATTTCAATCAAAATTAATGTGAATACTTTGTACTAGACCTAGTTTTGCAAATTGTCCAGAATTTAAGGTCAGATAATTTTCCCATTTAACAACCCTTAAAAACTTTTCAATTCAGAAATTAGTTCTCTGCAACTTACTGATAGCACTTCGTAAGATATTTTTGAAATAAACTGTAGCCATTTGAAAGATAAGCTCCATAAAATCCACTCTGTCCAGACATGTATTTTTGTGCACCCCCCCATCCCATCTTATAAAGCTTTGGTACTGTCTGTCTGTCTGTCGTAAGACTGTTATGCAAATCTTGTGTGTTGCATTCCTCACAAACTGTTAGGCAGATTTTCTTCAAACTTTCACAGATTAACAAACTTGATGTGTAGTTGACTGTGAAGGATAGAATTTTTGCTTCGGCAATTATTACAAAAGAAATGACCCTTTATTACTTTTACTTTATACCCCAATGGGGGCAGTTTTGTAGATGGACACATTTCTAATTTCTGGCTTTTTCCCATGCATAATACTTTTTGTTGTGCCAGATTATCATTTGAAGCGATATCATACCATTGACCGTACCTTGCCATTGTAATTCTAACATTCTACTTTCAGACTGATACTGACAGAAGAACAAGTGAGTGTGTATATAATACATCTAGGTGGACTCAGTATAGATCTCTTCTCTGGTTTCCTACTGTTCTTTGATCAGACCAGACTTCTAGCCTTCATTGTACTAGGCATGTTTCATCTGATGAATGTTCAACTATTTAGTATAGGTTAGTACTTACAGAGTCAATCGCAATTATTACTGGTTGTTTTGATTATCTCCCTTCAAAATTGTTGTTGAATAATCTCCCTCCTTGATTATCTCTCTATTGATATTTTAAGTTAACTGTCTCAATTTTCTCTGGTACATCTGTAAGTCCATCTATGCATTGTTTTCTAACTTGGTATACTTGTTTACCATCATAAAAACATTACATTATTAATGTTTGGAAAAATCCTTTGAAAATGCCAATTCTACTTTGAGAAGTTGATGAAAAGTCCTTGAATTTCTGTGAGAGAACTTTGTACAAACCTTGTTTATTACTAATGAAGTAATTACCTCCCTTGGCTGCCAATTTCAAATTTGTGATTATTTTGTCATGAATTGTCTCCCTTGCTGACTGAAGTATCAATGTTTCAGGTATGTTTCCCTGGATGATGATTGCTACACTTCCATTGTTTTGTTATCCTAACTGGCCTAGAGGGTTGTTACAGAAGTTACCAAGTATCTTACAACATGTCATGCCAGCCAGTATTGACTTACAGACCAGCCCTCACTGTATATATGACAAGAAATCCATCAAACCTGATGAAAAACAGGTTGGTAGTTGACTGCTCATCTTGAATACTGTAAAATTATTAATGATGGCAGTGTATTAATATTGATTAATTCTGTAAACAAATCCCCCTTGACAACTGATGTACCTCATTTTAGATATGTAGCAAGAGAGTTTATATGTCATTATTTTACACTCCATAAATTTAAGAAACCACCAACTTACCTTTTTATCGAAATCTGTGAAATAATACCAGCACAAATTGATAACATCACAATACCATACAAGTGAATCTAAGCTGTGCTGAATGTTACGTGTCTCCTGAATTTAGCTCATTGAAAACAGACAAAGTCGAGGAAATAATTTTGTGCTCGCTATAAGGCGTGTAGAATTTGCCCTTATTTGTCTGTTGTATTGTCCATAACTGACAAACAGGGTTTGTGTAGGCCTTGAAGTCCTTGAATTAGGTTTCAACCTTGAAAAGTTCTTGAATTTGAATTGTCAGTCAACAAATGTATGTGTGCACTCTAGAGGTAACAGTTTTCCAATCTTCATGAAACTTGGTCACAATGTTGTTTGCAATTTCTGTTTACGGCTGGAAAAATTTGTGAAAATAAAATATTCATATGAGTAGCATACCTGTATGATTGGGTTTTTGTGTTTAAAAATTACTATTTCTGTAAAGAATTTTGTTTTTATCACTCTTCGTCTGTCGTCCGTATAGAGGTAACATTTTTCCAGTTTCCATAAAACTGGTTCACAATGTTGTTCTCTATGAAATATATGCCAAGTCCAAAACTGGGTCATGTGGAGTCAAAAACTAGGTCACTAGGTCACTAGGTCAAATATTAGAAAAAAACATACAGTTCACAGGTTTGAAATAATCTTCATGAAACTTGGTCAGAATCTAATTCTCCATGAACAATAGGCAAAGTTCAATACTAGGTCATTTGGGGTCAAACGCAAGGTTATTAGGTCAAATATTAGGAAAACATTGTGTGCATTCTTCAGGTCACAGTTTTGATCCAATCTTCATGAAACTTATTCCGAATGTTAGTCTTACTGTTATCTAGGCAAACAGGGTCATGTTTGATCATTAACTAAGTCACTGGGTCAAATCTTATAGAAAACTTGTATGCACTCTACGAAGGCCACAGTTTTGATCCAGTCTTCAAGACACTTGTCTCTGAGAAGCTGTAAATGATTTCTTATGTCACCATAGGTGCATTCTTAGTCAGGTGAGCGACTCTTGTTTTTGTCCTTGATATTAGTTTGTAATATTTTTATTTACTTCTGATTTCTCAAGACTTTTGATAACCAATGTCAAGGTTGTAAAGGTTAACAGTACTTTTGGTCAAATCTGTTGTGATTATGTACTCTTGTGTTGTCCAATCCTCGTTGATGTAATGTGCTGTCTTATATATGACTAGCATTTATTTTGTCACGTCTGCTTTATTTCACCGACCTTTCCAAAAGTTGTGATAAACATAGCCAAGGTTTTTCAAGTCAACAGTACTTAAATGTACTTTTGGCCAAAGACGTAGATTTTGACCTTTTTCAATTGAAAATAGTATTACTAATACCTGCTAAGTTCTAGCAGTATTATTTGAATCTGCGTCATACATGAAGTAGATGATGATCTTAACCTTTTGGTTATAACCTTATTGAAAAAAGTCAGTTTTAGCAATTGTTGTGACTTGATCATGTGCGTCAACGTTGGTTAAAAATTGTACCACTTTTCTCAAGTTCCATATGCAATTATATAGAATGAATTGCAACTTAGAAATGCACTAAACTTAACCACCTTAAAGATGGGATGTTCAGATGACATCTTGTCAAATTTTGACCTTGTTGGGACAGTGCGTTTTGAGCATACACGTTATTCTCTTCGCAGTACCACCTGTGTACCTTATGTTAAAATGACGTCCACAAACTGGCATAAAATACTATTAATTATACACATCTACCATGATCTCGGACAAATTAAAACAGTAACGCATTAAATGATTGAGCTGACTGATAGACAATATCCTATGAGCTGAGCTCTTATTTTCAATTGGCATCATAAATATGTTCATGGGAAAAGATCGCAAGCATTGCAAAAAAATATAGAAAATACTATTGTGGCAAATGTATCGTAACACACGATGCATTGACGCTGGCCGATGATTGCCTATTATGGGATTAGCTGGTCGCTATGGAGCTGTACACATAGAAAATCTTGCACCAGTTAATGTCAAAGTTATTTTAAATACTTCAATGATAGTTAACATTATTGTATGACATGTTAGATAAAAATTAACATGTTCTTAACTGCTTAAATGTGGAGCATCGGTACACAACATCATGAAACCAACACTGAAGTGTGCCGGATTTCAGATAGCCACCATTTTCTATTGCATGTAACTTTTCACTGAATAATTCTGTGCACATGAAAATGTTCAGAAATATGCTGGACATATTCCCATTGATGACATTATAAGTTGGTTCGCCCTTGAAGCATGCATATTTGTGTAATATTAATAATAATAATAATAAAGAGTTTATTTACAGTATGTTAAGCTTGGTTTTCTTTCTTGTCTTACCTTGTCCCACATTTTATTTCCAGAAATCCAGCGTGCCATGTGAAAGAAAAGCGCCCCCTACCTCGCCGACCAAGTACCACAAAGTGATACTGGCTGTTATGATGACGTACGTTGGATATCAGTGTGTGTTGCCTTACTCTCATGGTATTACCAAGGTATGGAACTATATCTGGATTCATTTTACACTTTCACATCACGACAATCTTTATGATAAAACAAACTCATAAATTGCTGTACGAGGGATGTCCGCGAAAATCGCGAACATTGTCTCCCATTTAGACGCTACATATTATTTTCCTTAAATATTTGAACACATTTTTGGTCAATTCATTTATAACATATATTTAGTTCTTAGAATTTATTTCCAGATTCATTTTTGCTACAAAACCTAATTAACTGATGCCGGTTGGGTAGGGTCGGCCCACACTCAATTGTTTTGAATAAAAATTAAATATTGGTTATTCAAGACCGTCTTATTCAGAGCAATTTGCAATATTTGTTTTAAAAATTATATAGGCTTCAACGTCAAGGTTTTCCGCGTAATTGTCTTAGTTCATACATCGATGACGTCAATAACAACAACGCCATGAATTAATTCATAGTATCGAAGTTTTCACGTTTTTTGAAAATGGCAACGTCGCGGAAATGTGCGGCGCAGTGAGTTATACTAAAACACTGTGTTGATCGCGGTGTAACATCCCGCACAAACATAAAAATACATAGTCAATGCAAATTTTAAAGTTGCGTGACCTGGACTCTCGCTTATACGTTACACAAATGTTTTAAGAGGGATTTAACAAAAAGCAAATACTGGAAGGCCGAAAAAGGGCAAGTCAGCACTAATTAAGCGAGTTAAACACGTCGTCGACAATGACAGGCGTCAGGAAGTTACGGGTGTAGCGACTAAGGTCGGTATATGTAAAACCATTGCACATACAACATGTATACATAAGAAAAATCTAGGCATGCGTTTGTGCATATATCTGCGAGATGAGTCCCGTAAGTTTTATCTTCCGAAGACATGTTAAAGCGTGTAGTGGCTTTCGGGAAATATAAAGACGAAGTCACAGAGTGGAGCGTAACGTCATTGACGGCGTAGAGTGTGCGCCGACCTGACTTATAGCAGTTACGATAAAATTGCATACTCGTTCTATCATTTGAGATATCACCTTCAAACTTTGAAATTGTAGTGTTAACATATCGCTGTAAAAGACTATGCATGCCAATTGCTAATATAGTTTGAAGAAATGTAGTAGTTAACCAATGTTCGCGACTTTCAGGGACAACCCACCTATTTATAAGGTTCTAATTGCCAGCATATTTTTGACCAGCAAATTACTCATACATATAACTTCAGGCAATGGCAGTTATTATAATCACAGAATTAAACTGTTTTATCCCATTGTTGAACGTGAACATGCTCCTACGCCCATGGTGTTGTGCACACTACAAACAATAATGGAAAATAACCTTTTGGTCAGGGCATTATCAGGGAATTTTATTCTGCATTTTCTGTGGGCACCCTGTAAGACCTTAGAACTCGCTAATTAGATCACTTCATTAACAAGGTCAACTCAGCAATAAGTCCAACTCTTCTTAGGACTGCTGCCCTGTCTGTGTGGCTTTGACTTTCTGTGGGCTTAAAATGCTGTAATTTTTAAGACCATCTTACTAAGATTGTTTTGTTATAAGACCTTCTCAAACCAATTGATTACTGTAAACCTAGAAACTATTTCGCGCATAATAAGTTCGGAGAGTTCGCTGATTATAAAAATCAGCGAAAGTAAAAAGCTAAGAACATGTCAAGGACAAGAAAACGCGAAAGTTTCTCATTTTTGAAGGAAATTTATTAGTTTGGTACGGCGTTTACAAGACCGTGCTTTTTTGTCAAAATATGGAATTATAGGTTAATAGCCTTTTTCTGAATAAAATCCATTTATGATTACGGTACAATAATGAAAACACTTCAATTTATTTCTTGAAAAAGTGTTAAACAAGTCACTCAATATAATGTATGTGACAGGTTATAATATCAATTATAACGCACACACGAAAGCTACCTTAGGTGGTCGGAGGTGTGGCCTAACACAATAGAAATCTATTCAATTCATTCCGTGACCACCTAATTCTTTTGTCCTTTAAGTGGTCGTTCCTTTGATCTTAAACAATGGAATGACCACCTAAGGTAGCGATCGTGGGGGTGTCCGGAGTTCATAGGAGACTTCAAAATGCGAAAGTTTGTAACTGCGAATATGCCGACAATCGGCAAAACGCAAAAGTTTGTATCCGCAAAAGTTTCTAGGTTTACAGTATTTTTATGCCTGGGCATTTGCTGATGCTGAGGCATATATTGATTGCCCTGTTCGTATGTACACCAGTTTGTTCATCCGTTCGTCCCTCTGTCTGTACTTTCAAGTTGATTTACCTACTTATTATGGACAAGGCTTCCACCAAGGCTTTATTAAGTGTTTACTGGATGCTAACAACCAATAAATACTACTTTACCTGTAAATATAACTGAAACATGTTTACTGGATTCATTTGAATGCTTCTCTTATACAATAGGGCTACAATCATTGGACACAAGGATTATATGGATATTCCTGGTATATAATGGTCCATAATGCTTATATCTATATATTATAGGGCTACAATCATTGGACACAAGGATTATATGGATATTTCTGGTATATGATGGTACATACATGCTTATATCTATATATTATAGGGCTACAATCATTGGACACAAGGATTATATGGATATTTCTGGCATATAATGGTCCATAATGCTTATATCTATATATTATAGGGCTACAATCATTGGACACAAGGATTATATGAATATTTCTGGTATATGATGGTACATACATGCTTATATCTATATATTTTAGGGCTACAATCACTGGACACAAGGATTATATGGATACTCTTGGGATATGATGGTTCATACATGGAGTTTACAACATATCAAAGTTACTTATGTAGATAAAGATACAGGAGAAGAAGGTTATCTCAATCCTAAGGTACGTTCAAGATATAGGGACTGAGCACTAACATGCTACTACTGCTACTGAGAAATAGATTTGTGCTGGACCTCTGTCTGGCCTCTGTAGCTTAGTGGTTAGCACGCTTGTAGCCTAATCCGCTGATCCAGGTTCAAAACTGAGTGGAGGTACACATATACCAGCTATATTCAACAAAAAGCTGACTGGCAAATAAAAGGTTATGCTTGGCAGGACGTCGTTCAGTTTGTTTTCCTTAACCATGTGTTGGATTTCAGTGAAACTTTGCAACAAAATATTTCAACTTCAATTGATAATAAGTGGTAACTAGTTAAAAAGTTTGAAATAAATGCACCTAAATTTTCTGTAACCGAGTGGCTATGACGCCAGCCCTCGGAGCCGGAAGTCAAAGGTTTGAATGTCTGCCCAAGCTGTGTAAGAACTAATTTGGCTGGTTCACGAGCCGCCATTATAGATTGTTAAGGAATGATTACCATAGGCCTAAATCTGTTTAACAAAACACTTCACTTTTATCTATTCTGAAATTGCATAGGCTAATAATGATATATAAAGAGCACATATGTATTTAACACCCCTGATAGTTCTGACCTTAGTACACTAATAAAACAATATAATTGTAGGCGTGGGTACTGGGTGGTAGATGGAGTACACACCCTGACATGATAAAACAATATGCATACTGTGTAGAGGATCGACTAGCAGAATATAACATCACAAATATAGAACTTTACATTGATGTATGGAGGGCACTGAATGATAGATTTCAACAAAGGTAAGAAAATAAAGGATTTTCGTCTCTTTCTGTTTCTTACCTCTCACAGGTTACTGTAAACTCTACAATTCTTGTGGGGGAATAAATTTCATGGATTTTGTAGTTCGCCTTCTACCACAAAATTAAATCCTATCGAACAATAATTTTGGCCCTTGTATTTATTACCCGAAATGCAAAATCCACAATTGACATCCAGCTGAAATGGTCTTTTCTACCTAAACCACGAAATTTTGTCCTATTGAAATTTAATGATTATACTGGAATAATTCATGACATCATAACATGTCAATTTATTACCCTGAAGAAGACTGATATAAACTATAAAGTCGAAACGTTGGTAAAAATCAATGAAGTTGATCTTGTTTCAAGAAAAGCTCTAAACAGGGCTGACATTCCACATGACTTATTGGCTAAGTGAACAAGTAAAAATTTGTCAACCAAATATGAAAAAACAACTGTTAGTATCTTATTCTTTGACTGATTTGAACGAGTCATGTTTGACACTGAAGCCAAGATTGAGTACATGTACTACTTATGCAACTTTTAAAATATGTGTCATTAGAAGTTCACAGTTTTTGCCAAAAACCGGCTCAACTGCTTCACTTGCAGTTTTAGTGTCGCTGTTTATTAAGTTCACAAGTTTTTTATTTACCAAGTTCACAAACTTTTTATTTACCATGTAACTACCTACCTAAGTATGCTCCGAACGATGATTGGTCCTCAGTACTCGGCTCTAAGATATCTTCTTTGATGTAGCTCTTGTAGGAAAGCATTGGGTCAACAGTTACTGAACTTGAGAATGTAGCAAAAATCCAAGCCTCATGATGAGAAAGGCTAACTTGACAGTATAATATATTTATAGGTCTATAGATCCACGTGTTAACTTGTTGGAAGCCCCGTGGAGTGCCTTCAAGGATACACTGTGGTACCTACCGTTGTTGGTGGGATTATCCGACTGGAGAGGCAAACTAGGAGAGATAGTGAAGGATATATTTGCTAGAGATAGTGATACAGACCTTGTCTTTGTGGCTGATTTCCCAGGTAAGTTGAACAAGTTGTAAGAAGACGGGCTTCTGTGAAAATATAAATTCTCAAGTGTTTTAGATATCATTGATTTTGTAGTTGAACTTGGCAACAAAATTTAATCTCTATGATTAATCAACATTCAGCATGTACGAAATCTTTGAAAGTCAATGATAATTGATAGAAGAAAAACCTCAGTTTAGAATAGCTTGCATTCATTTGCGACAAGGAAATTCAGTAGCGGACATTTACTGGTTATGACCTACCTGTTTACCAGTTTAAAGATCCCAAGCCAAACTGCTGGTTGTTGATTAGAAACTTTTTGATTACCATTAGACGTATGGCAAGTACAAAGAATTTTATTGAAATATTTTTCACCAACCCTTAATGCAAGCCTTATGAAAACAGCATTTTATGTTTATGTTATATTTAAGGATCTCATCCTAGGATAATCTGAAAGCTCATATATGACACAACCAATGATTGTGCTGGGAAGGGCTATGCATACTTATCCGTTACTGTAACAGTTGTTCTGTGTAAAAAGGGGAAGTAATCAAGATAATCTTATAGTTTAATCCAATGTTTAAGAGTTTGATCCCTTGCTCTATTGATAAAATTATATTTTGACGCTACTGTCTACTGTAGCCTGTCAAGGAATAAAGTAATACATGGTCACTTTAAACAGGTTGGCTTGGTAATACAGGCATGTATTTTCTAGGTTGCTGCCTACAATACCCGGTGAAGGGATAACGATGTCCGGGTGTAAAAACTTTTTTTTTTAATTTTGAGGAATGCATTTTAAATATTTTTATTCTATTGTATACCCATTAAGACAACTGCAAGTGAATTTCAAAACACATGTATTGTCATTTAAGAGAGTAATTGCTATTTTAATTTCCCTACACCCAGCCTAAGAACGTACTGCACAAACAAATGGAGGCAACCGCATGACAAATAAAATAAATCTCCAACAGATAACACTATAAAAACAAAAGTGTATTTAAATCTAATGATAATGATTATTTCTTCAATCAAAAGTGTAAAAATGATGTTTGGTCTAATAATGAAGTAGATAAAAATAAAAATTTAACCCCACCCTCCTCGAAATTAAGGCATTTTTTTGCATATTGCCAATAAGTACCCTATAGATAAATGGAAATAAAATATGATCTAAACAATTACATTGAATTTTTTTCAAAAATAACTTCAATGTGTGTGTAATGTTTTAACACAATTTTAAAAGGTTTCACCGAGCGGTTTTGAATATATACATTTCAGAAATCCTTAGTAACCCGATTTTCATCTGTTTACCACATATTAATTCCTAAAAATTAAAGAAAAAAAATAGAAAAAAAATATTTTTCTCCAAATTACACTATAAAGTGATGTTACGAAGCCAAAACATTGTCTTATAACTAAAAATTAAATAAAAAAGAAAAAATAAATATTTTGGCTCTAGTGGGGGTTGAACCCACGACCTACAGGAAATCAGTCAATTTGTCATAAAATTACTGAAATTGAGAACTCTTCAATAGGAGATTCTTTATTAGACCCGGATATCCTTAAACAGTTTGGCTGGATAATACAGGCATCTGTCTATGACTCTAACGATTGGTATGCTAATATTGAATGTATGTTTGGTATATATTTGACAGGTTTACATCTGGAGAACTTTGTACAAGGTGATTTAGGTAATACCAGTGTGACTGTACTGAAGGGAGAAGTCGTTGTAGAACTCGTAGATCAGAGGAAGAACTACACACTCATAGAAGGTGATAAAATGCAGGTAAGGATCTATATCACCTATATACAGTACAGTCTCTGAAGAGCAGCCCCCCTTGGGAACTGCAAACATTGGCTGTTGTGTAGAAGTCATTGCTCTACACAGGTTAAATATATGATCAATATCAACTTTAAAAAATGGTGGGATTTTTAAAGTCTTGTTGTAGCTTTACAGAGGGCTCTGTTCTGCACAGGGTGCTACTCTGCAGAGGTTGTACTGTATTAATCAAGGATCCTACTAAACCAGAATAATCTGGAAACAAATCATTCAGAAATCTTAATTAGCTTCTTTAGTAAATGATTAACGACATTCATCAAACTTTGCATTATTGTTAATTTTAATAGCACATAAGGTTAAGCCCAAATAGTTTCGTTTTGCTGCAATAAAGTTTCTACTGAGAATTGGGTCTTGTTTGAAATCCAAATTTCCTTGGAATTTTCTTTGTTCTAGTTATCACAGTAAACAAATGTGAAAAATAGATTTTTAAGTTTTTTTTATACCAATAGGTAATGATTCATTTATGATATGATTTCAGTTACCAGCTCAAGAATTCCACAACATCTATACCGTGTCACAGGAACCATCCTGTTATATGTACATATTTGTGAATACCACTGACGTACAATTCAAACAAACTATATCAAGTTATGAACAAATTATGAATGGAACATTTCCAGGATCAGGTAAGCAAATCACTTTGTTACTTCTCATTATGCTCCCCGAAGGGAGAGCATATAGTCGGGTTTATTCTGTTAATAAATCCCTTTGTCTGACACTAAACTTACCTATTTTTTATCCCTGATGAAGACTATGTGTATAAGTCGAAACTAGTTGGAATAAATAAATTGAAAAAATACCCGTTGTTTTGTCGTGTGTTCCACTATACTCTTTTATTATTGTATTACAATAAATACAGTTTAAACTAAATAAACCCCTAAGGTTGAATTAAATCACTATGGGAATTAACTATGACTGAATTAACTCATTTGTGTTGAATTAACCCCCTTAGATGAGCTACTTCCTTTTGACTGGTTAAACTCACTTTGCTTAAATTTTGCTATTTTTGGGTCAATTATCTCCCTTTGACTGAATTAGCTTGATTAATTGCCTGTTGCTGAATTGTTTCCCAGTGAGTTAACTCCCTTTGACCTGTCCAATTTCTATTGTTCATTGATCTGCGTTGCACAGTTTCCGAGCGTTCGGTCCAGAGATCACTGAGTTGTTGCCCTTAGACTTGGGTTTAGTTGATAATCTTAAATCAGGGAAATTGATATTATTATGAGAAAAAAAACATGTGCTTAATACTAACTTAGTGCTATGATAATTTCCATAGTAGGATCTGCGTTAGTTCAGCGCTACACATAGGCTTGGAGAAGTCTATATAAGGGCAGGGGTGTGGAAATCCTCAAATTTCTAACTGGCCTATGGGCAAGTTAGACTGAAAATTCCACTTGCCGAAGACCAAATCTACTAGCCGAGAAAACCACAAAAAAAGTAACCGAATTTCAGTTTCAACAATTAATCTGGTCAAGTTTGAGAGAAACCTACTGTGTACCTGATACTGAATCATTTTCAATCACAATTTAGGGATTTGCTCTTGTGTATAGTTTAATAGGACACTTAATATTATTTTCTTATGTAAGTTATGCACTTGCCCTTGGGCAGGCTGGATGGAAAAATCCACTTGCCCGCAGACCAAAAAGTCCAAGTCGGGCAAGTCAGACACAGGAATTCCACACCCCTGCAAGGGACTTATGGTCAAGGGTAGAACACATGGTGACTTGAAGGTTGTGATAGGAAAGTTTCAATGCGATAGTCATCAGCATTAAAATTTTTGAAGTTAAGGTTATGTTTATACCCCCTGAAGCTGTAAGGGGGGTATACTGTTTTCATTGTAGCTAGCTTGAAGGGCACAATCATGCAGTTTTGAAAGAGAATGATATGAGTAAGAGATTTTCAATGTGAAGGTTGTGAGTATGATGTTTTAAATGTGAAGGTGTAGAAATCCCGCTTCAGACAGCATGGCGCTAATATGAACTAAGGCGAATTTTACCTCACACATCTAAGAACTACTCGGACAAACAACAAAATATATAGGATATTTCTTGATTTTGGTGTCGAAGAACTACTCAGACAAACAACAAAATACATAGGATATTTGTTGATTTTGGTGTTAAATCACAAATGAAATAAAAGTATTATAAGATCTTTAATCAAAAATCAGCAAATTTGCTGTTTATTAATTGCTTCATTATCTCATAAAAAGGTACAATAGTTGGCCAAATCAGAAAAATTACGTTAAAATTAAAACATCCCAACGTGACAATAATGATGTCATAACCTAGCCTGGTGCTGTTGATATTGCGATTCTTTTTTGGCACGAGACTGGAACCAGCTCAAAAACAGTGAAAATAACAAAATGATAATTTCACTGTTATTTTCACTGAAAATCACCGTAATCCATTGAAAGCAAATAATAAATTTCAATAATTGCCGAAGTACTGATATATATATGAGCCATTCTCCAGGAAAACCGGGCTTAGTGACAAACTTACTAAAATCATGATAATAAATTGTTAGGAAGATGTGATTCTTAAGAACACTTTCTGAAAATGTGAACAAATTATTTCCTAAATTAATGAAGTTATAGACATTTGAAACAACCACTCCCGACAATTTTTTGAGTGACGTCATTCCAACGTTATTTGACGTGACATTAACAATCATTTCATAAACCCAGTATTTGATGAATTATTGACTTAAACTTTTCAAATTTTTGTCACTTTTTAGAATAATATTCTGATTATGATAAAACACAACAAAATTGTGACTGTTTGCTTAAAAGGAAAAATAGCTGCTATTTTTAACCACTAACCCCTTGTTTTTCTCAATTCGGGTAGTTTTTGAAGAAATTTTATCATAATTTATCAGAAAATTTAAATCTTTAAGATAGTACTATGTTATCCACATACTAAGATTAAATCAGTGAACATGACTTTTTTCTCATTTTAGACCTATTTCTAAATAGTATTAAATAAATACTGTTATTATGTCAATAAGCCCTGTTTTCCTGGAGAATGGCTCATATATCTGTTAAACCTATTTTTTGCTGCACTTGCCCGTGTTTTAAATATTTCCAGATGACAACAATATTGTAGTTGTAAATACTAAAATGCTGTTACACAAATTATTGGATCAGACAGTGAATTAATTTTTTAATAAAAAGGCAAATTTTCTCATTCATGGTACCTTTAAGAGAACATATCGTGTGGCCCTAAATTTGCTTTAAACTTATTAATCCTTAAAATAAGTGCAACATTCTCTGAGTATCCTATGAAAGATTTTAGTGACAAAAAAGTCATATTTTTGGAAATTAATGATGGGTAGTCTTCCCTGAACGCACGGCTGGTTAAGTAACTGATGTATAAATTATGAACTTTGTTTGATAATGAATGTGAAGAAGATATAATTAAAACACCACAAAATACTGATGTGTGCTGAACCATGATTTGAGTCTTTGTGCAGGTGCATTTACACATATTTGTACAAAGTTCATGGAGACATGAAAATGTTGTAAATATTTAAAGTGCTTTATTATCAGCAATTATCAGTACGTATTGCATATTTTGGATACATGTAAGCACTTTTTTCCTGTATGTACCCTCCAGCGTTGTTTGTTTTATAATGGACTCAGATATCTATGGACCCTGGTGTCTGTCTTAGTGAAGAACCACATAGTCTGGCTTGGTATAACAAAGGTGTTTAAAGTGTATAGAGCTATAGTGGACGATAATTTTTTAAAAAGTTTCAAAAACTGAAAAACAATTATGCTTTCATATCCATTAGATCATTTTTCACTTCAGTTTTGACAGAAACTCTCTGTTATTTATTGGACATGCGAACTGTCCATTTTCATACGGAAGTGTTCTAGAACACGCTATGAAATTATAAAAATCATCTTACATGGAACCCATCCAAAGTTTTAATTTGCAATAAAGGTAGTCTAGTAGCATACTAAAAACGATGCAAGTAATTATTTTGACATTAAATGACTGTTAGAATATAGTTCTATACACTTTAAAATAGCTCATAATCAACTTCAATGTATGCTGTAATATGGATGATGTGGCCGCCAAATCCGGCGACCCGGGTTCAAATCAGGGCGGAGGCACACATATGCTTGCCCTATTCAGCAGAACACTGACTGGCAAATAAAGGCTATGCTCGGCTCGGCAATATAATTGTTTGTGTGTTACTATGCCTTTGGTTGCTATGGAAACCAAACATCGGTTGCTACTAAAACATGCTTTAGTTTGTCCGACCACTTGTCCATAAAGAAATTATAGATATTTTATTTAAATTAGTTCCAAATAGTTTATACATACCATACAAGTTGGAGATACACAAGTTGGTGTTTTAGAAAATATAATCACAAAACAGGATCAAATCAAATCAAATATTTTATGCTAAGACATGCTAGCTACGGTTTCCTATTAATGTCACAGCTGCAGGTGTTATTAGTAGTATGTCAGTTTGCTCTATTTATTAAACATGCACTTTATAATTGCTGGGTGTTTATTCAGTTTTCTGTAGCAGTTGTATGACTGTAAACTCAGAGCTTTTTCAGAAGTTAAAATTTTGCAAATTTGTTATTCTGCAGAAATTCACGAGATCAAATTCCATGATTTTCAAAAGCAAATATAGAATTCTATAGTGGTTAACTACTTTAGTTTCAGTTTAAATTTTTGCAAAAAATCTAATTCGTGAAAAATCAATATAGCAAAAATTGGTTCCTCACAAAATTCTTATTTTACAGTGTGAAATGGTTATATAAAGTTGCATTCAAGGAAGTTGTGCAAATTTTGTGCTGAGCTCAGCAGTATCATATTCAACTTGTAATACTATATCTTTTATAGATCAGCAACAGTTACTGAAATTGAGGCATCAAATTCACATAATGTATTACAAATGTTTTGTATAGGAATATAATATCCTTTTACTGTAAAATCTTTAATATTCAAGTGGGATTGGATTTTATGGTTGAGATGGTCCACAAAACCCAACCCCCTTGAATATAAAATAATTTATATTGTAATTGACTTAGTGGATAAGATATCCTTGAAATCACTTCCCCACAAAATGGTCATTTTTTTCACCCACGAAATTTTGTACCATTGAAATTAAATAATTTCACAATAGTATGACTTAAAATTAATGTCTGTACTCAATCTATAATACACCAAGTCTTAGGTATGAGTAGTGCTAGTCATGTTTACAAATATAAATTGACAAATAAATGCCTTTCAAAGGTTGAGTCATGTTCGAAATGTATGTTTTCGTTTATTATAGTGTCACCCCTATTGAAAAGGCCAGCCAATTTGACTTATGAGGCTTGTATCCTTTTTTTCTTGCGCACAGTATCTCCCGAGTCGCTTCTTGTATTGCCTAGCACCTGGCAGTCATGAACCTATTGGAGGTAGAATTATTATGCCCGTTATTGAAGAACAATTTGCCCTAGTATCTTCAAACTTGACAACGGACGTTGGCAAGTAACAGTAGATGACTCCTATTGATTTTGATGCTAGTAGGTCAAAAGTCAATGTGACTTTTTAACGATTTTTAACTATTGGGCTGCATACCTGATTAATGTTAATTTATAATACACTAACCCCCCTCCACCCAAATATCATCATACCAAGATATAATAATAATAAGTCCTTATTATTTACGACCTAATTTCCTTGAATTCTGTGTTTGTAACATGAGTGGCTTAATTTCACCCAGAGTTTCATTGTTTTACTAATAGTCAGCCTTATTTTCTCATTTTATGCTGACATCGGCAATTCTGCAGACAAAATCAATGGACATTGCTCTAGTTCTAAGACTGATGACTGTAAAATATTGGAATAAGCTGTACGTTATAGCCATGTTCTCTGATATTCTTATATTGGCTCTGTCTATCTTTTTTGAGTCATGTTCTACTTTACAGTGTTTGGTTTCTGTATTAAAGCTGCAGACATACTGAATGACTAACCAATCACAAAATGATACAGCATAACCTCTCATGAGGGGCCATCGTTAAAGCAACAATCTATTTAAAAATAGCTTAAAAATTTCCCTATTTCTATATTTACTATACATTTATCTTCTGTATAGCAACCAACTCTATAACAATAGCTTAAAGATTTCCCCTAACCTATGAATAATGTAAATTCAACCTGTAGTCACCAACAACCTCAAAACAAAACAACAGTCAATATTTGCTGCTCCCTAAAGGTGTTCAGGGTTCCTGTGGTCAGGGAAAAGTCAGGGGAATATAAGAATCCACCATGAGCTTCTATGTAGGATAAGGATATCTCACCCGAGGGGTCGGATTTTAACCAGGGACGAGGCTTGCCGAGTTCCCTGGTTAAAATTCTGACTCCGAGGGTGAGATTTCCTTATCCTACATAGACTGTCTCATGATGGATCATTTTTCTTCGACACAATTCGTGAAAATATGAGTTTTTATCATTATTTAGCGTTTGTGGCGTCAACGTGACATCATTATAACATGACATCATTATAACGTGGCATTTGCCGTACGTTCGCATTCAAAACAATCGATAACATAACGTCGTAAATAAAGCATATGCCTACACTGCCTGAGAAAATGCCCCTTAAATAGTATAGAACGTATTTTTGTTCTTCTTGTTAGCTAAACACCAAGTTTATTTACTATGCAGACGTAGTAGAAGTAAAAGTAGACCCATAAAGGTCGGAATAATTCACGTCCGGTTGCTCATGTGAGAAAGATGTTGCTAATGTTAGATAAGATTTTCTTCCATTAGCAACGTGCTTATCTTACATTAGCAACGCCGAAGTAAACAATTTCTTCAAGGTCAGGGAAAAGTCAGGGAATTTTGAAATTAGTCAGGAAAATTCAGAAATTCAGCAAAAGTCAGGGAATTCTTCATTAAAGATGTTGATAAATGTCATTAATTTTGCTATGAAGAAAATCACAAAAACTTAAAAAATTCCTCGCCCTCTATGCTTGCTCTGGATAATTCTAAATTATAATTACTTTATGTGAGTCAATTACATGAACCTTTTTGGTTCCCTGTAAAGCAACCATAACCTCCTTTTCACTGTTTCTTTTGCACTCTTTTGCTCTAACAAAAGGCCTGATCAATCGAAAAAATCAGGGAAAAGTCAGGGAATTTTGTCTTAGAATATTTGTGGGAATCCTGGTGTTGCTTTACAAAGGTTACACTGTTCTTATGAGTAAACTAGTTTGATAGTTCAAGGGCAACTTTGTACTGTAAGAATACAGTCCAGGAAAAATGGTTAGGAAACAGCTGTGGTATGGGCACTTTTGAGAAATTTTACGTTTAATAGACTTAATTAAACAAGCAAAATGAACAAAAATGTTGTTTATGGTTGCACTATCTAATGGAGTGGCTTGAATATACCTGTCAGGAAGCTTTCAACTATCCCTACCATAAGGTGTGGCCGATCTTTTCATAAGTTCATTCAACTTGTGACCTACTTGAAAATTGCCTGGAAGATTTTTTGCGAAATTTTTATATTTTTTTTAGCTCACCTGTCACAAAGTGACAGAGTGAGCTTTTGTGATCACTCTTCGTCCGTCGTCCGTCCGTCCGTCCGTCCGCTCTTACGAGAGGTACAATGTGGGGTGTGCGGTCGTGACTATGGTACATTGTGGGGTGATTTTGCACTATGGGGTGCACCCCGTAATACGATGTGCTCAGATAGCTGTAAATGAGCGAAAATGGACAAATTTGATGTTAAGGGGGGTGCACCCCAGAATGATTATGGGCTGATTGTCCGTACTTGGACTTTGAACTTTTGGACTGGTTATGGGCTGCACCTCACAAGGATTTAACAGTTGTAAACGCAACAAGTTCAAATAGGTGTGATTGTCACCCCATAATGCCTACATATACTCAACTGATAATTCATTAACTAGGGTATGATCAAAACCCTTTAAATGGACACTATAGGAATGTTTGTAGGGTGCACCCCACAATGATAAATTGTACAAAAACGACCTTGTGGGTTGAATTTTGCACCCCGGAAGGAAGACTGTGGGGTGCAGCTCATAATGTACCTCTCGTAGGTACGTCCGTCCGTCTGTCAACAATTGGGTTGTGTCCTCTCTAGCGGTCACAATTTTGGCCTAATCTTTATGAAACTTGGTCACAATGATCATCTTAACAAAATCTAGGTCAAGTTCGATATTGGGTCATCTGAGGTCAAAAATAAGGCTACTAGGTCAAGTAATAGAAAAACCTTGTTTTTCATTTGATCAAAGGGAGTGTACTCTGTAATTATACTGGTTGTGATCATGTAAGAGTTGTCTCTCTTACTATATTTTATTTGTAGAACTACGAAATGTGTACTTGTTAGCAGCTTTGAGGCTTTAATTTAAATTAAATGCAGAATGTGGATATTAGGGTTATCATCGTTTACAGTGATTGTATGTTTACAAACTATTAAACAATTATTAAGCTGTAATTATAGTCTTATGCAACCTTACTAATCGTTTTACATAGACTTATATAGGGAAAACATATAAAAATCTTCTTCTCTAAACTACAATGCCTAGAGCTTTGATATTTGGTATGTAGCGTCATCTAGTGGTCCCCTACCAAGATTGTTCAAATTATGGCTCTGGGGTCAAAATTGGCCCCGCCCCGGGGGTCACCGTTTTACATAGACTTATATAGGGAAAACATATAAAAATCTTCTCCTCTAAAACTACAATGCCTACAGCTTTGATATTTGGTATGTAGCATCATCTAGTGGTCCCCTACCAAGATTGCTCAAATTATGGCCCTGGGGTCAAAATTGGCCCCGGCCCGGGGGTCACCGTTTTACATAGACTTATATAGGGAAAACATATAAAAATCTTCTTCTCTAAAACTACAATGCCTACAGCTTTGATATTTGGTATGTAGCATCATCTAGTGGTCCCCTACCAAGATTGTTCAAATTATGCCCCTGGGGTCACAATTGGCCCCGCCCCGGGGGTCACCGTTTTACATAGACTTATATAGGGAAAACATATAAAAATCTACTTCTCTAAAACTACAATGCCTAGAGCTTTGATATTTGATATGTAGCATCATCTAGTGGTCCCCTACCAAGATTGTTCATATTATGCCCCTGGGGTCAAAATTGGCACCACCCGGGGGTCACCGTTTTACATAGACTTATATAGGGAAAACATATAAAAATCTTCTACTCTAAAACTACAATGCCTAGAGCTTTGATATTTGGTATGTAGCATCATCTAGTGGTCCCCTACCAAGATTGTTCATATTATGCCCCTGAGGTCAAAATTGGCCCCGCCCCGGGGGTTACCGTTTTACATAGACTTATACAGGGAAAACATATAAAAATCTTCTTCTCTAAAACTACAATGCCTAGAGCTTTGATATTTAGTATGTAGCATCATCTAGTGGTCCCCTACAAAGATTGTTCATATTATGCCCCTGAGGTCAAAATTGGCCCCGCCCCGGGGGTCACCGTTTTACATAGACTTATATAGGGAAAACATATAAAAATCTTCTTCTCTATAACTACAATGCCTAGAGCTTTGATATATGGTATGTAGCATCATCTAGTGGTCCCCTACCAAGATTGTTCAAATTATGCCCCTGAGGTCAAAATTGACCCCGCCCCGGGGGTCACCAGTTTCTATATTTATGCTCTACCTTTGTTAGTCTAAATTGTGCAGGGCTTCATTTATAATCAGGTGAGCGATATAGGGCCATCATGGCCCTCTTGTTTCATTTTTGTATCTTGTTAATATAGGTTGACAATCCTAAAGCATGTATTTACGCAAAAAAAGCTGCTTGTGTACAAATGCATCAATTAGTAAGTTATTCAAGTTGTGAATGTTAACTCCCTACGCATGCCTTTTATGAACTATTTGTACTAGTGTTCTCTGTATTAAGAATAAAACAAAATGATTTTGTTGTTCTAAATACTACCTACCCAGAAAAAAATTGACCCAACCCTGAACATCCTAATTGGCATTTTGCTGGAAGTGACATGTGCACCATAGGATAATTGATTTTCCCGTGCTTAAAATTATTTTTTTTTTTTTAAAAATAATTACCTACCCTATTCCGTCGGCTTATCAGCATCACAAGCCGCTTCTTATGTGTCTATTTTCATGATAATCAGAAAATTCATGTTGACCTAACTGAAGTTGAAACATCTTGTTTTACCATATTATTAAGTAAAAAGTAATTTTCTGACAGTTTTTTCTTGTGATTTTTCCTCAAAATATCGATTCATACCTACCAAAATTTTTGGCACAGAAAAATCAGGGAAACGTGAGGGAGTTTTATGCCCAATATTTGTTGTAACCCTTACTTGTTTATAATAATTTGAATATTTTTAGATTATACAGTTATATCAGTAACACACCCAATTGAACCTACATAAGCAGATAGGTTACCTGAAAGACAAGTCAACGTTTATAACCGTTATCATTTAACTTTGAACAAACTGTACACATATTTCAGATAAGGAAGCTGTGAGGATAAAGAAGGAGGTAGAATCGGGGAGAAATCATCATCTATATGCTCAGTATATAAATGACAAACAGAAAGACGTGGAACAACAACAGCTGTACTTCTTTCAGAGATGGGCTAAATTTATCACCGTCAAATATGACATGCTCTCAAGAAGGTGAGAAGTGATATACTGTTGTGTAAAATCATTTTTTTTTTGGGGAATTTTTTTTCATGGATTTTGTGGTTCAACTTCAAACCATGCTCAAGCACCCTTTGACATTTTAACTTTCCCTGGTCATTGGGCTACCTATGGAAACATACTTTCGTGTCTCCTTGGGGAGAATATTTCTCTCCTGTGGGTGTGGCAGCCAACATGGATTTGCAGCACCCAGGAATAGACACTGCCCTCACAGGTACCAATTTACACCTTGGTGGAGTGGAGCATGTGGGTTATTTTTGCTCAGATAAATTAACCAGTGGACCTTTTAACCCCAAAGTGTGAGCCCTACCTCTAGGCCACCTGACCCCACTAGGCTAAATTATAAAAATAACATAATTTACGTAGACACTAGAGGTCAGAATTTTGACCATGTTTTAAATTCAAGTCTGTAGGGGTCACAATGAATGTATGTTAGAAGTAATCTGGATTTTCTAGTACCAAAGAATGATTCAAATTAACCTGAAGATGTTTTACTGTATTTGTTATGATAATGGCTGTAATATGTTTTCATTTTTAGCTCATCTGTCACATAGTGACATGGTGAGCTTTTGTGATCACTCTTTGTCCGTCGTCTTCCGTCGTCGTCCGTCAACAATTGGCTTGTGTACACTCTAGAGGCAACAGTTTTGATGCAATATTCATGAAACTTTATCAGAATGTTGTTCTCTATGAAATCTAGGCCAAGTTCGAAACTAGTTCATGTGGGGTCAAAAACTAGGTCACTAGGTCAAATCTTAGAAAAACCTTGTGTACGAGGGTCATTCAATAAATTCGTGGACTGCACTCGTCATTTTAATACACATTGACACAGAGAATAACTAATTACATCACACTAAACTACAGCCTTTCTGACACAAGTACAGAAAATTGTGCACGAAACGACGAATTTTTAAAGAAAATATGGCTAAAACAAAACTATCACCTTACCGCAACCACCACACAACACAAATATATTCTGACGTCAGCGACGTTATTGACGTTTTGCTATTTCTATAGTGGTAAACCCGAAACTGAATTATGTCATTCATAAGGAATTAAACGTAACTATTTAAGTTATAAATTATTAAATAGATCTACCAAATCATTTTATATATTGAAAGTTAAGAATTAAGCTAGAAACAGTGGTTTTATGCTAAGTTGAAACGCCTCGCTCATTTTAACTGGCGTTTCCTTAAATGTCCCAACGTTTGCAAATTTCGTTCGATCTCTGTATCATTTTTAATACCATGCTGCTCTTCGGGAATTTGATTTTGTCACTAAAACACTGGGACACTGAATACTGCATGTTCTCCGTTTGTTCTCATTAGCAACTTATGTGTGTCTGTTGTGTATTTCCAAGACAAGTGCACGATTTCATAGCTGCATGAATTGCCTTGCGTATATTCATCGGAATTTTGACGTAAATAAAACGTGACAGGCATAGATCAAATACTTCTCAATTCAAACTCAAACGTGCAAACAACTTAATAATTTCACAAACTATTATGCTAATATCTTGCAATAATCTAGCAAATATATGGGTATGTAAATTAATTGGTTTGGAATGTATTACTGGTTGAACTAGTTAAAAGGGTACGTTACGTCGGTCGGGGGTGGTTGCGCGTTACTATGGTAATACAACGGATCATGACATGTTACTGTGTTGCATAATCAAAGATAAATTTGTATCTACGGTAGGTAATAGATAAATGTTTATAATGATATGAGAAATTATTATTTAAATATGAATATAATAAAATGAGAGCGATTGTCTACGAATATATTGAATGACCCTCGTACACTCTAGATGTCACCAATTTGTTCCAATCTTCATGAAACTTGGTCAGAATGTTGTTCTCCATGAAATCTAGGACAAGTTTGAAACTGGGTCATGCAGGGCAAAAACTAGGTCACTAGGTCAAATCTTATTAAAACCTTGTGTACACTCTAGAGGTCACCAATTTGATCCAATCTTCATGAAACTTAGTCAGAATGTTGTTCTCTACAAACTCTAGGCCAAGTTTGAAACTGGGTCATGCAAGGTCAAAAACTAGGTTCTGGTCAAATCTTAGAAAAACCTTGTGGACACTCCTAGAGGTCGCCGTTTTGATCCAATCTTCATGAAACTTTCAGAATGTTGTTTTCCATGAAAGCTAGGCCAAGTTCGAAACTGGGTCATGCGGG
Source organism: Spisula subtruncata (assembly GCA_963678985.1). Lineage (NCBI taxonomy): Eukaryota > Metazoa > Mollusca > Bivalvia > Venerida > Mactridae > Spisula > Spisula subtruncata. The sequence continues at coordinate 65,198,995 of OY787660.1, forward strand.
GTCAAAAACTAGGTCACTAGGTCAAATCTTAGAAAAACCTTGTATACACTCTAGAGGTCACCGTTGACCCAATCTTCATGATTTGGTCAGAATGTTGTTCTCCATTACATCCATACCAAGTTCAAAACTTGGTCATGTGGTGTCAACAACTAGGTCACTAGGTCAAATCTTAGAAAAGCCTAGTGTTCACTCCAGAGGTCACCATTTTGATCCAATCTTCATGAAACTTGGTCAGAATGTTGTTCTTTATGAATTCTAGGCCAAGTTTGAAACTGGGGCATGTAGGGTCAAAAACTAGGTCACTAGGTCATATCTAAAAACATTGTGTTCACTCCAGGGTCACTGTTTTGATCCAATCTTCATGAAATATGGTCAGAATGTAGGTTGTACTGATACCAGGTAGTAGACCAATGTGTAACAGGTGAGTGACCTAGGGCCTTCAGGCCCTCTTGTAATATTAAATGACCTTAAAACTTTTTTAATTGGCCATAAAGGTTTTCTCACTACAACTTTTAATGCCCTTTAAAGTTTTTATGTTTATTATAATTTATAAATACATTATTGTATGCCATTATGCAAATTATATATTTTGTCTTCCTGATTTAAGGGCACGTCATCTCGTGGTTTACTTAGGTCTGACCTGTCTATGTTTATATGTGCTAAATGTTGGTATGCAAGGGCTTTAAATGTCTGTACAGCAGGAAAATATCAAATTAATGCACAGTGACAACTCTCAACTGTCATTTTGAAATTCTATTCAAGGTCGCACTTTATGAATATAACAACATATTATACTGCTCACTTCCTCTTTATGACTCATTGTATTGTATTAAAACTATTTCCATTTGTCAGCACATTTTAAAAATATTTGCCGAGTACAAAATAAAGTCAGAACAAAAATATGAATTATATAATGTCACCAATGCCTAATTTTAGCATTTACAATATGGGGATGTAGCCATGTATATTATATTGTATTTCTATTTGTCAGCATATTTTGAAAATAATTTCCAAATCAAGTCTGAACAAAAATATGTCACTATTCTCACCAATGCCTAATTTTAGCATTAACAATATAGTAATGTGGCAATTTTTGCCTATTTAAAAATTGCATCTGAGTATTTTAAAGACAAGACCATGGTCACTTTTAATGCAAAGCTTGCATTTTTGTACACTCTTCTTTTTGCGCATTTTGTGCCGTTTCTATTGAGTGTTGCCTTCTCTGTCTGGTTTGGTATGCCCCCATCTTTGTTGAGCAGGTCTATTGCTTTGCTCATGTTGGTTTGTCTGTTGGTCAGTCAGTTGTCCAAATGGTTTCAGTTCAATAACTCAAGAACTCTTTGCCCTAGGATCTTCAAACTTTACATAGAGGTTGACTAACAACAATAGATGAACCCTTTTGATGTTTAGATCAGTAGGTCAAAGGTCAAGGTCACTGTGATCTTTACCATTTTTTAGACCAAATGGTTTCCGTTCAATAACTCAAGAATGATTTGCCCTAGGGTCTTCAAACTTTACATGGAGGTTGGCAAACATCAGGAGATGGCCCCTAATGGTTTTGAGGTCAGTAGGTCAAAGTACATGATCTCAGTGACCTTTACTATTTCTGACTATTGAGCTGCCATGGTAGCATACATGTTTTACAAACATCTCTTGTCGTCATGTTCTTGCACTATAACTGGTAGACTTTAATTAATGGTTTGATATGTTGGAATGCAATGGAAAATCCCTCATTTTTATCTTAGAAAGACACACTTACTGTAGTGTCAAGTTCAATATATTATGAGGCCAAAATAAAAGGTGGTTCTGGTAACTCAGCCTATCCTATTATCTGCCTTAATATCCTTACAGTTTGCATTTTATTGGCATTTTAACAATTATTTCTTAAAATTAACAACAGATAATTGTTAATCATTACGTTCTCCATCTTTGATGCCAGGGAGTATATTAGTTAGCTAACTGCTGACCCCTCTAGTTTTGTATATTTTCTGGACTTTGAGCTCAAAGTCATGCCATGGTCCCTAATTTACTGTAGTTCAAAAATCCTTCCATATGTTCCTTGTTGTAATTCTTTGTTATATAATGTTTCTTTCTTTCACAGTATCAAGTTTACGTTTGGTGCAGTGAAGAGTCTAGTGCTTGGTGTGCCATTTGAAGATTTTCTCAATGCTACCTACACGGAGGAGTTAGCCAAACAGGGGGCTGCCCAGCATACAGAACAGTCAAATGTATATTAGATACATTAAACTGAGAAATTATTTTGGGCAATTAAATTTGGCAGAGTCGCGAGTAGTAGAAATTTGCGAAATTAAGTAGCCGCAAAAGTGTTTGAAACATTTATATGGACATCGCGGAAGTCTCAAAAATGCGAACATTTGTAGTTGCAAACATGCCAAAGATTGCCAAAACACGAAAGTTTGTTGGCTTAGGTAGTCGTTAAAAAACAATGACCGTCACAATGAATCTGATGCGGTTAGAAATTTGACCAAGTTCATGTATGTTTGTGTTTTTAATCCATTATAAAAAATCATGTCAAACATGATTTGAAAATTCCAAAGAGTTAATATATTGCTTCATTTTTTGCAATGGAAATCCACTGTAAATTATTATGTCATGTGGTAATGATTAAAGATGTACATGTGTAGCAGTCAGTTTTTTCCCTGTTACACCAGTCATCTTTATGAATTTTATAATTTGTATATTTTGTATTTTCACATAATTAGTTCATTAAAATCAACATCTTGGTTTTATTAATCTAGAATATAAATTAGTGTTGGATTTTGTTGGGGTCTTTTCATTTTTGTGGTTTTAGCATCTTCCTCTAAAATGAAATTATTCATTAAAATGATACCATATGATTTAAATAAATGTCGACAACTTATATCTAATGCATTGTATAGCACGTATATGCTTGAATCAAGCATCTTCCATTATAAGAGCTCAAAAGAGACTGATAATTAATAAAACGTTGATTTACTTGTGGACTTAGCTTTTCAGATTTTACAATTTCTATCAGTATATGGTTTGAGCAAAAACTAGGGGTCTCAGAACAAAATTATTCAGTGCTGTGGATAGAATTTTTTCTGGGCTTAAGCATGGAGGTAGTCTTATTACAATAGTCAAACAAAAAAATAGTCACAGTTTATTTATTTTTTGTCCACAGTTTTTTACTTGTCAGCTTAGCAAAAAAAATTGCATCACATACTATATGGTATGTCCACCCTGGTATTGTGTTGATCTGGTTTTTTTGCCACGTTTATGTTAGAAGTAAGATTATATTTCTGTTAGATGTTATTTTGATAATGATATTAGACCAGGCACAAGTATGCTGAAAATCATACCAGAAAAACTGTAAAATATTTCAAGTTGGTAGTTATACATGCAGATATCACATTTCACTAGTGATTACAATTTTTGTTGAGCATTCTTGTACTGTGTGCTGTAAAGACTGTTTTCATTGGTCAATCATGTATAAACATTGTTTTCATTGGACAATCAAATGTTTTAATTAGTTAATGATGTATAAAACATGTTTTATTTGGTTAATCATATATAAAAATGTTTTCATTGGTCAATCATTTGTTAATCATGTTTTCATTGGCCAATCCTTTATAAAACATGTTTTCATTGGTCAGTGATTTGAGACATTTGTAAATCATGTTTTCATTAACCAATCCTTCATAAAAAAGTCATAGGTCAATCATTTGTAAATCATGTTTTCATTGGTCAATCAATTATAAATCATGTTTTCATTGGTCATTCATTTGAAACTCATGTTTTCATTGGACAATCAAATGTTTTAATTGGTTTAAAATCATTTATAAATCATGATTTCATTGGTTAATCATTTGTAAATCATGTTTTTATTGCCCAATTGATTATAAAAATGTATTATAGGACAATCAGATGTTTTCATTGATTTATCTGACTTTTGAAAACATGTTTTCATTGTTCAATCATTTGTAAAAATTGTTTTTATGGGTCATTCAAATGTTCTCATTGGTCTTTCATTCTTAAAACATGTTTTCATTGGTCAATCATTTGTTAAACATGCTTTCATTGGTCAATCATTTATAAAGCATGTTTTCATTGGCACTCTGGCTGTATTTATTCAGCCCCTACAGGTTTTCAACCTGAGGGGATTATAGATTTTCCCTATAAGGTAAAAATGGGTTTCCCTTACAATGCTAATAGCATGACATTGTCATATATTTTTATTATGTGTTCTTTTATTCCTATTTTATATTTTCAATGTTTTGAAATCCTACAATTTATAGTCCCCATCATGATGCCATATTATATTACCAAAATCAACGACAATATTTTACTAGCCTGCCATAAAAATGTGTGATTTTAATGTTGGACAGATGTTAACATTATTTTCGCTGGCTTAGAATCAGACGGTTTCAAGACCTTATAAGACTGATGCATATTTGAAATCTGCTCCTCAAGGCGCTTCTTATGAGCCTATTATGAGGAAATCGGAAATTGGAAAAGCTTGTTTTTGCATAAATTAAGGGTAATTATTAGGCAGTTCTTTCTTGTTTACTCAAAATAGCATATTCGCTTCTTATTCTAAACCAGCAATTTTTGGTGTTATATCACATTTGCTTTAAAACATGTATTTATTCTCTGTTTTTAATTTATTAATGCCATAGCAGTTCGTTTGCATGAGCCCATGATTGTGGTCTCTGTTTTGCAATTATTAATGCTAGCTTGTACTGTCCAGTTCTGATAACGCGAGAGTGATGTTTAGTTTAATGTGTGCACAAAAGATTGCAACCCTTGTCTGAATAGGTAAAACAGTTATAGTACTTTACTTTGGCATTGAAATTAAAGATGCCTGTGTGAGCCATAATAGATTGTTTTACACTGTAATTGTGGACTCAAGCAAGCACTGCATCGCTCTATAAGGATCTAAATTGGACAGTACAGTTTGTTAAACAAGTTAAACTTGTGTTTATGAATATCTGTTAACAAGTGTTTAGATATACGTAAAAGCAATGTCAATGAATATCTTGTTGATACCTTGCTCTTTTTACAAACTGTATATCATGTTATGCATATTTGTTTATTTGAATGTCTACATTTAGAAAAACAACAATGCTAATAATAAATTCTGGAGTATGTTTCTCTTATTACAACGGATATGACATGCATATTTATTTATTTGAATATCTGTTTACAAGAGAAATAAATGTGTTAAGTATCTTGTTTTTATGTTGCTCATATTATTGCAAACTGTATAATATGATATCCTGACTCTGTTATTGATTCCTGAGTTATGTGTGATGTTAGTTAGTATTTAAAGGGCAAACTCGTGTTTATAAAATACAACCTTGCATTAGCAATAAACAGAAGTAATGCATTGGTCACCTCCAGTCATGTTTCCACCTATGTTAATTAACTATTTCACACTGCTAGGTGCCCAGGCCCCCCCCCTAGCTAGTGAATCTAAAAGGTCATTTTTATGTTTTTAACTAAATTTTTGCCATTTTATGGGCGGAATGATTTAAGGAGAAAATGAGTCTTCTACTAGGTAGTGTGTCCGCTTTGAGTGTGGAAGGTCTTGTGTTTGATTGTGGCAATGGATAACATCAGGAATGAGGTGTGGAAAACATGTTTTTTAAAACCCACCTTAAATAAATTATTATATAGTACAATAAGATGCAAATAGATGAGGTGTCGCTGTTATCATGGACATGATAGAATATTACCTAATCCATTAATATATGGTTCAGAGCAAAAATATTCATTAAAAAGACCATATTTAGAAGATATGCTGATATTGTGCTGTACATCTGGATAGATGTCGCTATTGATTCTTACCTGTTTTCCTGAACCATTTGTGAGATTTCAATGTAAGATCATATGACTACTTGGTAACAAGCATAGTTCAAGTTGTGCATATCACCAGGAACTTTTTATCAGGTTAGTTTTTCCTGAATTATGGCCCTTCGTGAGAGACACAAGTTTTTGAGCAAAAAACTACCGGTAGTTGTTGGACGACCTTGACATTGAGTCATAAAAGTGAAAGGTGCAATTCTTGCACAATATAAGTCATTTACAGGTTTAAAAAATGACCAACTTGAAGATTCAGCTAAGTAGGGGATGGAATATTTTCACAGATTTCCAACAAAGGTGCTAAAATATTTTCACCGCATTGGCATATGTTCTCAAACTTGGCCTTGGTACATTTTAGCTACTTTTTGCTTGGTTTTAGAGGTCATTGACAGGGTGTGTTCTACAATGATGGCAACAGTAACTGTTGAACCCAAGTACACAGTGAAAACATTTGGTAAAATTCTCTTTTTATCAATTCAGTATACAACTATAAACTTACAAACTTATGCTTTATGAGAACATTTTTTGAGGAGAAAAGAAAAACACAATGTTGTATAGAGGTCTGACTGTTTAATATGTTATGTTCAATAATAATTTGGTCATCATTATAGGTCCATCATACCCCATCTTGATAAAAACATTTCACATACCCATTATACATACTGTAAAATCCTTAATTTTTGTGGGTGATTAAATTTCGTGGACATTAATCCCAATGAAACATTAATTTTGACCCTTGTGTTATTACCCGAAATGCAAAATCCACAAATTAATTTCCCAACCAAATTGTCTTTTTTACCAAAATCATGAAATTTCATCCCAACGAAATTAAATGATTTTTCAGTATGCCAGTAAAACTGTAAAAATGATAATTGATCAAGTACATTTTACCCTTTCAACAAGAGATGCTCACTAAATCAAAGACCTAAATTATGTGCTTTATTACTTTGACTAAGTCAATCACCAAAGATTAGTTTTCAACAGTAATGTACTTTGGATGATCCTCGTGTTTACTGTGTAGCCTAGCTTACTGTTTTGTAAATATCTTGCCAATATGTGCACTTTGTATCATGCCAAAATCATGTTGGTATACAAATGTATATAAAATGTTGTGATACTTGGTAAGTTGAACTTGTTTATTGTTGTAGGTATGGTATTATAGTCTGTGAGTACAAAACAGACTGAAAGGATATATTTTAGTTTGTTTCCATTTTAAATGTGTACATATAATATAACAAGTATTGTTATGGCAACTTTCTTGAAATCAGAGGCCAATTGCCAGCTCTCGCTTCCGAGGGTGTTTGTTGCATAAGAAAGTGCTTGGTAGCGTTCACCTAGTAAACTACTGAGAAACAGTATGCTATCTGCAAACACTGTTTACTGATAGGATGTCGCTGCATGGACATTGCATAGCTCAATAGCGCCTTGGCTATGCTACAGACTCTTCAGGTCATAGGCCAATCTGGCAGGGAAAATGCCCGAATGACCACATACGTTCAACTGTCCCAGCCAATCTGGCAGGGAAAACACCGGAATGACCACATACGTTCAACTGTCTAAGTCAATCTGGCAGGGAAAACACCCGAATGACTACATACGTTCAACTGTCTCAGTCAATCTGGCAGGGAAAACCCGAATGACCACATACGTTCAACTGTCTAAGTCAATCTGCCAGGGAAAACGTCCCGAATGACCACATACGTTCAACTGTCCCAGCCAATCTGGCAGGGAAAACACCGGAATGACCACATACGTTCAACTGTCTAAGTCAATCTGGCAGGGAAAACACCCGAATGACTACATACGTTCAACTGTCTCAGTCAATCTGGCAGGGAAAACCCGAATGACCACATACGTTCAACTGTCTAAGTCAATCTGGCAGGGAAAACACCCGAATGACCACATACGTTCAACTGTCTCAGTCAATCTGGCAGGGAAAACACCCGAATGACTACATACGTTCAACTGTCTCAGTCAATCTGGCAGGGAAAACACCCGAATGACCACATACGTTCAACTGTCATGGTCAATCTGGCAGGGAAAACACCCGAATGACTACATACGTTCAACTGTCTCAGTCAATCTGGCAGGGAAAACCCGAATGACCACATACGTTCAACTGTCTAAGTCAATCTGCCAGGGAAAACGTCCCGAATGACCACATACGTTCAACTGTCCCAGCCAATCTGGCAGGGAAAACACCGGAATGACCACATACGTTCAACTGTCTAAGTCAATCTGGCAGGGAAAACACCCGAATGACTACATACGTTCAACTGTCTCAGTCAATCTGGCAGGGAAAACCCGAATGACCACATACGTTCAACTGTCTAAGTCAATCTGGCAGGGAAAACACCCGAATGACCACATACGTTCAACTGTCTCAGCCAATCTGCCAGGGAAAACGTCCCGAATGACCACATACGTTCAACTGTCTCAGTCAATCTGGCAGGGAAAACCCGAATGACCACATACGTTCAACTGTCTAAGTCAATCTGGCAGGGAAAACACCCGAATGACCACATACGTTCAACTGTCATGGTCAATCTGGCAGGGAAAACACCCGAATGACCACATACGTTCAACTGTCTAAGTCAATCTGGCAGGGAAAACACCCGAATGACCACATAAGTTCAACTGTCTAAGTCAATCTGGCAGGGAAAACACCCGAATGACCACATACGTTCAACTGTCATGGTCAATCTGGCAGGGAAAACACCCGAATGACCACATACTTTCAACTGTCTAAGTCAATCTGGCAGGGAAAACACCCGAATGACCACATACGTTCAACTGTCATGGTCAATCTGGCAGGGAAAACACCCGAATGACCACATACGTTCAACTGTCTAAGTCAATCTGGCAGGGAAAACGCCTGAATGACCACATATGTTCAACTGTCTAAGTCAATCTGGCAGGGAAAACACCTGAATGACCACATATGTTCAACTGTCTAAGTCAATCTGGCAGGGAAAACACCCGAATGACTACATACGTTCAACTGTCATGGTCAATCTGGCAGGGAAAACGTCCCGAATGACCACATACGTTCAACTGTCTCAGTCAATCTGGCAGGGAAAACCCGAATGACCACATACGTTCAATAGTCTCAGCCAATCTGGCAGAGAAGACGTCCCGAATGACCACATACGTTCAACTGTCTCAGTCAATCTGGCAGGGAAAACCCGAATGACCACATACGTTCAATAGTCTCAGCCAATCTGGCAGGGAAAACCCGAATGACCACATACGTTCAATAGTCTCAGCCAATCTGCCAGGGAAAACGTCCCGAATGACTACATACGTTCAATAGTCTCAGTCAATCTGGCAGGGAAAACCCGAATGACCACATACGTTCAACTGTCTAAGTCAATCTGGCAGGGAAAACGTCCCGAATGACTACATACGTTCAATAGTCTCAGTCAATCTGGCAGGGAAAACACCCGAATGACCACATACGTTCAACTGTCATGGTCAATCTGGCAGGGAAAACGTCCCGAATGACCACATACTTTCAACTGTCTCAGTCAATCTGGCAGGGAAAACCCGAATGACCACATACGTTCAATAGTCTCAGCCAATCTGCCAGGGAAAACGTCCCGAATGACCACATACGTTCAACTGTCTCAGTCAATCTGGCAGGGAAAACACCCGAATGACCACATACGTTCAACTGTCTCAGCCAATCTGCCAGGGAAAACACCCGAATGACCACATACGTTCAACTGTCTAAGTCAATCTGGCAGGGAAAACACCCGAATGACCACATACGTTCAACTGTCTCAGCCAATCTGCCAGGGAAAACGTCCCGAATGACCACATACGTTCAACTGTCTCAGTCAATCTGGCAGGGAAAACCCGAATGACCACATACGTTCAACTGTCATGGTCAATCTGGCAGGGAAAACACCCGAATTACCACATACGTTCAACTGTCTAAGTCAATCTGGCAGGGAAAACACCCGAATGACCACATACGTTCAACTGTCTAAGTCAATCTGGCAGGGAAAACACCCGAATTACCACATACGTTCAACTGTCTCAGCCAATCTGGCAGGGAAAACACCCGAATGACCACATACGTTCAACTGTCATGGTCAATCTGGCAGGGAAAACACCCGAATGACTACATACGTTCAACTGTCTCAGCCAATCTGGCAGGGAAAACACCCGAATGACCACATACGTTCAACTGTCATGGTCAATCTGGCAGGGAAAACGTCCCGAATGACCACATACGTTCAATAGTCTCAGCCAATCTGGCAGGGAAAACGTCCCGAATGACCACATACGTTCAACTGTCATGGTCAATCTGGCAGGGAAAACACCCGAATGACTACATACGTTCAATAGTCTCAGCCAATCTGGCAGGGAAAACGTCCCGAATGACCACATACGTTCAACTGTCATGGTCAATCTGGCAGGGAAAACACCCGAATTACCACATACGTTCAACTGTCTCAGCCAATCTGGCAGGGAAAACACCCGAATGACCACATACGTTCAACTGTCATGGTCAATCTGGCAGGGAAAACGTCCCGAATGACCACATACTTTCAACTGTCTCAGTCAATCTGGCAAGGAAAATGCCCGAATGACCGCATACGTTCAACTCTCTCAGTCAAAAGATAACAATTCACATGTTGAAAATGTGTCATTTTAATTTACTTTTTAGCTCACCTGTCACAAAGTGACAAGGTGAGCTTTTGTGATCGCTCTTCGTCCGTCGTCCGTCCGTCCGTCGTCCGTTCACAATTGCTTCTGAACACACTAGAGGTCACAAATTTAGCCTGATCATTATGAAACTTGATCACAATGATCATCTCCATAAAATCTGGGTCAAGTTCGATATTGGGTCATCTGGGGTCAAAAACTAGGTCACTAGGTCAAATCAAAGGAAAACCTTGTGAACACATTAGAGGTCACAATTTGAGCCTAATCTTTATGAAACTTGATCACAATGATCATCTCTATAAAATCTAGGCCAAGTTCGATTTTGTGTCATCTGGGGTCAAAAACTAGGTCACTAGGTCAAATCAAAGGAAAACCTTGTGAACACATTAGAGGTCACAATTTGAGCCTAAGTTTTATGAAACTTGATCACAATGAACATCTCCATAAAATCTAGGTCAAGTCTGATATTGGGTCATCTGGGGTCAAAAACTAGGTCACTAGGTCAAATCAAAGGAAAACCTTGTGAACACATTAGAGGTCACAATTTGAGCCTAATCTTTATGAAACTTGATCACAATGATCATCTCTATAAAATCTAGGTCAAGATCGATATTGGGTCATCTGGGGTCAAAAACTAGGTCACTAGGTCAAATCAAAGGAAAACCTTGTGAACACATTAGAGGTCACAATTTGAGCCTAATCTTTATGAAACTTGATCACAATGATCATCTCTATAAAATCTAGGTCAAGTTCGATATTGGGTCATCTGGGGTCAAAAACTAGGTAACTAGGTCAAATCAAAGGAAAACCTTGTGAACACATTAGAGGTCACAATTTGAGCCTAATCTTTATGAAACTTGATCACAATGATCATCTCCATAAAATCTAGGTCAAGTTCGATATTGGGCCATCTGGGGTCAAAAACTAGGTCACTAGGTCAAATCAAAGGAAAACCTTGTGAACACATTAGAGGTCACAATTTGAGCCTAATCTTTATGAAACTTGATCACAATGATCATCTCTGTAAAATCTAGACCAAGTTCGATATTGGGTCATCTGGGGTCAAAAACTAGGTCACTAGGCCAAATCATTGAAAAACCTTGTGAACACATTAGAGGTCACAATTTGTGACTAATCTTTATGAAAATTGATCACAATGATCATCTCTATAAAATCTAGGTCAAGTTCGATATTGGGTCATCTGGGGTCAAAAACTAGGTCACAAGGCCAAATCATTGAAAAAGCTTGTGAACACACTAGAGGTCACAATTTGAGACTAATCTTTATGAAAATTGATCACAATGATCATCTCTATAAAATCTACGTCAAGTTCGATATTGGGTCATCCGGGGTCAAAAACTAGGTCACAAGCCTTTGAAGGCCAAATCATTGAAAAAGCTTGTGAACACACTAGAGGTCACAATTTGAGCCTAATCTTTATGAAACTTGATCACACTGATCATCACTATAAAATTTTGGTCAAGTTCGATATTGGGTCATCCGGAGTCAAAAACTAGGTCACGAGGCCAAATCATTGAAAAAGCTTTTGAACACACTAGAGGTCACAATTTTGACCTTATCTTTATGAAACTTGATCACAATGATCATCATTATAAAATTTAGGTCAAGTTCGATATTGGGTCATCTGGGGTCAAAAACTAGGTCACGAGGCCAAATCATTGAAAAATCTTGTGAACACACTAGAGGTCACAATTTTGACTCTATCTTTATGAAACTTGGTCACAATGTTTATCTCTATAAAATCTAGGTCAAGTTAGATACTGTGTCATTTGGGCCAAACTCTAGGTCACTAGGCCAAACAGGTGAGCGACCCAGGGCCCTTTGGACCCTCTTGTTATTTTTCCAATTTCTTAGCTGAAGGAGTTTAAAATTGCCATATTCTAAAAATTCAGGAAAGACTAAAGATAGTAAAATTAAAAAAATCATCTCAAATAATTCACCTAAAAATAAGTATCAAATGATTTTTCTTTCAATACATTATCTCTCCAAATTACCATTTCACCCAATTCTACATAATTTAATTCCTGTAAAAGTAAACTTTTTACAGTATTCAAAACTGCTTGGTTATGTAAGTTACCAGTATTAATGAAACACTTGTCAATATGATGTGTACTTTTGTTTGAAACTGACTCATTGCCATAAAATGTGAAATGCAATTTTAAATATATAAAAATCTAGTCTACATTTAGATCACCATAATTTTTATGGTGTTTAACATTCTGTTTGCTTGCTGTATTTTGTCTTTGTGGTGCCAATATCTATTGTGTATACCATATACCTAATAAACGCCCCGGGCCATGCATTTTGCAAAAGGGGACCTTTTATTTGTGGGTCTAATTGTTAAAAAAAATGATGAAATAAATCGAATTAAGGGTCTATTTTATTGATGAAGCATTAATAGAATATTGATAACCACCATTATAAAACATGAATAAGTATTCGATTTAAAAAAAAAATCTCCAAAAAGAAGGGGGGTGGGGGCTTTTATTATGGGGGGGGTATTATTCGGGGAAAACAGGAATTATATATTATGTTGCTTTATTATACAAGCTTTTATAGAAATCTCCCCGAGTCAGCACTTTTAAGGCCATAGTTTATTTTCATGTTTTTTCTAATGTTCTAATGTCTTATCAATTATGTAAATTACCAAAATGCAACACAAACTCTGACCCCTTGATTATAAATAGGGGTTATTTTTCTTGTAGGTCCATGTTAAATAGAGCTATACAAATCTAACATTTTGTCATCTTGGCCTCAATTGGAAAATGTTCTGCACTTTTATTGTGATTGGTTATTGTTTTATAATTTGTGAGCTTATACTGAGTAGGTGTATGCTTAATGGTCTCATAATAATGTGATAAATGCAGTATTTAGTTAAAACATCATGTTATGAAATAAATAAAAATAAAAAAAATTGTCATTTATTGCATAGTTTGTTGTTGTAAGTTTTATTTAAGACTCGTCACCAGAGGCCTTATTCACCAATGTTGTAAGTCTAAAACTCAGACTTAAGACTTTATTTTTCCAAATGTTCAATTTGCTCTCATTTTGATATGAATGTAACGATTTTGATATAAATAGGTGTACATTGTCAGTGGTTAAGAACAAATATTCAGATATTAGTATGATTTAGTATGCTTGTTGTCTAATCTGGCTACCCAGGTCAAGGCACATATCATATAAAAATGCTTGCCATATTTCAATAGAAATAACGCAAATAAAGGCTGTGCATGCTCAGCATTAAGAAAAAAGTTGGGAGATTATTAGCTGATCTGGCAAAGAGTAAAACGCTTACAATGCATTTAACGCTGATTGTTAACATAATTCTTCGCCAAGCCTATATTTTGAAGGTTATACATGAATAAAAACAATGCAGCAATTTTACAGGATTGAATTGATAATAGACCTATCCTACCCATGTGTTAATTTAGTTTGTGAATTATTTCTATATAAAGAGGGTTTAGTCCCAGTCTTGCTAACATTTAACAAGTGGCTGATTAACACATTCATGCAACCGTTGACTTTATATGCACTAAACATGTGACTGGTTGTGCTGTGTATGCAATTGGGAACTGTTTGTGCCCAGTACAATCCCACATACCAAACCTTGATGACCCCTTCCAAGTCATGTTCAATCCAATATCATACCTTGGCAGCCCTTACATGGTCATTTACAATCCCACATACCAAACCTTGATGACCCCTTCCAAGTCATGTTCAATCCAATATCATACCTTGGCAGCCCTTACACGGTCATTTACAATCCCACATACCAAACCTTGATGACCCCTTCCAAGTCATGTTCAATCCAATATCATACCTTGACAGCCCTTACACGGTCATTTACAATCCCACATACCAAACCTTGATGACCCCTTCCAAGTCATGTTCAATCCAATATCATATCTTGGCAGCCCTTACATGGTCATTTACAATCCCACATACCAAACATTGATGGCACCTACCAAGTCATGTCCAATCCAATATCATATCTTGGCAGCCCTAACATGGTCATTTACAATCCCAGATACCAAACCTTGATGACCCCTTCCAAGTCAAGTTCAATCCAATATCATATCTTGGCAGCCCTTACATGGTCATTTACAATCCCACATATGAAACCTTGATGGCACCTACCAAGTCATGTTCTATCCAATATATCTTGGCAGCCCTTACATGGTCATTTACAATCCCACATATGAAACCTTGATGGCACCTACCAAGTCATGTTCTATCCAATATATCTTGGCAGCCCTTACATCTTGGCAGCCCTTACATCTTGGCAGCCCTTACATCAAACCTGCCAAGTGACAAGCTATTTAAATCCAAAAGAGGAGTGATGAAGCAAAACGTGTCACAAGATGCACTTAAATGAGATTTAAAAGGGATTTAGATGCATAAACAAGGAATTTTTTAATTTTAGCGGTTATTAATATGGGACAGTGAGCGTGGAAAACCAGAAATTAACAAGCCAAGCCTATATTTTGAAGGTTATACATGAATAAAAACAATGCAGCAATTTTACAGGCTTGAATTGATAATAGACCTATCCTACCCATGTGATAATTTAGTTTGTGAATTATTTCTATATAAAGAGGGTTTAGTCCTAGTCTTGCTAACATTTAACAAGTGGCTGATTAACACATTCATGCAACCGTTGACTTTATATGCACTAAACATGTGACTGGTTGTGCTGTGTATGCAATTGGGAACTGTTTGTGCCCAGTACAATCAATCCCACATACCAAACCTTGATGGCACCTACCAAGTCATGTTCAATCCAATATCATAACTTGGCAGCCCTTACATGGTCATTTACAATCCCACATACCAAACCTTGATGGCACCTATACCAAGTCATATTCAATCCAAAATCATATCTTGGTAGCCCTTACGAGGTCATTTACAATCCCACATACCAAACCTTGATGGCACCAACCAATTCATGTTCAATCCAATATCATAACTTGGCAGCCCTTACATGGTCATTTACAATCCCACATACCAAACCTTGATGACCCCTTCCAAGTCATGTTCAATCCAATATCATATCTTGGCTGCCCTTACATGGTCATTTACAATCCCACATACCAAACCTTGATGGCACCAACCAAGTCATGTTCAATCCAATATCATAACTTGGCAGCCTTACATGGTCATTTACAATCCCACATACCAAACCTTGATGGCACCAACCAATTCATGTTCAATCCAATATCATAACTTGGCAGCCCTTACATGGTCATTTACAATCCCACATACCAAACCTTGATGACCCCATCCAAGTCATGTTCAATCCAATATCATATCTTGTCAGGCCTTACATCTTGTCAGGCCTTACATCTTGGCAGCCCTTACATCTTGGCAGCCCTTACATCTTGGGAGCCCTTACATCTTGGCAGCCCTTACATCTTGGGAGCCCTTACATCAAACCTGCCAAGTGACAAGCTATTTAAATCCAAAATAGGAGTGATGAAGCAAAACGTGTCACAAGATGCACTTAAATGAGATTTAAAACGGATTTAGATGCATAAAAAAGGATTTTTTTTCGTTTTAGCGGTTATAAAATGGAACAGTGAGCGTTGGAAATCAGAAATTACCAACGCAATTAGGAGTAACACCAATTTAATAGGAGTACTTAGCATGTATGTTTGATGTTTACATGGTACTCAGGGTTGTAAGAACCAAAAAATGGTCATTTTGTTCACAAGGTGTATAAAGCACCAAACTTTCACAAAATAACAATCAATATATTGGCTTCCAGAAAAGTGAAAGAGACAAGCTGTTCAGCCCCTTAATTCGCATATGTGAGGCCCCAAAAAGGGTCCATCAAATTAAATTGCTCTGCACACTAAAAATATGAAAACGCTGAATTTTTAAAAAAATATACAAAAATCACCAAAATTTCAATTGGAATGTATAAATCAAGTACATATACGATATATTGTATTATGAATTCCACTATCATACATGTTTTATTACAAATATGAGGCCCGAAAGGGGCATTTTTGAAAATTTCATAGAATTAAAAACATGTTTGTATACTTAGTTTCAGTTGAACAAGACAACAATAGAATGCAGACCATGTACTGCCTCAACAAACGGAATGTCTAGCAGCGAGTATAACCAACAAACGACTGACTGTGAGTGTGGTAAAAAGACTGTGATGGCTAACTAATGACGAAAATATCAGCAAGCGTGCAAACGCTCGAGGAAAACAACTTGTTTCCCGCAAAATACCACTTGATTCATCGGTTACAAAAAATCTAGTTCCAAAACTTAACCGAACAGAAACTGGTTCCAGAACACTCCCCACCTGTTATTTCTTAAATAACACTTCTCAAACAAGTCACCAGACAGTTACACAAAGAATAACTGGGTATGCTAAAGTAATGCAAATGTAAACAAATCTTACAAAAACCAAAATGAAAAAATATATGATAGTGGAGTGAAATAACCATACTTTACTATGCATTTTACAGACATAATACTGTTGAAGGTTGAAAATACAGCTTTTCGAACACAAAGTGTCCTTAAATGACTTTAGAACAATAAAAATACAAATGTACTCAAATAATAATACAAAAACCTGAATTGACTTCAGACATATATGAAAAAATAAACACTTCTTGTTAAAGCTATATGTACTGGTTTCTCGTTAACAACTTCTAAACTTTTACCGAAAGCTACAGAATGTATATTTACACAAACTTGAAGTCTTTAGTCATGACAGACTTCGTTCTTTGGACTACGCACAAGCAGAACTAGATTAACAACTGGCCTTGTATAGAAAGCTTTGTTGCCATCTTTAATAACACAGACTTCGACCTTGCGGATTCTACCATCCGCACTCGGATATACACAGGAAACCCTACCAAGGGGCCAACAATTGCGAGCAACATCAGTGTCCTTCAACAAAACAACATCATCAACCATAAGAGGTTCCTGTTCATCTTTCCATTTGCATCTTGCCTGCAGCGACTGCAAAAACTCGCGGCGCCACCTTGCCCAAAATTGGGACGCTAAATACTGAACTTGACGCCACTGATTTTTGTACAGATTCTTTATATCCATATCGCCAACTGGTTGCTGATCTGGCTGTAGCTTCAAAGTTAACAAGGAAGAGGGGCTTAACACCTCTGGAGCGTCTGGATCACTAGAAACGGGAACGATGGGGCGAGCATTAATGATAGCACTAACCTCTGCCATCAATGTTACAAGTACATCATGAGTCAAGTTTCTCACATTTAATAACATTGCATCCAAGATACGACGAGCAATACCAATCATCCTTTCCCAGGACCCTCCCATGTGGGAACTATGGGGGCTATTGAATATCCAAATAGAATCTGACTTGCGCAAAAACACTCCAGTATTCTCATCCTCAACATTAATTACGTCAACCTGAATATCATCTGTAGCACCAACAAAATTTGTTCCCCGATCGGAACAAAACTGTTTCACCTTTCCACGTACTGAAACGAACCTTCGAAGAGCATTCACAAAGGCCGAGGAGGACATTTCTTCAACAACTTCTATATGAACGGCTCTTATGCTGAGGCATGTAAACATAACTGCCCAACGTTTGGACGAAGCAACACCTCCACGAGTGCGCCTAGCAACCACCTGCCATGGGCCAAAAACATCAACCCCTACATAACTAAATGGGTACAATGCCTCTATCCTATCAATCGGTAAATCTGACATTTTCTGGCTTGCAAACTGACCCCTTAACTTTTTACAAATCACACAAGCATGAATGACAGATGATACCAAACGTTTCCCATTGGTTATCCAGAAACCCGCAGACCTTACTGCACCCTCCGTGAAAAGACGCCCTTGATGTTTAACAGATTCATGGTAATGCTGTATAAGAAGTTCTGACACGGGACTTTTACCAGACAATAAGATAGGATGTTTCTCTGAAGAAGGCAAGCTGCTTCTGCGAAGTCTACCACCAACATGCAGTAAACCGTCTTTATCTAGAAATGGGTCAAGAGAGATAATACTACTATCCTTACGCAATTTCCCAGTGGTGCTAAGATCCTTGATCTCTGCTGGGTACGCCTCTTGCTGCACTTGTCTTAAGATGTACAGGCTAGTTTCCAGTTTGAAGGGAACTTTCTTAGAGTCAGGACAAACATGCCAACCTTTACAATGTAATTTCAGACGATAAGAGATTGCAATGTGCCTTAAATTTGAGAGAGCCCGAACAAGTCTCGACCAAGACGAGAACCTCTGAAACCTACAACAGCCCAAACTATTTTGGACGTCTACTCTGGTTGCTGCCACTGAAACATTACTACGAACTTCCTTGTCTTGATCTGGGTGCAATAGAGGAAAGAGTTCGGGACTTTCAACAGACTGTAGCAACAAAAACTGTGGACCGCTTAACCATGAACTTTCACTCAACTGCAGAAGACTAGCACCTCTACTTCCGATGTCTGCTGGATTCTTCTCAGTTGGAACGTAAGTCCACTGAGTGGGATCACTAAAATGCCTGATCTTTTGGACCCTATTGCTAACGTACGTATAGAAACGTCTAGACTGATTGCATATATACCCCAGAACAACCTTACTGTCGGTATAGAATTTTGTACTATCTACATGTACCCCGATATGTTCTGTCACTGTCTGAAATAACTCAACAGCAAGAACCGCACCACACAACTCTAACCGAGGAATGGTATGTCCTTTTTCTGGTGCCAACTTGGACTTACCAGCAACAAAACCAACATGTCCCTCGCCCTCGACAGTATATGCCAACACATACACAACAGCAGATATAGCTTTTACAGAGGCATCCGAAAAGATGTGTAATTCTACCCTAACCATTTCAGAAAGTGAACCCTTAAAGTAACATCTGCCGATTTGGAACTTGTCCAAGTCCTTCAACTTGGTTCTCCAGCTAAGCCAACGCTCTCCAACACCCAGGGGCACAGGATTATCCCAATCACCCTTAAAAGACATAACTTCACGAAGAAGCAATCGTCCCTCTAGTACAACTGGCGATAGGAAACCTAAGGGATCAAAGACGCTATTGATCGTTGACAAAATTCCCCTTTTTGTGACAGGCCGACCTGAAAGATCAGAATTGAATGTAAACACATCGCGATTCAAGTCCCAACCAACACCAAGACTTCTCTGAGTAGGAAGGTTACCATAGTCAAAATCCAAACCTTTCAAATCTTTAGCTAAATCATCAGAATGAAAAGACTTCAGTACCTCTGAATCATTGGACGCAAACTTGTGGAGACGCAAACCGCTTTCCGCAAGATCAGCCTGAGTTCTCTGAAGCAAACTAACAGCCTTAGAAACAGAAGGTTGAGAAGAAAGGCCATCATCTACATAAAAATCTTTGTTAACAAACTCGCAAACATCTGAATCAGATTTCTCAACAGACTTTCGAAGACCGTATGTTGCAATTGCAGGCGACGGACTGTTTCCAAAAACATGTTTAGCCATACGAAACTCAACGAGTTGCTTATCAGGGTCGTTATCCTGATGCCAGAAAAATCTGAGGAGATTCCTGTGTTTCTCATGGACAAAGAACGAAAAGAACATTTGTTCAATATCAGCCATTACTGCAATTCTGTCTCTCCGGAAGCGCATCAACACACCTAAAAGACTATTGGTAAGATCAGGACCTTGCAACAAAATTGAGTTCAAAGACATTCCCTCAAAATCAGCGGAGGAGTCGAAAACAACACGTATTCGATCTGGCTTTTTAGGGTGATAGACCCCAAAGATAGGTAAAAACCAACATTCTTCTTCAGGTTTTAAAGGTGGAGCTAATTCGGCATGACCGTGCTTGAAAAGATTGTCCATAAACTCAACAAAATGCTGCTTCTTAATGGGGTTCTTAGCTAAGCTTCTATCCAATGCCTTGGCCCTGTTAAGGACTTGTGCCTCATTGTTAGGTAACCGTTCGCGTGAAGCCCTAAGGGGCAGGGGGGCAACCCAACTACTGTCACAATCTTTAGAGAACTCGCTATCCATTAACTCAATGAACTGCCTATCTTCAATGGACAATGATGGCCGTTCATCATCTGGCGTTTTCAGGAAAACAAGGTCATCCACTGGCTCTTGAACGGAAAGCCGACTGATACAAGGGCTAAAAAGAGATGTGCGACCATCACTAAGAACATAGGATTTATGGACATTAATAATATCTTGCGAATGAACCTGACCAAGACATACTTCACCAATGACTACCCAACCCAAACCAAGACGCTGAGCAAATGGCGCTCCTGGGGGACCTACAACTTGCTCAAAGACATGATGAGCCTCAGGAACATCTCTCCCTATAAGTAAGAGTACATCTGCCTTTTCATCAAATTCAGCCAAAGAATCAGCAATACCGTACAAATGATTGTGACAACGGGCATTATCAGGTGTGCATATCTCGTTCTTATTACCAGGTATATCTGTACATTCAATAAGCGTAGGTAGGTTATACCTAACAGTACCAGCAACCGACTCTATAACACAATGGTCCGCTCTGCGGCCAGAGGTTACAACAGACCCTGCACATGAATTGAGTACATATTCATAATGTTCACTTGTAATACCTAACATATTAAACAATTCTGGCTTGATGAGTGATCTGTTACTCTGATCATCTAATATGGCATAACATGTTACAACATTGTTAGGGTTATCTATACAATACATATTGAGTAAGATCACTTTCGCACATGACTTTCCTGGAATGTTCCCACAAATCTCAGTACACGAAGAAGTTACATTGTCTTTATTTCTTCTGTCGAATTCCTCCCCACCATAGGTTGGTCTATCTCTAGCTAGATGCATCAATGTAGCGTGTTTTCCGGAACAAACACCACACTTGATATCACACTTACACTCGCGTGAAACATGATCACCTTCAAAACACTTGAAGCACAATTTGTTTGCACTAAGGAATTTCTTCCTCTCATCAACAGACTTTTCCTTGAATACTCTACAACTTTCTAAAGAATGAGCAGTTTTGTGTATTGGGCACTTACACTCAATGTTGGTCATTCTAGCTGAGACTTCTTTTCTGACTGATTGCACCTGATTCACTGTGCTGTTATTCTTCTGTTTACCAATATTTGCACTTGCAGTATCATACAGGAAACTTGGATTGTTCCGTATTTTACTTTGCTCAGAGATAAACTCTGCCAGTACCGAGAATGGGGGAAAATGAACCCCATGCTTTGACTTATAGTTTGTGGCACGTGTTGTCCATTTTTCTTGTAGGTTGTAGGGCAGTTTGCTGATAATAGGATTTACTCCGACAGCGGAATCAAAGTATGACAGTGTTGTCGCATACTGTGGATCCAGTTTTAAGCCCTCAATTTCGTGTACAATGTCAGCGAGATCATACAGCTTAGCAGATTCCTTCATAGTAAGTTTAGGAAAAGACTCCAACCTGCTGACCGTCGCGTGGTAAACACTCTCAGGCGATCCATACCTTTCGTCCAGGCGATTCCAAATCTTGCCAAGACCCTTACGCGGGTCATGAATATATGCTATCTTGAGAGACGATGCTTGTCTTCTGGAGGTTGGACCAAGCCATTTAATAAGTAAGTCGATCTCTTCAGCTGGAGAGACCCCAATCTCTTTCACAACCGATATAAAAGTGTATTTCCACGATTGGAAGTTACTTGGTTCATCGGTGTATGTTGTAAGTCGAGAAAGTACAAGGTCCTTCCTAAGCAAATACCTGGTCAATTCATGTGTTGCTTCACTAAGTTCAGCTAAGGGTTCAGATTTCGGAACATATTCTGGAATATTAGGGTTCAAATTTGATTTAACATGTTGCTCCTTAAGAATGTATTCAGCTGTTTTGACATCGGGATCTGTATTAGGAATATCACTAACTTCACTGCTAGCCTGTGATTGACCCAGCTCGGTTTCTGCTATAGCAACTTCTTTCCTATCTTCCACCAACTTAAGGTCTATTTCAATTTCCGCCTTTTTACGCATTGCTGTAGCCGCGCGTATTTTCTCTTGCTCATCAATTTCCGCCTTTTGTCTTTCTAATTGAGCTGACTGTTCCGCAAAGGCAGCCTTTGCCTTTGCTGTTTGAAGTCGTTTCCATTGTTCACTAGGGGTCGAGGATCTACTTGACCTGTTGGAGTGACTATGTCTTGAACTGACCGAACAATTATCTGTCTTCAGGGAACGAAGTTTCTCAACAAATTTATTTGTCATTGTTCTATTTGCAATCACCACTTTTGACAAACTTTCTGCTTGTTTAAGACTTTCATCAGTTCTTGTATTTACTAAAAAACGACTAAATTCAGTTCCAATAGAGTCGAATTTTGCAAACTGTTCCAGAACTTGTGACTTAACATTTTTGAGTTTGATGGTATCACAGTCTGGTCCAATACTGACATTTCTTTCAATAATGTCTTCAACAATGTCCCACTGCTTCTGTAGGTTGTTTTGGTATTGTTCTACCCTTTCTTCATAAACACTCATGGCTTTGGGTGTTAAAGTTCGGATACGTGTGTCCATCAAACTTCGAAGATACTTCTGGACCACACAGTCTTTTTACTGTACTGCCTCAACAAACGGAATGTCTAGCAGCGAGTATAACCAACAAACGACTGACTGTGAGTGTGGTAAAAAGACTGTGATGGCTAACTAATGACGAAAATATCAGCAAGCGTGCAAACGCTCGTGGAAAACAACTTGTTTCCCGCAAAATACCACTTGATTCATCGGTTACAAAAAATCTAGTTCCAAAACTTAACCGAACAGAAACTGGTTTCAGAACAGACCAGTTGACCCAGTGATGCTTATGATATAATGTAATTCATTTAAAATACAACTTATTCATTGATTGAGGCCCTTAAAAGGACATTTTTCAATCATGAAAACGTGGATGAATTTGATATGTTCACGATGCAATCTGTAAGACATATAAATGTCTCTAAAATGTGCACTGTGAAAATGAGGCCCCATTAGGGGTACAAACTAAACACAATACTTTATATAAGACAACTAGAAATTAAATCAGTACATTGATTCAATACTCAAATACAAGACATATTTTATACCAATCGTAAATAATAATAAAGTAATATAAATATACAGTAAATAACTAATATTTGATTACTTTTGTGAATTGAGGCCATATAAAGGGTTAAATCTATTTTGAAAAAAAATGGATTGAATTCTTATGTAGAGAAACGATAATAAAATATGTATATTTACTTATAGATTTAATCAAAGTATCTGTAACAGAACTATATTATATAACTGTGTTGAATGTTGGTATATAAGCTATACCGTATTGTAAATAGTAACTGTGGATATGAGGCCCCATATGTGGTTTAAACTTCACTTAAGCCCATTAGCGGGTAAATAGCATATATTCAGCAAAGTAATTAAAAAATTGCTTACAATATTCATAATAATCGATTTTAACATGTCGCATGCATATTAACACCGAATATTCATTGCACAAATCGATGAGATAAAACATAATATTGTGTTGTATAGTGAATGTATATCAATATTAGTTCAATATTTGCCTGGTTATGTTGTTATGTTTTGTAATAGACGTTTGTATCGCGCATACATTAAAACAGCATTTAGCACTAGCATTGCTCTTCCTAATGATTGTATTAGTGTTTCAAAGTATATGTCGATGAAGTTGTTTACTAGAGGTCGATTCCCCACAAGGAATGGTTGTATTTTTAGGGCCAAGAATGACCCTTCTTTACAGACACTCCATGGAACCATGGCTTCGCAGTACATGGTTAAGTATTTATGAGGTAACATGTATCCCATGGCCATGAATTACTGAAGTAGTGCCATGTACCCCAGTACCACAAAAATGCCATGAAGTTTTACATTGGCAGTGTACCTACTAATGAATTATTTGTCATTACACGAACCCAGAATATCTTTACCTGAGGCCCTAACTTTTACTCTTAGAGCTAGGACTGATTTAACAGGGCAGGTTTACCAACCCCATTGAGCCAGATGTAGATGTGACAAATTGAATAGGTGGCTAATAAAGCGTGTCCCCCATTGAATTCAGAGTTAGGACATACCAAATTGTTTCTTCGTTTAGCATCCGTCCTAAGTTCGAAAACCTATCTAGCTATCCTGAGACAAGAACAAAACACTCGTAAAAAGACATAACGACTTATTTGCTCATTATTAAATGGCTAACAAATATATCGTTCAAACTGAAAATTGTTTGTGTGAAACCTACTGCTGTGTAGGGGTAGGGTGACATCTTGATATGATAAATATGAAAGCCATATCTCGAAGGCTTTTGAAGATAAAAAAAGGTTACATTGTTTGTTGGTTATTTTTCTTCCCAAGATGCTCAAACCTATCCGTCCTCGAACGCTAAACGAAGAAATGGTTTGGTATGACCTTACTGTGACAATTAAAGTTAGGTTCCTAGCGTAGACAAGAAAATATGTGACCATTAGTTTTAAATACCCAATGGAACCTGAAATATATGTGTCGATGAGTGAAAGGTTACCCCTAGAGCCAGATTATGAAATAAATGTGCCAAACATTTGAGGTTCCTCAAGAGGCATGGGTGTGCCTAGTACAGTTAAACATTAAGATATCAGTTTTCAATGGTCGCTTTCAGCAGTTCAGCCATAGGACAACATTTTAACGGCCATTTTAACTTCCCCTGATCATTAGCCTAAGGAAACATGCGTTCGAGTCTCCGTGTTGAGACTAATTCTCTACTGATTAGTGTGTGTCCATCATTGAGGCCCACTGCCCTCACAGGTATCCATTAGAAATGGTTAAATAAGGGGGTGGTGATTACTTCAAAGGACCAACTATACTAGTAGCTTCTATTGTCTGCTTTGCTCTCTAGATAGAAGTTACTTACCAAAAGGACCTGAACGGACTGTATTATGCCATGAAATACCCATATGGTTTTGGGTACACGTACCTGTGTAAATGGTGAATGTAAGTATTTTATTGGGACAGGCAAAGCTGTAGCTTGAAAAATTAAATCACTTCATAGGACTTCAGTTTACCACATCAGATCTAAACGGCCTGTCGTGAGTTACTTTTAAGATCTGGATTTGACGTTATGGGCATTACGGGTATACAACAGGTCTTGGTATGATTGTACTTTGTGGTGTTAACTGTATCTAAGTACATTAAATGACCTTACTTGGCAGTATTTAGTACCTCAAATGACTAAGGTCGCCATCAGCTTAAATGAATACAACATTTTAACAGTAATTGAAATCAAAACAAATACCAACCTGGAATAATGTATCGGATTCATTGTGTACATCAGTCTATAACAATGGCTTGGTTTGATGCTATAACAACCCATAGTTCAACTGTTTAACCACCCTTTGACATTTTTAAGTTTTCCCTGGTCATTGAATTACCTTATGAAACCTGTCCTGTGGGTGTGGTAGCCAACATCTATCTGCGGTGTCCAGGAATAAACAAACCATCACAGGTACCAATTTACACATTGGTTGAGTATAGCATGTGGACATTTCTTGCTCATAGAAATTAACCAGTGGTCCAGATGAGGATTGAACCAAAGACCTCACATTCTGAAGCGCGCGTCCTACCTCTATACCACCGTTCCCCCCCCCCCCATCGACCACAGTTTGATAACTGCATGTTTTTGCAGTCTCTCATTGACTTATCGGGCCAAAACCGAGCTAATACAGAATAAGTATATGTACATGCATAAAAAAGAAATAAATGAATCCCTTATTACGGGCCTCAATAAATTCTTTAAAAAAGTCGATTGCCACAGTATATGTATCTAAAATTGATGTTCTGAAGGTGTTGGTGCGGATTAATTTATAAAAAAATATGTTAAGAAATTATTATAATGTATTAGGTCATGAAAACATTTGCACTCGGTAAGAAAACATTCAAAATATAGTAATTGGCACCATTTTCACATTTAAATTTAACTTATAATGACCACAAGTTATGTTTATCAATTCAAATACACATTCTTTAAACCACGACAGGGCCTCAAATTAACATTTTACAGTTATTAGTCATAGCATAGCTGATATGCCTACAATCAAATGCACTGTGTATATGAGCTTGCTTAAATGGAGAGAAAATAATAGCAATTAACCGTTCGATTTTTGAAAGATAATTACTTCATTCTGTGATTTTCTGATATAAATTTACCCTATTATGGCCTCGTTTGTATTATATGAGATAGTTAAGTATATAATGCAGATAGTTTATACACTGTACTTACCAATGACTATGTAACTCAATATTTATCGTTAATTATCAACATTTGTTGAATTTCTATATGATATACGACTGTGTAGTGTGATGGTGAGTCTAGTAGGTGGTTAACACCACTAGCGGGGCCTCACTGTCATATTTTATTATTAATTAAGATTGTAAATTATGATTACCAATTCAACATAATGTACATAACAGTTATAGATTATTTGCGTAACAATTGAGATAATAATAATGTGTACATTATATACAGATGAATTTGTGAAATCAAGTACACATTTGGGGCCTCATTTGTACAAAACACGGGGCCTCACATACATGTTTTATTGGTTTTTATATAGGTGGTCAACTTGATGTGCAACAATGCTATGTTTGGTGATTTATATTGCAGTACCCTGTGTGTGACCTATTCATACCTATCTATTTTTGTTTATACTCGCTACCATTTCCATTTAAAGTCTGCTTGTGTTTACCGCTTGTTTACGGCCGGTGGGTGGGGTATGGTCATGTCCGTAGCTGGGTGAATATTTGATTAGGTGTCACTCTGTGTCCATGTCTATTAAATATAAGATGCAATACATATTTCGTTTGTCCTGTTTTAAAAAATGTTGTTGCAATCTTAAATTGACTTTGTCCCATACTTGTTTCGTGCAAACAAATCGCATTTACTGATTTGGAGGAACATTTGTTGCACTGACCCCCCTAATTTGCGTAACGGTGGCGTGTCCGGAAACGACGGTGTGACTTTTCAAAGCAGTATTAAACAACAACTAGATCGATTTAAAAGAGAAGTGTATTGCAGAATATAACAACACATGTATAATAATTGCAAAACAACATTGCTTATTGATAAACACATATTTGTTGATAAATTACAAGGTTTTTAAAATGTGTCCGTAATTTTGTTTTTCGACACCGTTACGTGTTTCAGTCATGATACTTCGGTACGGTTAGGTACGGCATTTTTCATTTTTTCCGTACACGAAACGTCCTTTTATCGTCTACTAGCAAGCGCCTACGTCAATCGTGAAACTTCGACAAATTTCGTGTATCTTCGGTAAATGTGAAAGTTAGGTTTATTGTCTGTCGACACCGTTCATCTTTTTCCTTGACAGTTTGCGGATATACAATTAATTTCACTGCACAATAAAATTAGTATCATGATTTTGAGTAATATGAGAAATCAGGCACATGTTTAGCTATAGAAACACGCCGAATACACGCGTTTAA
Source organism: Spisula subtruncata (assembly GCA_963678985.1). Classification (NCBI taxonomy): domain Eukaryota; kingdom Metazoa; phylum Mollusca; class Bivalvia; order Venerida; family Mactridae; genus Spisula; species Spisula subtruncata. Next base: position 65,226,982 of record OY787660.1, read on the forward strand.
AGAGTAATTGTCGACACCGTTACGCGTCGACACCGTTACATTTCGTGTCAACACCGTTACGTTTTGTAACGGTGTTGACGTTTTGTAACGGTGTCGAGCATGCATATACGGTCTTTGGTATGCATGTCAACACCGTTACGACGTATGGAATCGCCAGTAGTTATGTTCAAACACCAACTAGACTTTTACAAGTAAGTACATCTGTTTGAGTATGTACCAAGTACATATTGGCAGAAAAACCGGGTTTGACTACACTAAAATGAGAAATTCTAGAGAAATAGAAAGTTTTTTATTATGAAAAAACATGACTTCACACCGTTACGCAAAATTCTACTAGATATGCACCATAACTTCTGTTTTTCTTTAATGTATCGTTTGGTATCCATTTTGTTTGTTGGCGTTTGATAGAGTTAAGGGTTTAATAGTTGATGATCGTGAAAATAAGACAGTTTGAAATGTGTTTGTCCGTAACGGTGTGGACATTTTCAGTTCTTGCGGCCTGATAAATATCACGATACAAGTGTCATCTTTCATTCATTTACTCGGCAAAAGCTTGAGAATTACCTTCATACATGTATCACTTGTACTGACTATCAAAGAAAGTGCTTTGAGCACATTCATTTCTCAGTTCTTTTGAAACCCAAATGACACCTAATCAAATATTCACCCAGCTTAGTAGTCTATTTTAGTGTTATTATTCTGTGTCAGGATACGATCTTAGACACATTTCATAATATTTATAGTTTTAGTACTGACCAGGTTATTGCCACGTTCCCATATCGTTCATTTAGGCTGTTATAACGTATATTTATCTTCGTAAATGTACATGTTGTTGTCATTTAATTAAACCGGACGTGACGTAGTATCGCGCGTGCGCGTGCGCTTTTATTGTACTCAGCGTTTGTTTACGTTGTGAAATTACGATTTCCTGCATCTGTCAAACTTGTTTGTTTGCTTTTTCTACATTTGGAAAAGGTCATCTTTTAGGTAATTTGTTGTATTAGATGTTTTTACGTATATTTATAGCCAAATTTAACTGATGTTCATTCATAATAAGGTTTTTTATCGCAGAATTCTGGCGGAATTCTGCGTATCTTCCGCGACATTCCGCCGATCCTGCAATATTTCTGCAGTCGGCGGAATTCCGCGGATGCGGAATTCGAGGGTATAAAAGGGAAAATTCTTTGTTATTTGGCAGATCAGATTTGACTTTCTCAGGGTTAGGACATATTTTCATTTTATTTCGGATTAAGTTTGGCTATTTATCTGCTTTAATTATCTATTGAATTGAGTCATTGGCTTAGCTTATTCATTATTATTGTAGTATTTTAGGACCCTTATTGAGTATTTCTATTGGATAGAACTTTCGCATTTCTAGACTATTTACTGATATAACATTGAATAAATTCAGTCGTAATTACAGTCATTCTTTCGTTTGTCGTTCATTTCTTTATTATATTTAATTATTATTTGATAAACTGTGTCGGCGACTTGCCTCCACGCAGACTGACCTAGTGTGGTCGCGACATACGTTTTCTGGTGGCAGCGGTTAAAACTTAAATATTTTTGAATTAGTATTTTTATTCAGATAGTACATTTTCTGCTTTAAAATTTATTAAATCCATCTTCTAGTGGCATTATTGTATGTATATTAAATACTGTTTTTAGGGTCTGGTCTCAATTTTTTTTATTAAGGTGGAATACATAGAGTGTTTGTGCAATCAGCTGTACCTCTATTGACTCTCTTTGTTTTTATATAGTATTCCATGATGAATATGGAAAGAGAAGGAGTAAGAACAAGGCATAAGGCCAGAAAAGAATATAACAGTGATTGTGGTACCGAAACTGATAAGAATGATGCACAGAGTAGTGATATGAATACTGCCGCTGGTGATCAAAATAGTGTACATGGTACACACAGTAATATGTGTATTGATACACAGGGTACAGAGGGTGATTTATGTAACAGTACACATGGTACACAGAATGATACGAGTAATCATAGAAATAGTGTTGATACACAGAAACAGCAATTTGATATAGCATTAGCAATGACCCAGATACAGACACAAGTGTCAAATATTGAACATTCATTGCATAACAAGGTGTCAAATTTAGAATTATCTCTAAATAGTGTCACACAGGAACTAAATCATGCACTGCAAAACATGCAGAACAGAAACAGAAATAACATTTCACATTTACCTTCTAATAGAAGTAATAGACATAATTATAGACATAGTAGTTCGGACTATAGTTCTGATAGTAGTATTGAGAGGGAAACTGTGGCAAGACAGTCACATACACAAACATACGCACATAATAATCACAGGGCTAAGCATAATCCCAAATTACCTCCCTTTACTGGAAAAGAAACTTGGACAGTTTGGTTTAATAGGTTTGAGGATGTTGGTAAGAGGCAAAATTGGTCTAATGATGAAAAATTAGATGAGCTATTACCCAGACTACAAGGTGTAGCTGGAGATTTCGTATATGGTCAATTGTCGGAACGGGTCAGGTCTAGTTACAAATCCTTATGTAAGGAACTGTCTAGTAGATTTAGAATTGTTGAAACAGCAAAAACATTCTGGATGAAATTTACTAACAGGAACCAAAATCAGGGTGAGACTGTGGAAGAATACGCCGCAGAACTCAAGAGATTATATGACAAAGCTCACGCTAATAGAGATAACAAAACAAGACAGGAAGATTTATTAAGGCGATTCATGGATGGCATGATTGATGAAAAGGCTAGATTTCATGTTGAGTTCGTTAAAGAACCAAAAGATATTGATGAAGCTGTATATGCTATTGTTTGTTTCCAAGAAACAAAACAAAGAAATCATAAAGTAAGCACTTATCAAAATGACATAAGAGTCACAGAACACATCAATGACAGTAATGATATATTAAGCTGTTCTGATGATGAGACATACAATGCTAGAGCAGTACCAGGTAAAAACAGACACAAAACTATCAGACAAGACAGTAGCACTAACACACTACAAAACACTGATGTTTTAAACACAGCAAAAGTATTAGAGATAATACGGTCCGAGTTAGGCTCAATGACACAAAACACACACTCCCCACAGGAAAATGGGCAGTCAAATGGTTATAATAGGCCATATTATAGACGTGACCAACAAAGGAATAACAGATTCCAAGGCAACAATAAAAGCTGTTTTAATTGCGGAGATCCAAATCATTTTATACGCAATTGCCCTAAACTACAAACAACAGACACACAAATGCAACAGTCAAGCAACAATTCCCAACATTTAAACTAGCAATGACACACTCTAGGGATCTGAGCAGTGTCAAATGTAAAAATGGTCTCAATGAAACAGAATGTTATGTAAAGGGTGATGAAGAAAGTATTGTTAAGAGCGATGTTGAAAGTGATGTTGAAAGCGACGTTGAAAGTGATGTTGAAAGTAATGTAGAGGGTGATATAGAAATTGACATACATAGTAGCAGTCCTGCTAATAATGTAGAAAGTTACATTAAAAGTGACGTAGTTGTTGAAGAAAGTGAGATAGAGGGTGAGATAGAAAGTGATATGAAAACGCCAATACGGAGAGGATTTCCATGCTCCGATACAATATACATACAGGGCGCAATTCAAGGCGTAGCAACACAATTTGTATTAGACACTGGTGCACAGAAAACTGTAATATCAGAGAAAATATATGATTTAATAGATGTATCAGATAGACCAAAATTGTACAAGAAAGGCAACTTAGTACATGCAGGTGGTGATCCACTACAATGTAAAGGAACATGCCTAGCTGATATAACTCTGGACACAATTAGATTGAAATCAGAAGTAATTGTCGCAAAAATCAAAGATGATGCTTTGTTAGGGATGGACATTCTTAATTATAATGGCAAACCAGTAGACATAATACTTAGTAAGAACAAAATAGTACTAGATGGACAGGACATTAAGTGTGATAGCTTTCACAAAACACAAATCAGGCAGGTTCATGCTGCTGATCATTATGAGATCCAAGGTCTCACAGAACAAATCATAGATGTATTCATTGATCGAGAAGAATCAGATGATAATTTACAGTCAAGTACGGTATTAATCGAGCCTTCAAGTAGCTTTAAGGAAAATTTTCCTTTAATGATGGCTGCAAGTCTAGCTGATATTAATGAGAGTCCCACAGCAAAAGTCAGAATAATGAATCCGTTCAAAAACACAATCTCTATAAATCAAGATACACACATAGGCACAGCTGAATTTATCACAGAACAGCCTATAGTAGTTTTAGAAAGTGAGAATGAAAATGATGCTAACAAGTTCCATGCGACTAAACGCTTACAATTGGGTCAAGATACAGAACACACTGTAACAAGACAGATAAATCACAGTGATAAAGTGAACATTACAGATAATGGCATAAGTATAACAGAGGTATGCAAAAATATACCAGAACACTTACAATCACTGTATACACAGTCAAGTAAAGACAAAACTCATAATGAAAAGTTACAGTTAGCAAACTTACTGATAGAGTATAACGATGTATTCTCTAAAAATGATACTGATCTAGGCAAGACAAAACTAGCAGAACACATTATTGATACAGGTGATTCAAAACCTCTCAAACAACCATTTCGTCGCGTACCGTTGGCATATGCAGACGAAGAAAAGAAAGCTATTGACAAAATGCTCAATCAAGGCGTAATAAGGACATCAAATAGCCCATGGGCTAGTCCACTATTATTAACGCGGAAGAAAGATGGAAGTTTCAGACCCTGCATTGACTATAGACGCGTAAATAAAGTTACGAAATGTGATGCGTTTCCTATTCCGAAAGTTGACGAATGTATTGATTCAGTACAAGGTGCTACATCATTTAGTACACTTGATCTTCTATCGGGTTACCATCAAGTTCCCGTGCACGAGGGAGATATTCCTAAAACAGCATTCTGTACAAAGTATGGGTTGTTTGAATTTTTAGTGACACCATTTGGAATGAAAAATAGTGGTGCAACTTTTCAAAGAGCTATGGAATTAGCACTTTAAGGTCTACAGTGGTACATATGTATCATTTACATTGATGATATCATCGTTTTCGCCAAATCATTTAATGAGCACATAGAGCGATTAAGAACCGTATTTGCTCGATTAAGAGATGCAAATCTCAAGCTTAAGGCAAAGAAGTGTGATCTGTTAAAACCGGAAGTTACATTTCTCGGACATAGAGTCAGCGCTAAGGGTGTACGTCCCGACCCAAACAATATCGCTAAAGTACTTGAATGGGAAAGACCCAAAAACGCAACAGAGGTTAGACAATTTCTAGGTCTATGCTCTTACTATAGAAAATATGTAAGACAATTTAGTTCTATAGCGAAACCGCTAAATGACCTTACGAAAAATGATAGTGCATTGATTTGGAACAATGACTGTCAAATAGCATTTAACAGACTCAAGGGAGCTCTGACAAGTCCCGACATCATGTCACTTCCAAATTGTACTGACACATTTGTGTTAGATGTTGACGCATGTGACTTCGGTATAGGAGCCGTGCTAAATCAGATACAAAACGGTGAAGAAAAGGTTATCGCATATGCAAGTCGGTCATTAAACAAAGCTGAGCAAAATTATTGTGTAACCGAGCGTGAATTGCTAGCAATACGTTATTTTACTGAATACTTCAGACACTATCTGTTAGGCAGAGAATTTCTGGTTAGATCTGATCACTTAGCATTAAAGTACATGTTCAGTTTCAAATCACCGAAAGGCAGAATTGCTAGATGGTTAGAAATACTATCTGAGTACAACTTTACTATTGAACATCGCAAAGGTATCAAACATGGGAATGGCGATGGTATGTCACGCTGTCCGAATCCCAAAGATTGCACATGCAATGATATAGATACAGAAATAGCATTAAAATGCGGTCCTTGTGATAAATGTATGAAACGTGCAGAACAAATGGAATCAAGCATGTTATATAAGCAGTACAAACAGAATATCACAAACACAAATAAGATCAGTCAGTTAAGGTCGGTACTCAATGGTGAAGTGAAAACAGGGAACACAAAATGTAATGTAACACACACACTCACAAATGGATGGTTTTACTTATTAACCATAATTATGTGTGCAAGTTCAGTACTGATGTCAAGTTTGACGAATATAGTTAATACTTGCAGCAAGATAGTTAAACAATACCGAGATTACTGTAGAGTAATTGTGGGGACATTACTGAATGAAACAAAGTTATTTGCTAACAGGCAAATCATACATTTAACTAGAAATGTAAAAAGCATCTGTCGTCACATCACTTGTGATGAAACTGGATTCATGCTAGACTTAATACCATGGTCAAATGGTTATAGCATAAGAGATATCCAAGAATTACAGAAATCTGATCCAGATTTAGGACCGATATATAGATGGGTAGAAAGCAAAGAGAAACCCTCTATTAAAACCATTAGTGCATCTAGTCCAGCAGTTAGACATTATATTCTGTGTTGGGACGCACTACAGTTGAAGAACGGTATACTGTTCCGGAAATATGATAAGAAAAATGGAACAGGGTCATTTTTACAAATGCTTACACCAAGCAGTTTGCAGAATGATGTAATGCATCAGATGCATAACAGTTTATTAGCTGGTCATTTGGGACAAAAGAAGACCAGGGAAAAAGTTCTTCAACGGTATTATTGGTTTGGAGTTAGAGAGAGTATAAATCTATGGGTACTACAATGTGATAATTGTGGAGCCAATAAACAACCATCCAAAAATCCCAAAGCTCCTCTTGGAAGTATACCAGTGGGTGCACCTTTAGACAGACTTTGTACTGATTTATTAGGGCCTTTCCCAATAACGCCTAGGAAAAATAAATATGTCTTGGTAGTTACAGACCATTTTAGTAAATGGACTGAGATATTTGCAGTACCTGATCAAAGTGCTCAGACCACAGCAAGAGTAATACTTAATGAAGTAATTGCTAGATTTGGTTCACCATTAATAGTACATAGTGACAAGGGTGCCAATTATGAAAGCAAAATATTCACTGAACTTTGTAATATGCTAGAAATTAGAAAAACAAGAACTAGTACTAGAAACCCTAAATGCAATGGTCAAGCTGAACGGTTCATGAAAACTCTTACCAGAATGATAAGAGCATATCTTAAGAATGAACAGACAGACTGGGATTTAAATTTAGGTTGTTTAGCAGCTGCATATAGAGCTACCCCTAATGAGAGCACTAAACTCACACCAAACCTCCTTATGTTAGGGAGAGAAGTCAGATTACCAGCTGAAATAGCATTTGGTAACATAACAGGTACTAGTACCCAAGAAAAAATTAGGTCATATGGCGAGTATGTTGATAAACTCAGAAGTAAATTGGGTAAAGCTCACCAAGTATGTAGGGAAAACCTGAAATGTAATACAAAGCGTCAAAAAGAGTTATACGATGCAAATCAGTCATGTACTTTGTACAAGAAAGGTGATATTGTATGGCATTTGCAAAATCCTAGGAAGGCAAATGTTTGTCCCAAACTAGTAATGCCATATACTGGACCATTTCTGGTAACAGATAAACTGAATAATCAGAACTACAAGGTGCAATTTTCCAAGTGTGGAAAATCACAAATAATACACCATGACAAGGTGAAGCTATACAGGGGAGATAATCCTCCGAAATGGGTAGTTAAACAAAGAGAGTTAATTTTAAGTACTACTGATACTGTGTAAAGCATCCTATGTTGAGAACTATGTCCCATTTTTTTTATGACTTATTGTAAAGTAATGAGTTGCTTTATATATTAACTCAATGTAATGGATATTTATGAAAATTACGAAAACTTGTATTAGTATTTTTCGTTTACTAGTACATTTAGAACACATAGAAGATGGATTTTCTATTTTGTATATGATATTATGAGGATAAAATTTTGAGCCAAAATGTGTGTATTTATTTATGTATATATGTGCGTGTATAATAATATGATATTTATAAGACAGAGGCAAAGATATTATAGAATATGTGAATCCGTTCATTCACCTGATAACAGGTAAAACCATGAATCAATGATTTTATGATATTTACTGACCCAGCAGTAAAATATTTTTTTTTATCTTATAACTTCAGGATGTATAGCAATACACGACCAATTGTGACAATGAGTGGTTCTAAACCTGTTGCCAACACAAGAGGCAGAGTGTATAAGTGTACGAGGTGTACTACCAACGTGTTTCATGGGGAGCGTTCGAAAGTGTTATCACACTTCTACAGAAAGCACGTCGCTATTGACATGGTCCCATTTTACTGCAGCATCTGCAAATTCATTTCAACATCTAAAACAGAGTTGGAGAACCACACCAACAGCAGAGTTTACCCAGCTCATCAGGCAACTGTTGATGCCATGCTTGCAAATAACGAAATCGTCAATGAGCCTGACAGTCTTCTCCAAAATCTGAAGCACTATCTGGTTACAGAGAACGACGTATTACGGTTAAGTAAAGAGGATAGTGATAGGTATTTTGTTTCTAGGAAACGTGGTCCTTCTAGTGCTGCTGTTGCTAGAGACATTATTTCTGAAGCTGCTTTCAGCTGTGGGTTGGATTGTGCGTCAGATGCTGGCACTGAGCACATCCTCCCGACCATATTAAACGGTGCTCAGTTGTCTCCTTTCAGTTTAACTGACCACGATCACTTTATTGCCATGAAGGCTTGTCCTAAATCTAGCAGCAGCAGCAGTCTTTCTTCGTCGTCGTCATCCTCTTCCTCTTCCTCCTCTTCCTCCTCTTCTTCCTCTTCTTCCTCTTCTTCCTCTTCTGAAACTTTGCTTTCCTCTGCAGCACCTCTTGCATCCTCGTCCGCACTTCCTTTGCTACCCTCTTCAGCACTTCCTTTGCCATCCTCTTCGGCTGTCGTTCCATCCTCCTCTTCTGTTCTAGAACCGGCTACTTCGGCATCTTGCCCCAATTGTCTTGCTAGAGAATCAGATATTTCTATTCTCAAAAATGATGTCCACACTATGGGGATAGTGATGGAGCAGTTCTTGTCTGAACTTAAAGAGATTAAAGGCATGTTGCCGAAAAATAAATGTAATGTTAGCGTTGGTTGTCAGACCCAAAATACATGTATTAGCAATGAGAACAGGCATTATGCTGGTAGTAGATTTTGTCAGAAGCCTTATCAGAGGCCATGTCCTAGGCCGTTTGAGAAAAGAAGTTTAAACACACATATCAGATTCTAAATCTGTTTGTACCGTCAAAAAAAAAAAAAAAAAAAAAAAAAAAAACATCAAAAAAAAAAATTATAATTATTATTACATAAATACTAGTGCTTAGATACGCACACTATTTTATTGTTTAAACAATTAAACAACATTTCTTTATATTGGTTTTATAACCAATTCGCACATCAGTTACTTATCAGTACTGTTTGGTCTCATTACTTCGACTTCAAGTGCTTGTTACTTAAGAATAAGAATATGTTAGAATAGAATAGAATAGTATAAATCTGCCTCAATATTATTATATACATACACTGCATATATTTTATGCGCATATACTCATTTGTAACACTATATGTGTTATATTGTTATCAGTTTACAATACTGATTAAGTTCATTTTTTTTAAAGTTAGTAATACGGGCGAGGTATTAAAAGTACATCTTCTGATATTTTATTCATACAGTGGTTATGGGTACACTATTTTTATTATGGTAATATGGTTGAAGTATTAAGGGAATACTGTCTAATACAGGTGATGTAACCTAGTATATTGTGAAGTGATACCATTTGTGTATTTGGATACAATGGGTGTATTGAGGAACATGACTCAGTAATACAAGGGAGGTATTATGGTATATTATGTGTTAATACAATGTGTGTATTTATGGAACATGACTCAGTAATACAAGTGAGGTATTACGGTATATCATGTGTTGATACAATTTGTGTATTTATGGAACATAACTCAGTAATACAAGGGAGGTATTATGGTATATCATGTGTTGATACAATTTGCGTATTTATATAATACAAGTGATGTATTATGGTAAATTATGTGGTCATACAATTTGTGTATTAACTTCACAATATCTAGCAGCACTGTTGTTGAATAATGGTAGATTTTATCGGTGGAACAAATAATATATTATAGATGTACCAAGTGGTAATATAATACGGGTGGTGTATTATGGTAGTATTTATAGAATATCAGAAATGTAATGAGAAAAGAATTGTGGATATTATTGTAGATCCTTTACCAGACAAATACTATTTGTTTTGTTGGTGGTTTTTTTTGTTTTGTTTTTTTGTTTTTTTTGGATGCAATTGCCTGGACAAGTTTGGTGAAACTTGCTGTTTTTACACTTAAAATTACTTCACAATTGATTGTTAATGAGCAGGATGCTCAACGTTGTCATAGCTTGATACATGTGAAATTGTTAAGGGAAACTTGTAATAACTATTGCTGCCTTTTGTTCAGTAATTTTATTGATGCAATTGTGTAATGTACTGTTGGGCGCAACAGTTGCTGTATGTAGTTGATGATTATACATTATACATGTATAAGTTTGAGATTGTCCAACATTTACTTGACACATTTTAAGGAATATTGTGTATGACTTACATTGTATGTTAAATAGTTAAATATTTATTGCATGCAGTATTTTAAGAAGGTAAATTTTTGTCCAATATGTTTGTTATGTATTATTCAAGAATGCAATTGTCTGATGTAGTGTGCAATGAAGACTGTTAAATATGTTATATATTTGCTGATCCTGCATTCTGTGATATAATATTGTGTAATGTTTCATTAATGTTAAATACTGTTAAATATGTTAGATATTTGTTTAGACTGTGATCTTTGATATTGTAATTGCGGAACATTTCATAAATGTTAAATATGTTGAATATTCTTTTGTTCATTAACATTGTTTAGGCTGTAATGGATTGATATTATGCAATTTTAACTTGTTACTGTAACTATTGTACATGGGAACTGGCTTATTTTTATAAGTAACATGATGTTAACTTATTCGCAACCTCTTTTTGTTAATTTCTATTAACTCAGTACTCCTTAAATTGATAATTTTGATTTTACCGTAAAGTGTGTAATTTTTGCAATGGTTTAATTTGGTTTCTTTTTGTGAGGACACAAATGTTTAAAGGGGAGGGTAATGCAGTACCCTGTGTGTGACCTATTCATACCTATCTATTTTTGTTTATACTCGCTACCATTTCCATTTAAAGTCTGCTTGTGTTTACCGCTTGTTTACGGCCGGTGGGTGGGGTATGGTCATGTCCGTAGCTTAGTAGTCTATTTTAGTGTTATTATTCTGTGTCAGGATACGATCTTAGACACATTTCATAATATTTATAGTTTTAGTACTGACCAGGTTATTGCCACGTTCCCATATCGTTCATTTAGGCTGTTATAACGTATATTTATCTTCGTAAATGTACATGTTGTTGTCATTTAATTAAACCGGACGTGACGTAGTATCGCGCGTGCGCGTGCGCTTTTATTGTACTCAGCGTTTGTTTACGTTGTGAAATTACGATTTCCTGCATCTGTCAAACTTGTTTGTTTGCTTTTTCTACATTTGGAAAAGGTCATCTTTTAGGTAATTTGTTGTATTAGATGTTTTTACGTATATTTATAGCCAAATTTAACTGATGTTCATTCATAATAAGGTTTTTTATCGCAGAATTCTGGCGGAATTCTGCGTATCTTCCGCGACATTCCGCCGATCCTGCAATATTTCTGCAGTCGGCGGAATTCCGCGGATGCGGAATTCGAGGGTATAAAAGGGAAAATTCTTTGTTATTTGGCAGATCAGATTTGACTTTCTCAGGGTTAGGACATATTTTCATTTTATTTCGGATTAAGTTTGGCTATTTATCTGCTTTAATTATCTATTGAATTGAGTCATTGGCTTAGCTTATTCATTATTATTGTAGTATTTTAGGACCCTTATTGAGTATTTCTATTGGATAGAACTTTCGCATTTCTAGACTATTTACTGATATAACATTGAATAAATTCAGTCGTAATTACAGTCATTCTTTCGTTTGTCGTTCATTTCTTTATTATATTTAATTATTATTTGATAAACTGTGTCGGCGACTTGCCTCCACGCAGACTGACCTAGTGTGGTCGCGACAATATACATAATGTGAACATCCATATGCTCTTATTTTATTTTTCCTGAATTCGGGCCTCATTTTGTGTTAAAACCACCAATGGGGCCTCTATTCCAAGTTTTATTATTACAAAAAGCTGCAGATTTCAAGCACTCACATTAATCACTCTATATTTTATAACTCAATTTGTTTTGCTTTACAATCAGGAAAATAATCATGTATTTATACTGACGGGTAGGTGGAGATATTCTCATACACTTTCGGGGCCTCATTTGGGCAGGAGACAGGGCCTCTCATGGTTGTCTCCTTGGATTTTTTTCATCAGACTGACTTATAGAGCAACAGTGCCAAATTGCGTGCTTTATACACCATGTGAACATTCATGGCTCTTACAACCCTGAGTTTATTATTTAGTTTTTTATTTTCCCGAATTCGGGCCTCATTTTTTGTTTTAACCATTAGCAGGGCCTCATTTTAGTGTTTATGTATACCAAAATGCAATATATTTCAAATGTCACCATTAATCATAATATTTAACAAGATTTCATATGTTTTGCTTCGCAATCAGATGAAAAAAACATATATTTCTACCAGGGAGTATGTGCACACTGAGGTACCCCTTTGGGGCCTCATTTCAGCAGGAGACAGGGCCTCGATCGAGTGTCTCTTTGGATTTTTTTTATCAGACTGACTTATACTACAACTGTGCCAAATTTGGTGCTTTATACACCTTGTGAACATCCATGGCTCTTACAACCCAGAGTATGGCCATGTACATGGAAACATATGGCTCACAGGTCGCTATAATGCCAGACTGGTCAGTGATAACAGAGGATAGAAGATGAGAGGCAAAGTTCCTGATGCAGACATCCCTTTTGATCAGATGAGTAAAACTAGCAGCTGGAAGAAAGGTACATGGTTCCATTGCTTTAACCAGGTTTGAAATTCCCATGCTGGGTGAGAATATTGTCAGCTGATGATATATCTACCGTAAGCTCAAAATCACAGGTGATCATATCCCTTGTATATAATAAACTAATGCAGATCTATACACCATTCTGACTCAAATTATTAAAAATACCAAACAACCCGCTATGGCATGACTCAGCAAAAGAGGCGCTCTACATATACATACAATGTCGGACATCGCAGAAGTTATGGGTCCGAATCAATAATAACAGTCTCAGACAGCCACAAGTGCTAATTTCACAGACGTGGTTTGGTGACTCAAACTCTGCTCTTATGTAATAATCTCTTTGTCGTTCTTCCAGTATAGCAAAAGGTCAACTACAATGTACACATGTTTATACATCGCAGGCTCGTAAGTACTACTTACGGCCTTATAAGACATGCATATTTAAAATCAGCATCACAAGGCGCTTCTTATGAGCATATTGTCATTAAAATCGTAACCGCTTATTTTACCAGTGGTAAAGCGTAATTTTCGGACTGTTTTTTTTTCTTGTTGTTTCTTTTTCTCCAAAATATCAATTTTGTACTTACGACCTTCTCATTCTAAGCCAAACATTTTTAAATGTAACTGTTTATGCATAATAATTCTCATGTTATACTCATCGTTACCAAGCAAAAAATGAATTCTGACAAAAAAAGAGTCTTCAACTTATAGACATTGTTATCACATATCAGTGTTTACATGCTTCAAAGTCAAGAAATAATTTACATTGTCATAATTTAGTTGATAACTGGCATTAATGATTATTAAAGCTCATTATTTAATGCACAATTTGACACTTAAAATCCTGATAGTCTTGCTAGGCATTTGAATAGTATATCTTTCCTTTTATGATCATTTTTCAAAATGTCTGTGAAATTGTTCTTCCTAGATCATGTTTGCAAATTTCTGTGAAATTACTTTAACACATTAATCATTTAATGATTTCCGGTAAAATTGTTTTGATCAATCTTGAAATTTGTAATATTTTCTTTCATGATGACAGTATCAAAGCAAAGTTATCTAAAGGCTTATCAGATAAACTTTTCTCGATAAATGATGATTGCTGTCGTTAGTGGACTAACTCTAGTGTAGGTCAGTGAATGCAGCGTGAACATACGTAACGATGTAGTTCATTGTGACAATTAGCATATCTAATATAACAAGAGGAGGGAAGTGATCAGGGCCAGCGACCCTGCCACGTAAAATGAGCCAGCTGCAGAAACCTTGACCAAAGAACATGTCAGTGGAAGAAGTATCAACAAATATATGAAACAAGACACCAATGGTTTAGACGAAACATATTGAAGAGCAAAACGCGGGCTTCAACGGGGTTATCAATGATTGAGGCGGAGAAATAAGCTAAACACAGTCATGAACAAGTAGAGAGGGGGTCATTGAATGCAGCCTTACGCCCCACCGGGGACGAAGAGGGTAAGTACATGCAAGTCACCAGGCTTAAAGTATTTTAAGCATAAAGTACAATGTGTGAATGCTTTAAATGGCTTACCAAAGGCAAAAGTATGTGTGGGCATATATAGATTTGTCCGTCGGTCTGTCCGTAAAGGCTCCTTCATTTCTTTCAGAAAGGTATGCGTACTGTTTCTGTCGAGTATTGTATTGTGTGTTGTCTATGTGATGCGAGGTTGTCTATGTGATGCAAGGTTGTCTTTGTGATGTGAGGTTGTCTATGTGATGCGAGGTTGTCTTCGTTCATTGACTCATTGTTCAGTTGTGTTCCGTTCGTGATCTGCTGTTTCAGTTTAATTGCTTGCTTGCAACCATATCTTTTTGTCAAAATTTATTAAAGAGCAACGTTTCCAGTTTACAAGACCTTCATCATGGTTATTTTCGTTGTAATGTTAATAGCTAATCGAAGGCAAATTGTGTGTACACAAATAGATTTGTCCGTCAGTCTGTCTGTTAAGGCACTATCATTTCTTTCAGAAATGTATTTGTGATGCTGCCGAGTCGTATGTTGTCCTTGCTTGTGTTGGTTGTCATTGTACATTAATTAATTGTTCTGTTTTGTACATTTCGATGTTTTCCGACGTATCTGTTTGGTACTGCCTTCGCTGGTCTCCTCTGTTGACCTACTGGGTTATTTTAGTAAGTTGACATTTTTTCTAAAACAATGGTATTTCAAGTTGTAATTACTTAGTATACCAATTTTCGAGAGCTGTTCAGCCGTTCAACCACCCTTTGACATTTTAACGTTCCATGGTCATTGGACTACCTAATGAAACCTACATTTGAGTCTCCGTGGGAAGACTATTTCTCTCCTGTGAATATGGCATCTAACATCGATCAGCGGCGCCCAGGCATAGAAACGGCCCTCACATGAACCAATTTACACCTTGGTGGAGTGGAGCATGTGGGTTATGCTTGCTCGGAGAAATTAACCAGTGGTCCAGACAAGGATTGATCCCGGAACCACTCGATCCCGAAGCGCGCGCCCTACCTCTAGGTCACCATTTTAAGAAAACCAGTACCAGAAAAAAACTTAGATAGGAAAATGTAGAAACTGTAAGCATACTTTGTGAATGCCCTATGCGTCACGATGGCGTTGACGCAAATTGCTTGCGTCTTTTTAAAAAAGTTCGAATAACGATCGCAAGTTGTTGCGTTACATTGACGTAAACATATCGAATATTAAACATGGGTAGGACCACAATGTACGTACATGTATCAAGTACCGGTACACAGAAAGGGTAGAAAATGAGGGGATAACCTTTAAGAATAAACTGATGCGTAGGAAGTGTTTAAACTTTATATGTGTAATAAGAACATGGAAAGAAAATGCCAACCAGTAAAGTGCATCATGGCGTACACGGTACTTATTGAATATGTCAAATATGTGCTAATAAACTACATTTTTGTATATGTCTAAACATGGTTGATTTTAGGCCTTCAAAAGAAACGACGTACATATATTTATTAATGACCTCTTATATGCTCAAAAATATTCCGGAGATTTCCTTGTGACGAAGACATTTGTGAAAAATACCAGAACTAATTGTACGCCCTTGCATGGCAAAAGTGATGACAAATAGATGACGAAAGTGGTGAAATTCCAAAAGTGAATGATGCTGCAGACGTCTCCTTCCAAATGTGTGGACTTCATTTGTCAAATAGTTAGCGCCTTTATGAGTTTGAAAGCATTCCGTTCTGTTCATAGTTCCGTAACTGTAAACAAAGTTCTTAATTGATACCAAGCACCAAGCAGTCCTCGCACTGTTTTATTTTACTTAAAATTGCTCTATTAACTGTGGTACACGCTGCAAATAGCGAATACAGTACAGTGTAGCTTATGCCTCGCCCTTAGTTTACCTTCGATATATTTTTGAAAAAAGAAGACAAAAATACGAGCAAATGAACATGACTAATGTTGTCGCGGGAACTTTGGATGGTCATATCATCGAGTATTCTGATCACCTTGGTTTTTATCCAATGGAAAAATATTTACCGGAGACAAACGGAAATGGCTGGTAATAGAGGTGGGCTATAGACGATGCTTTGGCGTTGCTGTACATGCATGCTTGGATGAATATATTCGTATGCACGAGTACGCATATAATATTTTGCATAGTCCAGCTAGGGTAATCTGACAGGGACGTCATCGTCAACGCGTACCCAAAAGATTAAAACTATTGCTTAAACAGGTAGAGTTTAGTTTTTACACCGTATTAGTGGGTTGTTCCACTGCGTCACTGTATTTTCATCCTAACTTGACTGTATATAAGGTGTGGTTCGTATTATTTGTTACCATGTGACTGTCTTGTGGTTGATGTAGTTGGCCTAGTCAAAGTTTTGGTCCGTCGAAAAATAGGTACACCACAATGAAACGTCATCATTATGAACACGTGCACATGTTTTGCCCAGACTGACTATGAAGTTACTATGGTCATGATCATCTGTATAGTAGTTACCGTTGGTTTGTCATGAACTGGTATTACAGTAAACCCCGCCGCGAGGGCCATCTCAGTGTATCCGTAGAGAATACCTTTATGAAGCTGCCAATAATGGCTTTTGTGAAGAGGTTGTTGTTTCAAAGAGGTTAATTTTATAAGATATAAATTATAATTAAGCTTCGGGAAGTTTTGAAGGTGATATTACAGAGAGGTTGTTGCTCTACAAAGAGTCGTTCTGGACAGGTTTTGCTGTACGTGTGTATGCTTGCAGTGAATACAAACTTTTTGCTTTTCAGTCAACTCTTAGAGGCCTAGAGGTAGGGCGCACACTTCGGTGTCCAGATGTCTCGGGTTCAACCAAGTCTGGACCACTGGTAAATTTCTCAGAGCAAGAATAACCTACATGCTCTTCTCCACCAAGGCGTAAATTAGTATCTGTGAGGACCGTGTCTCTGGGCGCCGCAGATCGATGTTGGCTGCCACACCCACAGGTGTAAATAGTCTACCCAGAGAGACTCGAATGCATGTTTCATTAGGCAGCCCAATGAACAGGGGAAGAAGTTAAAATGTCATAGGCTGGTTGATCGGCTGAACTGCTGAAAATAGTCCTCGAAATTTGATACCTTCAGTATTCGTAAAAAATTTAACTGTATTTGGTATATGCGTCATCGAAAAAGGGGAGTTCACTTTCTAAACCTTTCACTTCCAATACACACATTTACTTCCCGTTGAGTCGTCTGTCCGTGATATACCACTTGTTCCAATCAAGCGCAAAAATAGTTCGAGGTATGGCTTGACTATTTTGACCTGAGCCTGACCTTTATGCAAGAATATATTACAAGGTTCTTGCTTTGAATACATCAATTTCCGCAAGCAAATCGTGCAATATTGGTATTTCAGATTTGTGTTTGTATTACATCTCGTCGAGCGTCTTCGTGATACTCCCCGATTATGAAAACATACACCCGGCGTTGTAAATGTAGACAATATATCGACTGTTAAATTATGCTAATCAATAGGTCAGGGTCGTGTCAATGTGGCCAAGCTATACATTTCATGTGATGCGAATCAACTAAAGACAAGCTTTCTTGGAAAAGATATTAAAACTTAAAAAATGTGATGTTGGGCAATTCACTTTCTTAGATCCTGGTTCATTTGGTAAGTTGAAACAACCCTAAATCCCTGATTTTACCAACAATGTTAATCAAAGCAACACAGCTCGAAACTAAACGAACACGTGTTGATATTTCAACCAGATCTGCAAAAAACGTACAGAAACGGAGTGAATCACAAAATTCAAGGGATAACGGAATTTCTTTTAAACGTAATAGCTTTTGTCATCATCACTGGTATGGTTGAAGAATCAGCATCTATAGATCACTTGAATCGTTTGCATGTATGGAAGGATTATATTTTTTCTACAATGCAAAGCATATATTCTTTATAAATTGATCAGTCAGCTTTCTGCTGAACCATGGCAGACATATCAGTTAGTGCCTCATTTTTCGGATTAGACGACAAGCGCGCTAACCACTGAGCTACTGAATACATTGTACATCAATGACTAGTTATTGCCGAAAACAGTGTCTGTAAATCAGCTATTTTTGTATAAAATCATTACGCATCTGGTGGCCATTGCCTAAGCAATTCGCTACGTAGCGCTTTCCATGGGAGATAATCCATGCCCCCTTTTCAATTGAACTGGAGGTAACTGAATGAAGGCGCTACGTAGTGCAGGTACATGTGCGTTATATTTCTGAGTAGCTAGTTGACGAAATGTTGCGATCGATTTATGGTATTTACCATAGAGCACCTTGAGCATGTGCAGTTATTATAATACACGCACACATAGCTGCAGGTGGTTCACGAAACTTGTCCTCATGCGTGGTTACACCAGCTTAAGTTATCCTGACCGTGTAGTACAACTGAACGACTAGTGTAACACTATTGCACTCTCCTTTCGGTGCTCGAAAGTTGTCCGCTTGTCATGCCACATGTGCGTCCAAATCACAGTGCACTAGATCTCTCTAGAGCGACCCTTGCCAGAGTAACGACCTCGAATAACGACATGTAAGCAACACATTGACTCCTGTTTGCGTCTCCTAATTTTCGCGTTCTTCAGTCTCCCGCGATGTCCGTATTAATAATGTTTTGAACACGTTCGCGGCTACTTTATTTCGCGAATCACGTTTTGCTACCACGTACGAAATAGTTTCTTGGTTTAAACTGTAACAGTTACTTTAAAGCAGATGCTTCTCCGTAGATACATGTATAGGGTCAACTGAACATGATGCAGTGCCAAAAGCTTACATGTATATACATGAATCTATACTAGTATAAGAATCTTATTATAAGAACTTCATAAAATAAGTGCATGTGTTTTCCGGCATTATGAAACTAACGTTACTGTTACAATCCCTCGCATTCTTGCGTTCAAGGTTGATAAAGTGTGTGTTTACAATGAAATGCGTAGAAAAGCTGAAGGGGCTTTCCCGAAAACGAGGGATGTTTATGTTTCTGTTAAAATCCTGATTTGCAATCCCATCGGAAATTAATATGATTTTATAAGTATTCAAAATCTATACTAGTATGTAATATCGTTGATTCAATTAAAGTTAATACCAGAGACGTAGCACAAACTATTGAGTACAACTGTAATTTCGCTGTAGTTAAATTTATTACCGATGACTTTATCATAAATTTTTAAATCATTACTGCGTTTGAATTTAAAAACATAAACAAAAAAACGCAGTCGCACATTTACGAACCCGGAAGCGGAAGTGAGCACTAGTGAATCATGAATTGGTTCCAGGAAAACTGGCGTTGTTACCTGGTGGATGTCGTGTATTACTAAACAAACAAACTAATAAAACAAACAGTCATAACGTTACGTAAATCCAAATCGGTGGTACATTTGTACTACAAACCTGGACCGGGGCACGCATCTAACTTGGTCATCGTCCGATCAATATAGAGAGTATAGCTTGGCGAATTTGACACGAACCTGACCTTTTCATTGGCATAATTTAACAGTCGATATCTTTTCATAGTCGGTGTGTATCACGAAGTCGCTCGAGATGTCACACAAACACAAAATTTAAACACCGATATTGCATGATTTGTTTACACCAGCCCGCTTAGCTCAGTCGGTAGAGCGCGAGAATAGTAGTCACTACTGATCTCGAGGTTGTGGGTTCGAATCTCGGGCTAGCCAACTAAAATCACTAATAGTCTTTCGGATGAGACTTAAAACCGAGGTCCCATGTATGGTGATATACACTGGCATGTAAAAGAACCAGGGATGCTTCTGGAATTGGGGCACTAAAAATACTAAAACTCTTCTGGGGGCCTCGCCCATATGGATTTCCAGTGGCGAGGATAAATAAGACCATTAAATAGATTTGTTTGCGAAAATTGACATATTCAAAGCAAGAACCTTAAAGATTCATCCATTAAGGCCAGGGGCCTTATTCACCGACGTTGTAAGACTGTAATTCAGACTTAGACTTAAAATCGACAACATTTAATTTATGATCACTGTCATTTCTTTGCAATACCGTTAAACCATGTGAAACTTTATCTGATCATTTGCTGTTACCCACTGAACATGTATACCAATTTATATCAAAATCAGTACATGTACATTTATAACAACATGAGAGCCAATAGAACATTTGGTATTGTTTACTCTATGTCTGAGTTTTAGGACGGACATCGTTCGGTCTTTGGCGCTCAGGTGAAGCGCAGCATCCGGTGACGTAACGGGGAATGTCTCTTGATTTTTGTATTGCCAATCGCCGAAGAGCGTCTGTATGATGCCTAGTCATCGAGTACTCGTCTGTCGTTCATGTAATTTGAGACCCATGCCAAAGGGTGCCAGAGCGAGTCGTGGATCAACAGACTGGTCAACAATGACTGTTGTCATGTGTCATTTTAAAGACGTGTCCATCTACTCTATGAAGTGCGCTTGTCCGCTACGCCCATGTCAAATTAAGATAAATTCAAGTTTCACGAGTATCTTTTCCCAGGTTCCTGCTTCATTGTCATAACATGTAGTTACAGAACTGAAACTCGAGATCGTCTTGTAAAGTCATTTAAGGGCGTAGCTAGAAATACAGTAAGATAGCCAATTGTTTGTACATTGGTGCATTTTTGTGTCTCATTGATAGTTCAAACGAGGGCGTGATGATCAAAGTCAGCAAAAAGGGCCCACACGGTGCAGTATTGTGGTTATCGCACTATTTTCAGGTGGAGTATATAAAACCGTTATCGCAATATTTTCCCGCCATGACTACGATACGAAATTAATATTTAAATGAGAAGCTACTTTTAAATGAACAATAAATATTAAAAAAAATTATACGTAGCACACGAAATTCGGTAGATTGGTACCAAGATCACCCAAATGTAAATGTGGCCCTGAGAACAAAAGTTAAGTGCTTATTCATTTAAGACTTAAGTGCCAGTTTACAGTTCCCGTCTTGTGATATATTCA
Organism: Spisula subtruncata; assembly: GCA_963678985.1. Taxonomy (NCBI): domain Eukaryota; kingdom Metazoa; phylum Mollusca; class Bivalvia; order Venerida; family Mactridae; genus Spisula; species Spisula subtruncata. The sequence goes on from OY787660.1 coordinate 65,248,470, forward strand.
AACTTATGTGTGACTAACAAATCCCCAAAATACGGATCTTCGTTTTAACTTCCAACAAGTCAGCGATAATTTAACGGGAATACATCTTCATCTGCTTTTTTGGGCTATAAAATACCCATTAACACGAACCGGAAGTAATCGGTTAGTCAGCGTCTTTAATAATAAAGCATAGCCATATTATCTAATACTCACATGGTTAAGCTTTATGTAATTTATCATGTATGCCAATGTTCTAGATTTGTTTTCTTATTGCAACATATTTCATTTAGTCACGAAACAAACCTATTTTGAATGCAAAATAAAAGCAATTACATCGCGACTGGTATTCACATAAGATCTTTAATTCTTAATTAAAAACTTAACTATAAATTGTTAAAATGTGACACTAATATTTCCTGATAACACATGTTCAGGTATATTTTATAGCTCGCAAACTATGTTAAAAATATATTTTTGGTTGACCTATTGATGGTGGTGAAGTTTAAGAAAATATGTTTTTTACATAAATGACACGCTTGCAAGTACCACCTTAGAAGGATGGGATGTTTCAGGATGACTATTCAATTACTTACCAACTTCACGGTACTGATCCCGACGAACAGTTTCTAAGCTCCTAAAGAGAATTGCGCCTTTTTATAGGGCTCTGTCGGAACTGAACACCGAAGTAACGTTCGGTAGAAATCAGGCCGATAGGGCCTGCATGGCAAACGAGTTCCGTCCGAGCGTTACCTCGGTGTTCAGTTCCATCAGAGACATATGAAAACTGTGAGTGCGATTCCCATGTTCACCGGTATAAGTAACGTAACAGTGAAAGTTTGAACGGATTGCGGCGTTGGCCTACGTTTGAATACTGGTAGAAAATCTATCAAAACATGTTTATTAAATAACTATTGTAACAATATGTGGTTGTTTTGTCCACTACGGGTTCACTCCCATTGTTTTAAATGTTATTTATAGGAGTGATATAGTCTTCTGAGCAGATAGATAATCATTTTACTATTTTAGATACGCCGTACGCAGACGATATTTCGCGCGGGAGAATCGATACCTAAAGTCGTCACAGACTGGTAAGACTGTCAATGAGTCTTAAGTAACGAACGAAAATAGCACTCCGGTTTCCATAACTGTTTTCTAGACACCCACGCTAAGAGAGCTATAAATACTCCAAACAGACGACAAAATACACGTATATAGCTGGTCTTGATTTAATGAAGGATTCCACTTTTAGGACATTTTCTTCCTCTTTTAGAACATTGGATTCTAAACACAGGATTTCTGTAAGCCATTATAGAATAATTTGTCTGAATTGGCAATAACGTTATTCGTGGGGAAAATATGTATAAAATACCGCCTTAGTTCATAGCAGTTATAAATACGTACAGGCACTGAATATAAATATCGGGTGCATACATAAAGTTTAATTAATGAAGTAATTCAATCGATATGGATCTAGAATAGTCTCCGTGAATGATTACATTGCCTTACAATGATCGGGTGGTTTTGTTTATGTAGTTACTATATACACATACCCAGTCTCCATTGACAAGCGTCCTCGGAGACCAAGTTGCCAGCTGGCAAAAATATAGATGCATTGAAATATGTTGGCATGTCTTCCGTATAACCGAATTATAAGCAGAACTAAAGCCTTACAAGTTTTAATTAAAAATGTCATACAGCACAGACGAACGCCCTAGATTTTGAAACAAATATTAGTATTTAGCAATGACTGGCACATTGTTACACTTGTGACACGACATGAACATCCTGGTGCGTTATATCATGTTATGAAACCCCGAAACACCCAGTTTTTGTTTCATCAGAGAAGAGTCATGTTTTCATATAGCTTTGACGGAATTGGAAGCCGATGTAACGCTCGGACGGAACTCTAATGGCATGTATTCCGAGTTCCGCGTCCGAGCGTTACATCGGCTTCCAATTCCATCAGAGCCCTGTGGAACAGAACAGGCGGAACTGGGAAGCGGTGTTTTGGGATTCATACCATCTTGGTTTGGGAATGTATGTCCTACGACCAAATGGGACAATTCCACATCCGGAGGCATTCTGATCACCTCGGTTTTTATGCCATACGCAAAATTTACTGGAGACAAACGGAAATGGCCGAGTTTTCACGATTGATCCGGAGGCACTCGTTCGCTCATCGGCACCTTTCGTACTTGGACCATGTGATGTTTAGTCATTCCGACTTATTTTTTAAAGGGGGGAAAGTACCATTATTTCTTAAAAATACTACCTGATTAAAAAATATCCGTCTTCAAACTCTGCGTCATATTTAGATATAGCTTTAGATACTAGTAATCAGTAATTTTGGCGCCTTTGCTTCGAGAGGAAGTCACATTTCTTGTTGAAAAAAGGGGGTTGTCGCAACTTGCGGTTTTAACTTCGAAATGATTAGTAATCACCATAATTAGCATACTAAAACGAAATATAATTATGCGGAAGTAATCTTTACCAGTAATACTCACGAAAACATTAGCTATCACACAAAAACGCAATTGACATATGTTTTTTTTGTTTAATTTGCTATTTAAGGCGCCAAAACGCGCCCAAATTTTTCAAATATTTTAAGCGTAATCTATCAAACACTGTACATCAGCCGTATATTTTGTTGTACAAAACAAATACATTCGTTGCTAGGCCGATTTTAAAACGTTTTGAAGTTCAGTGTTTTTTTCATGGCCCCCACGTTGACAAATCTATAGAGAAAATAGCCGCAAATATTCAATTACTCATTTAAACGGATATGCCAAGTTCACCAAGTGCACGTAGTTATCTTCAAAATGGGTATAAAAAGCAAACATATACCTATAGATGTTAAAACCGTAAAGCTTTTTTATGCATACTTGTCTGAACAAAATCGTATCGGAATGTCGAGTGAATAAATATAAGCGAGTGAAAATTTAGCTGAGCTTGCAAGTTTTCATTTGACTGTATACAAAGTCGGGTATGAAAGTGTGTCATTTTGTAGCCGTTTTGAGGACAAACAAAGATGAACTTGAAACTTAATACGGGAGGGGGTACGCGTTAAGCTATAACAGGTATAATAATGTATGAATAGTGTACGTTAATATTGCTGAATTTGCAGTTCGTATGACCGGGGGCAGGCGAATGAAACGGACGCAGAACTTTGCATGATTGGTTGTTTGAGACAGAGCAGTGCCATATTGCCAAACTATCGTGCGTTTAATTATTAATTATTGATAATTCTGTACCTAAGTCAATTTAAGAAGCATGAAATACACTTAACATTATTTAGTTTTACTGTGAGGTGTTGAAATGTTAAAACTATTGTTTTAGTCTAATAATCGTTTGAGTCAGCGACGCTCAGCGTCGCGCCATAAGCTGCTTTTATCATAGTCAGCGTCAGGCAGAATTTGCGCAATACTAGCTCAATTAGCCATATATCGATTTGTAAAACAAAAGTGCTGTGATAATGATTTATGTGGGTCTAAATATTCAATGGTATTAGACTATTAGCTCCGATATTATATTTAGAATACTTCCCTACTAATAATGTCAATGGAATTGGTATTAGAATATATAATGGTAATCAATTATATATATGTACATTTGAGTGTTTGTTGCGCGCAACGTCATGTTTTATACATGCATATCTACCGTTTATCTACCGATATATCAATATTTGACTGATTATAAAACTGAAATATTCAGACTGAATAAATGAGGTCACAAAATCTGACGACCAGACAATACACACTGTATCGTACATATACCTGTACGGCAGGTAGACTCGCTGATTCAGCGGGTTTAACTATTCAAAACAAAGATGGTATTTATACATATCGTTCAGAGACGCGCCTTGTAACCAATTTATGGTGACACAAAGGCACGTTTATATTCGTCACGAGGTTTTTCGTGAAGTGGGGGCATTTATGCGTGACATTCCTCTATCTGTTTTTACCGCATGCGTCGTTGACCTCTCATGGAGGTTGAAGATCCACCTCGTGTTAGTGAGTTCTAAATTTAGATATAAACTTTATACCGTGAACAAAAGGCGGTAGTGAAATTGCGCAGTTAGCTACAATCGTATTTTGTTTCTGTTTACCTGGGCGATGGATAAACAACAACGTAGGCCTACCTGTAGAATTAGCGAACAACGCAGTATATATTAATCGTGAGATATGAAAACGGAAGTCGTCGCATCAGCGAAAACTCGTGTGAAATTGTGAATTGCGCACATATTTTGAAATGGCGCTTACGGCGTAGTTTTTCGCGAACAATCCCAGATTTGAGAATCGGCCAACGCTAAGTATGAGAAATATGATGATTTCGAGTAATAATCGCATGTGAAATGATGTTAACATTTTCACCTCGTATGATTGGGTGTGTCATGTATTCTGTAAGCGGAATTCTCTTTAAAACATGCGATGGTAGTCAGATTTATGTGAAGTTATGACAACGCCCTTTTATAAATTTATATTAATATGACAATATTTTAAAATAGCCAATGTATAGTTTGTATGGGTTAAAAGTTCTAGTTTTCACTCACACTGCGTGGGTGATATGTTAAGTGACTGTAGTAGATCAACGTACGAATCTAATTATTTTCCTTTTGCCATAAACTATATTAACCACGCCTATATTGTATTTACATATGAAGTGTATGACATGTCGTTATGTTCAGTTAGGCCGGTATCTCAACCTTGAAACATTATTAAATCATTGAATGTTTAAAATAGAAATTCATATGGACCTTAAACATAACTAACGATAACGCCCAAAAAATGTTGAAAAACACAAAGGCATAACTACCAACATATGCGGATACAACAAGTGAATTATACAAAGGCAGATGTACCAAAATAGACATTATATAGTATGTCATGTTCTTCATTGATCAACATCTATTAGTCAGTGAGTTCAAGAAGTTTATCAAAACCGCCATCCTTTCAGCACTGGAAACAAACATCACATGATTTTTATCTGACACCATGTGTACCTGTGCCAAAATCCGGGTTCATTGTAGATTGAAACTTTATAGGTACAAACATGAACAAATTCTACGAACCTGCCATCAATTTTCATCACCTTGTGACTTGTTTAACATTATTATAATTATGCACTTGATATTATATGATTGTACATTTATCCACAGGTATCAGTATCATTGAAAAAAAATAAAATTAAAAAAAAAAAAATCTCGAAATTTATGTATAATATAGCTAAATTTCGAGAATTTTTTTTTTCTTTTTTTTATTTCTTTTTCAATGATACTGTTACCTGTACATTTATCATTATATTTGCGCCTTTTTACTAGAAAAGCTGTAGTGTAGTGTAGTCCTTCCGTACTATATTAAAGCTCTATATTTCCCCTCTACTGTTGTGTTGTTGCTTTCTGTATAAACTTGTTTTAGATAGATGTAGTCACAGTAGACGTTGTTGATTTATTGTTTATTCAAAGTTAAGACAAAATACGGACTGCGCTTATTGTACACTTTGCAATAACCTTGAAAAAGCACTTGTACCGCAACATTCTTTGCACACACATAATGATTAGATTAATCAAATGAAATTGAAACACACGTTTCACGGGCTTAATTGACTACACGTGCTAAGTAATTAACTTGGTTATATAATAATAACTACAAGCAATCTATCATAAACAACAAGAGATGAGGAATATCATTCACATGTTTTTATTTCATATTCATCAAATGTAATTTAATAAACATACAATATCAAACAAGACACAACAAATCTCAATTAAAAAAGAAGAAAAACATTAAAACTCGACAATGACAAACATAACAGATAAAAGTAGAAAGAAACATTACTGTTCCAGAAACTGTCATAGGACCCGGAGAATGGGGGGACTGTTCCGGAAACCGTCAAATATGACTGAGGGTGAGGGATCGTTTAATTCCGCCCTCAGTATGTCGAGGCTGTCAATGCTAAATCACATGTTTAAGGGACATTATTAATAAATTATCATATTATCATCATTTTTTCTCATGGGGAGAGGGAAGGGCCGGGTAGGGGGGGTCCTGAACAAGCTTTTTTGAAATTTCAGCTGAGCTCCAAACAGGTTTTTTTTAGGGCAGGCCTGGGTGGCATGGTCTAACTCTTAGCTTTAACAAACCAGGCTGATAATCTAAGAATGTATTAATCATGGCCTTATGAAGTAATGATACAGTCTACAGCAAAATAAAGGATTTACATTATGAATCAAATATGTGATGTCAGTATTCTGAATGTTTTCTGAACTTATTTATACAAGAAATCAAATTTATGATCAAGTCTTCATAATACTGGTACTTACGGAGGAATAGGAAATAAAATGAAAGGTGTCAAACTAATAGATTCCAGATCAGAAACGAATGGGGAATTTTATATTATTAATTATAATAAATTAAAGAAAATGAAGTCAGTGATGTTTTTTTGTTAGTTTCAAGCAGAATACAAGCTGAAGTATGCAATGTAAAGGAATATTGATGTCAACATAATTTTTTTATACATTCAACCAGGTATTAAACTGAATTTCAGTTTTTAACTGTAAAATCTTTGTGCTGTTTTGTACATCCCACATAATAACTCATTGTGGTTAAGACAGTAAAAACTAATCGTTCACGACTTAATACTTGACAACTTCCTTAAACAAGCTTATGTAAGGGAATGAGTAATATACACGTTCTTTACAGCGTGTCTTTGTAAATATGTAAAATCTAACCAGTTAGGTCATCGTTGTAAATGTTTGCACTTTGCAGCACCCCAAAATGACCCCATTCTGCACAGAATGGGTTTCCTAATAAGAATTGACCACTGAATTTGGATTTAATTTTAGCGGGGCTGGAGAAGTTACAAAATCATATTTAGATAACAGTTAACAAACCTAAATGAAACTGAATCCATAAATGACCATGGTATTATTAGTCAATGTTAGTTAATGATAAAAGATCAAGTTGAAAGGATATCCCATAATAATCAGCACAAAATAATGTTAATTATGAAACATTCGCAAATGTTACGTGACAATTATGGTCTAGTAGTCTGACAGGTGAGAAGGGGAGCTAATACACGATACAGTTTTACACGAGAATTTATACACAGTATGAGAATCAAACCTGCTCACTAGAGGAATGAGCCTTTTTGATTTAGCACCCACATAGCATGTAAATCATTTACATATTAGGTCCCAAGGCCGCAAAAAGCACAACCTGGTAGAGCACATCAAAAATATATAATTAACCAATTAATGACAGCACATATACAGTATGGACATGAATGAATGAATAAACGAACAAACGATCGAACAAATTTATGAACAAACAAACAAATGAGTGAAAAAATGAATGTACGAGTGACAACTGAACAATGATGTACGATTGACAAATGAATGAATGATGTACGAGTGACAAAAGAATGAATGAATGAATGAAATTATAAATATATGAAGTACGATATAATTACTGCGTGACAATGACATGTTTAAAATGATACAGACATTATTTTACGTAACCATGGCAACAAAGCTTGACAATCACAACAATCTAACCCGTCAACAAAAGGATTCTGCTTAAAAAACACAACAAAGTACAGAAAACAATATATTACATTTGAATAATAAGTTTAAAATAGTTAATCTTTAATTTCATAAAATTCATCATTAACAATTTTTTTAGTTTTTAATTTACAATAAAATTTTCAAGCAATACTACATTAACTAAACTCTTATAAACAAAGCATATACATCATTATTCTGTAACCTTAGAATATTAAAACTGTAAAATCATCATATTTTGTGGGGGTTAAATATTCGTTGATTTCGAGGTGGAACAAGTCCACCAGATCTAATCCCCACAAGTAATTGACCACCCAAATATTGAGCATGGGACCCGAAATGTAATTTTTCAAAATCCACAAAATTAAATACCCACAAAAATGAGTGATTTTACAGAAGCCACAGGTAAAAGCCACTTCAATGTAATAATTTAATATATTTGTTTAATAGAATGTTACAACCTAAGGCATGATATCTGACTGTATCTGTTAAAGAAAGGGAAAATACCGCCAAATACCGGAAAATACCACCAAATAGCTCTAACAAGGAAGATAAACAAAACTATTTTTTATAGATCTATCTACCTTAAAGCTCAAACAAAATAAAGTATTTGAAGGTCGATATATTTTTGCCTCAAGGATTTATAAGGGCATTAAATGCAGAATATATATCATAACGGAGAAAGAATGTTCATAGCATATCACATTATCGATGGAATGTTCGATTAAATGTACACAGTTATCATAAAATAAACATTTGCACTATCAGTTATACCCATATACAATTAATGCACATGCACGACCATAATCAAAATTCGTGCTTGTAGTTTTGCCATATACATTGAACAAAGAAATTTTAAGGGAGTACAAGCTTCAAAAATCATTCCTATGCATTTATGCAAATATTCATGATAAGTTGAAAACTGGACTCCTCGGGAATGGTGAATCATAATAATAATTTTACATAAACGCTGAACAGCACAATAGCACAAGAAAGTTATGTTCATACATTTTAAGTAATTGTTAACTTTGTCATTTTATCAATCATTATCCATACAATAGATAATTTGTCAGTCAGTTATTACTCATTGTGTTATTTTTTGTTATCGTAAAAAACCGTCTCATTGTAGCATTTGAACTTGCTAGTAATAAATGTCATCGTTGCTGCATACCTCCGATGTTTTATAGGAGAAACTCGGTATTGTTTACATTGGGAGGTTTAACCAATAAGAGTCATCCCAAATCTCTCTCTTTAAAAATCTATCGTGTAACAATCGGCAACAAAACAACAATTACGCGTGGTTGCTATGGTAACTGGGCTGGCCAAGCCCACATATTTCCAATGTGACGTAAATTCAGACAAGTGCAATCTAATACCTGTACAAATCACAAAGTATTCGTGACCACTTAGTTAGTCAAGTCATATGATTATTTTAATAGGACTGGCATACCATATCATGTCATGTCAATTCTGTGGTTAGCCCGGTTTATAAACAAAAAATAATATTTCAAGGAAATTCAACCAACAAGAGATGTCTCAGTCACAAAAAAATACCCACAAAAAATAAATTTTTTTTTTAAATAGATCAGTACATATTTCGAGGAACAAGTCGAACATGTTTAGATAATTGATACGCTCCGTTGCATACTTGATTGATTAGATGATACGACGAAACATAATAGTATAATAACGATAAACAACCAATTAATTAACAAATAAACTCATGATTAATTCACTTAATTAGAAGAAGAAAACAATCATAAATCATTTCCATAATCTATATCCTGTTGTTTAAACTATTTATAAATTTATACTTTAAAATATTAACAGTTGACAAAATCGTTTTAGTGAATAGGTGGGCCTAAAATAAAGTATTGTTTGTTTCCCTGTTCAAGATCCACTTAGCTTCGGTACTTATAGATAGAAAAAATATTATTTTTGAAACAATTTTTTACAAAAGTAAAAAGTTGATTAATTTTGTTCTCATTATTTATCAACAACTTGTGATTTTCATTTAGTATGAACAATAATTTTAATTTAAAGGTGATTATGTAAGGGAAGGGGAAACTAACATTATTTTATTTAAGGCCTGGGTAATTTAGTTGTACCAATGTTGAAAAACTCAAAACAACTTGATCAGAATAGACTAGAATTCGATATTCTTAATTAACCACTAACTCATCGAATTATCATTAAAGGGAATACCACTTCAAGAAAAATGATAGGATACGATTGATATTTTACTTTTTTATATAAAAATTAAACTACAGTACCAGGTATACGGAGTCAGTCTGATTTTATTTAGCGAAATGATTCGTGATTCGTTCCCAATCTTTCAATGATCAACTGACAACATAATTATGTTCACAACCGCACAGCTACTTCCTTCGTTGTAACTAATGACCCAACACACACAATCATGACACGAGAAATGCAGAATCAACGACTGAGGTATTAATTACATGAATTATGATGAATTTTGAAATTTAGCTCATGGGTTGAAATGTAGCACTGTTTCTATAGTAAAGAAGGATGACACTGTGATGGGAGTATATGAAATATGAGTTTGAAGAAATAGCACTTTTAATCAGTCAACAATATAATATATGTATTTATTTATATATCCATATAATTCGGTCTTAATCCATATAGACCAATCTTATTCATATAGTTCTAGTCCGGACTTAAGCCATATAGCCCTAGTCCGGACTTTATTAATATAGTCCGGTCTTTATCCAATCAGATAGGTCGGTCGTTTAAATGTCGAAAGACAGACAATAGCACTATGTCTGTCTGATATAGTTCCATGCTTGATTCAAAGCACAGTTTAGTCTTCATCTTCAACCTAAATCTGGGGACAATATCCTGTTTCTATAAATAGCACAATGTTGACTCCTTGTTGCGAATGTTTCGTGATTTATGTATTTTATACACAAATTATGCCCGATCATTGCGATCAATGTTTGATTATCATATGAACACTTCGTTGTTTTCGTTGCCAGACTTTGTGATGTCACAAAAGGCAACTTGTCAAAAATATGAGAATGACGTCTGCTCCACTACGGGGTGATGTAACTATGGATGGAATATGTAAATTGTCTTTGTCGTTGAACCGCGACTACATCCGCGGTTCCTGTTTCACAATAACTGACTCGTGATGCATAGACTCGGAATATTTTGGGAAGTTATGATGGTTGTATGAATGTTGTGTGACTTGAGTTTGTGGCAGACATGTTTGTTTTGGCGGCGAGTCCTGGCGTACAGAGTTCCCCAAATACAGAGGCTGTGCTGTGACCACATGAATTTTGTTTGCTTCTGCAAATCTTTGCAGAGCATCGTACCTGTTTTTTAAAGCACTCAGTTCCATTCTTACGATATCATTTTCACGTTGCAGACGATCAACCTCATTTCTCAAAATGTCCTTTTCTGTTTCAAGCACTTCCTTCTGTGAAATCCTTTTTTCGCGACAGTTAGCAGCGTAGCCCCTATTCTTCAGGGTCCGCCTTCGTTGTTTCAACTTTATCACCTCATCTCGTGTCAGCCCTTTCAGCATTCGGTTAAGTTCCTTCACGGATAATGCTATCAACTCCTCGTCAGTGACATTCTTGTGCGTCGGCTGCTGCATGTGTATGCCCTCAGACTTAATCTGAGACAAAAATATCTGAAAATACATAAAAAAATAATTATAATACTTGTTAACTAACAAACAAACAACTGATCAAACAGGCGTGTACTAGAAATAGGAGAAATTCATGATAATCTCCCACAATTTTTTTTTCTAGATGCAATTACAAAATTTAATGAATAACCAGGTAAGCATAAAGTAGATAAAGTATACATGTTTCAAATACCATTCAATTCATATGTACATCAACAGATCTATCTTCAAAGCAAGATCTTGACCCTTAGTAAGATCTTAATCAAAGCGAACATCATACAATCAATAGTATGGCCTACTAGACACTATAGAGCTAACAACAGCTGAATACAGTCAAACTATGGTCGGGTTTAACTGCTTTCCTTCACTTACTTTACATTGTAGTACAGTACGAGTTTTACTGCTCGACCCACAACAGTAGTACACTGTAGTTGGCCTACACTAAATGTATAAAATATATAGTTTAATACTAAAATACCGTAGTCCAATCTATGTCAGAAACCTATCTGATATACATAAACATTCCTTTACATGAACTTGAATACATAACTGACATAGTTGACCTACTTAGGTACATCGGTATCTATGTATTGCTATAATCCATACACTACCTACAACCTAACAATGAATTTTGCTGACCTAAGCAGAATTTCTGCGGTAAGTATTACATATTAAACGAGAACTTTGGCACCAATTTTCTGATTGGGAATTTATCCCAATTGATATAAACAGATGTCTACTGGCAAATGTACAAGATTTTACACCCCTTAAGGGCAATTTTTGTAACATAACTCTAGTTTCAGTAAAACTAGGACATAAACATAATGTATGTGCATAGTTTAATAACAAACATATAATATATCAAATTCAGAAGGTTTCAAATTTAATGGACACCACAGAAAATGCCCCCGAAAAAAAGTCGAAGGAGCATGCATCAGTTATAATAATATTGGCCCCTTTGGTGCAACAAGGTTGTATCTCACTTACACTACCAGTATAATAATAATAAAATAAAATTAAATTAAATTAAATTCGAGTGCTCAGTGCAAAACTATGGTAACTACATCAATTTATAGAGGCACATACCATACTTTTGCACTAAGCCCTCAATATAGTTAGATACAACCTTGTTGCACCAAAGTGACATATTGTTCACCATCAATCACAGAGTCGTGGTTTTTAATGATAATCAAGACATAATTCAGCGAGTCACATAATCACAGAACATTGGCAATCAAAAAGTCAATGCTGCAAAATATTGTGAATAATTAAATGCATTTTCTATTGCAACAAGTGTGTCATAGCAACGAGGCAGAATTCTTTGAATGTTGAATGAATAATAAGCCATGTATCAGTCGGTGAATCATCTGTCCCCGGAGAGATTCATAGCCGATCAATAGCAAAAACACTACAAAGCATATTGTCTCCGATGGTGCTCTCAACCAAACCTATTTAACATCGAGCAACAGAAGGCAAATCAACAGCCTATCCAATTCTTTTAAACAAATTCACCGAAATATCATGATGGCAAAAACACATCTTGGGAAAGATCTGAACAATAATATTATTAAATTTATACAAAAAGATCATCAGCCAAAGTTTTCAGAATATGTAAAGTGTTTACTATAGAAACAAAGAGTTAAGAGGCAAAAATCTGAATAATTACAAATTCCTTTAGTACAGTACACATATAGGCTATATTATAAATTATATGAATTTATAAAGTGCAACCTCTAAAGAGCAACATCTTTAGGGAACTGTGAATATTGGCCATTGTTAAGAGGTTATTGGTCTAAAGAGGTTAAATTTATAGAAAATAATTATTTATAGTCTTAGGCAAATTTTGTTATGTAAAGGAAACTATTGTAATACCGGTAAAGGTTTTTATAGAGGGTCATTCTAGAGAGGTTATACTATATTGCTCTGTATGTTATATGTCTGGTGCAATTGATTATAATGATTCATTTTCAGACTGATTTTTGTGATGTACAGCAGACGACAGGTTGTATTCTACGAAACAGCGTGAAAATATCAATTATATATTAGACTATTACATATAATTAACTTAATTAAGTATCAAATACCCGTAATACCAGTTTCGAAACTGGATTTATCAATTATTTACACTAAAATTAAGTCATCAAATTACCCGGGTACCTTTAACAATCATAATAATTTATTTTGATTCAGTTTTCCTGTCATATCAGTTTCTACTGATAAACTGTAACTGCGCAGTATATCAATTTGCTACATGTAGTATTTGTGTACACATTGCAATTTTGTCGTAATCATGATAATTAATAATTATATCATATCAATGACTGCTGTTAGCTGGTATCTACAGCAACAACATTTTCAATATCGACGGGCCACATCAGCAAACACATGCTACACCTCAAACTATCATGTGGCAAGTCCACGTCGAAAGAAATGATGTGTACTAGGGCTATAGCTTTTTTTGTTTCTCCATTTTTCCATTTTCAGCCAACCACCTGTTGCCATTACTAGGAATTGTAGTAGCGAGAATCTGTTCGGTACAAGCTGACTCACTCCCCGACTGGATCAATACTTCAACCAATAACTCCCGATGTCTCGGGACAGCCCGCTGATGACTCATCAATAACTGACACACACAAACAGCAACATCAACGCTATTAGAAATGAATTCTGAAAAATCCTTTAACAGCCAGAAGTCGGCCAAGAGATTACTCATAAAGCTAGAGAATGCAACAATTGCTTTTTCCAGAAAGGGCAATAAGGATCTGGAAGGCTCCTGCGGAATTTCACAGAACGATCGGATCAATACAGGGTCTACGTGATTCATAACGTTGGAATACGGCAAATCTTGCTCCCGTTTTTTTTGAATTCCTGATGAGAAGGTTTTCAGGGAGCTAGGAACAGTCATTAATTACAAGGCACCATATTTGGAAGAATGTAGTACTAGTATAGTTGGCATACCGATACAGTCATACTCACAATGTTACAAGTAGCAAACTAAACTTCAGTATTTTTTCTATAATTAAAGACGAAAGACTTACTTCATTAATACGATTCATAACTACCAGTAACAGTATAAATTGCTTGACCAGCATATTGCACCGAAATAAAAAGTCAACAGGGGTTTCTTAAAATTGACCCCTAAACCACAGTGTCACCTATCCAAATACCATCATTTTTACTCTTTCCGTAAATCCCCATTTTGAAACTGATGGCATGCAGACTAGTATTTCTTTACAATGATTTATAATAAAGATATTTTTGCTTCAGATATGGTTATATCATGCCCCGGAACACATTGATTTATATGTTGACTGCCCTATAAGGCCTTATTAAGATCAAATTAACACCATTGTTTTAAACTTATTTCATTCTAGGATGTTTTTTTATTCTGCAACTAATAGTATTCATGATTTTCTAGAACGTTCAGAGGTCAAAGAGTCCATACAAATTTCAATGGCAAAATGAACCCACATGTAGTGAATCAGATGTACAGTATTTAAGTACACATGATCTAACAGAACATGTGTAAGGACTTAACGATGTGACAAAAAGAACATGTGTGAGGTCGGATAAAAAACAACATTATTTTTACAAATATAACCTCACAATAGCACATATCTGTACATGTCTATAACATTCCTGATTAATATATAGCCTGCCGTATAATATATTTAGATGATCTTGGATCAAAATACCGTAATGATTTGGTCTCAAAATAATGATTTCGTCTCAAAATAACACTTCTTGCTATTTCTATATATGCCGCAATTATTTCTGATTTACAGAGTTTCTACCAAGCCCTAGTCAGCAGATTGAACAGCAGAATAAACGGATAATTACAGGAGACATAATACTATACAATGATACATGACGTCATAGCAACATCTACTTGAGTCGTTTTCAGCAATGATGTCAAACAATGATTTCCCAGTCAGTCGAGACTTTATTACGCTAACAATCTAAGAATGAGCGTCATCGCAGAAACGGCTTAGAATACTCTGTAGTGGAGAAAATAGCAAGCTGTTTCTAAATATGGAAACTAATAATCTCAGTTTTAGAAATTAGCTAGTAAAAAGAGACACTAACAGACTGAAATAGAGGAAACGTAGATTTTGCAGAGAATATGGGAAGGAGATTGCTATTTTCGACCTCAGATGATCATGAAATACTACAAAGGTAATGTGAGACAAACTAAATATAACAGAAAACATGTTAAAATATAGAAAACTTGATTCTATTAATACGCCAGTCGGCTATATGTGCAGTAGTCTTATTTTAAACACTAAAACCACCATGTTTAGCTAATATAGCAGGAAAATTCCAAGAAAGAAATCCAACTTTATAGCGAGAAGGAATTATGGCAAATAGAAACTGAAATTGTCAACAGGTTTGAAGTAGGATAATGCTATTGTAGAAGGAATATTAAGACACTTCTATAGCTTAAGGTCTTTAGCGTACCCGGTTTAATGCTGTATAAAAAGCAAAAAATATTTAAAAAGCGGCTTTTAAAGTTTTGGAAGCCAGAACTAACACTTCTATTGTGCTGGTGTTACTTTGAATTTTTTAAGTCATTCTTATTCTGTTTGTATGTTATAATCAGTGGTGACCCATCTTACTTACTTATTGACCCCATCTGATCCGTTCATACTTATCGTAAGTAATCAGTGGCCTATCTCATAAACAGATTGACTATCACATGACTTTTAGTTTATATACAAATGATATGTGTAAACATTGAATTTCATCACAGTCATTATAAAAGTCAAACTCTTAATCAGAAATGCTGAGTACATTGTACATGGATTTAATGATTAAAATATAGATAATAGCCGCTCCCACATGCACTCATTCAAGTATTACTCACGATAATCACCGAGAATCAATTACGCACTTAATAGGCCTATCAAACTTAAAACATTTTTTAACCGTTAAAATTTTTTGTCTGGAATAGAAAGCCAGCCAGGTCATATTATAGAATGGATGATACACACCATGTTACGAAATGCAACATCGGCAAAATCATCACCTATTCATGTTACCTGACCATCCTTTTCAAGGATATTAGGTCTACATTAACATTCTTTCTGTGAAAGGAAGTTAGCAACAAATTTAAATCTGACATTATGTCTAGGTATTGCGCAATACTTAATATTCAGCTACCAAGAAGAGTGCACCATGAATAATATTACAATTTACAGATTAATATACAAGCACTAACAACACTGAGTAACATGGAAACGACTGGAAGTTTAAACTTTGACAAAAGCTTTAACGATTTTCTATGGTACAAAAAATGTATTAATCAGCATAGTTTATACCATATACCTTATATAATCTATTTCCACATAAGCATACCTGTAACCAATGTAGCGACAGCATACATATCAGGTCTATTTTTAGCCACCGTCTAATATTTACATGGGTGCCCCTAGCAAAAGCGCCAAATAAACAGTAAACGCATACCTCTCGCAGGTTAGTTCAATACGACAAGTAATTCAACAAAGAAAAGCTTTTATTATGGTAATCTTTTCGGGTCAAGTTCAGATTGTAATAAAATTACAATAGAAACATACAAGGTTGAATTTAATAGTGTATACTGTATTGCTCATGAATTTCAGAAAAAGTTTAACAAAATGGGAACTTTATTTTCTTGTAGTTTGCATAATTTTCTTGAATCTAGAACTATAATTTCAAGTAAATATGACACATTTTAAAACTGATTAGGCAATGAATTTAGATATTATGCATATACACCATCAAACAGTACTTACTGCCTTAATTTATCTTGATTTTAACATATAACCCGGGCATTATTAATACTGCCCCCTACTACAAATCACAGGTATAAGCAAGAATAAAACAATAGTTAAATACAGTAAGCCCTCAACAATAAGACCATTCTTTGAATCCATGAAAAGTTTAATTAATAATTAATACAAAGGCTGAGCAGAATTAAACAATGAATGATGGCGTTAAAATATACAGTAAAACCTCACTAATAAGACCATCCTTGGAATCCCTGAAACTAAATTGGGTCTTAATTGTATATTAATTAGTAAAATAGTGAAATTGGTATTCTTCAAGTTTGAGGGGTGGTCAGTCTTACGGGTCTTATTGTTGAGATGGTTGGTATATGTATTACTGGTATGTATAATGTGATCATTAATCAGGATAGTCCATTTATCTGAGCCAGGAAAAAATCTAATAAAAGCCATTATTACATCAGCATAGAACATCAACCGGTCAAAAGGTGTATGGATAGTTGGCATGTTCTCAATAATGACCTTGCTGTACTGATAAGAAACTGTTCATAGTCAATGGATTCACATTTGTGTCTATTCATAGTCAATGGATTCACATTTCACACAGGGTGAAATTCTTGGAAGAAGTTACATACACACTTACAGACATCAACAGGATTTACTGTTAAAACTAAACAGTGGTATTTCATCAGCATTCACTCATTGTTTATATAGCAACAATTCATAACATTAAAATAATTTGAATCGGTCCCAGAATTGAAACTTGAATAAAGTAATAAAGTTAATGATTTAGCACGGTCATCAGATTTTTAATATAGCATAATGAAATATAAGTTTGAGCTTTTTATGTTTAGAGAACTTATCAAAGTAGTATGATAAATTGATTATAAAGATATTAATTTTAATAAATAGAACTGAAATCAAATTTAAATGATCTAAGAAAAGTTAGTTTAGTTACACAAGACATTTTTATGTAACTTAATGTACATACAAACTAGAAATACTGAATATGACATAAATGGAACTCAATTCACAGAAGATGGTGTACAGTAGCTATCTTCTGTGAATTGAGTTCTATTTTTGTCACTATGGTGCATGTTCAACAGCATCAGAAAAATTAATAATATTCATATCAAAAATATAAATCCACTTATGATTCCCATATCAACACACATGATGGAAAATACCATCTATTTACATGATTCATTTCATCAGAAAAGAAACATTAAAATGTGACAACCTTTGTAGCCATTTTTAGAACCATCACACCATGAAACGTACTAGTTTTTCACATTGTTTTCTACTTTTGGCATGCATGGCATTTTGAATGTCAACATTGGAACCAAAACAGAAACATGGTGACTGACGAGGCATGGGAATTTAATTCATACACCAACAAACTGAATCCATTTTAAAATGAAATAGATCTATTTATTATGATCTCAATTGAAGTTAAATTAAATTGTTCTGTCATAATTATGACTAACTATGACCAGGATGAGCTGTCTTGTAAATTAGTCTTTGAGTGGAATTCCAATTATTACTGTGAAATATTTTTTGCTCTACATCAGATTCAAAATTGTGTAAATTTATCTAAAACAGTGTTTCTTTATTATTGGTATGTTTTTAATGTCATTCTTTCAAATCCAGTAGACTGTTATGCCTTTTTCCCTGGCATACTGGTACATTGAGCTAGAATATGCTTGCTGGCATTAATTATCAACTAGAACTTCAACTGATAATAGATATTGTATAGATTTCAGTTAATAAAGGAGTCTTTAGCAAAGAGCATTTCCATAGAGTATCATTTATGATCTTTGATATTCCTATAGAAACTGTTAGATCATGGTCATTCTGTCCACCTGGATCTAAATTGTACTAGATTCTAACAAAATAATTTTATATAAAATAAGCTCTATCTACCTTTATATATAGTAGATATAGATCTACCTTAATTGGTTGGGCATTATATATTATGCCATGAAATAAAGTAAAATTGTACAAGAAATCAGAATCTAGTAGCCTATTAATTGTTATACAATAAATTTAACAGGAGTTTAATGGTATAGATCTACCTTATTTAGTAACTCTAGTAGATATAGATCTACCTATGGATTTGGCCTAAATTACAGTGAAATGTTACAATTAAGCATATTAAACACCCATTCTATAATTTTCAAGTTATTCTAACATTGGCCAACCAAGGTTGATTAACAATGTCCTATGAAAACTAATTAATTATCTTCATAAACCACTCAAGGTCGAATATATCCTTCTATTATTTCGACGCAAAATAAATTGGCAATCTACAGGTCACGTGCTCATAAAACTATGTACCAGATAAAGCCGAAATAAACATGCCTATTTTGCGCATTTATCCTGCGAAATAACCTAAATCCCAAAGGAAGAAATAACTTTAACATAATAAAGAGAAATATATAAAATAAATTAAACAATAGAACATATTAATTATGATCATATAACAACCATGTTCATAAACACAAAATAACGTAAACAAAATGTAAACAAAGGGCGATACACCACGCCGGTTTTCTGTTGTAAATTTAGTACACACACAGTAAGTTTTTCGTAACTCACCTTTTTGCTCATGTTTATAAATTCCAATATGAAACGAATATAAAATGTCTGTGTTGTCAACAGTAATTCCAATAAGAAAATGAGTTCTCAGCTTCAGAAACTCTCTTATACACACTAGTTGAATGTGTGAAAACTGCTTATTACGTAGTTTGTCGTGTACTCTACCGACCGTTGCTTGTTTTGCGCCACGAAGTTGCCACTATGTATTGACGCAGAAACTTGATGAGTCAGCTGTACTGAGTGGCAGTCGATATTTTAGCCAATACCTTGATGAATCAGAGCATGTAGACCCAATAATCGTATCACTAGGGGCTTTAATCCATAGATACTTATATTATTAAGATATCTGAACAATTATTAGTTTACATATTGTCTTAATAACGCTTAATTTACTGTAGCTAAAATTGTAATGTGTATTTATATTTATATCGGAGTATTTCGTCTCGCGCGCAACAGGTTTAACCAATGAAAATAGAGTTTACATAAATAGCACCGCCCAGTATTGCATCAACAAACAATGAACTACTGCGTCGTAGTAATTTTCGTTCCCACGTAGTATCCGACAGAGGGCGTGAGAAAACTTTCGCGCCATATTGTACAATTATTGTTGGAAAACACTGTCAATGTTGAATGAAATGTATAGCCCTTGTGACGTGTACCTTACATTTGTAAAAGGTGATTGCTTCCAAATTTAAGTATTTTTAGCAAGTGAAAATATAAAATGTACAGCTTGATCCACATAATTTTGGGGACGCAGAGTTACGAACAGGACATATAGAATCTAATATTTAGGCCTAATTTAGAAAGCACATTAAATTATATATCTTGTTTTTGTACCCAAAATGAAGGCCTGTATTTTTTAACTTCTTTTATTTAAAGCGTCTAGGCTGGGGACAGTCGTCAGAACTGGATATGGAACATAGTCTAAGACTCAATGTGAATGAAGCAGGCAGCAATGAACACGTGCACGCACGTTACGTGACATACACACACACCCGGCGATCAGAAGTGGTACAACACAGAGCTGCAGATAGTAGCTAGTGTCTAATTGACTTGGGACCATACTCCAAGAGCTAGCGTCACCGACATGTTTGAAACAAGGCTTGACTGTGAATCTATACAGGTCCGGGCGACCGTGTCAAAGCTTTTGTAACGATTGTCATGAATCAAAAGCTAAATTCAGACAATTCCAGGTAATGAGATTCCAGGCCCGGATCCAGAAATTTCTGAGTGGGGGGGGGGGGGGGGGCACGAGGTATGTACGGGATTCGGGGGGGGGGGGGGCAATTGCTTAATATGTGTGTGTGAAAATGCACAGGAAGGGGACATTTGTAGATGTGGGGGAATCCATAGTACTTTTTATGTTATAAGCGTCAACATGTACATTGTGTATGTTCGTGCATATTAGTAAGTGTTCACATACAGTATTTGTATACACCAGCTTTCATCCTTTTGGCCATTGGAATATTATAACATAAGTAGGGAGTCCGGGGGCATACTCCCCCGGGAAAATTTTCAAAGCAATGGATGAATCTAGTGCATTCTAAGCCTATCTGGGAGCCATGAAATACCTTTTTTTTCTTCATTCTGAGAGTTAACCTTAATGGTTTAGTTATGATTATTTAACAACCAAAAGGTAACATAATAAACTAGGGCAAAAAGTATCTTGTAATTGCTTTCTGTGATGCAATAGCTACGTATAAAATATATACATGTATATTAAAAATATTCTGCGAGCGTAGCGAGCACGAAAAATTCCCATCTTACAAATACTTTTTCATCTAGAACATAAGAAAAAATACCCATATTATTTAGAGATGTCTGTTCAATACCTGTTTTACTGTATATTTATTCAAAGTTTTTAAAACAAAGTCTCAGCCAACTGGGGGACACGGGCCCTCGTGCCCACTGCCTGGATCCGTGCCTGGATTCTGATAAATTTTGATGCATGCGACGTCGATAGTATAACTTATCAACTTTATATTCATTTTCATGTATTACTTGTATTCAGCTCATTACGTGTAGCGACAATTATGCAATTTATAAAAACAGATCTTGTTCGTAGGCCTATATATCTGAAGATACGGTTGTACGCCAAAAAGACAGCAAAAAAAACGACCGGGACACAGTTAAGCCTGGTCACACAGCTGAAATGGTGCAACATTCAAAATGTAGACCACATGCCTAAGAAATTACATTACAAACTACAGTTTTTATTTCCTAAATTTTCATCCATTCAATATCGTATGTATCCTTTTCTCTTATGTAGAATCTATATAGACAAACGCTGTTTTTGTGATATAATTTCTTAGACCCGAGGCTGTGTGTAGACTTAATAGAACCACACATATCCTGCAAGTGGAACTAGTCTCCCGACCGACACCATCACTGCTAGTCAATAATGTGCTTCTGTTTTTGGTTCACGATTGTTCAGGTAGCCTAAGCCTAACATCACTCAAGTTTTAAAGAATAAATTTGAAGTCAAAATCGCAATATACGTCGGGTAAATTTAGTACATTTGTACTAAGAATTGGCCTGACATTTTAAAAAAGAACGCAACATGTACGAAACCATTCGGACATTGACTCGGGTACCCAACATCACGTAAAATTAACAACTTTTTCTGTTTTTTATCGTACTTGCTTAATGTTGCAGCAAATGATCAAACTCATCCTATATTATAAGTGCTGACCAAATACAGACATACTGCGTCATAAAAACATGTCACATATACATGTCACATGCGTATTTCTGTAATGCGATAGTACGAGGGAAAAACGACGACTGACGACACTAAGGCATTTTGCACGTCAGAACAATGTCATGTAAACGCTACTCCAACTTCAAAGGCTTATATGGCAGTAACTTGGGACCATTTGTATGACACCACTTCAGAGCCTGTCGAATGAACAAAGCCTATAAATAGTAGTCTGGTTTCAAATATTTCCCGAATTTCTTTGTGAAATAACGTACAATACTGGAAGATGTCTCAAAGAGGTCCAAAGAACCTCTTTGACAATTCTAACGTTACAATTTAAAAAAGCGACAGTTGTGATGTGTTTGGATGCTCGCTTGAAAAGGAAAGTGCACTTTTTGTAAGAGAAGCATGGTCGGTGTTAAGTCATATAACTATGACTTCTGTTTGGTATTTTAACATATTGACACTCATAAGCAAAACGTCATTCCCATAGTAACTCGGTATACATTACGTTATGGTTCTGGAATAGGTCGGTGTTTTGCTTCAAAATTTTGGGACAGCTTCGACTTTTACCCCCAATGTAACAGGTAAAATATGACTGAACTTGCACCTTTCTATTGCAATAAGCCGATTCTAGTGGCTTGGGTGTTTGACATGCACAAACATGCTCCTGTAGGCTTTCTTGATAATAATTGGACAGTTTGCCGTAAGATGCTCACCACCTTTACGATTATTATAATGAAAAAATCCTGAACCCAAAATTGCAATATCGGCAGTTTTGAAATGATGTCAACGATATACTCATCGCCATACATCGAGCTGTGATAAGTCAAGTTTCCAGTTGAGCATATACACTGGCTGCATGAGAATGCGATATTGTACACATTACTTTTAGCAAAATTGCTAACGTTCGTGGTTTCAGCAACCCGTATCCAAACTCACCTTTTTCAAATGTACATTGTATCTCATCTCCATAAACATACTTACATAAGATCACGAAGCTCTCCTGAAAAAATGCAGCTTTCACTTTAAAGTGAACGTGTTCCATGTTCTATTTATAGCACAGCTAAGATTGAGTACGGGCGAGTACGGATTACACCAGGGAACCCGATTACCCACAGGGACCTGTTATTTTTTTTATATAAATGACCACAAAACACTATCCAAGACCCCGTTACTGACAGGCACCCTAAGAAAAAATATTCTTGGAGTGCATGTCAATAACGGGGTCTTTGATAGTGTTTTCTGGTCATTTATATGAAAATATCAGGTTCCTGTGAACTCCCTCAACTATCTATCCTCTTCACACCTATAGGTGTATACGGCCTTGTAATGAGCCGTCTCTATTGCATTGTCTTTTGCAACCTCCTGGCTGTTGCCCAACTCTTCCATCAGAGATATCATGTGGTTTTGGGCTGTCAAACTTTCCGTTTTCCTTCTGAAAAGTTAGTGCTGTTCAGCTGATTGTGCTTTCTCTCCTTAATACCAGTAAGTGGCAAACCTTCTTTAATGTTCTGATTGCGCTGCTTTGCTAGTTTATGTTGTTTAGTTCTGTTATGTTATTCTAAATTTCTTATTCTGTTAGACCACCTTATTCTGAAAATTGTCTAAGGCATCTGTTTTGGAATGTAAACTATATATGTGAAATTGGTTCTAATGATCGCAGAGACTTTGACTTATGATCTGATGTTGTATGTTCTGGTGTTCTACAGTTACTATATCATTTGGAAATGCATTTAGCCATTTACGAGTACACGTAGGCCCAATAGGTTACAAAGGTCACCGAGACTTTGACCCTCGATTTGGTAACTGTGTGTTCAAGTGTTATGTACCAATTTGGCACATCAAGCCATATAAGCCCTATAGGTTATAAAGGCCACAGAAACTTTGACCCTTAATTTGGTAACTGTATGTTCAAGACATAAGTGTTCTCAATCAATTTTGCATGCAAAGCCAGTGACAGCAATGGGGCAAAAACCAAGATCATGACACATTATTGCTAAAATGATTTATTCAGTTCAATGGTCAAATAATACATAAATTAACATACATATTACAAGCAAGGTGATATAATACAAATACTCCCTGTGGAGTAAAACGCTGCATTTACACATTTCCTACTTATTATATGATTATGTACATCTATATAATGAATAATTCCAATTTTTTCTCATCAATGTGAAACAACTTGAAAATGATCTATATAGCATGGTTTTGAATTTTTGTTATTGTCAACTTAAACTATCTTTACAACACTAATGGGAGAGCCGTAACTAAGTTTTCGAACTTGTGGCTCAACCCCTAACCGATGTGTATTATATGTTAATTTGTTTTAAAGAAATTGTGCATGTATATATGAATTGGGTAATACATATATGTTTGAACTTCTAAATCTAACAATAATATTATGCAACTGGACAACCAGTGATGAGTAATTACGGGTAGAAAATGGCATTGAACAATACGTCTCTTTGTGGCAACAAGGTTGTGTTTACAGTGAGATACAACCTTGTCGCCCCAAAGGGACGAAAAATCACACAGGTGGTCTCCATTTTAATGAAATATGGTTGACGAGAAAAACTTAAAACAATACCTAGTTGCTATAGCAATTTCATCAAAACTTCAACTGTCATTATCATTATTATGTTATTTACTATTTGTAGAAAAATCTGTAATGTATATTGAACTTATGTAACTTATTAAAACTAACAGCAGATGTTGGGAGTAAATGTAACATATGCCAAGTCAGGAATAGATAACTTAGGAATAATTTATTAACTTACTGGTATATTGGAAAAGTTTAAATGAACTTTGTGTACTAACAACATGACTACCAAGAACTCATTCAGTACATTATGTAGTGCATCAATAAGGCCAAATTAAAAAAAAGTTTACATTGGAATTTTTGGAAAGTTTTTGCTGAACTGAAAGAGTGAAGCAAAATATAATAAGAGGGTTAGAAGGGTTTTATATACCTCCTCTGCGACTGTGTGAGCTACCTACAGTAGAATAGTTAGTCTCCTCCTGACAGCAGAAACCCAGTGGAAGCCTTATTAAATGACAACTATTAAAGTCTATCATTGGTCATCTTTCTGTTGAAATGTCGGATAGTGTCACATGGCTTTGACAATGTAAGATCTTTATGATTGTAAATAGGCATGCCATGTTTGAAAGCAATGTCTGGATGGACTCGAAAAATATTTGAGTTTCAAAAACTTGAGTTTTGATGAACATTTTCAGAGGGAAGTTGAGACGGACAGACTAACAAACAGATGAACTAACAGGGGAATCACTATATGCCATCAGGGGCCGTATTCACCAATGTTATAAGTCTAAAATTCAGACTTAGACTTAAAATTGATAATATTCATAATCACTGTCATTTCTTAACAATAAGATTTAACCATATGAAATTGTATCTGATTATTTTTTGTCACCCACGGAACATGTATATCTGTTTATATTAAAATCGGTACATTTATAACAACATGAGAGCGAATAGAAGATTTGTAAATATAAAGACTAAGTCTGAAAATTAGATTTATAATGTTGGTGAATAAGGCCCCAGTTGGTGCCGCGGCATAAACAATCCTTGGCCTCAGACTTACAGATGTTACAGAATGATATCACCATTATCACTCATTTCTTACTTTTTTACCAGTGAAATATTTCTGCTGTATGAAAAGTTTATATGGGTTCAAACAGGTTAATAGACCATAATGAGTATTCTAGTGTCCAGAATGAAAACTTCTTTGTGCAGTTGTTTTACTTTAATGAAGATTTTATTATGTAGCTCTAACTAATGAAGCAAATGTTTAATTGTCTTAAGGGATACTAATATAAAGTAAACCCTAACAGATATCCGTAAACTTCAGGTCAGTGATTTACCTCATTTAGGCATATTTGCTCCTTTTTGTCTAAACATATTTGGAACAATAGGTTTCCTGGTTCAGTTTGACCCACACATACCTCATGATCTTGCAAGGGTGTTGGGGTCTGGGGGTAGAATCTCAATTTTACTTTTGCATTTGTTTTCATAGCCAGAGAGTAATAAGGCTTTATAAAATGGCAGCACACATATTTGTCATGGAAAATGATAATATATTTCACCCAAGACAAGTGACTCTATTGGGAGTTATGCCTGAGATTCGGGTTGGATGGTTTGTCAGTCAAAATTGTTTAGCTCTATCAAAATGCAGATGATTGTGTGAAAATTATTAAATTAAAACATAATTATACACATGTAAATACATAACCAATTGATTTTGAGAAGGTTGATTTTTTCAGTAAATCAATTGCAGAAATTTTCTATAGAAAGTACATTTAATTTCTATGAGACACAAAAAAGACTTTGGTTACCATGGTGACAGATTTTGTATCTTGACAACAATTCAGTCTCAACACATGTATCATGATTGTTGCACGTTTCCCAGAAAAAAAAATAGAAAAATTAACATTTCTCAGAAAACATACAAAAATTGACATTTCTCAGAAAAACATACAAACATTAACGACAAACAAATTGATCAGTTTCTCCTATATACAAAGACACTGCAATAACAAAATGATAAATACCAAAATGACACAGAATCATAATGACAACAAATACATATGACATAACTTTATATCTACAGCAAAAATGATACACATGTGCGTATGTCACATGTACATATGTCATAATTTTTACAAATATATTCAGGTTGGCAAGAACAAGATGGTTATGGTATATACATGTTAACTGATGAATTTATGAAACTATTGCACACTACATTAGCAAAATATACATTGTAACACAGCAAAAACAATTAACAATAATGATAATAATAATAATAAAGATTTTATTGATAGAGGCAACACAGTTGGACATTTCCAGTCTTCCCGGTGAGCCTCTTTAATAAATTATAAAAAATTTCCCTTTGACACAACTTTCCATCCAACTATATACACTGGGTGCATCCTCTATTTCTAGAACTGGAAAAAACGTTTTCTGGGTCGTGTGATTTTCAGGTAAATAGTGATTTTCTCTCTACTAACTTGTGATCCATAAACCTCAACTAGCGCACCGCACCGTATACCTTAAGGGTTGCCATGTTCAGGTTGTCACTTTGAAAAGATTCGCTGATTAAATAAAATAGCCGGTGCAAATTTTAAATTTTCAAATAAGAAAATGGTACCGGATATTTTGTTAAATTGGAGAATCGTTTCAAAGAAAATGATGACAACCTGTATGTGGCAACTCTTAAGACATACGGTGCGCTAGTTGAGGTTTATGGATCATAAGTTGTTAGATAGAAAATCAGATATTTACCTCGTCCAAATCGAAAGTAACCCGTCCCAAGTAACGGTTTTTC
Source organism: Spisula subtruncata (assembly GCA_963678985.1). Taxonomy (NCBI): domain Eukaryota; kingdom Metazoa; phylum Mollusca; class Bivalvia; order Venerida; family Mactridae; genus Spisula; species Spisula subtruncata. Next base: position 65,276,074 of record OY787660.1, read on the forward strand.
CAGTTCTAAAAATAGGGGGTGTACCCAGTGATAGATGGATACAAACTTGTTGCGCCAACGGGGTGTTTTTCTGCCCATATTTACAAATAAACTCTGAATATAGGAACAAATAATCTCCAATCAATATAAGGGGAGGTAATAACATCATTAAAGTTGACCAGAATGCCAAGAGTTAATGTTCTTATGTCAAAAAGCAGCAATATACAAAAGAGTGCCTCAGCATCATGCAGTTTTTCTATCTTACGTTACATGGATTGATTAAATTTTATCAAATTTTCTGGGGAAAATATCTTTTTTCATTCAAACTACTTAACAATGCTATTCTTAAGGCCGATCATAGAATGAGGAATCATACAAATAGATTTTCATGGACTTAACCTGACATACATGGGGTCAAGTGAAACGACTTGCTGCTGATAGAAGTCATTGGCGTTCTTTGGTAATGGCCTTAGGGGCAAACCAACCCAAAAGAGGATTAGGTAGGCATATAAAATGACATACTTTTTAAAAAATACAACATTTGAAAGTAGAATAACAAGCAAACTCACTGTAACAGTCAACAAAAACATAAGATTTAATCAGGAATGTATTTTATAACAAATAAAACAGGTAAACTAGGACACTTGCTAGGCAAAGGTAATACCTAATTGTTGTAAGTCACATTAAGCACAAGCCAAATCTGCTCCAATTCTTTAATTGCAATTTATATTTATTGAAATGTCCAAACACATTTTTTAACACTTATATAAAACAATATCTCTTTTACTTGAGCTAAACAAGTTGGCCTTCTCCAAATATCTGTTATTTAACTAAGCATATATCTATACAAATTTAGCTTTAGATTATTCTGCATTTTTTGTGTTTATAAGATATATAAACTAGTAATAACTATAGTGTCAAATTCCCTGTACTATTTTCTAACAACAATGAAAAACAATAATATTTTTCTGAAATCACAAAATATACATACTCAGTTTTAAAATGGATGACTAGAAATAGCTAGGTTAAAATGATATATGCTTCATAACAAAACTCCATTTTCTGAAATCACAAAATATACATACTCACTTTTAAAATGGATGACTAAAAATAGTAAGGTTAAAATGATATATGCTTCATAACAAAACTCCATTTTTGGTCATATTATAAAGCGAAGGCTAAATTCTATATTTACAAAAATATAACAAAGATAACTCTTCACATAAAGTATAATAAAAAGCAAAACTTAACTTGTCTCAACTACTAGTCTATAGCAAAGGTAGGTCCTACCCACGTTAGCTAAAATGTACAGCAATGGTATCTGCAGTCATACAGACACTCCTTCAGAAAAGTACCAATCTTCATTCACAAGCGTAAAGCCAAGCTATCAATCATTCTTCAATCACAGTATATATTAAAAGTAAAAGTCTTGACACAAAATACGCAGCAAAGGTACCAATCTTTTATTCACAGTCTATAGATAGCTACCAGTCTATTATTCACAGTCTATAGAAAGGTACCAGTCTTTACTCAAACTACACAGCAAAGGTACTAATCTTTACTCAAACTACACAGCAAAGGTACCAGTCTTTACTCAAATTACACAGCAAAGGTACCAGTCTTTACTCAAACTACACAGCAAAGGTACCAGTCTTTACTCAAACTACACAGCAAAGGTACCAGTCTTTACTCAAACTACACAGCAAAGGTACCAGTCTTTACTCAAACTACACAGCAAAGGTACCAGTCTTTACTCAAACTACACAGCAAAGGTACCAGTCTTTACTCAAACTACACAGCAAAGGTACCAGTCTTTACTCAAACTACACAGCAAAGGTACCAGTCTTTACTCAAACTACACAGCAAAGGTACCAGTCTTTACTCAAACTACACAGCAAAGGTACCAGTCTTTACTCAAACTACACAGCAAAGGTACCAATCTTTATTTACAGTCTATAGAAAGGTACCAGTATTCACTTGAAATATGCAACAAAGGTACCAGTCTTCATTCACAGTCTATTAAAGAGTGCCAGTCTTCACCAAAAACATGCAGCAAAGGTACCAGTCTTTTTACATTCTATAGAATGGTACCAGTCTTCACTCAAACTATGTAGAAAGGTCTGAAGTCTTTACTCACAGCCTATAACCAGTATTCTGCCATATTCAAGCATGTGTATCCATCACATTCAGATCTAGGTACAAGGGAGATAACCTGTTGTCTATGATAATTATTCTGTAGATCTACAAAAAGCTTTGAGGTGTGACGAGTAAAGACTTTGTATTCTATCTCTAAAGTGGTCAATACCGAGAGGTCGTGGTAGACCTATACTGAGAGGCAGTTTCTGCATAGTAAAACATAAGTATTCCCAATGCTTCATTAGGACCAAAATCAAAACAAGTTCCATGTAGGGGAGGCCTCAGTTTCAAGCAAAGGTACCAGACATTGTTCTCAGTCCTTTAAAAGGTTTGTGCTTCTTCTTATTCACAAAACAAAGCAAAGGTACTTGTCCAAACATGTAGAGAACACACGCCTATGCCTATATCCTACTTGATGGCTATCAAATCATAGAGATGGTTATGTACAGATATATGGAACATAGCAAATATTTGGAAGAATAGCATACTGGTTTTAAGTATGGACAATATATTCAATAATTCCAAAGTATGAGACTCAAGTGCTGTGTCGGATCAAACACGAATCCTGGCGGTCTGTCAGTCTCTCCCAGTCTACTTGACGCTGGTAGTTAGAATATAACACATTCTGATCTAGTGTGATTTATGTGGCATAGTGTACCCATTGTACACAGTACTCAACTGTAACATTTCAAGTCTTTTCATTAGCATATCTCTTATACATAATGTTGTGCCGATGTGCTTTCTGAAATAAACAAACAAAAAAATAAGTTAGAATACAGTCATGGTACGAAGGAACATCTGAATGATTCTATGAATATTCGAAATAAATATGTTTACTGGTAATATGAATTTCTATACTGATAGACACTACATATCTTCTGATTGGCACTTGACAAATGTCTGAGCTGTTCTCGAGACAAACATCATACCCTGCATGTTAAGGACAATGATTTTGGCTAAAATGATTGTAACACCAAGTCTTTCTTTAAGCATGCATATTCACATGTTGAGGGTGTTAAACTGTAAACGTTAGAAAGAAGTCTTGCCCTAAACAGTAGAAGCTGCGCCAACAAGGATATGTTCAAACATTGACAGACATATGAACTGAATACAGTATCATTACAATCAGTCTGGCCCCGATCTCCCAAAGCATCTCAAGTAGAAATCTCAACTCAAATTGAGATTTTGCTAAAACCAGAGTCAGAATTATAGATAAATCTGAAGTTCCAGCTTTTGAAATGACGCTGTAAGAAACCCAGTACATAATTTCTGTAGAGTGATGCCAATTTCCAATCAAGCTTTGCTTTGAAATAAACATAAAGACACATGCTAGTATTTGAGATGAGATCTTGCTCAGGTTGAGTTGCTTCGGGAGATCGGGGTCTGAATTTGTTGTATTTTCTTTAAAACTGAAACTATTGAGCAAATATTACAGGGTGTTCCATAGTATTTGTCACCATTACAACTGAATACCATGAGAAAATGTTTAATAGCAGATAACATGTTCATGTGTCAATGCAAAGCTAGCATTTCAACATTTTACATTGCAAATAACTCTTCAAATAAATGCTATCATACTTAAATTCTGTAAAGAATCAATATTACACCACAGCAGGGATTAATACGTGTAACACTCAAGCTAACTGATTGGACCATGACATTGTGATTATAATTTAACGTTAAAATGGCTTAAAGGGACTCACATCCAGTTGGTAAATTGCAAAATTTATCAAAAAGTTCTTCTAAAATAACGTTTTTTTTAGTTTGACTGACCTAATACGATAATATACAAATCTGAACTTGTTCATCTAGAAGAAAAATAATTGTGTAACGTCGGTGTGTTACCCTTTCAACCCCAAAAATGTATTGTGTGAGTATTGCATTAAGATATATAATTTAACATTGCAGTGTATAAATGCCTAGAAAAGCCGTAACTGACGTGTTCGACAGTTTTCATCAATAGCACCATTGATCATAATGTAAGTTGTAAGAGTACTTTATGTATTCGTAAAACATAGTTTTGTGATTAAAATGTCTACAAAACGTGTTTTTATCATCAAAATGGAGTTTAGTCCCTTTAAAGGTTGACAACTGACATAATGTCAATAGATAGACAGCGAGAGAGCTGCCTTGGCTTGAAAGTTATCTAAGGCCTGCCACAAGCGCTGGCCATCCTTAAAACATGTGTTGTAAATATGGCCATCCTCAATACATGTGTTGTTAAGTTCATTCATAAGTTTAGCTTGGACACAAAGGAAACAAACATCTATTTCTGTACAAGAAATGAGATACATATAACTAGGTGCGAGACGAATTAAAATGCTGTATTCATATATCGAGGGTTCAGTGCAAACTATGGCAACTACATCAATTTATAGATGGATGTACCATATTTTTGCACAAAGCCCTCGATATACATCAAGTAATATTACATAAATGGATTTTTTCGCACAACAACATAATTTTTATGTCTCCCACGAAATGCCATTACTCCCACACTTATTACCCTACCAACAATTCTTGACAATAACAACATCTAGGCTTGATATCAATTCATTCAAGTGAAATTTCATTGAAGAGTACAATGTCTAAATAATGTAGTGCGAATAGAAATCTTCAAAAAATCTAGCTAACAAGAGCTGTCACCAGACAGCACGCTCCACTATTCTATGGAAACTTTAACATAAGTGTGACTGCAATAGCTCCGATATTCTTTGGTTAGTGGAGCTAAAAAGGCTTTCAACAATTTTTAACAAGCATTATAATAGTCACATAGCATAGAACAAAGAAAAGTATACCTCAAATTTTATAATAAATTCAGCAAATACACCAAAGAGTTCAGTTGTTGTCACTTTTTTAGGGTCTTCACCAAAATATTGTACGGTCGTCTGAAACTCTTCCATCGTGTTGGCATTGAGACGAAATAAACTTTGAATCTCATCGGACGCTTGTGATATAAAATGTCCCATTACGTCTTGAAACTTGTCATTTATCATCAAACTTGATTTCTGCGAACCAAACTTCTCCAAAGTACTAGAAATATCCTACAATAAGAAATCATAATTTTTATGTAAAGTTCGAACAGTTTAACATGACCTTAATGCATTACTGTAAAATCATTTATTTTCGTGGGGATAAAATTTTGTGGATTTCGCTTCAACCACAAACTTAAATCTCAACAAACATTGATTTTGACCCTTGTTTTGTTACCTGAAATGCAAAATCCACAAATTAAAGTGCCAACGAAATTGTCTTTTTTACCAAAACCACGAAATTAAATGATTTTACAGTAATTTATTACCAGGTTCTTGCTCTCGAAAGCCTTGCCTTGCTAGGATAAAGTTTGCGATCATATTACACCTTGCACATGGTCGGAATGCACTTATGAAACACAGACCAATGCATGCATTGAATTTTTCCAGATGTACTCTATGTACAATATCATGTGGGGAATATTCCAGGGAAGCATCTCTGTAGAACACTACTGTGAAAAAAGTTTTCCACAAGTGTTCCAGTAGAGGCTAAATAAAATAAATCAGTGAATATTTATTAAAGAGTCACACACCTTTGGGGGTATTTGAATGTACAGCTAGATTTTGAGCGCACATTTGCATCCATAGATAATTTCTACACAGATGTCTCACTGTCTATGGAAAGTTTCGGGAAGTCATGAGACATAGTGTGACATGAGGTGGAATCAAGGTGCATCAGGATAGGAGATTCAGGAGATAAAGAGATGGCCCCTGATGTGTTTGTGAAGGTATGTGTCAGTCCCGCTGCCTTGGGGGATGTACTCCCCATGGGAATCAGGGACAAGCGTTGAGGACAGGTTTTTCACAAACAATTGTATCAAGTCCAAGAGTGTCGGGAGTCATCCGGAGAACATATGGGCAAGTCCGCATAGCCGATGATTTTTCCTTAGCTGAGGGCCATTGGGGCATAAGTGCACAAGCATTCCACGTTTGAAGAGAACACCTTTGTTGTTGTTGAGACATTGTTCAAACATAACCAACGCCCCTACAAACCCATACACCCACACAGATGCCAATGAACTGGTCACAATTACTAAGCATTTTCATCAGACCTCCTGCTTTGCGCAGGTGCCTACATTTCATTAGACAGCACCATAATAATTTCTTCAATTAGAGTTAGGATAGTTCAACAAAATAAAAGCAAAATATGTAAGATACCGGAACCTTGTTGTTAGCAACTAGAAAGGGTGAACGGCTGTATTAATTGTCACTTAAGAAATGTGTTAATTAATGAAACAAAAATTTCTATATACCTGTAGAACTTTCCTTAAATCTTGCAGCTCTTGGTTCAACAACACATTGGAAACTGCAACAAACAAATCCAAATATATGTACATCAATTAACCGAAGAATTATGTAGGTGTATTAAGAATGGCAAAATAAAGCAAAACCAGTCTAAATGTGGAAGCTTTATAGGAAGGTGTGGAAAGGGAGAAACAAAGAAGACTGTAATTTGTTTACATAACATGTTATTCTGAGTAGACCAGGCCCGGTGATTATAAACATTTCTCATTCTCATACTCCAACTCCATACTCCATGCTCAAACTTGAAAAACAGATATTTATAGAATGTTGCGTCAAAACCAACACCAACTTGTAGCAAATGATCTAATTAAGAAAATGAACCGTTCATTCAGTAATAAAGAAGTTACAGCAGTTTTTGTAACTAAGAAGTGCTCCAATTGGAGTATGGAGTATGAGTTGGAGCATGGAGTACGTTCTCCTATGTTTATAATTACCGGGCCAGGTCTCTCTCCTTAACACAATAGGAAGGGGTTTGGACACAAAATCGGGCGTCTCCCACAAAGGGGCCGTAACTAAATGATCCACCCTAACTGTAGAAGTGGTGTAGGAAGGTGATACACAAACATGGTAAATAAAGAAGATTCTTAACTTGTTTACATGACATGGAATTCAGTCAAATCAGCGTAGAAGCCCTCCCCTCCTTAATACAAACCCAATGAATCAGCATAGGAAGGACACTTGGAAGGTGTTTTGATACAAATACATATCTCTAACAAAGGGCCATAACTCAAGTAAAAATTATCTACTCTAAAATTCCTGAAAATATGCACAACAAGGCTTGGTACCAATCAGTCATGTGAAGTTTCATTCAAATCTGACGAAGATGGAAAGAATTCTTTAATTGGAATTCAGATACTTAAATCGTTATTCGAACGAACAAACCAACTCAATATTAAGTTCAGCTTTCCAGGGTACCAAGGATGTCTTATTTTTGAGCTGGCGTTCCATTTGACTCAGGGAATAAGGGTTTTGACCTTGAAATTAAAAAAATTTTAACCCTCAAAATTTGGGTTTAATGGGTAGTTTTCTTTTAAAAGCATTGGAATTTAGCCTAAAACAAAGTAAAATTTAGTCAAAAGTTTCAAAATGGACCCCCCATTTGAGGTTTCAGCGTACATACATTTTGATGCTTCAGGTACTGTGGTCAGTTCCTCTCCAACAGCTACCAGTTCTGGAAACTTATTAAACACTGCTTCAGCTAGTACATGTAGGAATGTCAACTTATTGTCCGACGTCTTCGTTATCTCAAGCTGAAATATTTAAAACAATTAAAAAATTCATGAATAAGTACCGGTCAATGAATAAATTAGAACAAGAGGTCACCTAAGTATACTACTTATGGTTCTAGGAAATGACATGGAATTATGAAGACAACAATTTACCTGAGATAGAAACTTGATTTTAAATCCAGCAGCTTCACCGACTCTTTGGTTACCTTGGTTCATATAGTTACCCATAGCCAATATTAACTGTAATATATAAGAAAGTAAAATAAAGTAGCATGCTGAAGTCCATTTTCGGCACACAATCTGGGGCCTTATTCACCAATGTTGTAAATCTCAAACTCAGACTTAGGCTTAAAATTTACAACATTTAAAATCACTGCAAATTTTTGCCAGTAGATTTAACCATGTGAAATTTTATCTGATTATTTGCTGTTACCCACTGAACATGTTTACTAATTTATATCAAAACCAGTACATTTGTAACATCATGAGAGGGAATAGAAACATTTGGCAATTTAAAGTCTAAGTCTGAATTTTAGACTTAAAACGTTGGTGAATAAGGCCACTTGTTCAACTGATTGCACATTCACTCCCCTATTTGTAGTCACACATCGGATGTTACACTTGGGGCAGCTTGCCACACCACATTGACTTTTGATCCTCGCAGGTTCCCATTCATATACCAGCAGCATGTGGTTTATGCCATCATGCTCAGATAAACTAAACCATGGCGCATATAGGGATGGGACCCGGGACCTCCTGATCCCAAGCGTGTACAGTATTTTGAAATAATGCAGATTTTTGCCAGTTTAAGGTCCCAAAGTATTAAATTTAGAACAAAAAGGTCCGCTAATAAGACCGATTCGCTATTAAAACCACCTTTTTGACCTGTCTTATTAGCGGAACTTCACTGTACCATATCTCTAGGCAAATGCTCCTTGCAAGTATCCCAAAACTGACAAATAGACATATAGAATGTGACTCGAATATAGCCCCAATTATTACTTTTGTTATATCTAGAATATACCGGTAATAATACAATGTCATTGATCATTGTTAGTAGCAAGATGCTGCTCTTTTCACAATGTGAGCCAGGATAGTTTTAAGCTCATGAGCGAAAAACATGTCCCGAAAGAGCTAACATAAGTTCAAACACAAGTTGAATATTACCTCTAAGATCTTTGACAATCTTTTACTATGTCGTAATTCCAAGGATGCTTTTCTGATGTACTGTAAATGCTGCAATGGAAATACAGGAATAAAATATATGGCCACTGCTGCACCAAAGCACATGGTCACTAACATTCAAACTTAAACCCATATACTCATTTCACAGCTGTTATCAAAAAGGAGTGGGATTTATATAAAAAAAAAATTTCAAAACTAGTTACCCAATCCTCTATCACTTGTAATTTATCCACGCATGTTATAAAATATTTGCTTAATAAATACTGTTATACTAAATAGCCTAGTGGTCAGTCAAAGACTGTTTCAGAAAACACTAACCTTCAGACATACCTGTCAATTTCTCTGATTAAATCCAATTTTCTCTGATTTAAAGGGTAAAAGAAGCCCAGACACAGAAAGTTCTGATTTTTAGAAAAATAATATGAACAAAATTATGAAAATTGGTAAAAAAATGACAATGTTATGAGCAAAATTGTAACCCTCATGCTGAGAAATTAACATAATTTGCAGCGCTGTTATCCTACAGGTAGTTCATAAAACAGGCGTTGGTCACACCTCTCCGAAGAGGCATTCACACCATTTGAATATGTCATTGTCTTAAGTAGACAGTTAGTCAGAGGTAGACCTTGAAACTTTCTAGGAAGAGGGATAGTTTGAACTGGGAGATTATAATGCTGACCAGAATAATTTAATAGTTAAATGCAAAATATACTGTACATTGTTGTGATTAATTTTCAATGTTAGAATGATAAAAGACTAGTGGTGACAATAAATGTAAGATACCAAATTCAGTAACATTATCAAAGCACAGGTCAGATGACCGAGACCAAGGCCAGACAGGACACACCAGATATATTTGGTTATTGTGCGTTATGCAGTTATTGCGCGCAATAGTGAGTCGCATGTATTCACCTAGATTTTGGCTTTCACAAAGTTGACAGGTATGCCAAAAAACTGTTTCAGAAAACACTAACCAAAAGTCTTAATGCCCATTATAACAATAATTCAACTTTACAAAACGAAGTTAAAAGATGAGAAAAAAATATACACACCTCTTTCATTTCATTTATCTTTTCCTGAAAATTTCCTTTAAAAATCAGCGCCCTTAATCTTTGTTCATATCCTGGTACCCGGCTCATCTGTAATACAAAATCACACAATAAATGTACCTTGGGACCCGGCAGATGTCTTGAGAATTCCATTTCCTAGTTTTGCATTATGTTACATTTCTCTTGGTATACTAAAACATTATGTTTATCACTAAAACTGCGGCTTTGAGCATAGACGTAAAGCTGTGCCGGAATATCTTTCAGAACTCACAGACAGCTAAATGAAATGACATCAAGATCATGCAAACTTCATGCCATTGCACTGCTAAATTTTGGCTGAAACCTATCAAGCATTCATCATCATATCAAACGATAATCAGCATTCTCTAAGGATATGACTGATAAACAGAAATAGAATCTTACAATTGTACTTATTCCACACAAGTTTTATTACTAAACTCAGTTAAAAACATTTTGTCTACTCGTTTAATAAAACTCGAATGTAATGAGCACTCACGCAAGATCTTGTACTTTCAATATGTTGATTTAATTTTTTTGGCCACTATGCCTTGTCGTGGTATGCCATGTGATTTTGTTCTGTGTTATTTCTGTTTACTATAAAACAAGAATCCATCAATGTTAAGCCTATTTTGCTTTTTGTGAACAAACTTATCGAAAATGGGCAAATTTTATCTTTGATTAGGCAGTTTATATTTACCTCATATGTGAACCTGTCTGGTTGACTGAGCTCCTCAATATCACCGTTGTAGGAATCTAACCGCTCCAACTGTAAAATACAGGTAAGGGAAACAACTCAGTAAATGATTGTGTCAAAATAAGCAACAATGATTACCTCCCTTAGTTACTAAATGACTAAGACAGACATGCTTTTTCTGCAATCCTGGTAAACATGTTTCAATAAAACTGACAGTAAAGACATATGTTGCCATATTATTCTCATGCAATTTGGAAAATGAGCAGACCTGCCAAGTTAGTTAAATCCAAAATTTGAGTGATCAAGCAAATATTTAACAAGATGAAATGCAATCACGTACATGGTGTCATCGACTTTTAAAACGAATACATACTTATTAAAGTGCATGTTTTATGTTATTTAAACAAAACAAAGTATAACCTATTCATATATTCATGTTTGATTGATAATTTCATGTGATTTGTTTGCTGAATTTGTTCTGTTCCCACTGTTAACCAACATATTGACATAATATTTACACTCCGTGACCAATACACAGTTTGCTCAGAGTTATAGTTCCCGCACATAGTCTACAAACGATTCCCGCACATAGTCTACGAATGATTCCCGCACGTAGTCTACAAACGATTCCCGCACATAGTCTACGAATGATTCCCGCACATAGTCTACAAACGATTCCCGCACATAGTCTACGAATGATTCCCGCACATAGTCTATGAACGATTCCTGCCCATAGTCTACGAATGATTCCCGCACATAGTCTATGAACGATTCCTGCACATAGTCTATGAACGATTCCCGCACATAGTCTATGAATGATTTCCGCACATAGTCTATGAACGATTCACGCACATAGTCTATGAACGATTCCAGCACATAGTCTATGAACGATTCCAGCACAAAATCTATGAACGATTCCTGCACATAGTCTATGAACGATTAACCATACATAGTCTATGAACGATTCCCACACATAGTCTATGAACAATTCCCGCACATAGTCTATGAACGATTCCCACACATAGTCTATGAACGATTCCCGCACATAGTCTATGAACAATTCTCGCACATAGTCTATGAACGATTCCCGCACATAGTCTATGAACGATTCCCGCACATAGTCTATGAACGATTCCCGCACATAGTCTAGGAACGATTCCCGCACATAGTCTATGAACGATTCATGCACATGGTCGATGAACGATTCCTGCACATAGTCTATGAACGATTTAAATTGTACCTTGGCATTTATTGTTTTATTAAACAATTATCACACCTAATGAACAATAAGAGACCATTCAAGATCAAAGCAAATTTACTCAGATTAACGGCAATGTAAGAACCCCAGCTTAAGTGTCATAAACAAATTAACAATTCACGATTGATAGGTACACATGCGTGCGGATAAGGATTGATGACATGCTCTTAATTGTAATTTTAGTTTACCAGTTAACACGTCTAGACAGGATAAGCAATGAGTACTCGGGTACTGATTTTATTATTTGATAATCGGACCCTCGAATGTGTACTACAGTACAAGGGTACTTGTTGCCATCCCTATTTTCTATAACTGAATTGCTAATTTCATGGCATTATACCAATTTTCAACTTTGAACATTATATTTTCTTTTGCAGAATAAGGACAGGAAGGTTATTGACCAACTAATATTATCGTTTGCTGCAAACGATAAAAATTAGATTGAATTCTCGTTGACTCATTCACCAGGATTCTGGGATATCTTTGCAGCTATGTAGGGGCGTAGCTTGGTGTAAATAAAAATCTAGAATAACCAGTAAATGAACAGCTCTTTAACTTTAAAAGTCCAAACTGTGTAATATCTGCGTTGTGTTTTTAAAACCTTCTAAATTCTAGGGTTTGTTTTCAATTCTACAGTAATTTTTTTTTTCATATTTTACGCATGATGCATTCATAAACATTCTCAAAGCAAACTCTCCCCCCAGGCCAAACATCTCATTTCAAATATCTGTTTTTAGATCTTTGATCATTTGCATACAGATTCCATATAAATATGACCTAGTTTTGTAAGACAACAACAGACATTACGTAAACGCACTACTTTTCATACGTATCCCTACGCTATCAATTATCGTGACTCCGTTATTTTAAAAACAAATAAATTTGTTTTTTATTGATTAAGTTTAATGATAATGATACTGCGAGTACTGTTTTTACATTAAATGTGATCAATAAATAGTTCCAAACCGTGGGAAATCTGAGGTCACGTGATCAATTACTGCGCGTGTCTCGGTCAACCTATGAATCTTTACACAACAATGTCAATCACTCATAGTATCCAGTAGAAATAATAACCGTTCTCAATTAACTTAGAACAGACTGTAGTCATAGAGTGCAAGGTTATATGTATGTTTAACTTTTCCAGTGTACATTATTCAGAGGAGACTTCAGAGCACTGAAAATTGCCAAATTTGACACGAACCTGACCTTTTGACTAGCATAATTTTGTATAAACAGTTGATATCTTGTCCATGTTCATTACCTTGGTTGCATGTTACATAGTCAGGAGTATCATAAAGACGCTCGAGATGTAATACAAACACAAATTTGAGATACTGGTACTGATATTGCATGATTTGCTTGCGGAAATTGATATATTCAAAGCAAGAACCTTGTAATATATTCATGCGTAAAGTATTTGTCCACATATTGGTAAACATACTGGTACATTAGACAAACATTGTACTGTACATGATAGCCCCATCACACATAACAACCCATAAATAAATTATCATTAACCACATGATATCAACATCGTAAACAAGGACACGCTACCATTCTGAAGACGTAGTTAAGTTAGCGCTTTCATATTTATATAGCTATTTCAAATTTTAACGTGATCATGATTTAGCACATCTTATGCCCAGTCATCAATAAATACATTGATGTCCAACTCATTAGCACTTTGAGTCCCAACTCATGAATCATATGCCAACTCATGAATTAATTTAATACATCATACGCCAACTCATGAATTAGCACTTTTGGTACTAACTCATGAATAAACAGCACATGTTAATAATATGCCAGCAACATGTGAATACCGATAAAGGAACTTCATTAGTTCAACGGACAAGATGGAGGAATTTATCATGCATCAGCATTTTTTCCCCTACTTTGTAAAGTATACATAAAAATTACTTTGACTGGTACCCGGTACTTTCCCAAAATGGTAATAAAACAAGACTGCGTTCAATAAACGCCTATGCCCCCGTGGAAGCCATGTCCATAAAAAGCTAAGTCAATCAGGGACCATTATTCAGTTAAAATGTTTGATAGTGTCACATGGCTTTGAACTATAAGGGGCTTATGATGGTAAACGAATATGCCACATTTGAAAGCAGTGATCGACTTCATGTGTGATCAGGTGATACAGGTGTTATGGTTCTTTGTCACTGCACTTCTCCAAGTTGACATCTATTCATATACCAAGTTTCAAGTCAATATTTTAAATACTTTCGAAGATACGCTCCGGACAAATAATTATCATGAAAATACTGGAGGGGAGATAATTCAAAATGTAAGACAGACAGAGTTATGGTTCTTAGTCCCTGCACTTCTACAAGCTACCATCTATTTTTATATCAAGTTTTAAGGCAATATCTTAATCACTTTTGAAGATACACTCGGTCAAAATTTGATTATTCTGAAAATATTAAAGGGGAGATAATTCAAAATTTAAGACAGACAGAGTTATGGTTCTTGGTCATTGCACTTTTCCAAGTTGCCATTTATTTATATTCCAAGTTTCAAGTCAATACGTTAAATAGTTTTGAAGATATACCAAGAGCAAAATTTGACTATAAAAAAACACTAAAGGGGAGATAATTCAAAATTTAAGACGGACAGAGTTATGGTTCTTTGTCAAGGCACTTCTCCAAGTTGCCATCTATTTATATTTCAAGTTTTAAGTCAATATGTTAAATAGTTTTGAAGATACACTCCAGACAAAATTTTATTGTAAAAATACTTAAGGGGGAAATAAGTCTAAGTCTAAAATTAGGTCAAGGTGAAGGTCAAAATGGAGTCAGGTGATACAGGCGTGTGGAGAGTGGTCATATACAACATCCATGCAAGTATGAAAGCTTTGTAGCAAGCCATATTAATGCTAGAAGAAACGGTCAATTTGGGTTAACCAAGAATTTGGCCTTTCAATAAGTCTAAGTCCAAAATTAGGTCAAGGTGAAGGTCAAAATGGAGTCAGGTGATACAGGCGTGTGGAGAGTGGTCATATACAACATCCATGCAAGTTTGAAAACTTTGTAGCAAGCCATATTAATGCTAGAAGAAACGGTCAATTTGGGTTAACCAGGCCGGACGGACGAACGAATGAACGCACGAACGAACGGATGGACGGACGGACAGGTGAATTACTATATGCCTCCCAATCTATCGATACGGGGGCATAAAAAGCAGTGCACTAGAGATGAACTGATTGCCAACGCGGAGGTAGTCTTGTGTGTATCTGCGCTCTATACCAAGTATGTTAAAGAACCAAGAATACTGTTTAGAAAGACCTAGAGCAGCATGTCCAGATTCCTTGTAACAGGTATACACCGCTGTCTCTTTAACATGCTGTCAGCAAAAAACACAGGAGAGTCCATTGGAAATTAATGCTAGCACTATTTTGGTTATACTTGATCAAATCCTTGAATAATTGAATAATTACATTACCTCCACTTTGTTTGGAACATAGACAAGAAATTATCTCAATAATTCTCCTGTAAGTATATTTTTCAATTTGAAAGTAAAAATATAAATATGGCCAAAATGGCATTAAAGTTTTTCAAAATTTCAGAATCATAAGGACCCCCCCAACAACAACCACTAATTTTAAGGCTGCACATTGTGTGTAACATCAATTTCCAGCCTGGCTATGCCCCAGAAATCCTACAATAATTACCTCTTCTTTGTTTGGAGCGTAAGCAAGAAGTTGTCTCAGTAATTCTGGTGTAAGTATTTCCTCATCAAGTAGATATAAGGCTGTTCTAACTTCAGTCAGTGTTAACTTTAAATGTCCAAGAAGTATTGCTGGAATTGTAAAATATGTTAAGAAACTCTTTGTTAAATAGTCAAACCTATGTAAGTGTTTTTAACTAATTAATGCACTTTCAGGTGTATCCACGGCCCCCAGCCCCCGGGGATCCATGGGGATAGCCGGGAAACTGCCATATTTTTACCTTCCAGTTTCCCCTGCAGGGCCGGGGAAGTGTTGAGAATTTTTTCTGCGAACCAATACCCTGGGATAATATTTAGTTGTCCAGGGCCGGGGAAATACTGAAGATTTTACCCTTTTGACAACCAAAATCCAATCTCCGCCCATCCCTAGGATGGGGGTTTTATAGTTGATTATGAAACCAGGTTTTCAAACTTTTGGCCTTGAACTGTGACCATCTTTGACTTCAATATCAACAAGAGTGCCAAAATGTCACAAAATACGCCCGTCTTGGGTGTGCTAGTGACAAAAAATTTTGATTATGAAATAAAAGCCCATATTAAGTCAAAACCTTTTTTTAGTAAAAGAAGGACCATAACCCAAGAACATTTGGCCTAAAATCTAACTTGGCCAATATATTATGCCAATAAGTGTTGTCACCAAGTTTGAAGACGATCGGACAAAAACAAAAACTGAGTTAGAGTACAGACAAATTTCTGGACACCGCCGCCCACCCGCACGCCAAGGGTGTTCACATAATACGTCCCGTTTTTCAACGGGCGTATAAAAAGGGTCATCTACTGTTGCTGGACAGCCTCCATGTAAAGTTTGAAGATCCAAGGGAAAAAATATTCTCGAGTTACTGAACGGAATACGTTTTGGTCTACCGACAGACAGACTGACCAACGGATATGTGCAAAGCAATATAACTCCTCGTCAAAGATGAGGGGGGGGGGGGGCATAATATGTTGGGGGGCATTAAAAGAGTTGGGGCAGATGTGGCATGTATTCATTTTCACATAATATGGACATCTATTAAACAAACACCAGTTTTATTCTTGATCAAATTAATCTGCCAGAACTATCAAAATGATCCCATCATCTAGCATTGATGGTTCTTCATCAAAATGTTTAAGTTAAAGGAAAAATTATAAATGATTGTGTAATATACTTACATATGTTGTATGATTTCTTTGGATTCAATATGCACACTTCGCTCTTTTTCTCCGGTAATTCTGTGCAAGAAACAAAGAAATATTATTCTCAGCCAAGGAGTGTTGATCTACTCCTTTTTTGGCAGGAAAAAATAAAAATAATGAGCATCTCTTTTGTAAATAAAAAAATAGCATATAGTAACATCACATAATGAGTAATAGACCTACTCCAGATCTCCACTAATCTGTAGGTACAAATAAAGTTTTACCGTTATAATCCTTTTAAGTCATGAATATTCATATCTGGACAATAGAGTGGGGGTCAGTTGTGTTTGCATATGAATACAAAACCAGTCTAACTAGGCCAGATTTGTTTGTACCTACATGTAAATTAAGGGGAAAACCACCTTGCACAGAGTTCCGGATATCAACTATTGTTAAAAAATCATAAAGAATTAAAATTTGTGTGTAACTTAAAGATTTCTATAAGTGTTTTGATAAAACAGTACCCTGGTATTTTAGTCAGTTTTTACTGTATTATTGTCAAGGGTTTGAGTATCTGATTCCAGGTTCGAGTCTATACAATCAAGCAGGGTTCTATGGTTAACTAGGCACACTGGTTAGTAACTGAGGAAAGTAATTGATTACATTGCACAAATAAGTTACTCTCACAAGCTTTGACTACAACTAGTTTCAGTTTCAATACTTATTGAAAACTATGCATCCTCAATTAATTAGCAGGGACATGTTAACTAGTTACATGCAGCATTGACTTATCAATTAGTTAAAACTTGTTGGAATTGTAATACAGAACAAGCATATAAACAATATTGTATCATATAAGAGTATCATGCAATATTATAAAAATTCTCACATTTTTACACCAAAATACCATAACCATAAAAATTAAACTATTTTCATACTCAAATACCTCCACATAACAAACATACAATGAAGTATGTAATGCCTGTGATAATAAACCTGAATTAATTGACTATCTGTCTTCATCAGCTGATGTTAATTGAAACCCAATCACCAGTTTTTGTCGAGCCCGCTGGCGGTGAGCTCGATATAGTTGTCACAATGGCTGTTCAGTGTATGTGCGTGCGTCTGTCCGATTTTGTCCGGGCTGTTTCTTCATCATTAAATGGGTGATTTTGAAATACATTGGCACAAATGTTCCCCGTGTTGAGGCGGCGTGTCGCGCCCAAGACCAGTACCCCTAGCTTTAAGGTCAAGGTCACTCTTGGAGGTCAAAGGTCCAAAATGGGCATAATACTGCTTGTCCGGACCATATGTTCTTCATTTGTTGGGTGATTTTGAAATACATTAGCACAAATGTTCCCTGTATTGAGGCGGCGTGTCGCGCCCAAGACCAGTACCCCTAGCTTTAAGGTCAAGGTCACTCTTTGAGGTCAAAGGTCCAAAATGGGCAAAATACTGCTTGTCCGGACCATATGTTCTTCATTTGTTGGGTGATTTTGAAATACATTGACACAAATGTTCACCATGTTGAGGCGGCGTGTCACGCCCAAGACCAGTACCCCTAGCTTGAAGGTCAAGGTCACTCTTGGGAGGTCAAAGGTCCAAAATGGGCATAATACTGCTTGTCCTGACTATATGTTCTTCATTTGTTGGGTGATTTTGTTTAAATAACTTGGCATAATTGTTAAACACCATGAGGATGTGTGCAGTGTGCAAGATTCAGGTCTGTAGCTCAAAGGTCAAGGTCACACTTAGAAGTCAAGCATCAACAATGACCATTATAGACCTTGTCAGGGCTGTATCTCACTCATACCTTGACACATTTTTAAATAACTTGGCAAATTTGTTAAACACCATGAGGCGGTGTGCAGTGCGTAAGATACAGGTCTCTAGCTCAAAGGTCAAGGTCACACTCAAAAATTACCATTATAGGCCTTGTCCGGGCTCTATCTCACTCATGCATTGACCAATCTTTTTTATATTTGGCATGAATGTTCACCTTCATGAGACAGAGTTTCATGACAGACCCCGAGGTTCATATCTCAAGGTCAAGGTCACAGTTGAAGGTCAAATTGAAGCTTGTCTAGACCATAACTTTGCCGTGCATTGACCAATCTGTCTTACATTTGCCATGAATATTCACCTCCATAAGCTGGAGTGTCATGCTCAACCCTCAGGTTCCTATATCAAAGGTCACAGTTGCAGGTCAAATTTCTAAAGAAGCTTGTCTATACCATAATTTTGTCATGCATTGACCAATCTTGCTTGAAATTGCCATGGATGTCAACCTCTATTAATCGGAGTGTCATGAGCAACCCCTGGGCCTTTTCTCAAAGGTCAAGGTCACAGTTAGAGGTCAAAAGGTCAAATTGAAGTTAGTAGGTATAATTTATTCTTTATGCATGCTGGCATTAGATGTAACTTAGAACATTTAAGTCAGTGCATTTTTTCAATGTGCGCCGAGGCTCGACATAATTTGCCCGAGGGCACAAATTTCTAGTTATATTAAATATACCTGTATTTAACAGCCACCTGCTTAAAACAAACACATTTGATGTATTCCTTAATTGGCTTCTTAATACCTTGGTCACAAAATGACGTCGGATAGTTGTGTGTGTATATGATGAGTACTCGATGTTTTGGTATCGTGTGAATGCCAGTCGATTAGTATCAATGCATTTTTTCAAAAGAGTCTAAATATTACTCCAACTGCTGCTAGATGTCCATCCAGCTCAATTAGCTGATTTGTGACCAAGGTATAAGACAAGCTTCACTATATTGGTAACTATGTAAAACAAATTATAGTTATTCTTAATGAGATATGTTATTGAGATAAGCCCTAAAACAAATTCTTGGGACCATACTGAGGGCTCAGTGCAAAACTATGTCAACTATATCTATCTACAGATTTATGTACCATAGTTTTGCACAGAGTCGTCGATGCTATCCCAGAGCACGATTCTACAATATTCAAGTTTCAAAACTCAAGTTGTGACAAGTAATTGTAGGACCGAAAACTGTATTAGTATGGTTTGATGGGTGTGGTGGGAGGGGATAGGAACAGGAAGAAAATTCCAACACCATTCTTATAATTGTTGAAGTAGCTTTAGGTATACAACATGTATATTAGTAGGGTATGACAGACCGGGGGGAGGGGGTTAAGGAAGAATCGCCGAAACATTCCAACACCATGCTTAGAATTGTCATAGTAACTATATACTTAAGAATGTTGCAAAAGCTGAAAGTCTGTGTTTAACACATAGACATGGAGACTTGGGCCTTTTGCAGTCAAATACCTCTGTATCTGTATAGGAATAGACATACTCATGAACAGTATTTGATCAGCTAGAATAAAATCTATGAATATAATATGAAACTTGTTTAATTAGATAAATAGCATGAAAAATTAATGACAATACGTGGCCAGGGAACAGTCGATAATGAGCTAGATTTGCAACCCAGCAATCATTCAACAAAATTTGACAACAATGTTGAGTTCCTCCACAAGTGGAAAAGTGCTGGTTCTTTCTGGAAGGGTAAGTTCTAGTTGTGTATATAGTACTAGATACTGTTTTACAATCCAGGAAAACTGTTTAGGAGCTTCCAGATATACCTAAAGAATAGTTGAGAAATATTGTTGAACTGCAACAAACAAATAAAAATCTGTGGCTATAAGGAAATGTATCAGATAACAGTAAAGGTATTGGAAGTAAAAACTTACTTTGTCGTGGAGATTTTGTTGAGAAATACTGTTCTAATTCTAGATATCTGACCACATCTTGTAAGTCGGCAGTCTCCCCAATCTGTGTATAAAATATAAAAGTATATGTGAGAAGCTAATACCATGTACAGGGTTTGAAACAATATATTGTAATAGTTGATATCAGGAACTCTGTGCAAGGTGGTTTTTCCTTTCATTTACTTGTAGGTAAACTGGTACATTTTGTTTTCACTAGCAATATGGAGATAACAGTTCAAATAATTTTAGTCATTTTCCCACAAAAGGCAATTACTCATGAAAAATAATCAAACTTGTCACATCATCCAACATTTAGTCATGATTTCAGGTATCTATGACTTTATCACATGGTCCTGAAATCATGACTAAATGTAGTATGATGTGACAATGATGGACAAGAATAAATCAATGATTAAGTCATGACATATGTACATGTATAGGTTGATGACTTCCTGGGAAAATGGCTGATTTTTTATTTTTTTTATTTTGATTTTGCCATATCCCTGTTAATATTGAAGTCTACAAGACTTTTCTAAGAATGTGTGGGGAGATATATTGATTTTGTTCTGAACATTCATCTAGATGCCTGTGTATGTCACAAAGTTTTCCATGCTTGTGCTGTCCTAAACCTTCAATGAAACTCCACAAGAATGCTAAAAAAACCTCATTACCAAGCCTAGTTGTGCATATCGTCAGGAATTTTAGGTTTGAATATTAAGGTTGTTCCTTTTCAGAGGGCTGCTCTCGAGATACAGTTAAAGAGACATTGTGACGGTATTCTTGAAGACAGGTTGTTGCTCTGGAGAGGCTATACTATTACTGTAAAATCAGTAATTTTTATGGGGGGGGGGAATTTGTGGATTTTATGGTTCACTACAACCACGAAATTTAATCCCATCAACAATAATTTTGACCCTTGTATTTATTACCTGAAATGCAAAATAAAAAATTTAACGTCCCATCGAAATGCCTTGTTTTACCAAAACCACAAATTTCGTCCCATCAAAATGAAATGATTTTATTGTTATATACAGTACCTGTTCCCATATTGTATTCTCTACTCGCTGTTCATCCAGTTTCTCCCAGTTAATTCTCTTCACGTTCATCTGAGCAGCTTTATCTGGAGAACTGGAACCTGGCACCGGAGGAGCTGGAGGCGGTGGAAGTGCTGGAAATACAATTATATCATGGGTACAGAAAATTATATTGATGATAACTGAAGAGGCGTGGCTAAATCTAAAAATAATTAATGAGGTGTGTCTTGTTTTTCAAAAAAATGGGTGCAATTACTACAGTGCACTTTAGTAATTACACTCATATACCATTGTTCTGACTTTGACTGTACAAAAGTCACTGATTTTCATGCTTTGAACTTTTCTGGGGTCTACAACTTTAAAATGACAATGTGTTATTGATTTTAGAAGAAAACTTAACGCTCGGTTGCCTTGTTTAGTTTCAGGCAAATAATATTATGTTAATTTCCACAAGTGACTTAGGCAGTTTTAAACTTTTTGGCTTTTAGCCTTTATCATAATATAAAACAAAGAGTTTCCTCAACATATTTCTTATTCATGTAAATGATTAGGACAGGCACTTTGAAGAAAAGATATAATAGAATAGAAGATATGATATTATAAAAACAAACTCTTCAAAAGAGCACATGACATCGTATTGCAAAGATATACTATAGTCAATTCAATAAGTACTACTAATGACGGAACTATCCCATTCGAAATATATAATCAGGTATACCCAGTTAAACCCAGATAAACATAATTTACCTGCCGGACGAAAGTATATTTACAACCATTCTCGTTCAACTTTAAACAGACTGTAATAGTGGAATTTAAACTAAAACAGATTAGCACCATCGTATTGCAAAGTATGACTATGAACGCATGCGACCTCTCGGCTATTGCAACAACACCTCAAAATGTGTTTGATGAGTTGACAGTATGTAACCATGGTTACCTGGAGGTGGTGGAGGAGGCGGTGGTGGTGGCGGTGGGAATGGTGGATCGTCCTGGTCACCATTCACGGACGGTGACACCGATACCTGTCCACTGGGAATCTTCCGTTTATCACCTTCAAGGTCCGACACTTCAGCAGCTACTGCTGCATCCAGTTGTTTTAATGCTGTCAGTGCATGCCGATTGAATGTATCTCCTAAAATATGACAAATAAAATAATATGAAAGTTACCTAAAATAAGTTTATCAAACAACTTTTTCAATGTTTTTCATTAATTTCAAGATCTATGAAGAAATATTTTACAACCCTGTTAAGTTTAAGAACAGATTGTGTAATTTTTTATGTAAGACGAAAAATTTAAATTTTCAATTATCAAGTTCTGGCTACTGGAATTCGGAGATGAAAGTCAGTCTCAACCGCCACAGGTCCATGAAACGGACCTAAGTCCACCACTACCAGTAGCAGAAAAATTAGCAATAGCCCATGCAAAACTGCAACAATTATGAGTTTAATAATAATAATAATAATAACGACTTTATTTATTGTGGATTACATATTTGACAGATAATATCAATTTTCAATAAGGTCCGCATGTAATTGTTAATTATCGTCCCTTTGGGACAGGAAAATTCCCCAATATATAGGAAGGTTAGAAGACACTATAGTCTACATAATAACCTACAAATTGATTTAATTTTGATTTTATAGCAGTGTTATCTCCCTTTCCCTACATGGAGTTTTCCGAAATAACTATAAAACATATTCTGAAATATCTAAACTTTTAATAATGAACATGAACATCAGCCTCCATTGAGAAGAGCTCGTAGCCATGTGATTGCAGCACACAACTTATGAATATTTCATCATTAGTTTAGACTTTTATGGCATATAATATTAACAGATGTCATATTTTATAGATAGGTTACAGTGAAATGAATTTTACACAAAATTTGGATATTCAGGTCCATGGCTGTTCTGAAATGGAGACAAGGAGCATTATAAAGCATGATGGCCATGATAGTCCAATACGGTAAAATAATTTAATTTCGATCGGACAAAATTTTATGGTTTGGGTAAAAAATACCATTTCGATGTGACATTCATTTACCGATTTTGCGTTTTAAAATAAATACAAGGGTCAGAATAAATTTAAGATAGGATTTAATTATTGTGGTTAAAGAAGAACCACAAGATCCATGAAATTTAAACTCCCACAAAAATTAATGAGTTTACAGTAGTGTTCACCAGGTACTATTAATATTTTTATTAATTAATTAAAATGCCAAGCTCTTGTGATTTACATGAGTAATTTTTGTATAACTTTGCAAGAGGATTACCCATGGGCTTTGTTCCCAGGCAATTTAAAAAAGAAGAGAAAACATGACATTGGGCTGAAAACGAAATGGTAAACTGAGAAATTGAAATAATCATACAACCTAGTGCGTAGTGTTGGTTTAGATTATGATACAAATATACAAGGATGTCATCCTCATAATATGTCTTTTACAATGTTTTTAGTGGAAAATGCTTGAAAAATAGCTGTGTTTTTCATACGTAACTGAACAGTGTAAGTAACATATCGACGGTGCCAAACCAAAACCCCGTAACTGCACAAAAGACAACATTTCAGGAGACAAAATAATACCGACGTCATGTAACGAAATGATCTTATTTGGAACCAAAATCAACTCCGACATGTACAAGAATATGTTGACTTGTACTTAATCGAAGTTTGTACTGTCATTTACGGAGTTTTCGAATAATCTTTTTGAATCCAATAAAAATATGGTATTTTGTCACCTGACTGTATTAAAGTAACGCGATTGGCTAATTTAGATGGCGACTAGGCAAAAATGCGCGGGAAATCTAGCAGATGCCGATGCTGCAATTTTTTTTGAGTTACGGGGATTTGGTTTGGCACCGTCGATATATGTTAAACTTGCACAGAAGTTTTTCCAGCGTTTTTCCAGCGTATAAGATAAATAAATAACTTACCACCCATTTTGGCAAATTTGGACACTAGTAATTGGGACTGTGTAGCTTTTCTCGTTAATTCTGACTCCATATCACTGTCAGTTCCACATGTCATAAAATTTCCTGGAATTTTTAACCCGTGTTCTTCATCCGGACCACTTATAAGAAAACTTGGATTTCTCGGGGAAACATTTTCGTCTGTTGCATTACCGAGACCCATAAAATTGGCCGGAAATTTCACATTTTGTTCATAACTATAAATATGCTCACCGGAATGAGTATGTCTCGGACTTGCACTGTTCACAGGGGAAAATAATCCAGAATTGAAATTTGACGAATCTTGAGGATTCAATGACCCATGTGACATGTCATGTGATCGGTCATGTGACCTATAAGCTGACATTGATGGAGAGTTCAAGGTCATTGGATATGTTTGTCCAGGAAGCTGAATACTGATTGGTGAGTGTACGGAGGCTTCAGAAAGTTGACGTTCTATTGGAATTACTGTCACATACTTGTACTGATCACGATCCAACTCTAAAACACAACACATTTAGAATTACAGTTAAATTTCGTTAAAATGAGCATCGATATTACGAGCACCCGGCACACATCTAAAATACAATAAATTAAAAATTAATCATATTTTATGACATTGTCTTTCATTTATGTTCATAGGGTTAATAGCGACTTACCCACCTCAAAAACATAAGGCATATAAAATCATTCATTTTGTATTCTATGACACTGCTGGTCATTTAAGTTCATTTGGGTTAAATCATGATTTCTATACAATTTTCAGCTACTAACACTTTTACAGTGACTGATTAACCTAACCATCTTTCCTGGACTGTTATATCCTTACCAGTACTTATTGACCTTTCCACATGGAACTAGCTCTTTCTCCACATACGGAGGAAACTAAACATCGTAAAATTTTCATGAATCTCAAGGGGTTATATATTGGTAGATTTCAAGAAGTACGTTACTGATTGTGGAATTTATGTGATTTTGGGTAGAATCCATCAATGAAAAGAAGTTCCCTACTCAATAATATTATCACTGTAAAAAGTACAGCTTGGCTAATTTGACATGAGCCTGACCTTTTGATTAGCATAATCTAGCAGTTGATATATTGCCTACGTTTACAACACCGGTCGTATGTTTTCATAGTCGGGGAGCATCACGAAGACGCTCGAATCATGTTATACACACACAAATCTGAAATACCGATATTGCATGATTTGCTTGCGGAAAATGATATATTCAAAGTAAGAACCTTGTAATACATTCTTGTATAAAGGTCAGGTTCACGTCAAAATAGCCAAACTATATGAGTATAGAATTCTCAGGCAGTTATAAAACAAGAAGCCTATTTGGAAATATTAAGGGCAGTGCACAAAGAGTCCTTGAATCACCAATATTAAGGGCAGTGCACACAGAGTCCTTGAATCACGGTACGTTCTGTCTCTTCACTCGTTTTGGAAAATTTGAACAAAAATAAACAGAGAAGTTTGAAGGAATACTACCTGGCCCCTGTCCCTTTGTAAGATAATCTTTCACATCCTGTACAGCCTTCCTCGTCTCCTCTAGCTCCTTAATAATAGATAAATCTAGTCCACCTAGTGAACCTGGAGCTGCAAGGGAATATAAAATATGATGTTGTTGATAATGGAAGTGTGGCCCATCTAAAGTGGAAACTGCATAGGAGTGCAAGGCATATACAGGGTGTTAAAAGGTTGTGTTACTGTGCGTTTCAGGGCTTTTTATCACTATGTAATAGAGGCCAAAATAAGGCTACTTTACAATTTGAAGGAAGGTGCTTCACAATTCCAAAATGCCAGTTGCACAAACCACATAAATTCCACTTTCACAAATGAAACCACTTGTCGAGGCTCAAAATTTTTCTACAATTTGAAATTGACCCAAACCAGAGTAGCTTAGACATTCAATAATGAAATATATCAGCCTTTAGTGATTTTCTTTAGAAAATAAATGAAAATGGTAGTTGTAAATTGCTTTTCACAAATTTATTAAAGTCAATATCGCGCTTCCTCTTTCACAATTCAAAATCAAAACTACGCTAGAATTTCACAATTTGAAGAAAAATGGCGCTTCACGTTTCACTAATCTAACAGGCTAGGGCTTCTTCACAATTTTTGCAAAAAAAGCCCTGCATTTGCTTGCAATAAGTCAAACAAACTGAATTATATAGTCTATCAATAAGTTATACATGTATAGTGATTTGGTTAACATAAGACAATGGGAAAACTCTTCATGAAGTGTGGTATAGTACAAATATGCAGGTTTATTTATGTATGCACTTTTAGTAATGCAGATTTTTTCACAAGTCATATGTTTGGTACTAGCTTTCCGGAGACTATGCAAACATGTTCTTGAATTATTTCCTAACATACAGTATATTTATACTGGTATTTGTCATTATGAAAATATATTACAATTACCGTTTTTATTTCTTCCTTTTCTTTCAGTTGGTTTGATGAACATTTCTGATTCATCATCTTCTGATGACATATATGTCTGCAATGATATACATACAAGTGTCTTTAAAGGGACCAAACTCCAGTTGGTAAATTGCAGAACATAGTTTTGTGCTCAAAACATCTTTAAATTTCTAACAAAACATGTTTTTATAATCGAAATGGAGTTTAGTCCCTTTAAATACAAGAAACATGGACAAGTGATATTTTCAAAACATGTTAGTCTCATGATTACCAAATAGTAATATTAAAGGTCATAGAAACATCCTTGACCTTCGACCTAATGATATCAAAATAAATAGGGGTCAACTACTGTTGCTGACCGACCTGCCCATAAAGTTAAAATCCAAACTATCGATGAGTTATTGACTGGAAACAACCTTGACATTCGACCTATTGACCTTAATATATATAGCGGTCATCTACTGTTGCTGAACAACTTCCCCATAAAGTTCAAATCCAAACTAACAATGAGTTATTGACCGGAAATGAATTGATCCATTTTTAAGGCAACAATAACCTTGACCTACAACCCTCAAAACCCATGGGGTCATCTACTATTGCTGACTAACCTCAGGGTAAAGTTTGATGACCCTAGGGCCAAACATTCTTAAAATCATGAATGGAGACCGTATCAAGGGCTCAGTGCAAAACTATGGTAACTACATTGATTTATAGAGGCACGTACCATAGGTTTGCACTGAGCCCTCAGTTTGGTCTATCAACAAACAGACCAACCAAATGACCGACACGTTGAAAGATAGTAGAAGCATAAAATAATGTTGTAACCAAATCATAAACAAACCAAACAATAATGTTACACTGATTTTGAGAATGACACTCTCATTACAAGGGATATAAATCATCCATCATTAGATTATGTATTCTAAGGTACTACTCCATCATCCCTGTCAGAAATTCAATGAAATACACACATGATTTACAATACCAAGTTCAATGCACTGGTACCTATGAAACAATTCCTGTCTTATGAATGATTTCTAGTAAATTATGAAAGCTATATTAAATAAACTTCTTGCATATGCTGCCAATACTTACATTAGCACTTTGGACGAAAGTCTTTCTTGGTTCAGAATCTGTTTGCTCTGAAAAGTAATTAAATCACTTTTAAATTCAGCATTATTTTGAAAATAATTGAACAGAAATGGATGTGGTATACTAATGAAACAAAGTTAATGAAATTGATATTTTCTATTTTGTTCATTATTAGCAAGATTGAGCGCCATTCAATCAGACTAGGCTAGTATTCATTAAGTACGAGGCAAGATCCAAAATAACGTAGACTTTTGTTATTGTTTGTAACAGCATCATTACAGTAAAACTTCGTTATGATGAGCATCAATAAGTCCTGGCGAATTTGCAATTTGTTTTTAATGAAATCTGACTTAAAATAAAGATTGTATTGTATAGAATTGCACCTTTATGGTGATCATCAGTATTACGAGCACATGGTTTATATCGAGCATATTATCTGTCCCCATATCTACTTGAGATAACAGTTTTACTGTATTTTTACAAAATATTCACATGGTTTAATACCAGAGCATTATTGCATATGGTACTTTGAACAAATTTTACACTATGAAAATTTAGCAAGCATGTGGTGTGTTTCGTAACCATAGTTGCTGTAACCAGTATGAGACACTCACTGCTTTTGCTCACTAGTTTCCAGTCACATATTGCTTGCTTAGAATGAGAAGGTCGTAAGTACAAAATCAGTAAGTACAAAATCAGTAATTTGAAAAAAACAAGAGAACACTGTCTGAAAACTACTATTTATGTATGGTTAAAACAAAATTTTGGATTTCAGTTTAGTCAACAAGACAAGTTCAGATTTTCATGAAAATAGACTGGTAAGAAGCACATTGTAATGCAGATTTCAAACATTAATGAGTCTTAATTAAACTAAAAGGTCATAAGTAGTAGTACTTATGACCTTCTCATTCTAAGCCAGCGATATGAATTTTTAAAATGCCGAAATGCCTAGCATAGCCTTTATTTGCCAGTCAGCTTTGTGCTGAAATTATGGCAGGCATATATATATATATTGTGCCTCCACCCGGATTTGAACCCGAATCGCCAGATTAGACGGCAAGCACACAAACCACTGAGCTACAAATGTTTGTATGTACCTGTAGGGGTAGATGTTTCCGATTGTTTATTCTTGACTTTCTGTCTAACCACATCTTGATGTAACTGTGTTAATAATGGTATTATATACATCCATAACGTTCTCTTAGACGGTGTGTCCAATATAGCATCTAAATCCTCCACCAAATTATCTACATTTCTGTAAAAATAACACAATTTTCATCAGATTCAAATATTTTTTAAAAAATTGTACAACCTCAAACCTCTGTAGAACATCACCCTTTGGGAGCTGCAAATATTGACCATTATATATATGTTGCTGCTGTACAGAGGTTAAATGCAGAGTAAATATCAGTTTACAGACATTTTGAAGATGTTGTCCAAGATGTTGTTGCTCTATAATAGCTCCTAATTTCCTGCCAAGTTTCTAAGTTCATTTTCTGATATTAAATCTGTAAAAAACATTTTCGTGGGGATTAAATTTTCTTTATGTTATTTGGTGCTTGATCTCAACGATGAAATCTAATTCTCATGTTTAATCAACCACTGAAATATGGAACAATTGTTTTCTCTTCCATGTTTTGTAATCCACAAAATTACAACCCAACGGAATTAATTACATTTTACCAAAATCCATAAAATTTAATACTGATGAAAGTAAGATATTTAACAGTATTTCAATGATATATTAATTTTATTTAAAACTTAAAAGTTATTTTTTATAACATTATTGTAAGTGTAAGAAAAGAGTAATTCACAACAAAAATGCTGTCAAATAAATATACAAAACTGATTTGTGACACAAAAATTATACAACATAAATACATCAAAATGATGAAGTATGTATTATGTTACAAACATCATATTTCTCAGAAATACAATTATTTCAATGATATATTACTTTATTCTTATAATGTAAATGCATCAAAAACAACATAATCGTTTTCTTATCATCCCATCAGTACAACAAAAACTTCCTCCATTTTGAAGAGTCATGGTTTTACGAGACATAAAACCTACAGATTTCTCTACTGTGATAACGGAGACATATATAATGTTCAACAAAAGACAGAACAGTAATACATGGTGATCAATCATAAAACGAGGCACAATAATGCTCCGTGAAATTGTCGTAGATCATCGGAGAATCTGAGTTTTATCTGTTTTGTATGGAATTTTGTCAATTTTGTCAATTTTGAGGACATTTTACTCAGTGGTAGCAATCGAAAGACACCGCTTCTCAGTTCTGTTGCAGGTTTGTACAGATCTTATATTGCTATGATGGAACTGAAAATCGGCATAACTGAGATGTTATGTATCTGGTGTTCCTCCTAATTGTTATACTGTTTCATAGATCAGTTATAGCATTATGAAAACTACAAACATCCAACGAAATTTGTACTATGAACTCGACCAAATCGATTATATCTATGAAGAATGCAAGCACAAAATCAAGTATGAAAGATGTTTTTGAAACTAGATTCGTGAAGTTTTAATCTTAAAATGAGAGGCGTGGTTTTGTATAGCAATAGGTAGGGACATATAGAAAATGAACTTTCAACATTACATTACTGATATCCTATAAAAAATTTACATTTCAAAATTGTGTGGAGTTAGATCCTTCGTATATCATATACATGTATTAAAAGTACCTATAGCACATGCTTACCTGTTCTCCGAATAAAGTTGCAGAGCTTTCTTCAGCATGGACCTTTCTCTAGATGTCAGTAAGTATTCCACTTGTTGTTGAAACGAGGAGATTTTAATACTAGATTTACGAGGACCCCATTCTGACGTACTAGTAATATCACCTGAAGAAGTTGGATTATCACAATTAAAGGTAAATTATGTCCCCTTGATTAAGCCAGTATTCCATGGCTCTGTGGTGTTCCACAGATCTATGTGTGATGTGAGCAAAATTCAAACAAGTGAATTTTAAAGTGTCCCAATCCAATGGCCGCATCTCCACATCACACTCGTTCTATTTGCTTCTGAAAATTCACCCAGTAAGCAATTTGTCATTCATGTGAGGGTCATTTGCCGAACAGGTCCTGTTTGTAGGACTTTTTTCTGAGTAACTAAAAAAAATTAGATTTAAAGTACCAAAATTGATTATATCAATTAATCACTATTTGTGGACGGTTTGTTGAAAATTCTCTAATAACTGAAAATTCACTCTATAGAATAAGAAATGTGTTTTACCAGACCAACCAAACATAAATTGACCAAAACGGTGACCTCAAAACTTTGGTTTCGCTTTGAAGAAGAACGGTCATTCTAACAAGAGAAAGTGAACTGTTAGAATAGAATAGAAAGGACTACAAAGCAATTACCTTCTGTTGGCCAATTTTTGTTCTTATTTTTGTTTCCATCCATGAGTTGTACACATTCTGGAATATTGTTAGAAATGTACAAATAATGTGGTATTACAGGGTATCATGCATTTTCATTTATCTTATAATTTTATTTACATACCAGGTATGACAAGTAGTAACAAAGTACCAACTTTAATTTTGCCATATGTGGGGGATGTCACACAAGAACATATATACCGGTAACCCACCCTTAAAACGATTGAGGCCAAGCTCTAGAGTACTGTACAAACTTGCCATGTACAGATCTATACTAGCAGACAAAAGGCACAATTCTGTACCAGCAGACAATAGGCACAATTCTTTACCAGCAGACAATAGTCACAATTCTGTACCAGAGGACAATAGGCACATTACTGTGCCAGCAGACAATAGGTACATTCCCGTGCTAGCAGACAATTGGCACATTACTGTGCCAGCAGACAATAGGTACATTCCCGTGCTAGCAGACAATTGGCACATTACTGTACCAGCAGACAATAGGTACATTCCCGTGCTAGCAGACAATTGGCACATTACTGTGCCAGCAGACAATAGGTACATTCCCGTGCTAGCAGACAATTGGCATATTACTGTACTAGCAGACAATAGGTACATTCCCGTGCTAGCAGACAATTGGCACATTTCTGTACCAGCAGACAATAGGCACATTTCTGTACCAGCAGACAATAGGCACAGTTCTGTACCAGCAGACAATAGGCACCCTTCTATACCAGCAGACAATAGGCACAATTCTGTACCAGCAGACAATAGGCACATATTCGTACCAGCAGACAATAGGCACATTTTTGTACCAGCAGACAATAGGCACATTTTCGTACCAACAGACAATAGGAACATTTGATTATTATATCAACCAGCCCAACTATAGATGAAAACTGATTCATTCTGCAAGTTCAAACTCCTGAAAGACATTTGCACTATTAGGAGCGATCTATATTCCGCCAGGAAGTGATTGAGGATAAAACAAGACATCATATTATTACATCTATAATGAACTATTTGGATTAAAGAATTGATCTCCATAGAAATCAATATAAACAATTTGCAGTATAAGCGTAATAAATGTCTTTTGAAACACCAGCATTATCTAGAGACAGATTTATCATTGTGAGCACAGCATGTGGATACAGACGCTCGTCTCCGGGTCACATTATCAGTGTCATTTCTACTTTCTCAGAATATGATAGGTACTAGTTTTGATCAGGTAGTGTTGACATAGAATTCACTCATTTTTCCTGAGTTGCTTCCATAGAAGTGTCTAGTAAGTATTGGTATATAACTAATTCCAAGAAAACAAGTTAGGTCATTTTTATATGAAGATAATTTTATGACTTTTCCCAGACACTTAATTCCATTCAAGTGTGGATGGTTAGTGCGGGGAAATTTAAACAAGGAACAACAAATTCCACAAAAAGATGTCATCGTTTTAAGCAACTTAATGATGAGACTTTCATGACATTAGACAAATAACTCCAATAAGAAACATAATTTATAAATTTCTTGCAAATACTACTTGTTATATTACCTAGTAAAATTTGTCTTGGTAGTGATATTTGGTTGATACAATATTGTTGATGTTGTGTTGATAATCTAGCTATGATGAACATCCACAGAGATTTCTTGGATGGTGTGTCTAATACTTGACTCACTGCTTCATACAGGTCGACAATGTTACTGTAAAATACAAGACAACATTAGTACAGTTAGAATAAACATCCACAGTGATTTATTGGATGGTGTATCTAATACTTGACTCACTGCTTCATACAGGTCGACAATGTTACTGTAAAATACAAGGCAACATTAGTAGTTAGAATAAACATCCACAGTGATTTATTGGATGGTGTATCTGATACTTGACTCACTGCTTCATACAGGTCGACAATATTACTGTAAAATACAGGGCAACATTAGTATAGTTAGAATAAACAACCACAGTGATTTATTGCATGGTCTGTATAATACTTGACTTACTGCTTCATACAGATCGACAATGTTACTGTGAAATACAAATGATACATTCTAGTACAGATGTCAATCAAAGCGCCGATTGCACTGGGAGAATAGGGATTGTTCCTGTCATCAGAAAAATATTTTTTGCGTCACAAAGCATATATCCCTGTTAAAAAAACTATTAGATGATTCACAGAATGTGGACAAAAATTCAACTTGTCATGCCAATTATGATACTTATATTTTGTAAGCGTTTGTCTATGAAAATAGAACTGACCTTTTACTTCTTGTTTCTTGGACTAAGGTAACATTGAATGAAGAACATAAAGACAAAAACTTACTTGGTACTTTCATAATCAAAAACTTACTTGGTACTTTCATAATCAAAAACTTACTTGGTACTTTCATAATCTATCCATGATTTCTTTATGTGTGATCTCTCCTTTGTTGTAAGTAAATACTCGGTCTGAGAAAATAAAACAGTCATAATTACAGACACACACTAAATGGTTTAATAAGATTATATATGAAAGTCATGAAAAATAAGTTTTCCCAAAAAAGGGCCATAACTCTGCTGTAACCAAGTTATTTTTCATGAAAAATAAGTTTTCCTCAAAAAAGGGCCATAACTCAGTTGAATCCCTAGTTGTTTGTTGTTAAACATTCCTGTAAAGTTTTATGACAACAGGGGAAATACTTCTAGAATGTCGTAAATAAACAATGAGCATTGGTCCACCTTACAAAATAATATTGCCAATGAGTATAGAGCAAAATTGAGAAAAGGATTTGAAGACACTATTCCTAATCTGACAACAAAACATGGCTGGCTTAGAATGAGAAGGTCTGATACATATTTAAAACCAACATCACAAGGTGCTTCAAATCAGCCTATTTTCATCAAAATCGGAACTTGTCATGTTGACCAAACATAAGATGAAACCTCTTACGACCTTCTCATTCAAAGCCAGCTAACTAGCTCTTACCCTTTCAATGTATGATCGACCCTCCTTGTCTACTATAAGTTTACTATCAGCTGTTGTCCAATCAGACTCTGCATGACTTGATGCTGATGATACTGATGATGATGATCCCAGTAGATCCGAGCTGTATGGATCTTATAATGTATACAATAAATACAGAATATAAATAACACATAGCTTTGAGGGTGACAGTAAAAATGTCAGCCTGAGGAAAGTACTGTTACCCAAGGGCGAAGCCCGCGGGTAACAGTACTTTTCGAGGGCTGACATTTTTACTGTCACCCTCAAAGCTATGTATTATTTATTTTATTACCCCGAACTTTTTTCGTCCACAATCAATTTTTGGTAGATATAGCTAGGTACGAATCGTAACGGGTACGAATGAACTTACTTTCAATTTCGCAAGGTGTAATTTACAGTGAACTCTACAGTATTCGATTTCATGGCATAGTGTATGAATAATACGAGTTAAAGACTCTGTTCCTTGTTTCCCCAAGTACTCAAATCGTATGTAATTCATTAATTACCTGATTATTTAAAGGATTCAACATCCAACATCTTGGTCCGGCTGCTGACCGTAAAATTAACAACTCCAATCTACCCAAAGGAAAATATGTAGCGAAAAGTATTAATGTCTTTCTAAGATAGCGTAGATACGCCTAATTCTTGCAATATTTTTCGAAACCCAATTCGTGGCTGGGTATAGAGAACTCGAACTAAAACCATCATTAGGCGGGTGAAATACGCCGCCATGTTTGTTTTTGCATTTATTAATATACCACGTGACATGAAAAGTACTGTCAAAAAAGTACTATCACCCTGCTGACAGTAAAAAAATGTTCAATCACGTGGTGTATTGATCCGGTTGATCGTAAACAGTAAGAATACTACCTGTTTGTCTATGGGAAATTAACAGTACGAAAAAAGTGAGGGGTAATAATCAAAAATATACAAGTAAATCAGTAAGGGAAGGCTGCACTTGACTTAAACAGCCGAGCACAACATTACAACAAACATGTTTGCCCTATAGATCAGTGTCGTTAGAATAGCCATATTATTCCTGTACGTGGGGTGTTCCACAATTAATAGCACTTTTTTCATAGCAGCACGGCAAATCAGAAATTAAGAAAACTAATTGTCTTTAATTAAATTTTGATCTTTCACTGACAAATATGCCAAATATCAAAGTAATTGGATGAACATTAAGAAATTTATTGAACATTTAATATGCTATGTATCAAGGAGGCGGGTCGCACCGTGACGTTATTATGACGTCGCATTTCAATCACAGTATTTTGATATAAAGAAACTTTTAATAGTTTTGTTTATAGCCATCCTCACTTTCTGAACAGATCTAATAACACTGTTCCAAGTGTTTAGATTTGTTTCCGTAACCCTGTTCACAAAGATTCCTTGCAATGATGTTAGAAATTGCTCAAACCTTTGGGCGTCTATCAGGGTACAAACAGTGTTTATTAACGTCAACTTAATTTTCTATTTCCTCGCCTGTGCTTACTTGTAAGTTTATAAATCCGCGATCTGTAAACAGTTTGAGCCAACAGAATACAAGTGACTGCTTAATGCCACTACATTATATGAATTGCATCATTTCATTGGTTAGCACTGTTGGTTTTCCCAATGTATACCATTATTTGACAACCGTGAGATTTCTGTTTATTTGCGTTGACGTCATTTTCACCCATGGCGCGCTTGCATACATACCCTAGATTACTGACTTGTGATAACAAACACGGACCGATTTCTTCGAAAGTTTGCATGTACATGTCATAGTCATTCACGTAATGTCATACAATTAGGCGTTAATATTTATCAAGAGGTTATTGAGATATTCACATTTTTAATAAGGATGATAATGACAAATAATAGTGTGACCCGCCTTGGTGTTACATGGTTTCTATGACAACGCTTTGTATATGCATCATCAGCAACAACGAAATTCTGATGCTACCAGTAGTTAGAGCATACATTGCTAAGCATATGAGACAAATTTCATTAAAATGTAAATGTTGAGTAAGAAGTTATGAGAAAAGTCCTATTATTTCTGGAACACCCCTCGTATATGGAATGAACATCACACATATTATAAGATAAACTGAATACTGAGCTAAGCTAGGAATGTTTCAGAACAACTAACAAAAGTGAAACTTTTTATTTAACTAGTTTTAAACAAGGGCCATAACTAAGAACACGAACCCAAGGAGTACATTATGAAGTGAAAACAAGAGATGTTTGTGAAACATGTATGCCTTATGAAAGCCCAATAGACCAAAAAAGTAAAGGTCACATTCGTCTTGTCCTTTGGCCTACTGACCTCAAAATCATTAGGGGTCATCTACTGTTACTGGTCAACCACTATGTAAAGTTTAAAACTTTAATATCCTAGGGCAAATTGTTCTTGAGTTATTGAATGGAAACCATTTGGTGTACCGACCCACCAAAATACCTATAATCTGACAAATGGAATGGCCGACAGGTGCAAAGCAAAATATACCCCTAATCAATGGAGGGAGTGGGTGGTTAGGGGGAGGGGCTAATAATTACTACTCGAACAAAACCAGTTTTTATAATGGTAAAGCAAATTCTTAGAACTATGTACTCATGATATGGTTTTCAAAGGTACATGTAATTGATTGAGAAAAAATATCTTGAATGCTTTCAATGTAAGTTTTGTCGGGAGGACTTACATTCTTGGTCACATCGTAATATCTCAATGATGGGTGATGTACCACTGTCTTGTAGTAAATGTACTAGATGGGAATGACTGCATTTTCTGTAAGAGACAACACAACAAACATTATATAATACTGTCATAGAAATGAATATGATTAAACATATCGCTGGCTTAGAATGAGAAGGACGTAAGTGCCACTTACAACCTTATAAGACTAATGCATATTTGAAATCAATACCATAAGGCGCTTCTTATGAGCCTATTTTCATGAAATTCGGAACTTTTCATGTTGACCAAACTGAAGTTGAAAAAGCTTGTTTAACCATAAGTAAAGAGTGATTGTCTGACAGTTTTCCTTGTTTTTGTCTAAATATTGATTTTGCAGTTACAACCTTCTCATTCTAAGCCTGCAATATACATACTACATATTATTGTCTGTGGTGAACAGTGGCATTGAGAGGTCCCGGGTAAGATTCTCATCTGTAACCCACAATGCTCTCAATTTTACCCAGGTGTACAAATGAGAGGATTAAAAGCAAATATCCACCATTGTTGCTGAGAGCAAATGCTGAAATGCAACTAAATGGTCAGGGGTAAAAACATAGTTTTATTCTGAAAGGATGAAATCAAGTCTGAAAACGGACTTTAAACTTGTACTTTTTAAAACACACTTCTGAATGCAAAGCATAAACATATCCCTGCCGAGCATAGCCTTTATTTGCCAGCCAGCATTTTGCTGAAGCATGGCAGACTTGTAAGTGCCTCCGTCTCCAGATTTGAACTTGGGTCACCAGATAAGACGACAAACACACTAACCACTAGACTAACCTGACATCAATTCCATTAAGTTTGATGACAAAGTCGCCCGGCTGGAGCCCAGCCTTCTCTGCTGCACCATTCACATCAACTGTTTCAATATATGCAGGATTACTTCCCTTTAACACAAACCCAAAGCTACCATTTTCTCTGATGATTTGTAGCGCTCTGGAAAAATAAGAAACGTTATGCAAAATATAGAATACTGTAAAATCATTAATTTTCGTAGGAGATTAAAGTATGTGGATTTCGTGGTTCACTTTCCAATGAAATGTAACACCATTAAGAATCAGCTTGTGCGGCCCCATGAAGAGTTTTAGTTTTCTTATAAGTTCCCGGGGAAAGTGCATGAAACAGAAGATGTCCAACGTCCAGAAGCATCCCTGGATCTTTAACATGCCTGATGTATAGCATCATACACAGGACCTAGGTTTGACGTCTCACCCAAAAGACTATTAGTAAATTTAGTGTGTCAGCCTTGGGACTCCAATCTACAACCCCAAGGAGGACAATATTCTAGGAATTAATTTATTCTAGCCTTACATGCACCTGATGGTATAATATTCCACTAATGCAGCTAATGTGTGCATACTTAGAACACATCATTATCATTAACAAGTTATGTGCTGGTAATTTATTATTTATCATGTCTTAATTAATAAACACAATATACCCCAGTAATGTACAAAAACAAGCAACTTGATTAACGTACAAAAACAGGTGTCTTAATTAATAAACATAATATAATGCACAATAACATTATATTATCTTTAACGCTCATAGTAGTAGCATACCACAAGTGTAAATATCAAAGACATCATTAATAATGATAAATAATTTATTAAGTTAACATTCATGTACGCATGTACATAAATGAGACAGAAATAAAGTCTACATATCTTCAAATGTAGGAACAGATTTTTGCTAATAGTATAATTATAATACCTTTATTCTTATTATGAAGTTTGCAGACATCAATTGACTGATAAATTAGAATTATTGCAAACAATTAAGCAAGGCATTTGTATGCAGCACAACTGTTTCAATCTTATTCTAATGATCAGTACAGTTAGGTTCCATAAGTTTCTTGTCTGTGGTCTTCGACTTCCTGATATGATGGTGTTTGCCTATAGTTATTGGGTTTCCTTGAATATTGTGGGGAATTTCCTTGATTTAGGGAATTGTACAGGTTTCCTTGAGCTATGGTATTTCCTTGATTTTTGGAATTTCTTTGAATTGTGGGGGTTTCCTTGAGTAAAGGGTGTTAATTTAAGCCAATTTCTGGGTACTTGCAGGGTACCCAAAACACTCACTCTCAACCAAACCTAATATACATGTTCAATCAAATAGGTTACTTTCATCAACTCAATCACTTTGAAATCAGGACCTGTAGGATCATACCTTCTTTGTCCAATCTTGTGAGAAGCAGACGGTGTTCCATTTCCATCTTTTTCTGCAGTGTTCATTTTAGCCATATACTGTTGTTGTTGTCGGGTGATATCATCAAATCTAACTCTTTGACGAGGAGGTATGAATGGTCTAAAATATAAATAAATTATATATATATATTGAACAGAGGCCATTAGTGAGGTGGAGGAACCTCTGACCCTCACAAAACCAACAGACGGGGATAATAAATGGGGTTACCCTTGTGAGCCCCAAACTGAAAAACAAAAACAAAAAAAACCCAACAGGTATGCAGCTCTGATGGAACTCCCAGATGTACAGCCTTGACGGAACCCCCAGATACATTGCCGTGATGCAGTTTTGCTAAGTAGATAAATTTAAGAGATGTATTTTAGTGACAAGCCATTGTCACTCTTAGTAATGTACATTTGTATATTTTGTTGCATCTGCACAGACTTCAAAGCATGCTATAGAATATTATTTTTATGTACCGTATTTCCCCGAGTATAAGACGCGCCTTTACCAAGCCAGAATCATAACCAAAAGTTGGATGCGACCTATACAAAGGTAGAGCCATTTTTCAGCTCACAGTTCACTTCGATCGGCAAAAAATGAAGTCGGCCATTTTTTTCAAAAAGGGGAGTAAGTCATACTGGTTTCGTAATGGCTAAGTCCCGTACCGTTCCCGTTCCGTTCGTTTTAAAATAAAAAATAAGTTACTATTATATATATTTTGTGTTTGTTATTATTGAGAGATATAGTCTGATGAAGAGTGTTTTATGTTGATGTATATGAAATTGTATTAATAATAGCGACTAGATCTATTAATTCCAAAAAAATTATGAAGCAATCAACACTGTTTCACGGCCCTCGCAAGTTTTGCAAACAATCATC
Organism: Spisula subtruncata; assembly: GCA_963678985.1. Taxonomy (NCBI): domain Eukaryota; kingdom Metazoa; phylum Mollusca; class Bivalvia; order Venerida; family Mactridae; genus Spisula; species Spisula subtruncata. Next base: position 65,316,229 of record OY787660.1, read on the forward strand.
TGTGATGCAAACACGTGTGCGCTAATTGGCCAGACATTTAACACCCATCCAACGTTTGAAAAGGTGTTGAGAAGGTATTGCACATGTCAACATGTCAAATTGTTTGCAAGTTTGTGTTGAGAAGTTTGAGAAAGTGTTGACATGTTGAGATACCCTAATAAAGACACTTTAAATACTGGAGCTTGTTAATATACTTATATAAATTATTTTTTCACAAAGCCACGATCGTTAAATAAAAAACAAACAAAATATACAGTGATTGTTTTTTTTCCCAGTTTATTTTAATACACTAGCAATATTCACGATTTGGTCATTATTACGGAACACAAACAAAATGTCGGCGGACGATTTTGGTCAAAACTTTAAACTTGTCAAACTTTGTCATTTCTTGCTCGATTTTCTTCAAATTTTTTTCCCTTTAAATCTTTTTTCATTTTATTACAGTTATCACGATTTGGTCATTATTACGGAACACAAACAATATGGCGGTGGACGATTTTTTGGGAAAATTTCAAACTTGTCAAACTTTGTCATTTCTTGCTCGATTTTCTTCAAATTTTTTTTTCTTCAAATCTTCTTTCATTTTTTACATGCGTCCAATACACGGCCGCGTCTTATACTCGGGTAAATACGGTAAGTCAGAATATTATCTTTTATATGGTAAATGTGCAATTGTATGAGCAATACATTACATGCGTCACATAATTATAGTAGCATGACCAAATATGAAATTCTATTAACAGACAGTCAAGAGTGTATGGCTAGAATACACAATAATGCACACAGAGGCACATCAAAGTAATTGGATATATATAATACATACAACATTATGTAAATATGAGCAATAAAACTGTAGCCTCTGGGACATGTAGAATGATGAGGTCAGCAAACTTTCATACATGTATATTTGGCACTGAAACTATAATATGCAGCTACCATATTTAGAAAATTATTCTTTTTTCAAGTCTAATTCTTCACCCTAGAGGTCTAAATACCCAAAGTGGGAGATTCTTGGCCCCCACCCCAGTGGTAATATATTGACAGGCGCATGATACATGTATATATAGAAGGAAAAGTAATAGGCCAAATGGCAAATTGCAGTAAGAACTCAAAATATTAAAGCCTCATATGTTTGAACTTAAATGTACACAAAATTAATAATTTTAGGTTGATTGAGAAACAAGTTCTGTAAATTATTTTCGTTACTCTTGACACTTTATTCCTGATTGTATCCATCGAAGATTGTATGAGAGAACAGCAGTCAATTTCTCACTGTGACCTTGACCTTTGACCTACTAACCTCATAAACAATAGGGGTCATCTAGGGGTCATCTAGTGATCATAAAGATCTCTAAGATCAAATAAGGTCAAACCAGTTCTATAGTTCTTGGTGGGAAGTTACAATACAGAGGAAAGTAGACATAACACAATTATACGAATCAATAAGAATACAGATAATTCATGTATCTGTCAGTAGAAGATATTATACAACTCCAGCCAAGTGATGATGATGATCTCTCACATACTATAATCAATATCTTCCAACTTTCTACATATCGATGGCTTAGAACAAGAAGGTCGTAACTACTACTTACGACCTTATAAGACTCATACATATTTGAAATCTGCCAGCATCCAAATCTGATATGATAAAAGGGGTTTCCAGGAATGGTCCAGTTATAACGCTCCCATCTTTGATGACGGGGATGAATTGCTTTGCTCATGTCAGTCTGTCGGTCAGTCGTCAAATGGTTTCTGTTCAATAACTCATGAAGGCTTTGCCTTAAGATCTTCAAACTTTACATGGAGTTTCATTTTTAAAGTAAATAGGGCAAGGTCTGACTGTGACATTAAACATTTGTTTTAGACCAAATGGTTTCCGTTCAATAACTCAAGAATGATTTGTCCTATGATCTTCAAACTTTACGTAGAGGATAGTCATCAACAGTAGATGACTTCTATTGATTTTGAGGCCAATGGATCAAAGGTTAAGGTCACTGTGACCTTTACCATTTTTGACTATATGGCTCCAATTGGGGCATATATTTTTTACACACATATCTTGTTATTGAGGTTTTTCTCAGTCTTACTTGTGATACTATTTTAGTTTGATAGAAGAATGGTAAAATATGTCGCTGGCTTAGAACCAAAAGATCGTCTTGTTTTCAATTTTCAGTCATATATCGAAGCATATTCACATGACCAGTTTTCATGGACTGTAACCTCACTATATATAAAAAATAAACTTAAATAATATAATAAAATAATTTTTCGCGTTTTGGCAAGTTTTCCATATCTTACTATCAAAAAGGTTGTTCTTTCGATTGATCAGTAAGTGAGTTTTCGCAAACATTTAAAAAGTCTTAAGTGAAAGACTATTAACTATTTTTGACAATGAGGCAGTCTCCATCTCCTGAGAGAGCTTGCTGTCTGTGTCTGGTAATTGTTTAGATCATTTCAGAGGTTGTACTAGGGAAGCCAGTGCATAATTTTTGACATAAGAAACATGTATGTTAATCAATGAGAGGGAAAAGAAACAAGTTTCATCTCATTGATTACTAAACACAAAGCAAAGGAAAAGCCGGTCCTATTTTTTTTATTTTGATATGATGGTGGCCTGTGAACAAACCACCCACCTCTTGTACTCTAAGAATAAGTGAAAGTAAAATCAGTTAACCATGGCATTCTCAGGAACAATGAATTGGCAATCAAGGCATTTATGAAATATAAATCTAGTTGTAAATACTGGGTACACAAAAGTCAGGTATTCTTGACTAAATCTTGAATCTATTTAGAAGCAACAAATGATAACCGATATATTTTGACTCCTTCAAAATAGCATCAATTATTATATAATATAAATAATTTGTGATTTTTTGTTCAGGATTTAAGTTTGGCAGACATACAAGTTTATATTGTAACAATCCAGTTTATTGTAAGATTATAATCTACGTTAATATATCTACCTGGTAATAAAATCTATCAACAATATCAGACATTTATCTGCGCATATAAACACCAGGCAGTTCAATTCCTAGTAAAAAACTTATTATATTAACAGACATTGGAATTCAGAGTTTTTCCCCAAATTCATGAAAAAAAAGTAATTCAGAATGAATTTCCGATTTTCTGAGAGTACCAGTAATTCGTTGGCAGTTTGAAAACAAACCTCTAAGCATCTGATAATGATTATGAAATTTCTGCCCCATTTGTAACCTGACATGAATGGTAATGTCAATGGCATTCTGGGAGGTGTAGAAGCATTTATCAACCTGTTTGAATATATTCCTGGTGCTTCGACAATCTGTGTTGTGTTACTTAGAAGATTTGGATCAGAATATCTAGAGTAAATCTGTTGCTTTTTTGTTACATACCAGAAATGTGGTCATTTCATACAAATAAGCATTTTAAACAAGTGCCATATAAACTGTAAAGCGAAATTGTTTCCCAGTAAAAACAATCTCAATGTGCCCCGTAGAGTCACCTTCTATGGTTGATTCCCAGTAAGGCGCCTGACTTCACTGGCTAGCTACTGTGAAATTTCATGACTAAAGCTTTGATATGTTTATGAAATATAAGGAGATATAATCATTAACAAAATTAATGTCCTCGTCTGAAAATCTCTTAACCTGGTTGCCAAACTAATTTTTTATCTTAAGAACTCAGATCAGAGAACAAAGAACGTAAAATGTTGTTTAGGAGACCAGGTTTAGAATGCAGCATTGTCATTGGTCATTACTTGAATATTGCCAATAAGCAACCAATCAGATTCAGGAATTCCCGGACAGAAGTATGATGCCATTGGCCACTTTGAATATTGAGCCAAGAAGCAATTTACCAATCAGATTTGGATATTTTCAGAATGCAGCATTGCCATTGGTCAATTTGAATAAAGAGCCAAGAAGCAACCAATCAGATTCTAAAATTCTCAAAATGTAGCATGGCCATTAGTCAATTTAATTATTGAGCCAAGAAGCAATTTACCAACCAGATTTGAATATTTTCAGAATGCAGCATTGCCATAAGTCAATTTGAATATTGAGCATAAAACCAATCAATCAAAAAATTATAAAAAAACCTATATTTTAAAGAACACTGAACTTCAGACATACTATAAGTCAACTGGCAAGAAAATAGTGGTCAGAACCATTTTTCAGCCAAACTGGCATTAGTGGTCATTTGAATTAAGCAACCACCTGTTGTAAGCATCCATTATAATTAAATATCAATCATTTCTATATTAATGAATTATTAAATGCACCTGCACTTGACACTTGTGGGAGTTCCAGTTGAAGACAAATTTATGGCTTCGGATGCAATTTTGTTGCCTGTTCTCTCCGTGTTCTAGTTAATGTTCTTGTATTACGGTTGCCAGTGGGTGAATGATGACTACAGCATTATACATACAGTGCAAGTTACTGTTCACAGTAATTGACAACTTTCAGGCATATGTGCATATTTATGAATGCCAGCAAAAACATTGCCATACTACAAATCACTCGGCATATTCATATCATTCAAAACAGCACAGACTGTAGTTTCTCACTGAGGTAGCAAGTTGATACTTATAAATGATCTGAGGTTGGAATTTTAAGCCAAATAACATCCTAGTTTTGAGCTTTACATCATTTGTCAACAATTTTTCCCGTCATCTATGGCGACAGTTGACCTGAACATATTACCTGGGAGTTAATTATCTTTAAATTTACTCTTTTGCCAACACAAGTTTCTGACAACTACAATACACAGTTCATGAAAGGAATATCATACATACTTTGTTGTTTGTTTATGCTTGACTTAGTGCCATAAGTGCAGGGTCATAAGTTTTTATTGAATCCCGGTACGACACCCTTACTCTTCCTTAAAAAAGTTCCTGGATCGTTAGTAGGTCAAGTCGTAGTTGTGCCTCTTTAGGTCGCATAACGTTAGGTAACTGGACTTAGTGTTTTAAACAAGGTCAAGCCCCGGGGTTGTTGTGCCTCATTTGGTTGCCGTTTTGGCACAGGTTTGTGTAGGCATTGCTCAGGGTAGTTGTGTCGTGGTGTTTCCGATATCTGTGCTCGGCTGGTTAGGTTGAGTGCTACCTTCCCTGTCAGATTTTCTCTTACCTTTTTTGTTGTACGTACAGCACTGGTATATATACAAGGGAGACTAATAGTAATTAACCTCTGTCTTACCAACAAGTCTATATAAATAGTTAAGTCGGAAACACTGATAATTAACTTAAGCATTTTAAGACATGACCAAGTGACCTGACTTAGAATCAAACCAGATACCTCTTGAGCTTTAGCCTAGTCAAGAGCATTAATTCATCCATTTCACCAACATGCCATCCATTCTGTCTAGATTGATTTGTACCGTTCAAAACAGTAGCGTCTTTCTATATCTGAGCATTGTCTTTATTTGCCTGTCAGTTTCTGCTGAAATTTGGCAGGCATATATATATCAGTGAGTAGAATCACGTGATCAAATGAATAAGGTCTGCTCTAAAAACGATTGCGATTTTGTCTGCTAACGGTGATTTTTTTCTTGATTATAACAATCATGCATTTATTATGGTTATATTATATATCCTAAAGTATCTCCCGTTTATGTAAGAATGCCCGGCAAGTACCGATTTTGCTCTTTCTTTAGCTGTTTTTAATTGATGCGCGACAAAATGCAGTTTTCAACTGAGTATAATATTAATTTGGTCGAGTATCAGTTAACAACAGCTAAATATAGAGCAAAATTGGAAATTGTCATGTGTTCCTACATATAAGGGAGATACTTTAGGCTGTATAATATAGTCATAGGTTAGGAACCACCAAAAAAATTTGCTCTATAGCTCAATGTAAATTGCCCATAGTAGGCCCCAATTTTCAACTTTTTTTAGTCTATGGCCACCTGGACCACATATACCATTGTAAAGAGGGGCATTTAAGCTTCAAAAGAATGCAATAAAAAAGGGGGGTCATTTAGCTTCTAAGAAAGTTTTTGTCCTTCAAACATGGTCTATCCGTTTTTACGCATGTCCGGATTTATAGTGGTTCCGTAACCTCATATAACGTGCACGATCTCTAAAATCAAGAAAAAACTCACCGTTAGCGGATGAAATTGCCAATCTTTTGAGTGCGAACGTTATTAATTTCAAGTCATTTGATCACATGATTCCCCTCACAGTATATGAGTGCCTTCACCCGTATCTCAACCCGAGTCATAAGATTAGATGGCAAGCATACTATAACCACTAAGCTACTGAGGTACACAAGAAAGAAAGCTAATAAGACAAGTGGGAATTCCATGAAAACCAGGATTAATTTCCAGTTAAAAAACGTCATATATTTTTTTCTTCTCATTAATAGAAATACATCCATGAGTATTAGTTATCCACCTGTGCTGTCATTGAAGACTCTTATATTTCTAGTAATAGACTGATAGCATGTGTGGTGAGGTCAGATAAATCTTGGTTACAAGAAAACAGGATATGGATTTCTCAAAAACTATCATCACCCCTCCGAAACTCAGTGGTATATGTAAGCTGACTGGCAAATTAAGGTTATGCTTGGCTAGCACAGCTCCAAACCACTCCTTCCTGGGGCATGTCATGTTACGGCATTTAAAGGAACTGTTTCTGTAGCTAGCTCACCACTGGTTGCACAAAATACTATATACAAATGTACTTAGTTGGAAGCACATGCATGCTATAGATCGCCAACGATAACCATAGCTTTGTATACAAACATAAAATGTTTAAAAGCAACACAATCAGGTTGACAGGTCGCTTGTTTTTAGTATATATTGAAAGAATTAAATGTATAAAAGTAATTTCTTACAAGCGTGTACAAAAATGATCGTCGAAAATGCATTTTATTTCATTTTTTTATTGGCAAAGGCTAGAGTTAATATGAACTAAGGCACCGCCTAAATGAGGGATTAAATACACATTGGATATCTGCTAAGCTATGTTTTAGATAGAAACTGACTAAATATGAGTTGACTTTAGATGTTATACAATAGGCCTATACAAAGATAGTTATTGATCAGCAACTGATCACTTTTCCTCTTTAAATTTAAGACCAGAAATAATAATTATTCAAAATTTTAGATTGGCTATGTATCTGTGGTTTATGTTTGGAATAAGTGTAGGCATCCCTAACCTGGAGTTTTACCTATATTATACTGATTTGTTATACATTGCAACATAACGGCGTGAGTCTATTTCGCGTACTTTTGGTATGACGTCATTTCCTGTTATTTGTGACGTCATGACATAACGTCTTGTATTGGCGCCGTGTATCCAGTACAGTAGCGTATTTCCCTTTGCTTATTTAAATAGTTTGTTTTATTTATTGAATATTTTTAAAGATGGTTATAATTTGAAAGAACATGATAGGGGGCAACCGTTTACAGATTACTATTTTTTTATTTTCAAAGGACCATTCACCTCGGAAAACTGCCTGAAATTTTTGACCGGATATAACTTTTTCTGAAAGCATTAGTACCTGCAGAGACTCGACGAAGATACGCACGTGGACATTATTGGTATGGGTATTTACAATAGCCAGCTTCGCTGGCTATTTAATCCTCTATCACCGGCAGACTATATGAATGGTCAACGTCATTTAAATGAGTTGTTTTCATTCAGATCTTATGCCTATATTAGTAGTCAGCATTTTTCATATACAGTGGCCAGTAACAGTTGCTTGAAATTTATTACTGTGTCTACCAGAACAGCATTTTAATGACAATTTCCCAACATGTTGAAGACAATGACCTATGCCAATGTCTGGCGTGACACTGCATTATTTACTGATTCTATGTATCACCGACGTCAGTAATAATCACGCCCCATCCCCTGGCAACCAATAGGGACTTGCAGTCCTCTTTCCCCCTTGATGACCAAAAGGGGCTATCTGCCTTCTTTCCCCCTTGAAGACCAAAAGGGGCAATCAGCCCTTTCCCCTTTAACAGCAAAAAGGAGCACTCATTTTTCTTTCCCCCCCTTGACAGCAAACAAGGAGGTTTCAGACTTCTTTCCCATATGTCAGACAAAAGGGGCTACCATACTTCTTTCTCGTTAACAGGCAAAGAGCTTTCAGCCTTTTTCCACCTTGATAGCCAAAAAGGGGATTTCAGTAGTATTTCTTCCATTACAGCCAAACAGGAGCATACAGCCTTCTCCACCTTTGAACACCAAAAAGGAGCATCCAGCTTTCTTCCCCCTTTGGCAGCCAAAAGGAGTCATCAACTTTCTTTCCCCACCTAGACAGTCAAAAGGGAGCTATCATCCTCTTTTCTTCTTTGACAGTCAAAAGGGAGCAATCATTCTCTTTTCTCCTTTGACAGTCAAAAGGAACGATCAATTTCTTTCCCCTTTGCCTGACAAAGGAGCTATTAGCTGTCTCCACCCCATTGACATCCAAAAAGACCTCTCCACCCCTTTGACAGCCAAAAAGACCTATCAGATTTCTTCCACCTTTGACAGCTAAAAAGGATACATCTGTCACCCCTTGACAGCCAAATAGAGCTTTCAGCATATGAAATTAAAAGGCTGACAACCCCTTCTGGCTGTTAAAGATGTTTTATGTATAGGTTGTTTTTTTCCTGGAAACAAATTTCAAGTACTTGATGTAATCAAGCAGTCAAGAGGTTACTCCACCTGGGTGAACAATAGGTATTAATTTACATAATCTATGCCAGAGTTTTCTGCATGCTTGAGTTACACGTAATTATATAAGCACTAATATAATCAATTAAACATATGCTTGTCTACAAACATACTATTTTATATGTTGACTGAATACTAATACAATACACAACCACCTGTACATGTTACATAATTAACTTCAACATCTTAATAAGTGGAACTCTTACTGTTAGACAGTATAGGTACGAATGCACTACAAAATCTGCATCTTTCTGATTTGTGCCACACTTCATACAATAAGTTTTAAAAGTTCCTGGGTGTTAGACACCAGCAGTGAGATGGAGAGCTTAAGTACTGCCTCTCAGACAAAATGGTACTGATGAAGTAACTTGGGAAACAGTCATATATCAACCATAAAGAATATATCAGTTGAAACATTGCCTGAGTTGGTAATATACCATATATGCCTAAGAATGAGAAGGCTGTAAGTACAAAACCAATATTTTGACGAAACAAGAAGACTGTCTGAAAACTACTCTTTTCTTATGGTAAGACAAGCTATTTAATTAAACTTCAATTAATTCAACATGGCAAGTTCCAATTTTCATGAAAATTTGCTAATAAGAAGCTTCTTGTGATGGCGATAGTAAATGTGTGTCAGTCTTATAAGGTCGTAAGTAGTACTTATGATCTTCTAATTTTAGCTAGCGATACATATATAGTATATTTGCACAAACTTGTCAATATTCCAATACTCATGAATACTGACATCATGAGAAAATCGAAGACAATATATGAAACTGTACTACTGCCAAATATCGTTTTAAATGAAAAGAGAGCAAATATCTCTATATTTCCGGAATGTCCCTCATACAGCAGAACAATTATCATACTTAGACAAGCAAAACCACCGCTAATACAGTACACAATATCTCCCATAATCAGAGAATAAGAAAAGTAAAAAAACACCACCAATATTTTTAAGAAGAATTATGCCGAGCATAGCCTTTATTTGCTTTATTTCTACTGAAACATGGCAGGCATATGTATGTACCTCCACCCGGATTTGAACCCGGGTCGCCAGATTAGACGGCAAGCGCACTGACCACTGAGCTACGGAGGCACATCGTATATTCATATCTTTAGGAGAACCAGGCTCTTTATCAGGCTTTCTTTAAATTCTACCCCCCCCCCCAAGAAAAGGTTCCGCCCCCTAAGCATTAATGACAAGCAGCACTGAAATGAACTATATATAACGCAGTGCTACACACCAAACCGAAAGTGAAAGTAGGAAAACATGTTTACATTACACATAGAAGGTCATTGGAAATGACAATGTGACCGCGGTCACACCAGTCCTATGCTTTTGAGATTTTGGGCCTAATATTGACAAACTTACATTCTAAGCCTTCTATACGATTACAAGGGCAAGCAGGACCAATTATTTGTGTAAGACCTAGCTTGATCATGTGATATCTTTTATTCTGGAATGCATGCACACTCATGAAAGTAACATATCCTAGTGAGGGCATTTAGGTTGTAAACTACCAAAGCCTGAAGTGCCAGTACACAATAGTACGCTATTGCATCGGAAAGAATCCGATATAGTACTATATCAATACAATTAACCATACTGTAACTATAGAACAAATTAAAATGCATGAGACTCTGAGCTTGCGCTTGTTCAAGTCCGATGATTTAACAGTTTAATGTATTGGTTTACTAATATAAATTGTTATAGCCCACGATAGTACAGCTACCATTGTACACATACATGGGAAATATATTTGGATGCTGAATATTTCTAGTAGCTATAGGCTGCAAAGAATTTGGAAACACACTTAAATTTTTTATTCATGTGCAAGTACTATTGCAGACAAATGGTTTGTGCAGTGATGGTGAATATATCTGTTACTAAAGTATGTTACTATTCTATTTGCATGTCATGGTGGTTAATATAATGTAGTTTCCATATTGATATAGAGTCAAAACACTGCATGACTGTATGCACATACATGTACCCGTATGCATTCTTGTACTTGCTAGGTTCATACTGAACTGGGTTAAGTTACCATAATAATGTTGTTTATATCAAAATATCTATTCCAATAATATGTGTACAATATGTTTCAGCAAAAAGCTTACTGGCAAATAAAGGCTATGCTCAGCATTTTTTATTGCAACTGTGGCTTTTTACACCCGATCACCTTGCCATCAGTGAGTATGAGTTCAAATCCCTGAGATAGTTCACTCATTAGTATTATTTAAGAAAAATCCCACGGGAGAATTATGTAGCGGAGCGGAGGCACCGACCGTGGGTATCTGACGATGTACTACCTTAATCATCTAGCAGTCCTACGTGACCATGACATTGTTCATGTTTTCAAGTTTGAAAGAAAGTATTAAATTAAGTCTTAAAGATGATGAACAATAGTATTGATTATTTCATGCTTATCGGTGGTTTACAGCGGAATAACGGTGGATTATCCCCGATAATTTCACAGTTCATAATTTCACGCAAATGGACTTTTAAAAAATAAATAAATTTCCCCGCCGCCAAAACTAAAATAATAAGCATTTTCACTCGCTCTCTTAATCTTTAACAAATAACAGAACATTATATGTACATAAATGTAAAACAAATGGACGAAATGGAAGCCATTGCAGAAGAAGTATTTTGATTGCAACTCGACGCGTGCATGGCGGGAAAACGACGTCACGCAAAACATTTCGGGTATATAGTGGAGTATTTCCATCATTTAAGCTATTTGAAGCATGAAATAAATAGAATATTATTATTTTTCCGTGTATGATCGTTTGATAATTCACCTCATGAGCAGCTGACTTATATTTTCACTCGTGAAAATATTACACCAGCTGCTCACTCGGTGAATTATCAGCCGATCACACACGGAAAAATACAAATATCCTCTATATAATATTTAAAAAATGATATTCAACTACATATGATTCAACATTGATCAATTATAAAAAACATCTTACTCAAGACAGGAAATTTATCATAAATTCAAATCTATTTCCAGTTATAATTGGCAGCTGTAGATATTGACATGGATTAATATACTTGTCTAATTATAATACAAGAAGGCTGTTACAATCTGTATTACAAATATTTCAAATATATACAAAATGAACCAAACGTTCTCATACTGATATATGTAATCTGTTTTTTAAACATTGTAACACTAGTGCACAGGTGATGTTAGCCAAGTTTCAGTGCACATCATGCATGATAGGATCAAACTCCTCACATTTTGGATGAGAAAAATTGTGTTGAACTTCATAGTCGGGAGCATCTAATAAGGATCTACAGGGTGTAGAAGTTAAAAAAGTAAGTTCTCAATGCTTCAAGTTTCCATAGTTTTCTAACATAAGAAGATTGTAAAAAAATTGAACATGAATTCCAGAGGGTTCAAAAAGTAAGGAATAAAATTATTAACAGGAATGGCAACGACATCGAGACGAATATTAGCAATTTGGTATTAGTTCCTCTCCAGGCCGTATATACACATCACCAGATATTGCAAGCCAAGACTGATATGATAGACATTTAAAAAGACAGACTAAGTCATTTAACATTTTGGCACTACCCTGACATGGATGTGAAGGTTGCTGGCATTGGGTTGGCACTCGCTTCTCTTAAATGTTGTTGTAACTTGTTTATGCATTGCAAATATAGCCAAATATAGCCATTGCTTCTCATAGTGGTTGCCAGGAAATATTATTAGTGAAGGACAAAGATATATGAAGATCTAATACTACAAGGACAGCCTGACAGATTTGGTGGGTGTGTCTAGTAATATAGCTGAACAAAGGTACCACTTGCTGCATTGATGTCTGGAATACTGTATCATTTGTATGATTACATGTAGGGACTAGACTGCCCCGAGTATCAAACAAGTTTAGTTTCAGATCCTTATTCAACAAAAATGCTTAAGCAAATGCTTTGCTAAGTGTGTTATTTTGTATTCATAAAATAACTAGAATTATAGCCTTGTTTGAAGTGAATGCCTTCTAGATATTGTGCCTTGATTGCCAAATGATATGGTAGATGATTTTTGTATGAAATTATGTTAATGGAAGGCTGATATTAATGCACTTCATACTTTTAAGAGTAGCTTTACATAAGGATGCCCGCAGGAAAGAGGAAACGCGAAAGACCAAAGATCGTAGAGGCAAACGGTCGAGGCAGAACTGAAGACCATGGAACGGTCATGGGGAACAATGGAGAAGCTGGGCAAGGACAGACGCCGGTGGAAGGCCTTTGTTGCTACCCTACATGCCAGAGGGCACAACAGGTAATAAGTAATAGTAAGTAATATCTTGCATGGGTTGCTACAGACTCTAGGTGCTGTATGCCCATAGTTTCTGTATGCTTTGGAGGGTCTGTGAGCTACAGTATTTACTTGATCAAGCTCCATTACTTTAAAACACTATTTTTCTGTAAAACCAGAATAATTGTTGCTAAATATAACTTTATGAAATACCACTGAGAAGAAACTGTATACAATATGAAGACATTTAATCCAAAGAAAAAGATGTTTTTCAAATCGCCAGTGACTTGCAATTGGTTGGTTCCGAGTCAGGATATAGTAACCTTATGTAACATATTATGCTCTTCCAGACATTAACCCCTCCCCTCCCTCTGAGTCCCAAGCCAATATATTCTATCATATACATCATGAAAATACTATATAAACATTTCTACATGATGTTGTCAGTTATGTGAATGACATCATACATATGTTTTATAATACATAATGCTTTGGAGTATATCTTTCTTGTGGTAATTTTAATTATCTCCACCCAGATAAAAAACACAAATGAGAACAACAGCTGATTAAAAGGAAAAATGCAGACTTACATTTCTGCACAAGTGTTATTTGAATTAAAAGAGACGAAGCAAAGAAACAGACATATACTGTGAATTACGTTTCTTCCAACCATTTTGTTTATTTAATTATGGTTTTACAATGAGTTAAAGATCAATCAGTTAGTTATACATAGACTTATAAAAGTAAAGTACCAAGTTAGTGGTTTCTTTCCAACATGTGTCTTCTCAGCCAACTTTTCAAATCAGTAGTGTAGCCTTAGTCTGCCATTCAGCTTTCTGCTGAAAAATGGCAGTCATAAGTTTGACTCTACAAGGATTTGAAAATTGTAAATGCTTTTTCCTACTTGTGACCTTGACCTTAAATCAGAACCGCCAACTTTCATGTCATGTTCACTGATGTGTAGAATGATTCAGTCAAGTACTTTTTAAACAGTTTAAGAGGACCAAACACCCTTTTCATATATGTGACCTTGGCCATCAAGTCTTCCATTCTTAATTACAACTGAAAAATTTGACTTCAGAATAATTAAACTTAGCGCTGAGCATTTGGCACTGAACGAAATGTTAGAAGTTTTCATCAGAACGCAAGTGTCTCATTTATTTTTGACGTTTCAATTCATATCCAATCATGCAGTCAATGGAGACCTACCAACCATGTTAATTGCCAAACTGTCTGATACTTGCAGTAAATAGTTTCAAGGCCTTAATATTTTGATATAAATTTTGATAAACGAAGCAGTTGTCCATCAACCAAAGTGGTTAACGGCAACAGACAGACAACAAAACAAACATGCCTTATATCATAATCTCCAACTTGCCATGCACATAATTATGCTTCTAGAACTCATACAGCATATCTGCATTCTGCCAGTTTTAATAAAACCTCCAGAATTGTGATAGATAGGTAACAGACTTAACGAATCTAGAAACCTAAACAAAGTGGTAACATACCCTGGAATGTGTGTAACTAATGGAAAACCAAATTGTTTCATTATATAATATATTACAGTGGATTTTTTTTCAAGAATGGTATTTGACAATGGTGTCAAGATTACAAAGGAAAGTAGCTCATTTCTAGCAACTAAATGTTTACAATGGTGTCAAGATTACAAAGGGATGTAACTCATTGCATACTAAATGTTTACAATGGTGTCAAGATTACAAAGGGGAGTAACTCATTACTAACTAAATGTTGACAATGGTTTCAAGATTACAAAGGGAGGTAGCTCATTACTAACTAAATGTTGACAATGGTGTCAAGATTACAAAGGGGAGTAACTCATTACAAGCTAAATGTTTACAATGGTGTCAAGATTACAAAGGGGAGTAACCCACCACTAACTTAATGTTGACAATGGTGTCAAGATAACAAAGGGGAGTAGCTCATTACTGACTCTATCTAAACGTTTACAATGGTGTCAATATTTCAAGGGGAGTAACTCATTACTAACTAAATGTTTACAATGGTGTCAAGATTACAAAGGGGAGTAACTCTTTATGAACGAATTGGTATGAAATAATAAGAAAATCATGAATTTGAGACCTGTGTGAAAATGAGACAATCACCAGTCATTTAGACACATGGAAAGTTGTGAGTGAGGTTCGTTATAATAAAACCTGGAAATTATCATATAAATTATCCCTTTCACATAAGTTTTTAACATCCAAGAAACATTTGTCCAAGTAAAACTTGTTACATATTTATACACAATGAGAATATACCCATATACTACAAAAAATGATTCAGATTCTAACAATAAAGCATTAATTTAAGTCTCAGTAGGTTCAAGTCAAATTGTACAAATTTTTAAGTAAATATTTCACGACATAGATACATAATGAATCCAACTCAATCACACATATAATTCTAGACAGAAAACGGACCATATCTGTTCTTTCTTTCTCAATGCATTACATACAAAACATGTAAATATGATGAACTCTGATTTGATATAAGGCTAAAAAAAATACAGAAAAATAAAGGTATTTATACATTGTATTCTAAAAACTCGTCAAGATGCATTACTATAAATAGATGAAGAGACCTGCCTGTTAGTTCCCTGTTTACTCGGTGTCACATCCATCAAGGTTACACGTCCCACAAAAATACCGTATTTACATAATCATGAAAATAGTTCATTAAACAAAGGAACTCCTTGAGAATTTCACTTCAGAGAGATGTTCCAAACTTTCTATTACCACGGTGATGGCAATTCCAGGCAGTGCGAATAAGTTCCTGTTTTTTGTATTTTCTTACCTGTATATTATATACATCAGAGAGGTGTTATTTCCCGTAATGAGTGACCTATTACCTAGACAAGATTAATCTCTATTGACAATACTGTTATAGTTAAGTGTCATCGTACAATTTATTCCATTTTTTTTAACCCTGCACTCCATATAATGATGCATTAATCTAAATGGTGCATCAATATGCATCTACTATGTTACTACGTAGAAAAAATATTAAGAGTTAATAACCATTTATTTCTAACTTAACAAATTTTGAGAAGGGGTTAAGCTTTAATAGATTATTGATAGGAAAACAAATAAAAGTTTTTGACCATCAAAGGGCCATAACTCCGACAATAATAATTTTATCACATAACCTGCGGTCTAGGAGTGCATTAAAGCTGTGTCGGAAATATCGTAATGTACTCCCAGCCCATTCATTTAACATTTAAATTAATTTGACGTTGATTGGTTGGTTGGTTCAGGATGACGTAACGTAAGCCAATCTGTGCCTTGAATTGACCGGTGATGTCAGTATAATACAAACATCGGCACGACATCGCACATTGTAACGCTAAATTTTGAATGAGACCTATGTAGTGTACATCAGCGTTTTGAACGTTAACTAGCATTCTCTAAGGTTATGTGATAAATAGAATCTTACATTAGGGCTAATTACATACAAGTTTTATTAAACTCCTCGACAAAAACAATATGCCACTCAGCAAAGCCTCATGTCATATTGTTTTGTCCACTTGTTTAATAAAACTTGTATGTAATTAGCACTCATGGAAAATCCTCTATGTAATGCGGCATGTAATGCACTGTTTTGGGCAATGTAATTGTAATGTAATTCATTACATTCTCAAGTATTTCACACTGTTTTTGGATTCAGTTTACAGAGGAGCAACTACCTGTTTTAATGATCTATCGGCACATATTTTTAGTCAATTTAATTCCCTTCATAATTCAAGTTATTTTCATGACTGAGAACATGAAAGCATTCAATGTCTGATTACTAACAAAATATTTTATGACCAGAAACATGAAAATTCCACATTAAAACAGGGTTTAAAATTTAAGGGCCATTACATAGATGAAAATAGTAACCAGTAAATCCAAACCCTGGGTGCACCACCATTAGATTGCGGTAAACTTTCATTACCATTATTATTTTTTTTTAAAAATACTGCCTTTATTTGCTTTAGTTCTACTGAAATATGGCAGGCATACATATAAGGACCTCCACCCGGGTTCAAATCCGCTAAATTAGACAGCACGCGCACTTACCACTGAGCTACGGAGGCACCATTAGAGCGCTTAAATAGTTTTATAAAGATATGTGCAATGTAAGACAATTGTTGATATCTACCAGCTTGCCAAATATGCAAATCTAATAATATTTTTGTCAATGAAAAACAAGATGTGAGAGTGAAGGTATCATATTCAGGAGTTTATTGGCTAACATAGGCACTACGGAGCACTTTTTGACAGCACTTTGCAAGGCAAGTGCTACCTAACACTTCCTTATGCAATAGACAATTTCCCTAGCACTTGGTAGTGCTTTTTTCTGTCAATACAGTATATAATAGCATATATATATATTTTTTTTAAGCAAGCAGTTTTCTAGCATAACACTATCGAATGCTCTGCTTTTCATGCTCTGCTTTTCATGCTCTGCCTTTCTGTCTTCCCTGTCCGATTTTTTATATTTTGCCCAAAAATTATGAGTGCAGGCAACAAATGATAAAGGGCCTTAAATCCACTAAAATCATAGAACTAGTGATACAATACCACTTAGTTGGGTGATTTCAAGGTAAAACACTACCGCCAGTGTGGGTGATTTCAAGACTAAGGCAAAGCACAGCCACCAGAGCGGGTGATTTCAAGACTAAGGTTAAACTCCACCACCAGAGTGGATGATTTCAAGACTAAGGTAAAACACCACCACCGGAGTGAGTGATTTCAAGGCTAAGGTAAAACATGCCATCAGAGTGGGTGATTTCAAGGCTAAGGTAAAACATGCCACCAGAGTGGGTGATTTCAAGGCTAAGGTAAAACATACCACCAGAGTGGGTGATTTCAAGGCTAAGGTAAAACATGCCACCAGAGTGGGTGATTTCAAGGCTAAGGTAAAACATGCCACCAGAGTGGGTGATTTCAAGGCTAAGGTAAAACATGCCACCAGAGTGGGTGATTTCAAGGCTAAGGTAAAACATGCCACCAGAGTGGGTGATTTCAAGGCTAAGGTAAAACATGCCACCAGAGTGGGTGATTTCAAGGCTAAGGTAAAACATGCCACCAGAGTGGGTGATTTCAAGGCTAAGGTAAAACATGCCACCAGAGTGGGTGATTTCAAGGCTAAGGTAAAACACCACCACTGGAGTGAATGATTTCAAGGCTAAGGTAAAACACCACTACCAGAGTGGGTGATTTCAAGACTAAGGTAAAACACAACTACCAGAGTGAATGATTTCAAGGCTAAGGTAAACACCACTACCAGAGTGGGTGATTTCATGACTAAGGTAAAACACAACTACCAGAGTGAATGATTTCAAGGCTAAGGTAAAACACCACCACTGGAGTGAATGATTTCAAGGCTAAGGTAAAACACAACTACCAGAGTGAATGATTTCAAGGCTAAGGTAAAACACCACAACTGGAGTGAATGATTTCAAGGCTAAGGTAAAACACAGCCACCAGAGTGAATGATTTCAAGACTAAGGTAAAACACAACTACCAGAGTGAATGATTTCAAGGCTAAGCTAAAACACCACTACCAGAGTGGGTGATTTCAAGACTAAGGTAAAACACAACTACCAGAGTGGGTGATTTCAAGACTAAGGTAAAACACCACTACCAGAGTGGGTGATTTCTAGGCTTAGGTTAAACAACAAAATCAGAGTGAGTGATTTAGGGGCCAAGATAAAACCCATTTCACCAAAGTGGGCAATTTCAAAATACCACAAAAGAGTGTGATTTCAGGTACAAATACAAATTTCAATACAAATGTCCTCAAATTGGTTCAATAAATACGTAAACCTAGAATCAATACAATGGTCTCCATCTATTTTGGGAGATATAAACATCAAGAGTACAGACTGAACAGAACGCCCAGCTAACAGGACACGATGATAATTAGTTAATTTACGAATTAATTTTGTCTTTTAATGCATATTAAGTGAGTCCCGTGAGTGCTGTATTCCTGATTTTAACGAGGTATAATTATATCTGGCTTCATAGCAATTACTGAGGCGAATGATAAGGTAAGTATCGACAAGGGAAGTGCATCGATTGTAACAGTCAGTGCTACGCCATATTGACGACATTATGTGATGTAATTAACAAGCAGAAAAATATCTTTCCATAAATGATGCTGCCCTTATTACAGTGCAGTGCAAATGAGCGCAACTGCAATAGGTGATTCTGAACTAGAGATTAAGAACCAAATAATAGAAAATCAGTAATATATAAATTTGTGGCGCGGTCCCTGACTTGAATCAGGGCACATGAATGGTCATTTCTTAAATCTCTTCAGTGTTAATTCCCATTGAACTAGGGATAATATAGTTCGAAACCCCGTTGTATAGTAGTATCAAATAACCATGAACTAGCCATATTTTTCTTGATTAGAAGACAGTTCGAACTAGACATATTATTCTAAATTAGAAGATAGTTCGAACTAGACATATTATTCACATTGTTAGTTGCCATTGACAATTGATGACACCCATGAAAGTCTCATACTGTAAAATCATTCATTTTCTTGGGGGATTAAATTTGGTGGATTTCGTGGTTCATCTCAATCACGAAATTTAATCCCATTTATTATTTAATTTACCCTTGTATTTATTACCCGAAGTGCAAAATCCACGAATTTGCGTCCCATCAAAAAAGTATTTTTTACGAAAATCAAGAAATTTCGTCCCATCGAAATTAATTGATTTTACAGTATATAAAATCTGTCATCAAAGTCTCACTCAGTGATGTAGGAAGACACAAAATGATACCATCGTTGATGAAAAGGGTCGGGCGATGCTCTGACGTTCAGAAAATCTTGAATAGGATCAATAATGTGCAGTAGAACATATGAATCCATTATACAATATGATGAGGCAGACATATTGATATATTAATCTTCCAATCTACAGGTAGCGACTGAAAAAGCCTTTTCTATGCTTTAATTACATTGATAATTTACAGATTCTATAGATCTTCAGTGACCTTATAATATAATTATATATATGCGAGTGATTTAGTGGCACAAACATACTTCCAGAATGCTAACTAATTTCACAGACTTAAGCTACTACTAATATGATGCATGTTTTGTATGTTAAGTCTTAGGTAATATGGTTAGAATATACAATACTACAGTCAATTCAATAAGTAACTAATGAGGGAACTATCCTATTCGGAAGAACACTGGTGAATACCGTTAACTCTGGTATACCTAGTTAAAGCTATATAAACGAAGTTTACCTACTGGACCATAGTATATTTACAACATTTCTCATTTATCATTTCTATACAATCACAGTAGAGCAACAGGCTTGGTGACCTGTAATAATTGGTCCTTGTTTAGAGGCTGTGGCACTATAGAGGTCAAATGAGCAACAGGCTTGGTGGGCTGCAATAATTGGTCCTTGTTTAGAGGCTGTGGCACTATAGAGGTCAAATGAGCAACAGGCTTTGTGAGCTGCAATAATTGGTCCTTGTTTAGAGGCTGTGGCACTATAGAGGTCAAATAAGCAACATGCTTTGTGAGCTGCAATAATTGGTCCTTGTTTAGAGGCTGTTGCACTACAGAGGTCAAATAAGCAACATGCTTTCTGAGCTGCAATAATTGGTCCTTGTTTAGAGGCTGTTGCACTATACTGGCAGGAGTCCTAATTACGGACACTTTTGGCATATTTTTAAACAATACTCGGAAAATATGTAAATCTAATTCTTGAAATTTCATCTGAACCAAGCTAGGTTCGTCTCTCAACTGTAGAGCTAATTTGTTTATTTCTAAAACGAAGTCAAGTGGGTTTTATGGGGCCTATAAAGGGGCCACTTTATCAACTATTTTTTAAGCCTTACAGGTCCTATAATCCGGACAGCGTGATGTTACGTTTTTAATATACACATTTTAATTGTACATATCATTAAACGATAAATTTTAAGGGGAAGAACTCTTGCATTCAAAATACATAATTTGTAGCGGTTATCTCCCTTAAATATTGTAAACCATCGATGTCAATTTTGTCACGGCAAAATCTGAAACCAACGCTTTCCGTAGCGGGCATTTTGGATACAAATTGACGTTGAATGACGTTTTAAATCTCGGCAAGTATCTATTAAAGCGATATTTTCGTAATCAAACTGATAACAAACAACTCGTCAGCTTACCTCCAAATTTAGCACAAGGGCCGTAGATTACATTTCAGGGCCGTTCAGTAATATTGCGCATGCGCAGTGAAGATATTTTTACTTCCCCTCGCATGTAAACAAGCTTTGCGAGTGCAGACGAAAATAAATTCAGCTTTTCTTGTTAAATATTTAGGTTAAATCGTTGTTACTTCGCGGTATTGTCAAAAAACCAAGCGTCTAAATGATTGACAACGGATGATTTAAATTATTGGCCTCAAAAAGCGTTTTTGAGACCGTCCGGATTTGAAGGACTGTCCGGATTTACGGTCGCTTGCCAGTAGAGGTCAAATGAGCAACAGGCTTGGTGAGCTGCAATAATTGGTCCTTGTTTAGAGGCTGTTGCACTATAGAGGTCAAATGAGCAACAGGCTTGGTGAGCTGCAATAATTGGTCCTTGTTTAGAGGCTGTTGCACTATAGAGGTCAAATGAGCAACAGGCTAGGTGAGCTGTAATAATTGGTCCTTGTTTAGAGGATGTTGCTCTACAGAGGTCCATTTTATAATTTTAAAAAGGACTGCTCTTGAGAGGTTGTACTGTGTTGTCATTTTTGTTAGATATATATCTCATATTTCCCAACAGAAATATACAATATTTCACAGGAGTAGTAGCGTAGCTGCCGCTAGGCCATTAGGCCTGGGCCTACACATCATTTCGAGAAAAAATAATATATTTTTTTTTAAGTTTAACTTGAAATTTGATCTCCTAAATATACGTCAAAACGCACCATTACCTTTCAAGGAATAAAAAAATCCGGGGGAGCACGACCCCGGACACCCCTACTTCTTTCAGTTTTGCCTACGGGCCTAACATTGCTAAGGTCCTAGCTACGCCCCTGAGGTCTAAAAGCTTACTTGCTCTCAATGTTAGACATTTAATGGTATGTGGAAACATAAGCAATTTTTAAAACTCTTCCTTGGAAAATTTACGCTAGTATTTACTAAGTTTAGTAATTTTGCAAATTTGCTAATAATTCATTTTCACTAACTAAACCGTTTTATACAGTAATTTCAATAAGATCTTCTGACAGAGAGACTGAATACTAGAACCAGTGCTCAGGGTACTGTTTTATCAAAGCCCTAATACAGAAATCTTAAACTTTAAAACGTTCAAATATTTATTTCCTATAGTATGTTTTACAACTACAAATAGCAGGGGACATTTATGATTTGTTGATGCTCGTCCTTTAACCACAATGTTTACTGGTAGTTTTTATAAGAATTTATATTTGGACATACGACCTTATATTAGACTGATACATATTTAAAATCAGCATCACAAGGGGCTTCTTATGAGCCTATTTTTATGAATATCAGAAATTGTCATGTTGACCATACTGAAGTTGAAATAGTTTTACCGTAAGTAAAGAATAATTTTCGGACAGTTTTTTTTTTGTTTTCTCGAAATATTGATATCATACTTACGACTTTCTCATTCTAAGCCAGCGATATGTTGAAGATTTAGTTTTTTTTTTTTTTCTCGAAATATCGATATCGTACTTACGACTTTCTCATTCTAAGCCAGCGATATGTTGAAGATTTAGTTTCTTTTGTTTTCTCGAAATATCGATATCGTACTTACGACTTTCTCATTCTAAGCCAGCGAAATGTTGAAGATTTAGTTTTTTTTGTTTTCTCAAAATATTGATATCGTACTTACGACTTTCTCATTCTAAGCCAGCGATATGTTGAAGATTTAGTTTTTTTTGTTTTCTCGAAATATTGATATCGTACTTACGACTTTCTCATTTTAAGCCAGCGATATGTTGAAGATTTAGTTTTTTTTGTTTTCTCGAAATATCGATATCGTACTTACAACTTTCTCATTCTAAGCCAGCAATATGTTGAAGATTTTGGTAAGTGTTTTGATAAACCAGTACCCTTAGGGTGTTCCTGCTTGCTGTCATATCATATCAAAGATGAAATAATTTATCCCTTAATTGCTCGGTGCCAAATATTGAAACAGGAACCAGATTAGTCTTCTCTCATAGACTCGTAGCTCTAGTGGATATCATCAGGAATAATATGTCAAGAGTGATTGATTAAATGTTGTAAAACTTGATTCAAAACAAACAGAAAATAAATACAGTTAGTATATAAAAAAAATTATTTACTATAAAGGCAGTCTCATAAGGTAACAAATAAACATTACCATATCTGTCTTAGGCATAATGAAAATATTTTATTTCCAGTTGCATACCCCCTCCCCCTAGGGCTAGTAGGTCTGAACTGGTTTTTTTTGTTTTAATAATTGTTTAGTATAGAAAAAGAGCAATGTCCCTTAAAAGTATATAACCAAAAGCCAAAATATCCATTTTGTTTGCCATCCCCATTAAGATATTTAGGGTTGTATTGAATTTACAGGGCTTATTGAGGATACCAGAAAGAAATAATGTTTAGGCCTAAAATCAGAGATATACAATAAGGCATTACCTAATCTGTCGTAGCAGACGTCTATGGTGTGAGGTTTTCAGGACGACAGACAGCGCCCTGGCCAACATGTCAATGTCCCTATCTTCTGCATACTGTTTTAATACACCAACAACGGCCATTTTCTTTTCGTAATCCTCACCAAGAATTTCATTCATCTGTGAAAAATGAAGACATAGATAGTCAATATGTTGTGTAAACATAGGCATGTAGTTACGTAGTTCTGTCGGGTCGAGAACCATGCCATATCGTAAACATTTAAACAATTGAAACCCGTCCTCTTGTAACGACATTTTGAAGCAATCTTCTATCTCCAAGAACGAAGTTCTTCTCACCATTATGATGACTTGAAAAATGTTCACTACGAAATTCACCAGCAATTTTATCCAATGCAAGTGCACTATGAAAATCACTAGTAACTTTATATCCAATGTAAGTGCACTACGAAAATCACCAGTAATTTTATCCAATTATTTTTTATCCAATTATTTTGTAAGTGCATCACAAAAATCACTAGTAAATTAATCCACTTTGAGAGTGCACTACGAAAATCACCAGCAATTTTTTGAAATAAGAAAAGCACTAGCAATTTTAGCCTATTGTTAGTGAACTACGAAAATCACCAGAAATTTTATGGACTACAAAAATCTCCAGCAAATTTATTTTGTGCATGTGCACTATGTAAATTACCAGCAATTTTATCAAATTTAAATTGCACTACGAAAATAGACCTTAATCATATCTACTACGAAAATCACCAATACTTTTATGCAATATAAAAGAGCACTACGAAAAAATCACAAGTAGCAAATTTACTATATCCAATGTTATGGTATTCACATTACGTATGTAATAAATAAACAAACAAGATGTCGGTTACATCCAGAATATTTCACATTTAACACAAAAACATTCTCTTCTGTTTGCAACAATACTCCAGATTTCTCAGATATATGCACATTAACTTAATGACATCATTCATCAAAGAGGTAATTAAATTAAAATACCACTATTTAGAAAATTACGAAAACATATTTATAATCATATATCATCACTACTTCGCACATCCGATACTACAGTAAGACAATACGATGAGACTCAAAACACTAGCACAGCAAATACATCCCAATCCATTGCACACTTCAGCAACATGGCATTTCCATACATGTGTATCAGATATTTAATTTCATACAAACATCCCAGTCAATAATTAATAATTAATATGCTATGCACTGCAATCAAATCAAATCAAATCACAATTCCCAAACAGTCCAATATTTAACCGATATATTTTTTTTATTCCTCTGTCAAAGACATAATGCAATCAATGAACTCTACAAGTTTCCCATGGCTTCCTACCACACAGTCTAGCCTAAGATCTATCTGGTTACAGATACATGTCTTTATTTCAAAATCTGGCCGTATCCGAGAAATTTAAAACTGCAACTCTCACGGAAAGCAATTTTCCACTTCATTGCTGTAAATTGATGAATGGGTGTTCCGGTGTACACCGAGTCTCGGAAAGCCAGGATGCATCGAATATCTAATTCCTTAGCGTTTGAAGATTATTACACAACGTAGTCCAATCAATCTAATGCAGTTTTCATCATGAAATGATCACCGCTTTTCTGACATCAAAAACTGGAATATTTCAATCTCATCAGAATAAGACAGGTCACAAGAACCTAGGAAAATAAATCTCAATTACCTACCCCCCATACCCAACTTAATTTTTTCAAACATTCATGAGACCACTAACTCTCTCGGATAAAATAAATCTCAATTACCTTCCCCCCAACCAACTTCATTTTTTCAAACATTCATGAGACCACTAACTCTCTCGGATAAAATAAATCTCAATTACCTACCCCCATCCAACTTAATTTTTTCTAACATTCATGAGGCCACTAACTATCTCGGATAGTATTTCATCGGTAAATTTGGTTTGGCATTTTTTTACATTCATGCTTACAGCTTATCAGAATCTCTCTGGATATTATTTCAACTGTAAAAAGTACAATTCTTAAACATGCCAAAACATTACATACACAGACGGACCTATCAATCATCGTTTTAAAAATTGAAACACCTATACTATTAAACCAGGTACTTAAGATATTACAAAAATCTAGAAAAAACAACAAAACATCGTTCAACACCCATCATGCAAATCGTCTGCATGAAAAAGATATGCAAAAAACACGCCCCCAAAAAAACGAAACATCAAAAGTATGTTTGCTGAAATTATTTTCTTTCAGTGAAAACAACAAGGAAAATGATTACAGGAAAGCAGCCTGACTTGATGAAAGCAACATGAATAGTGATATTGGGTGAAATCTTCATCAAAACAACGAGGTTACTATCATAGTGGAATATTATATGTCCCTACGTGAACAGACAGTGATCTTCGAGAACCCCAGCATGTTGCATTCTGGGAAATTGACATGGAAAAATGAACTATTGATAATTGTCTCTACCGTTATCGACTGAACGATTAATTACAACAAAAATATAAAACAATTAAAGACAGCTTAACTTAAGTCCCAAATGCATACTGGAATGTCCCAAATACATATTACTTAACTTTTTGTAGAAAATTGATAACAATACAAAAAATAATAATGCAGAGTTGACAATTTCTGATAAATCTGTTTACACGTCTTCCTTATAGAACAATATAAAATGTCTGAAATTAATAAATATAATATGACAACAAATTTATTTGTACTCAGCAACAGCAACTTCCCTATGAATCTCAGTCTATAGATATAATTAATATTTCTAAAATGTTGAAAAATTCCATAATCTTAAAATCTATTTACACCAGAAAGACCTTAAAATAGACATGGGTATTAGAAAAGCATTATTCTACTTCAAAACAATAGCCGGAATAATCCTTTGAGATTTATGAATTCAAGAAATCCATGAGCGTAAAATGCATTGTTACACGTATTATCCAACAGAAACCAAAAACAATCTATATTGCTTTTCACTCCTAGCTCCAAAAACATTTTTTTTTTGCCGAAGAATGCAAAATGAATCAAGCCTTGTTACAATAGACTGAGCATTATATACACCAGTAACTTTACATGTCCCATACATTTCCATATATATTTGTCCCTCAGTTATTAGATAATAAACCATCATAGTCATATTCTCTCCCAGCCTCGGTATTGTCTATAAACAGTTATAATCTATATACTTGAAAAAATGAAAGAGTCGAGGGAGATACAGAGCAGCATCATGAAGAATCAATTTATTCCTGGTATCCAAGATAAATTCATTTCTATCTTGAATACTTCAATCAGTTTCTATAAACTGGTCAAGTTTTGTGTAGAAATGATGCTGAACTAGTGAATGCATGGAGCACACATGTGGATGAGTATTACTAGTGGGTGGGTTAGATTTTTAGTTTTCAATTTGAACAACTATATTTTAGATCAATTCAATGTGAAGTTATCACGGTGGGGAATCACGTGGTTTCGATGGTAGGATCCACCACAAAAATGGCGGCCAAATAGCGTCGACTTAACCCATATTTTGAGGTAAATATATAACATCGAGACTCGTTTATTTATGGACACCCCGGCCAGCACGCAATGGCTTCTCCACTGAATCTTTTGGTACCCTACTTTCCACGATTGATCCCGTAGTTTCCTCAAACACTTCGATATTGTTCCGTAAATAACAAAACAGTAGCGGGGTAGACCTCACGATAATAACGCTTTTGACCATATTATGACCATAATTTTTATTATCTCCTTTATATCATCCGTATTTCATGCGATTACAAAGTGCGAATATTTCCCCCAACGTTTTCCAACAAAATTACAAACAGAATATCATATATTTTGGTTTTCTGAAAAATAAAACAGTCAATTTGCATGAAAGATAGGATCCACGCTAAGGGTAGGACGCACGATTGGACCTGGGCAGTGCACATTCATCAGTGCGGTCGGCAGTTTTCTACGATTCTATCGATCGAAATATGCGGACCGGGCAAATAGTGTTCATTTATACAGGAAACTATATAAGTATCAGTATATCAGTATATACGGTCCATGTACAAGTGCATGTATGTAATTAGTATGCTTCCTGGCATAATTTTTTTGTTTATAATTGAATTTTATAAGCTCACACAACACAGTTGTAGGGTATATACTGTCTGTCCTTCAGTCAGTCTGTTCGAAAGACGAATTCTAGTGAACACAACTCGACCTATAGTAACTGTTGTTGCTGGAGTTTCCTTAAACTTTCTCTTATGAACAACCTTGACAATTAGAAATAATAAGTGATGGATTGATTTTGCAAATACAAATGTAATGTGGTCCTTTGTCGACGGGGTATGTCAGTCTGACAGCTATTTTTTAAACAAATAATGTTGATGCATAAACAATACACGTAATTCGTGTATGTGTGTCGATCAATGTGTTGCAGAAATATGCTTCTAATGATAGTTCTGTTTGGTGTTAATAAGTCCGTGTGAAATAGCTTGACTCTCCAGTTAATCGTATATGAATCGGTTTTATTTTAACACATATTCTATGTAATAGGTCATCACGTTGATATTTTTCTTACACTTCTTTCAGAGCAATGCGTTGAAAAAGTCTCACCTTAGCTTAAAGTCTCACAAAGTTTCAGAAACAGCAATATTTTAATTTACTACCTAATAAGACCATGAAAATTGACAGGTTATAGAGCTCCCTAAATGGCGTAGAATCAACATCCATGTTTGATATATTTTTACTTTCATCTATAGAATAATCATCTCCGCTAGTCGCCAATTTAGTAGTTTGTGTGGTGAACAAAATACCCCGTTGTTTACAATCTGAAATCGACGGTTCGTTCCGAGGACAGTTCGTAAATTTCCATTATAAATCGAGGACACATATATTGATGACCAATTTATGCGAGTGTATAGGTGTAACTAAAAGTTAAATACCGTTATCCTCCGGTACCGATAATCGCCGGTATCCTATTGCACTATATTGTATGTGGTAATCTAGTATACTATTTCACGGGTGAATTTATGGCTAAGTTGTTTCCATTAGGTTATAATATATGTACAGTATGAATATATTGAGACAGAATTGAAGTGTAGATGTAATAATGTTTTAGACCTGCCGTCCACTTAGACCTCGATGATATGCGGAAGGGATGCCGATTACAGACGGCTCGTTTCGGAAAACCTTCGGGGTCATTTATTAATAAAAATGGGCGGAGCTTTGTCATCGTGGTTGTTCGGCAAGTATTCTCGGATCGGTATACAAATTGTATTGTTGTGGTATATACGCAGCATGCATGCCATAGCCTATCCGAAATAGCCGAATGGTAGATCCGATCGTGCGGAAAGCCGGGTTGCGGTTAGACCTGCCGTCCACTAGACACCGATGTACGCGGAAGGGATGCCGGTTACAATGTGCTCGTTTCGGAACCCTTCGGGATCATGTATCAATAAAAATATGCGGAGCCGTGTCATCGTGCTTGTTCGGGAAGTACGATATTCGCAGTTCGGGGTAAGAATGGTTGATGTATACATGTACACGCAGTACAAATGCCGAAGCCTATCCAAAGTAGCCGAACGTATCGCGACTAAATGCCGTCAGTTCAGGAGTTAGTCCCGAATGTTTCCCCGACCGCGTGATATGCGGAAGGGTTTACGAATCGATGCCGATAGGTTGCCGAAAGATTGTCTAGCTCGACCTAGAGGCAAACTGACGGCATCGCTTCAGTTGTCATTCGGGATATACAACTGGGATAATGTCGCGAAAATTTACGCTTATATATCTACCTTACTTAAAGTTAGTTTTACTTTAGATAAACCACAATCACTCGGGCGTAAATATACTTTTAACATTGGAATAATTCAGGTTATAGGGGTGTATTTACTCATAAAACATACATTTAGAAATTGTTTTATCATGTAGTGCGCATAGCGCAGATGGCTAAGCTACTATGAATACGAGTTCTTCAGAACTGAATGAATGTGTTCGATTCCCATTCTGGTATTTTGAACTTACACTGGAAATAAACAAAAGTCGGTTGAAAGCGATAACTACTGTACCACAGCACCACACAGTCAAGTTCATAACATGATCGGCATAGTTTCCGTGTGTTAATCTCAGCACTTTGCCGTTTTCGGGAAGCGTTCGGCATCGATTCGACTTTCCATCTAGAACCATTCGGGATGGCTAATGAATACGAAACCTCACAGAAGGCGTCCCGAAGATGCGGAGTGAATGCCGATGGTTTACTGAAACTCTCCCGAAGCGCTTCCATGCAAGACCTTCGGCGTCCGTTTTTTTAAAACTTTAAAACGAAGATTTTCGGTCCCGAAGGGTACCAGAGCTGTTGCGGAATTATACGGAAGGATTCCATAACATCGCGATGACATGCCGAACCATCTCGATCTGGTGAATTTCTGCTTCGAGAACCATTCGGGGTCCTAGTGGACGTCAGGCTTATAAATATATAAATATTTTATCTATATTTTATTTCTGCCAATATTGTTTAAAAACTGTCGCAAAGAAGCGTTGGCTTTAGCAGATGTTAAATTGTGTCGCCCTTTGTAACTATTCATGAGTTCTAATTGGTTGAAAAGTAACAGACTCTTTAAATCCGGGATTCCGAGTGGTAACAGTTGCTAAAAGAGAAAATACTGAATTCAAGGCGTCAGTTATAGCAAACTACATCGCACAGCTAGCAGCAGCTTTCCACAACATTCCACCATTATGGAATTATAACTTCCCATATTCCTACTTTTATCCTTCCAGCGGCAATGCAAAGACTATTTGGTTAAAATAATGTTACCATAAATATATAATATAATATTTCAATTATAAATATTTCCACATATCTCACAGCGAACATTGATATATCTCAAACGATAAATTACGACTGGACTAGCTGTTCAATTCCACATGTATGAATGTTCATGCTATTTGTCTAGTCCGCATCGTCATGAAATTCTTCGTGTAATACCTAATAAGATATATTAATTATAATCTGTTTGTAGATGAATTAGTACAGATCGAGTAGGCCGTCATGTCATTATTAGTCCGTTCCGCATATTCCGATCAATAGAACCGTAGAAAACTACCGATCGCAATGATGGATGCGCTCTGCTCATGTTCAATCGTGTGTCCTACCCATAGCGTGGATCCTATCTTTCATGCAAATTGAATGTTAAAATTTTTAGTAAACCAAAATTCATGATATTCTGGTGGTAATTGTTTTGGAAAATGTTGGCGAAATGTTCGCACATTAGAATCGCTTGAAATACGGATGATATAAAGGAGATATGGTCATAATATGGTCAAAATCGTCATTATCGTGAGGTCTACCCCGCTACTGTTTTGTTATTTACGGAACAATATCGAAGTGTTTGAGGAAACTACGAGATCAATCGTGGCAAGTAGGGTACCAAAAGATTCAGTGGAGAAGCCATTGCGTGCTGGCCGGGGTGTCCATAAATAAACGAGTCTCGGTGTTATATATTTACCTCAAAATATGGGTTAAGTCGACGCTATTTGGCCGCCATTTTTGTGGTGGCTCCTACCATCGAAACCACGTGATTCCCCACCGTGGTTATAGTCCTTTTGACTTTTAAATTAATTGCTCATGACACCTCATTTCTGAGTATATCCATTCATTGCCATAAAGTTCTCTAGATTTCCCTTTCTGTGCTAAGTATCAAGAGAAAGTAGAGGGGAATTGGAGAGACACAGTATATATGGGGAATTGGTGAGCAAAAGTAGAGGGGGAATTGGAAAGACAGTATATATGGGGAATTAGTGAGCGAAAGTAGAGGGGGAATTGGTGAGAGACAGTAAAGGGGGAATTGGTGAGAGACAGAAGAGGAGGAATTGGTGAGCGAAAGTAGAGGGGGGATTGGTGAGAGAAAGTAGAGGGGGAATTGGTGAGAGAAAGTAGAGGGGGAATTGGTGAGAGACAGTAGAGGGGGAATTGGTGAGAGGCAGTAAAGGGGAATTGGTGAGAGAAAGTAGAAGGAAATTGGTAAAAGAAAGTAGACAGGAATTGGTGATAAAATGAAGAAGGAAATTGGTAAAAGAAAGGAATAGGAAATTGGTGAGAAAAAGTAGAGGGAATTGGTGAGAGAAAGTAGAGGGTAATTGGTGAGAGAAAGTAGAGGGGAATGTGTGAGAGAAAGAAGAGGGTGAGAGAAAGTAGAGGGAAACTTATCACACTTTATAGCTGTTAAAGCATTATAAAGAATTCAAATCTTGTATATATTACTAAGTAAGTGCTTTGATAAAAACAGTACCCTAGGAAGAAAACAAACCATTTGTGAAAGATGACCTACATTTAACGAACCTTCCAGCTCATTTCGAGCATTTCGTACACAGGATGCCAGGTAAGCTAACAAACAGCCATATTTCATAATTATTATGCTCACAGCTGGAACTCTACCAGACAAAGCTCTATAGTTACACCAAAGCATATAATGTCTACTTGTAAATTCCTCTATCTTGTAAATGACTTGCAGAAAACGATAAAAGCACAAAAAACCAACAGCAATATCCAATGGTACCCATAAACTATGCAGAAGTATTATTAGACTGTCAAATTTAATGCAAACTATCATTACATTGGGTGCCTATTCTCACACAACAAATGACAGGTGTTAAAAGCTTGTTTTATTATACGAAACAGCAACATGAAAATAGAAAGGCATCAATATGACACGGTGGATCAAACTTGAAATGTCAAGGGCCATAACTCTGCTCAAACTGGCCAAATCATAATACCTAGGTGAGATAGTAGTCTTTAAGTGCAGACTAATATTCCTATGAAGTTTAAAAAGTAAAGTACAAAAAACTTTAAGAGTTATTATTTGACCTAGTAACCTTGTTTTTAAAAAAATGTACCAATTTTCTAGGGCTCTTTTCAGCTGTTAAGCCGCTCAAGCACCCTTTGACATTTAAACTTCCCCTGGTCATTGGGCTACCAGTATGGAACTTACGTTCCTGTCTCCTGTGGAGACTATTTCTCTCCTGTAGATGTGGCAGCCAACATCAACATGCAGTGCCCAGGAATAGACATTGCACTTACTAGTACCAATTTACACCTTGGTGGAGAGGAGCATGTGGGTTATTCTTGCTCAGAGAAATTAACCAGTGGTCCAAACAAGGGTTGAACCGGGACCTCTCGATCCCTACCTCTCGGCCACCGTTCCCCTGTATGATTCAATTTAAAACTTTAACTTAAATGAGTACAGACAGTTATTGTAGATTATGCCAACATTTTGAACTGTAGCCCAGGACAAGATTTATCTATGATTTGACCTAGTGACCTAGTTTTAAATCCCACTATCCCAGGTGACCCAATATCAAACTTGACCTAGATTTATTTGAGATAATTACAGTAAGTTTGTTACCAAATTTATTTATTTTCATTACTTTGAGTTGACCTAATGACCAAGTTGTTTTACTCAATTTCAAAATATAACTTAACCGAGAAAAGAAGAGACAAGCTGAATGCGTCCCTTGCACGAAACAGACACATTAGACACATCTGATCATGCACTATCACAGGAAGGGGAACCACTGAATGCACCGCTAGCACAATCTGTAGCAGTTACGCTATAATTGATTATTGCCAATATGATTGGTTTGTGTATGCTAGAGGAATAGATTCTATAACTTAATTACAAGCATTCACATGCATGCCATGCAACACGGACATTTTCTTTACAGTAACAATTTGTAAAGGATGTGCACATTACGAATCAATACAAGTTAATCATGAATGTACCAAATCCAGGGTACCAAGAATTACAATACCATCGTAACACATATTTACAGGGTTCTAAATAAGTTTTAACCTAGCAGCCAGAAATGCTTAACCAACAGGCCTGATAAGGTCCTAAATGCAACTTGGTTCTTCAAAGTGTGTATAAATATCACATTTTCAGCCAGCTCAAATGAATTTTAAGCAGACAATTAGGCCTTCACAATGCTGTTATTGAGAACCCTGATTTAGTGTTGTCGGACCACATTAAAATGATCTTGAGACTAAGAGTCTTTAATGCTCGTTCAAGTCTTTAACGAGTTCAGGTCAATATGGTTGACCAATATAATCATAATTATGACAATTCTATGAAAAAAACTCAATAAAGGTATGTTTTTGACGTCACCTCATACACTTTTATATTGTCTTAACTTTTTTTTCTTTGGGGTTGATGGGCAAAGTTCGGCACCAACAGTAGTTCAGTTATTTACAGAGGCTATCTGTTATGGCCCCGATCTCCCGAAGAATCTCAAGCCGAAATCTCATCTCAAATTGAGATTTTACCCAAACCAAAGTCTGAATTTTTAATAAATCTGAAATAAGAACTCATTATAAATTACTGGAAAACAATGAATAGCATTTGCTCTTTTTGATGTCAACTGTGACACTGTGAGTCCATCCTCCCTTGGAAATTATCAAAATGACACATGACAGTATTTGAGATAAGATGAGATTTATCTAAAAATTGATATCTTTCGGGAGATCGAGGCCAGATGCTGCAGTTGGCTTCAAAAGTCCAGAAAAATCCCTTATACATGTAGTACCATGCAAGCAATTAATATATTAAGTTGATATTTCTGTGGGTCAAAATTAAAAATATTAAGCAAATTTTGAATTTCAGATGTTTGGCAACAGGTAAAATTGAACAATAAAAGCGAGTCCTGAAAATTAGGAAGTCTGTATGATATCAACAGATGTCCAATAAGATTAGAAATCTGTAAAATGCATTAATAATAAATTACTTACAGTATAACTGCTGTGCAGTAAAACAGTAAATTAGACTAAGATAGGTGTTCCACAGATAAACGTGTTCCACGCATAAATTCTTCACACCTTAAATCAATTTCGGAGATTTTTTTGCTATGATTTGTATCAAAATATCTCCTGTACAGTGTTTTTGTAAACAATTTACTAATGAAAAGTTCCCACCTTCACAAAATCATGAATTCCTCATGAATTCCTCTCCTACACACTAATTTTATTTCTAAAAAATATTTTTATGTTTTTATGATTTTTTTTCTTCATATTTTGGCATGTTTTTTTAATGCTAATTTATTTAAGGCTGATTGATAGGGATGAATATGTTCTACACCTTGGGATATTAATCACTCTTGACACCTCATTCCTAATAGCATATTATATTCATCACCTGCACTATCAGGGTATGAGAGAAGAGAATTAAGCTAGTCCCGAGTACCAGCAAGGGAACAATATTAACATCTACTTTACTTTATCTATTGCAGATTATACGATTGAAAGTAATTTTTTTAATTTAAATTATGGTTCATGTAATGTCTTTATGCCCTTTTGACACTTGCATACATACGTCTTTGGGTAGAGGTCACAAACCACCAAATAGAGTTGTTCTTTAACTCAATGTAAAGTGACCTTGGTCAGCCAAAAAAAATGTCAACTTTTTGTCCATGGGGCCCTCTCAAAATCTTTTAATCAATAGAAATAGCATCCAGCTTGAAGAAAATGAAAAAAAAGTAGGGGGTCATGTATTATATAAGAAAAATTTGGTTCGTCAAACGCGGTGAACAGATTTTCTCACATGTACGGATTTACTCACTGTCCGTTAGCCCCAACCTTACTTTCACTTTCATATTTAAGCCAGAATACAAAATATTTCTGAATAAAACCATTTCACTGCATCACATACATGCATACAAAGCATTTAACACCAATTTTATGATTCTGATGCTGATTTGTCAAGACATACCCCCATTTCCAGTCGCTTTAAAGTTTTTAAACGGACTATTTGACTGTATCTGAATTTGGTCCGCGTAGGCATTTAGTGGTTATTTACCTAGAATGTCATTTTGAGGCTTCAGTATTTTAAGACCAATTAATGCCCAAATTCCGGCATGTCACAACCATGGATATACTTTGGCCTCTTGATCCCTTTTAAAGAAGGCTTCAACAATGGACAGCTAGCTATCAACACTCAAAAGCGTAAATGCTGTATGTTAAACCTTTTGCTGATTCTACTCCATAGATCTGTTGTGCTGTACCATTAATTGCCATTGACAATGATTGATAAATCTATGTATTATGTTAATTAAAAATGCTTATTACTAATATTGTGAAAACCCGATAGGTGAGAGAAAGTAGAGGGGAATTGGTGAGAGTAAGTAGAGAAATTGGTGAGAGTGAGAGAAAGTAGAAGAGAATTGGTGTGAGAAAGTAGAGGGGAATTTGTGAGAGAAAGTAGAGGGGAATTTACCACATTTTATACATTGCAGTTGTAAAAGCATTATAAAGACTTCAAATCTGATCGTATACCTAATAATTTCGTAAGTGCTTTGAAAAAACAGTACCCTAGGGAGAAACAAACCAATTGTGAAAGATGACCGACATTTAACGAACCTTCCAGCTCACATTGAGCATTTCGCACACAGGATGCTAGGTAAGCTAACAAACAGCCATATTTCATAATAACTATGCTCACAGCAGGAACTCTACCAGACAAAGCTCTATAGTTTCACCAAAGCATATAATGTCTACTTGTAAATTCCTCTATCTTGTAAACGACTTGCAGAAAACGATAAAAGCACAAAAAACCAATAGCAATATCCAATGGTACCCATAAACTATGCAGAAGTATTATTAGACTGTCAAATTTAATGCAAACTATCATTACATTGGGTGCCTATTCTCACACAACAAATGACAGGTGTTAAAAGCTTGTTTTATTATACGAAACAGAAACATGAAAATAGAAAGGCATCAATATGACACAGTGGCCCAAACTTGAAATGTCAAGGGCCATAACTCTGCTCAAACTGGCCAAATCATAATACCTAGGTGAGATAGTAGTCTTTACAAGCAGACTAAAATTCCTATGAAGTTTAAAAATTAAAGTACAAAAAACTTTAAGAGCTATTATTTGACCTAGTAACCTTGTTTTTAAAAAAATGTACCAATTTTCTAGGGCTCTTTTCAGCTGTTAAGCCGCTCTGAAGCACCCTTTGACATTTTAACTTCCCCTGGTCATTGGGCTACCAGTATGGAAATTACGTTCCTGTCTCCTGTGGAGACTATTTCTCTCCTGTAGGTGTGGCAGCCAACATCAACATGCGGTGCCCAGGAATAGACATTGCACTTACTAGTACCAATTTACACCTTGGTGGAGTGGAGCATGTAGGTTATTCTTGCTCAGAGAAATTAACCAGTGGTCCAAACAAGGGTTGAACCGGGACCTCTCGATCCCTACCTCTTGGCCACCGTTCCCCTCTATGATTCAATTTAAAACTTTAACTAAAATGAGTACAGACAGTTATTGCAGATTAGGCCAGCATTTTGAACAGTAGCCCAGGACAAGATTTATCTATGATTTGACCTAGTGACCTAGTTTTAAATCTCACTATCCCAGGTGACCCAATATCAAACTTGACCTAGATTTATTGGAGATGATTACGGTAAGTTTGTTACCAAATTTAATAAAGAACAAATTTATTTATTTTCATTACTTTGAGTTGACCTAATGACCAAGTTGTTTTACTCAATTTCAAAATATAACTTAACCGAGAAAAGAAGAGACAAGCTGAATGCGTCCCTTGCACGAAACAGACACATTAGACACATCTGATCATGCACTATCATAGAGAGGGGAACCACTGAAAGCACCGCTAGCACAATCTGTAGCAGTCCTCTATAATTGATTATTGCCAATATGATTGGTTTGTGTATGCTAGAGGAATAGATTCTATAACTTAATTACAAGCATTCACATGCATGCCATGCAACACGGACATTTTCTTCACAGTAACAATTTGTTATGGATGTGCACGTTACGAATCAATACAAGTTAATCATGAATGTACCAAATCCAGGGTACCAAGAATTACAATACCATTGTAACACATATTTACAGGGTTCTAAATAAGTTTTAACCTAGCAGGCAGAAATGCTACACCAACAGGCCTGATAAGGTCCTAAATGCAACTTGGTTCTTCAAATTGTGTATAAATATCACATTTTAAGCAGACAATAAGGCCTTCACACTGCTGTTATTGAGAACCCTGATTTAGTGTTGTCGTACCACATTAAAATGATCTTGAGACTAAGAGTCTTTAATGCTCGTTCAAGTCTTTATCGAGTTAAGGTCAATATGGTTGACCAATAGTCTCATAATTATGATAATTCTATGAAAAAAACTCAATAAAGGTATGTTTTTGATGTCACCTCATACACTTTAATATTTTCTTAACTTTTTTTTCTTTGGGATTGATTGGCAAAGTTCGGCACCAACAGTAGTTCAGTTATTTACAGAGGCTGTCGGTTCTGGCCCCGATCTCCCGAAGAATCTCAAGCCAAAATCTCATCTCAAATTGAGATTTTACCCAGACCAAAGTCTGAATTTCTAATAAATCTTAAATAAGAACTCATTATAAATTACTGGAAAAAATGAATAGCATTTGCTGTTTTTGATGTCAACTGTGACACTGTGAGTCCATCCTCCCTCGGAAATAATCAAAATGACACATGACAGTATTTGAGATAAGATGAGATTTATCTAAAAATTGATATGTTTTGGGAGATCGAGGCCAGATGCTGCAGTTGGCTTCAAAAGTCCAGAAAAAACCCTTATACATGTAGTACCATGCAAGCAATTAATATATTAAGTTGATATTTCTGTGGGTCGAAATTAAAAATATAAAGCAAATTTTGAATTTTTAAGCAGACAATAAGGCCTTCACACTGCTGTTATTGAGAACCCTGATTTAGTGTTGTCGTACCACATTAAAATGATCTTGAGACTAAGAGTCTTTAATGCTCGTTCAAGTCTTTATCGAGTTTAGGTCAATATGGTTGACCAATAGTCTCATAATTATGATAATTCTATGAAAAAAACTCAATAAAGGTATGTTTTTGATGTCACCTCATACACTTTAATATTTTCTTAACTTTTTTTTCTTTGGGATTGATTGGCAAAGTTCGGCACCAACAGTAGTTCAGTTATTTACAGAGGCTGTCGGTTCTGGCCCCGATCTCCCGAAGAATCTCAAGCCAAAATCTCATCTCAAATTGAGATTTTACCCAGACCAAAGTCTGAATTTCTAATTAATCTGAAATAAGAACTCATTATAAATTACTGGAAAAAATGAATAGCATTTGCTGTTTTTGATGTCAACTGTGACACTGTGAGTCCATCCTCCCTCGGAAATAATCAAAATGACACATGACAGTATTTGAGATAAGATGAGATTTATCTAAAAATTGATATGTTTTGGGAGATCGAGGCCAGATGCTGCAGTTGGCTTCAAAAGTCCAGAAAAAACCCTTATACATGTAGTACCATGCAAGCAATTAATATATTAAGTTGATATTTCTGTGGGTCGAAATTAAAAATATAAAGCAAATTTTGAATTTTTAAGCAGACAATAAGGCCTTCACACTGCTGTTATTGAGAACCCTGATTAAGTGTTGTCGTACCACATTAAAATGATCTTGAGACTAAGAGTCTTTAATGCTCGTTCAAGTCTTTATCGAGTTTAGGTCAATATGGTTGACCAATAGTCTCATAATTATGATAATTCTATGAAAAAAACTCAATAAAGGTATGTTTTTGATGTCACCTCATACACTTTAATATTTTCTTAACTTTTTTTTCTTTGGGATTGATTGGCAAAGTTCGGCACCAACAGTAGTTCAGTTATTTACAGAGGCTGTCGGTTCTGGCCCCGATCTCCCGAAGAATCTCAAGCCAAAATCTCATCTCAAATTGAGATTTTACCCAGACCAAAGTCTGAATTTCTAATAAATCTGAAATAAGAACTCATTATAAATTACTGGAAAAAATGAATAGCATTTGCTGTTTTTGATGTCAACTGTGACACTGTGAGTCCATCCTCCCTCGGAAATAATCAAAATGACACATGACAGTATTTGAGATAAGATGAGATTTATCTAAAAATTGATATGTTTTGGGAGATCGAGGCCAGATGCTGCAGTTGGCTTCAAAAGTCCAGAAAAAACCCTTATACATGTAGTACCATGCAAGCAATTAATATATTAAGTTGATATTTCTGTGGGTCGAAATTAAAAATATAAAGCAAATTTTGAATTTCAGATGTTTGGCAACAGGTAAAATTGAACAATAAAGCGAGTCCTGAAACTTAGGAAGTCTGTATGATATCAACAGATGTCCAATAAGATTAGAAATCTGTAAAATGCATTAATAATAAATTACTTACAGTATAACTGCTGTGCAGTAAAAGAGTAAATGAGACTAAGATAGGCGTTCCGCAGATAAACGTGTTCCACGCATAAATTCTTCACACCTTAAATCAATTTCAGAGGTTTTTTTGCAATGATTTGTATCAAAATATCTCCTGTACTGTGTTTTTGTAAACAATTTACTAATGAAAAGTTCCCACCTTCACAAAATCATGAATTCCTCATGAATTCCTCTCCTACACACTAATTATATTTCCAAAAAATATTTTTATTTTTTTTATGATATTTTTTTTCATATTTTTGGCATGTTTTTTATGCTAATTTATTTAAGGCTGATTGATAGTGATGAATATGTTCTACACCTTGGGATATTAATCACTCTTGACACCTCATTCCTAATAGCATATTATATTCATCACCTGCACTATCAGGGTATGAGAGAAGAGACTTAAGCTAGTTCCGAGAACCAGCAAGGGAACAATAATATCATCTACTTTACTTTATATATTGCAGATTATATGATTGAAAATAATTTTTTAATATCAATTAGGTCCATTGATATTAAATTATGATAAGGAAAAAGCTGATATACTTATTTATTTTGTAACACATCACATGCATTATATTACTGATGGTTCAAGAACCTAACACAGGAGTGAAACAATTTGTAATGTCATACCCTTTGCACATATGCACACACATGTCTTTGGGCAGAATGGCATTTTGAGGCTTCCATACTTTTTGACATTCTGATATGTTTGAACCATAGATACACATGCATCTTACGGATGGTCTTGAAAAAATATTTTGGCCTCTTGACCGCTTTTAAACAAGGCTTCAACAATGGACAGCTAGCTATCAACAATCAAAAGCGTAAATGCTGTACGTTAAACTTTTTGCTTATTTCACTCCATAGAGCTGTTGTGCTGTACCATTAATTGCCATTGACAATGATTGATAAATCTATGTATTATGTTAATTACAAATGCTTATTACTAAAATTGTGAAAAACCGATAGTGGAGTTAGTGCATTATTGTCTAGAACTGCAGTTAAAAACTGCATAATACTTAGCAACTAACTGGTAACCAAACTTTGAAAAAAACCTGCGCATTTCTGCTAACAAGTTTGAATATGATAATGAAACTGGTAAATAAGACACACTGGATTGATCATAACTGCATACCACACAGGTTTACCGACACCCAGAAACAAACAGCTTAATGATAAATTGTAGCACAAACATTTCCAACTGTTACACATGTCATAAAATGAGCATTATCAAATAAACCCAGGAAACACCTTGTTGTCAATCATGTTATAAAATTGTCACATCCAATATACATCAATAATACAATGTATGGGACATTGACTTACATACAATGTAATGGCTCTAGTTTCATGCTTTGTAACATGCTATTACATGACATCAAAAAAGTGCCAAGCAAAGTCTTTATTTGCCAGTCAGCTTTCTGTTGAAATATGGCAGGATTATGAGTACCTTCACCTGGGCCACCAGATACGATGGCAAGTTGACTAACCACTCAGCTCTACGGAGGCATACAGTTAAAGTTAGACCACAAACATAAGAATTTACTGAACAAGCTTTTTTCTGCGGTTACTGTATTTTTTCAGTTTCTGCTGTTGATGACAAAATAATTTACATCATTTATGTTGTCTCTTTTGGTATAAGTTTGTTTCCAACTTAACCATGTTACTGTATAAGCAGGATCGTATTTGTTTTTCTCATCCTTTTACTATTCTTGTACACTTAACGCATCCAGTTCAGCATTGACTTGGTGGTCATCGTTCTTTAATATTTCTTTAATTCAAATTGTAAACTTTCCATTATCATAATTATCGTCCATCTTTTAATACAAGCTAAGTACTTTCGAAAATCCACTTTTTAATTGGACCAAATTACTACTTACCGGTGTATATTTTGTCATTTTAACCTATTTGCATATACTTTATAATGATCACTTAATCTTTTCTACATCCACAAATTTGATTTCTTTATATGTTTACTAGGTGGTGGACTTAATGCTTGCTTATGCCAATAAATAATTAATATGACTTAATTTAGAGAGGATAATTGGGACAAACATTATACTTCTTTACTCGAATTTACGACTTTAGCCTTACTTCCTCAAGTGTACTGGCTCACACTTTCCTATTTTTTTAACGTCACTTTGGGAAGAAAGTAGATGTATACTGAAACCACTTCATTCTGCATAGACAAACAAAACCTAACTTACCAGGAAAAGAATGCAAACAGTTAGGAAAGATGACAGTTGTTT
This sequence comes from Spisula subtruncata, assembly GCA_963678985.1. Classification (NCBI taxonomy): domain Eukaryota; kingdom Metazoa; phylum Mollusca; class Bivalvia; order Venerida; family Mactridae; genus Spisula; species Spisula subtruncata. The sequence goes on from OY787660.1 coordinate 65,358,297, forward strand.
TAATTAATGTAATATCTTAGTAAACAGGCAATGCTTGCCAATTAACAATAGAAGCAAGTGTTGGATGTTTGTATATTCCAGGTATTTTAGTATTGTATAGAATAATGAGATGTTACACCTGGAACCTGTCATAAGAAAACTATCTAGAAACACTGTATATCTATATTAATTGGTCCGAATCAAGAGTTGCCAATTGATATTCACTTAATTTTATAAAGTGGAGTGTTTTTAAAGTCTCTCAGTGCATATCAAATGAGTTTTGGGAAAACAATTAAGCAAGCCTTTGGCTAGCTTAATAATATTTTCTGAAAGAGTATATTTTAATACTAGTATTGTATACATGAATGAATTTATATTAATTGACACTGAGTGTTATAAGATTCTTTTTATCATACGACACAAGTAACATTTAAATTCAAAATTTTCTGTTGAAAAACACTCTGTATACCTATATATATAAATGACGCCAAAAATATTACCATTTTGGGGATATAATGATGTCATTTAGGAGAAAAAGTGATGTCATTAAAATGTTATACTACACTAATGTAGTATAAGAATACACATACTCATTACACTGATCAAGATGCAAGTAAAGTCATGTGATTTGTTGTCTGTAACAATTCCTTGTCAACTCTTGCCTTACTTGAAAGCAAAGGGTAAAAGGGAGACATATCTTTCAGTATGTTTATCTAATACATTGATAGACCTGACAGTCTGTGCTTTTATTCTTTAGCAAGTTGTATACATTAAACCAAGTTGATTGACTAGGTGGAAACTAGTAGAAGACTTAACAGCATATGCATTTGTTTTTTCAATATACTTCCACAAAGAGTAAAAAGTATTGTAATTGAATAGATAACAATGGAATCTGAGTGACATACATTGATGTAAAGTGGAAGTGTCAATAGGCTGATAGATGCGTAGATGCAGTAACGCAGCATTTTGCAATAGGCCATCATAAAATAATTGCTTGAGTATTTTTCAAAATACTTTAAAGAAGTTGGAGGTGGTATTTTATTTTTTATCTTTTTTTTTCAAAAAAATATTTTTTGATATGAAATAAGAACTGCTTTTGCATGTTTTTGCAAATTTTTATATATTCTTATTATAGAATGATAATGTTTATCCTTGGTTTTTAGAAAAATATATGTCAAGGCAGGTAATAAATATGGAAATCCACATGGGGGGCAATAAATTTAAAATTAATTTGTTCTGGCCACTATATTCTGAGTATGGGACAAAAACTATGCAAGCATACTTTAGACGAGAAGGTAACAAAGGTTTAATCACCTATACTGTATATTTCGCGAATATTGTTTACCTATAGTAGTTAATTAGAATACACAAAAATAATGGGTACGTATAGTGCAGCAATAATTATCCAGCATTGATTATGTTTTGATATTTTTCTCCTCATGATTCAGTAAATTGGAACTATCATGCAGTTGCTCAATGCAATATGCACCTGTTTACCTTTTCACATTCATGACACTTCTGAGGCAATATACACAATGAATTCTAGCACAGAAATAAAGGGAATACCTGGCTAATTTACAGACCCCTTTTACGGTTATCATTGTCATACAATAAAACAATTTATAAGGCTTAGTAAACAGCTTTCAAAAAAGTGCACAAGATGCAAGGGGCGTAAAGAAAGTTTCGAGTTAAGTGCCATAATAAGTTTATTTCTTGACAAATTAATGAAATTTTCTTTATTGTATTTGTTTGTGTTATTTAATTGTGGCACTGAACGTGTTTCATCTTTCCTTTATATACATGCATACTTATATTATTCAACTTAGATGAATAATTTGGCTCACAGTCTCGATAAATATTTTTGGGTGATTTCTGTTCTTACTAGGAAGTGGGAATAGAAAAAAGACTGCATTCAGTAAAGGCTTATGCTCTGGTGGAAGCCTTGTCCATAACAAATAGCTAAGTCATTCTGGGGGTCATAATTTTGTTGAAATGTTTGATAGTGTTCAAATAAATATTTCTTGACATTAAATAAGGACTGATATTTTGCATTTTTTGCATGTTTTTATACATCCTTATCATAAAATAATAATGGTTTTTAAGAAAATATAAGTCAGGGCGGGTAATAAATAGGAAATGCACATGGGGGACAATATTCTAAAATTAATTCATTTTGGCCATTATTCTAGTACAGGACAAAAACTATGCAAGCATACTTTAGTCGAGAAGGTAACAAAGGTTTAATCACCTATACTGTATATTTCGGGAATAATGTTTACCTGGAAGTTAATTAGAATGCATAAAAATAATGAGAATGTATAGGGCTGCAATAATTAACTAGCATTGATTATGTTTAGGAATTTTTTCTCATGATTCAGTAAATTGGTACTATCATGCAGTTGTTCAATGCAATATGCATACAAGTTGTACCTGTCAACCTTTTCACATTCACAACAATAAGGTTTTCTGAGGCAACCTATAGTTGATTCAAAGATCTCTGTCACAACCGCGTAAACAAACATTCCCCCGGTCGATTATTTAAGGCGTGTCAGGATTAAATTCTACTGCCAATAATATACTTAAATGATTAAAAAGCTGATGGTCCTAAAGCGTAGTGGTTATTCTTGCTGAAAATAGCTCTTCAGAAATGGAACATTATGGCGGTTTTGACAGACATCTTTGAATCGACAATACACATATGACTTTTATCACGAAATAAAGGGAATTACACAGTCCAGTTAGGGTAAGTGTTTACAGTGACGCAGTGGAACAATCCACTATTATGGTGTAAAAACAAGTATAAATGCATATACCAACAGTTCAATACCAAACTTAACTCTACCTATTTAAGCAATGGTTTCAATCTTTTGGGTACACATAAACAATGACGTCACTGTCAAAATATCCTAACTGGACTATACCATTCTAATTTAGAGACCCCTTTTATGGTTATTGTTGTCATACCATGTGCCAATTTATAAGACTTACAGCTTTTAAAGTTAATATATGTTCAAGATAAGTGGGCTGTTCAGAAAGTTTTGGGATAAGTGCCGTAATATTTTTATTTCTTGATATTTTTCATTGACATTTTCTTTAATTGTAGCACTGAGCATGTCTAATCTATTCATTATATACATGCATACTGGGAAGTGGGAGTAGAGAAAAAGACTGCGTCCAGCAAAGGTTTATGCTCTGGTGGAAGCCTTGTCCATAACAAATAGCTAAGTCATTCAGGGGCCATAATTCTATTGAAATGTTTGATATAGTGTTATTTACATGACTTTGATAATGTTTTGTGTTTATGATGGTTAACAAGTATGCCAAGTTTGAAAGCAACGCCTTGATGTACTTAAAATATTTGAGTTTCAACATTTTGTAACTGATTAATGAACAGAGGAACAGTGAAGTGCATCGTTTTATACCTCTGCATCAGTAGATGCCAGGGCATGACAATAACATCTTGCGATGGACAAATAGGCAGGTGCAGCACTATATGCCTCAGCATCAGCAGATAATTGGGCATAAAACGTATTTTATCATGAGCCTATCAGATACACCTTCCTACACTATTTGTGAACAGGTCTCCTAGTCAACAAGTCACAAACATCATCAGTCTCCGATATTTATTTCTTTATCCAATTACCTAATGTAGTCAAAATTCTAGTATCATAAGGACAAGAGGAAACCTATAGAAGAATTGGACGTTATCTTATGGCTAGTACTGTAAAATCATTAATTATTGTGAGGGATTAAATTTCGTGGATTTCGTGGTTTACCTTCAACCAAATCCCATGAAATCAAATCCCATTAAACAATTGAATAATTTTGACCATTGAATTTTTTACCTGAAATGCAAAACCCACAAATTAATGTCCCATCAAAATGTTTATTTTTACCAAAACCACAAGATTTTGCCCCATCAAAATTAATTGATTTTACAGTATACCGTTAGTGGCAAGTCTCAGTATCCGATTCATCAATATCATTTATAATTCATTAACATACTCAATGCTATTACCTTGATTAACTCAATCTTATTTTCTGACAATCACAAGTCGAGAGGAAACATCGTATTACAGTTTACCGCTGTATCTATCACAATGAACGTATTGGAGATAGGTCGGTCTTCCGGGGACATTGATCCGATCACACCCAATATTTGATCAATAATTGATGTATCTGACAGATACACTGATAATGGATAATGAAAATATAAAGCAATTGTATTTTCAAAAGAATGTATAGATAATTAGCTGCTGAACTTGAAATATGCCTCCTCAGGTGACCAGGGGCCTTATTCATCAATGGTGTAAGACTGAAAACTCAGACTTAGACTTAAAATTGACAAAATTTATGCTCCCTGCCATTTCTTTGCAATTAGAGTTAACTCAGTGAAATTTTATCTGATTATTTGTTGTTTCCCAGTGAACATGTATACCCATTTATATCAAAATTTGTACATTTATATAACAACATGACAGTGAATAACACATTTGGCATTTGAATATTAAGTCTAAGTCTGAATTTTATACTTACAACATTGATGAGTTAGGCCCCAGTGGTCTGTGATTTTTCTTCTAAAAAATGGAGTGATAAACCAGAACCATTTTTAGCTATTTTGATATTGAACCAGTGACCTATCAGAAAAGCTGTGACATTCTACAGTCTACCACTTGACTATCGAAGTTTTGTAATATTTTTACCTTATTTCATTTTCTATTCCCCCCCGCAGAATAATAAGGTTACATAATTATTGTCTGTAATTTAAGGCAGACATAGTTTGCTACAACATGTATCATAATTGAACTCAATTAAAACACTTCCAATTAATTCAAATAATTAGGTTATAAAAAGTAAGTTATTAATATGGGAAAATTGTTTGAATCAGTTACATGCTGCAATGATTCTATATAAGGACACTTTAGCGGACCTAACAATAGAGCGCAGGATGAAGCCAATTCATAAACATTGCATTAGGTGAATCTATTGTATGAACGGAAATTATACTTCCGGAAAAATGGTGGCATCCATACACTATGTCCCAGACTATAAGAATAACAGCAACAATTTCACGCCCATCTCATAGTGCATAAGAATTTCCATTCTGCTTTGCCTATATAGAACTTACTCAAAATGGTATAATATGCACTTGATGAGGGTACAATGTTGGGCATTGAATTTTTTTAAAATGTTAATAAAACATTTCATTGATGTGCAAACAGAAGGTGGACTTAAAATATCTAGCTCAAGTAAATATTGCGCAACCCTGTCCCTTTGTTCAAAAAGGATCATACCATCCTAGATAATGAGTTGAGATAAAGGAAAACTATTCAATTTTGCTGATTCAGGCATATAGATGCAAATTTTAATACACAGACAGGTCAGCCTCAGGCCTAACAGATTATATTTAACAGCAACATGCCAAAAGAGCACTTAACCGTCAAAAAGAAAATAGAGAAAATATAGGCTTTTCAAACACCATAAAACATATAAGGTTTGTGTCAAAGTTCTAGGAAAGGTCAGTATTTATATTTGTTTACTTTTCAAGAATTAGAGTGTAATATGTGTAATGTACCTTATCATGAAGATCCTTTGCCCTCTTCACTCGGCTACCTTCCATTACATGTTTACCATTAGTATCAGGTGGGCGTCGCCGGGTTGGTGAATGCTGGTTTTGTGTACCGGAATACTTGCCAAGTGGAATGACTGACAATGTGACTCTCTTCGAGTGACTAGCAAGGAAGGGTCGGAGATCATGAGATGACTGTACAGGCTTCCCACTGGCTTCAACAATAGCATCACCTGTTATGGAACATACACATACATTTTCATGTTTTGTAATTACTTAGTTAGGTTTGCAAACCATTGGCAATAGCACTACAGCGAAAGACCACATCAATGATAGAACTTACTGCTGCAATATTGTCAAATCCAATTGACAACATGTAGTTTGCTTTTCATAGGATGGAGCTTGGAAGTTGAGGTCAGGTGGTTAGTGTTTTGGGTCTGCAACCCATTGATCAAGGTTTGAAGCAAGTCATACGGAGCCCTCCCATGAAAATTTGAAAACAATGGTGATTTTTCATTACATGTGTAGGTTGCTGGTTCCTTGTTGAATGGAAAGTTTAAATTAAGTACTGGTTAGAATAGTCCTTGAAAAATTACCAGGTGAATCAGCTCAAATGTTTTTTAGAAATGGCGTTATTCAAACCCAAATAAAACAATACATCATGATCAATGTGACTAAACTGTTCCAGAGACCAAAGGTGATCTTATTAGTGAGGTTTTACTGTATATAGTAAAGTAATTTAATGATTGCATCATTTGATGTATAATTAATGTTGTTATGCTTCCAAAGACCTTAAGCCTCTAGTGTTGCAATAACTTAATTAACTACAGGTAGATAAGAACTATAATAAGGCATTAAGGTGCAAGTTTTATTGTCAAATGCTCACTATGATATGATTGTACTAGTAATTGCAATTCTGAAAAGTTTATAATTATGCTTTTATTTAGCCTCACCACCAGGTCCACATGTATGTTCGAAGTCACAAGAAGAGGTCAGTCAGAAGCATCCCTGGTTCTTTAACATGTCTGATGTACGTGAAGTTAGTGTTGAGTTGGGAAATACTAAAAAGTATCTGTTTCAATTTGGCGATCTCAGATTATGTTGCAAAGAACAATGTTGTATTTTTATCTGTATAAATACCAGGCAAGAGCTAACTGAAGAGCTATCAAGTGCTTGATAGCACTTTGCAAGGAAATAACTTGCTACATATATAATGATCAAAGCAAAATATTTATATGCTAAAGGTGGCGCTTGTTCTAAAAGAACATTCACACCAGAAAATGCTGTTGATTACGTTTTGACCATTATGCAACGTTCACCGAGTCCCATGCTCAACAAACCCCGTCAATGGAAAAGCATGCTCACCCATCAATGGTGGTTTATTACCTTATACTGTAAAATCATTAATTTTCGTGGGGATTAAATTTCGTGGATTTCGTGGTTCACTTCAACCACGAACTTTAATCCCAACGAACATTGATTTTGACCCTTGTTTTGTTACCTCAAATGCAAAATCCACGAATTCAAGTGCCAACGAAATTGTCTTTTTTACCAAAACCACGAAATTTCGTCCCAATGAAATTAAATGATTTTACAGTATACTAAACATTTCCACATATTACAGCCCACAGAGTTTCTCATTTGCATATTATACAACTCACTGTAAGCATGTTAATCAATTAACCGTCACACACATTTGAAGAAATGAGTGTGATATTTATACATGTATTTGGGCAAACATTACATGACAAGTTTTGAATATACATAAAGTACATACCAGGTCTAATACCAGCAGCATACCCAGGGCCACCCACTTCAACATTCCATACAGTAACTGGTTTAGTATCATTGACAACAATTCCCAGACCCATGCTCTTATTCCCTACAACTTCCATACTCATCAGACGAGAAACGACACCAAGCGTCGGTGGTTGACTACGACTGTGTTTGGCTAGAGTCTTTAAAGCTTCGGCCGACATGTTGATAACATCCTGCCCGTCCAATTCCAAGATTTGGTCACCTGACTGGAGTCCCGAGTTGTATCCAATACCGCCCCTTTCAACATCTATAACAAAACAGGGACCTTGTCCAACTATGCCAAAGCCAAAATCCTTTGGCCACTTCAATGTTGATCGCAGAGGCATTTTGGAATAAGTCATAATGGTGCAAGTAAATTATTAGTTTTGCTAGTTACTAAGCAACCACTCTAATTCCACAGCATTTGAAGTACAGCAAAAAGGAAATAATACACTTAATTTATCCATAACAACTATACTGTATTTACATCTATATCAAATAAACACGAATTGATTGACAAATGAACATGTCTTCTGATCTTAAATCGTGTCAAATATTATCAATACAGTATACGTCTCCGGAAAATTTATCAACACGACATCTATAACACGGAAATCACGGGTTTTGATGCAGACGACAAATGGCCAGTGATAATGCTACATGTTTGTTTACACCTAGTATCCATAGCATTGAATTACATTATCTATAACACAATTTGAGAATAGAGAAAGATTCTGTGTATACACACAGCTTTCACACCCAATATTGAATAAGGGATACTGATTTCTATAAATAATTAAGTAGAATAGATTCTTGACTTCTGCTACAAGAAAAGATAGCTTAACCAATGCAAGACAGCCGTTACAAAACAAACAGAAGTCTGATCTCAAATACATACTTTTCTACAGTCGCAATTAATTAACAAATTTGCATTTAATCGGTCCATTTTCAGCTGTTCGACGATTAAATGCTCGTAAAAAATGAATCTGACATTTCGCGGGAAATGTACTAATTGGATCACGTGACAGGTACGTTGAGACTGTGCACGCGCTTGTATTTGCAGTTACTTCCCTTGAACCAGTCTGCATTGACCAAGGGAAGCAACTCCTGCAAAACCGAGTAACCAGTCAAAGCATTCCAATATGGAGGATATCCAAGGTAAACAAAATGATTAGAACGGAATAACTTGGATTAAAACCTCAAATGGAAGGACGCGTGAAAACTAGCACTCAAGGAGTGATTCCTAAATCACTTGGTCGTCAGGTTGGGATGCTTCCCATTAGTGGCGGTGCCAAGTTACGACGTGGAAATGGGTATGTCGGCATTTTGTTGATCACACTTTTTGCCTTTGACACATGAATTCGCGATATGTCATATTAAGACTCAAGCAAGATGGACTTTTATGACAATGATATAAGATACAGCAGGTACAGCTGATACGGACATGGTTTTCTGAAGCATACATTAAGAATGATCTGTGAGGCCCTGATGGCTGGTATTTTACTTGAGCCAGGGTTGGGGGTTTCATATATGGCCCTAGTTATGCACCTTTTTTAAAAGTGCATAACTAGGGCCATATCTACATATATGGCCCTAGTTATGCACCTTTTTTTACATTTTTTTTACACATGTGTATAAGTTGTGATAACTTAGTAAAATATTGAATCCTAGCTAGGCTTAAGCTGTCAGTGGGTGACAACAAAGGACTGATTTGGCCGGACTGTTTTTAAATAATTCATTTATTGCTTAAACATTGTTAAATGTGACTCATTATTATTGTGTTTAAAATGCACTGTATTGATATTTGATAAGGGTCTCAGTGCCACTGGCACATGGTTTTAGAGTGGATGATGCTCTTGACTCTTGGTAGAAAGGTCCCTTGTTTGATTGTGGCACTTATATATAGTCATACATGAAATGTGTTTTACCCACACATTAAGCTGTCTGTTCCCCTTACTAACACTCTAATGCAAAAAAATGACTTTGATGACCCACTGAGTAATAAGCCCTGGGTATGACAGCTATTGGTAGAGGGCAATACTACTAGTAGTGCAGTCTCTATTCTAGGATGCGCGATTGCGGGATTCACGCATATTTTGCGAAGATCGCGCACATTTTCGGCCGATACGCACGAAAATCCCGCATTAAAATCTAAAAATTTGATAAAAATTAACAAATAAATTTCAATCACCGTTCGCGTCGTAAACACAAAATTTTCAAGAGATGTAACTCGTGTATTACTCAAATAAAAATATTTCGTCTAAATACCAAGGGAGACTACTGTTATTGTAATTAAATTCGGGCTTTCTTGAGTTTCCATGGTACCCTGTCATTTATTAAAATTTTAAAATTCTATTTGTCTGTTTCTATAAATTTAAAATTTATTACTATTCACATTCAATGTTTATTTTGTAGTGATCAAATTCCTGTTGGTGGTACAGATATATCACCTGAGTCCTATACATCATACCAAACCAGTCGTCCACCATCGGGATCATCAAGTCGTACTCCATCATCTAGAGGACAGCCAACATCAGCAAGTAAAGCTCACAAATCCAGCAGTATACGTAGAGTGAATAGTCAAAATGATGTCAAACCGGCCTTGTCAAACATTTCTCCTAATCAGAAGTATGTGTACTCCATCTTTTTTTGCAGCATTCAATGTCTTGTTTAAAAAAAGATATTAATTTTGTGTAGAACTAGAAATTATGTCTGGTATCATAGTATTTAGTATTCATAGAACTTTTAATATTGTCATAATAGCATATAGCATTAAAATTGTGGATGCCAACAAGTATCCAAGAATAAGGCCCGTTAATTATCAAATTTATAGAAAAATCAATTCTCAAAAATTCTTAGAAAGTAATTTTTCAATATTTGCTTACCCATTCACCTGATTTTACCCAAATATTTGACAAAATAATGTCTGAGTATGTGTGTTGTTTTTGCCATGATGGCATATTGAATGATTGTTATTTTGTTAAACCTTATCTATAATTCAGGTCACCAAAATATTCTGCGAGAGATACCAGCTCTCGAGTGTCTCCAAGTAGTTCAAGGAGTGCGACATCAAAGAAATCACCAGGTAATGCGTTTATTTGATTTTTTTCTTAAATTATTTGGTGCACCCTACCTACTCATTAAAGTTACTCCTACTTGACAAATAGTTTAAGGGATCAACTTGCATTTTTAGCCACAAGTATATATTAACACTAGTCTTATATGACCACTGCACAATTGTTATGCCCCCCCCCCCACCTTTGATGGGGGGTATATTGCTTTTCACATGTCAGACGGTCTGTATATTGGTTGGTAGACCAAATGGCTGATATAGTGTCATAGATACAATATAAAATATTGTATATCACTCATGTTCAAGTTTATGTCATAATTACACATATTTCCATGCTAGTATGAATACGCACATGTATACTGTAAAACAATTTAATTTCGTGAAAACTAATTTTTTCGTATGTTTATGTCTTTTGCAATGTCCATATTATTGCTTTGAACACTTTTGTAGCTACTTAATTTTGCAAATTTCTTCCACTCCACAAACTTATATTGCACACAATTTTTCCTACGTTTACAGTACACATATATGTTTGGTCAGTTGTAATGGTCATATGACATTGTGACCTTCTTATTGTAAGCCAGCGGGCTTACAATAAGAAGGACAGCTGGCTTACAATAAGAAGGACAGCTGGCTTACAATAAGAAGGACAGCTGGCTTACAATAAGAAGGTCGTAACTACAAAATCAATATGTTGAGAAAACAAGAAAAACATGTCCAAAAATTACTCTTTACTTTTGGTAAAACAAGCTGTTTCAACTTCAGTTTGGTCAACATGGCAAGTTCTGATTTTTATGAAAACAGGCTCATAAGAAGCGTCTTTTAAGGCAGATTTCAAATATGTGTCAGTCTTATCAGGTCGTAAGTAGAAGTTACGATCTTTTCATTCTAAGCAAGCGATTTATTGTTTTCAGCAAGTAGAAAACCATCAGGCGATAGAAGATCTTCGGCTGATATATCTGCTGATGGTACTGATGAGTTTGGTGAACAAGATATCAGATTTACTGATGTACCATCACAAAGGTCAAGGCCAGGGTCACACACCAGTAAAGGTCCAGGGTCAGCTGGACAAAGGCAACAAATCGAAAATGGGAAAAAACCTCATAAGACAATAGATCCTGAAGAAGTTGTAAGTTATAGTCTGAATATAAATGTTACTTGGCCCCGATCTCCCAAAGCAACTCAATCTGATCAAGATCTCATCTCAAATATTGCCATGTCTCTTTGTGTCTCTAAATTTTCAATGCAAGGATTGACTAGAAATTGGCATCACTATAAAGAAAATACATTCTGAGTTTATTATAGCATCATTTCAAAAGCTGGAACTTCAGATTCATCTATATTTCTGACTCTGATTTTAGCAAAATCTCACTGAGTTGATGTTTCTACTTGAGATGCTTTGGGAGATAGGGGCCTGGATTTGACATTGTGGTAATTGAGTTCACATGTATAGCTGTGGTTCAAAAATGTTTAATTAATGTCTTTAACCATGTTAAGTTGTACACATATAACTTGGTTACAACCAAGTTTGTTAGTCTACTACTTCTACTAGAGTTATGGGTCTTGTTTGAAAAAAGTTCACTCTTTTTTCTTTTGAGTGTTCAGACAGAACATTTTAAGTACTATTCACTCTGTTGAAAAATGTTATGTATTGAATACTGAAACTTTGTGACCAATGTGTATAGGTTGAGAATTATAACGTATCAAGATCAGTGTTATAAATGTTTGTGCGTATACAGTGCCCACCTTTAATAAGTATATACACTTTTTGACAGATGCAGCATTATACTTGGTTAAATTATTCAATATCTGTTCACCAGACAACATGCATCACAATTATAGTAATTTATGAAAGTACAATTACAAAACAAGTCAAAGATGTGATGGAAATAAAGATGAAAATGTTCTGAATTAAACAAAACATTGGGTCCAAGGGGGTGAACTTTTTGCCTTTTATGACCAAGTTACCTTTCAAGCCAGGCAAAGAAACGTTATATTTACATCTAGGGTATTAATCAATGTATTGTCTTTACACTTAATAAAAAAAAACTCCAGACCTGGTCTTCAAAAAACATTGTTGCGTCTCTGTTCTGCAAATTGTGTTTTACAGGCAAGTATATGGTGAATAAACCTCTGTATACTTATTTTGGGTGGGCACTGTATTAATATATATGTACTATAGCATACAACCCACTCAATCATTCAAAACTATATTATTGCTAAGTGATGAGCAGCAAAGATTCATGCATTGCAGTTTTTTGTACAGGAAGTGTTAACAAATGTATGCCAGATATTGCTGATTATTTTGTTTGTTAATGTTGATTTAATTGATAATTGACGAGAAAATATTGATTTAATTAACAATTAACGAGGAATCATCCTGAAAGTGTATTATTACATTTTGCAACTTTTTGATGTTACAGATTTAATATTTACTTCCCAACTGTGTAAACATTGTGTTTCTCAGCAAATTATCGAAGGGTAAATGCTGGTAATGTGTTTTCCAGCGATGGTACAAAATGTTGTAACTTAAGATATTAACACATTGTTTTGTTTCAGCTTGCGCAGAGTATGGAATCAGATTTTCATAAGATTTATGAGATCAACCTACACGCTTGTGAGATCACAGCTATTGATCAAATGGAGAAGGTGAATATAGTATATCTTTAATCAATCTTTAATAAACCCACTCATATGATGGTTGAGATATGGCCCCGATCTCACTAAGTATCCCAAACTGAGCTGAATCTCAGCTCAAATACTGTTTTATATATAAATATATACGTGGGGTTATCCAAAAGTTTGTGGACCTTTGCTCTAATTCAAAAACCATTTAACTTAAAGCTAGGAATCTATGGTCCCTATAAAATTGATTTATATTGAAAACGTATACCAAATATCATACGGATATAATTAAAAATAACATGAATATAGCATTTGTAAGCATGCGTGGTAGGCATACCCGGTGCACGCTCAGAAATTTCGTACGACGTCACCCTTTGACTTAATCATTTCATGAAGCTCTTAAACGCTGTAAATAAGTTGTTCTTTGTTTCACGTAATCAGCTGTATACTTATAATATGCACACACACTCGTTCTGTCGATGTGTACTGAATTGTGTCGTTTCTATCTCTACAAGTGGACTTTTTTCTCTAATACCTAGGATGGTCGATTCTAACCAATGTAACGCTCATTCGTTGAACGTCAGTTTTGTACCTATCAACACGCATCGTCTTTCACACCACCCTGACTGTCTGTTAACTATTTATGCCATTTAAAAACAATTGAATACAATGCAGAAGAGTTCATACTTAATTTGCCAAACAATTCTTGTCTTCCTTGCGGGTTCTCCTAGCTGTATATATAATTGAATTATTTTGCGACTGTAAATGATATCTTGTGACGTCATATTTTACGTTGAATTTTGTATGCCAACATTAACCCTCATGCTTATAAAATGACGAATATATACGATACAACCTTTAAATTATACCAAAATGTCGGTATGACATTACTCAACATGAGGACGCATTTTTGTATTTTTAAATGAAGAAACACTGTAACAATAGACAATAACGTAACGCATTTTACTGGAACAAATCAGCAGTGCGCCGCTTACACATTTTTGTGTTACTATGGCAACGTGTTACTCTTCATACAAATGGTACTTTATAAAAATGTTTTGAGGCATTTGTTTATTATAGATCAATGTCACTGTACAGTAATTTTCATACTAATCTGGCTTAAAATAATAGTTTTAGAGCAAAAGTCCACGAACTTTTGGATAACCCAACGTACATGTATATCATTATATGAACCTTCCTATATGATGCTTGAGATCTCCCCACAATCTCAAAAAGAATCTTAATCAGAGCTTATTCTTGGGTCAAATATTGTTATATCCTTTGAGTATTTACATGTGAGATCTTACGAAACATTGGTATAAAAATGTAAATATGGTTTTTGAGTTATTAACGATTAAATTAAAAGAGTTTCAACTTGACATTTAGTGGACTTTGTCTGATATTCACAGGAATCGTCATTTGGTGGTCCTCTCTTAAGGTTCTTCAAATTTATAGTTTTTGATTGCATTATAAATGTGGACTTAAAATAGCATATAATAGCTTTATTTTTAACTAAGATTTAATGTAATTCTTGTATAGTTCACTTAGGCCTAAGGGCATAATCAAGAGGTTATTAAAACTAGCTTCAATGATTATGTATGTGTATTGGAGGCTATTGGTGTGTAATCAATTGATAAACAGTTGGCCATGCATTGCCTTTTCAATGCACTCTTTTGTTTAGCGTTAACATATACATGTCTGCTTTTTGTTACAGTTCAAGAGAGTAAAAGTCTTGGATCTTTCCTGTAATTTCATTGAACAGATTCAAAATCTTGAATTAAACAAGGTAGGTATTGCATATCATTGTCAATTAACTGCTAGACCATACTTGACATGTATCCTTCTGTGTTATGGTAAAATATTGTGACATATTATCTCTGATAATTATAACTGGTTTTTTGCCTCGTAGACAAACACCTCATTTTGCTTTTGAGAATGCCTGGGACAGAATCTATCTATTTAGGCGAGGGTTAATATGCAGGTTTTAAATATTGTGAAATAGTTGGTTATTGAATGATTTTTTAGCCAGACTTTTCGAAGAAAAAAGTAAAGCTTTTGTCTTGACGGGATTGTCTGCGTTGGTTCAGTTTATTGTCAGAGTCATTTTCTCAAATACTTGTATGTATTTGGCCATGTATATATGTATCAAAGGTATCCACTCGAACCTCAACATAGTTATTCACAACCATAAGAGCAGTCAAAATTAATAAGGTTGATAACTGTGTGACCTATAACTATTGAGTTATCTGCCTTTGTTACTCTTACGATTTTCACTCACAGATGAGCAAGGGTACTATCAAGAAAGAAAATGGTCCAGTGCTCTTGTTTGTCTGCATGTTCCACTTTATCCAACTAGGGGCGTTTCTGTCAAATCATTAATTTTCGTGGGGATTAAATTTTGTGGATTTAACTGTAAAATCAAATCCCATCGAACTCTAATTTTGCCATTGTATGTAATACCTGAAATGCAAAATCCACAAATTAAGGTCCCATCAACATGTTTTTTTTTACTTAAACCATGAAATTTTATCCCATCAAAATTATGATTTTACAGTATTTGATCTTACCACTAAATCATATCATGCATCATTTCAGGATTTGAGAGAATTAAAGCTATATGATAATAGACTCAGAAAAATAGAATGTTTAGAAAAGTAAGTAGAGGATTGTTTATAATTTATAATTGATGACAGTGTTAGCACTCAATTGATAACATCACCCATGGAACATTTGACAACTGGTTTATTTTTTACCAAGATGGTCTCAATATTGAAGTTGAAAATGGAGCTTAGCGACGGTGCCATTCGAAAATACCGTATGACGAAAACCAACTTTTCAGGAGAGGCAAAAAATCAGTTTTTATGAAAACAAAATTTCCTTCAGAAATCATTGAATATCAAACTAAATTATGAATTTCATTCGCAAAATATTTTTGATCAAGAAGAGAAGGGATTTTAATTCTTTTGCGGTTATTATTTACAATTACACAGATTCTAACCTCAGTATGTGCTTTCAAGTGTTTTTGTATGATTGTAGTTTGATTTTCAATTACAAAATGTTGTACTGAGCATATTTCAAATGTAGTATTTTGATATTTGACTGGTGTTTTTATGATATGCTTCTTTTTCTTTTCCAGTTTAAAGGAATTGGTCAGTCTACAACTTCAACATAATAGAATAAAATCAATAGGTAAATAACAATGACCATTGTAAACGTGTCACATGATTGTATCCAGGGTTGTCAAAATATTTCTTATTGTCTACGGGTCAAAATGGTCATCTGTCTGCTAGAATTGTTCATCTTTGCTTCTTAAGGTTGGAAGTCTAGGTTAGTTTCCCTTGCCATTAAAATTTGACAAATGCTGATTTTTGTCCACATCTGGAGAAGTTGCTTAGTCTCTGTCAAAGGGTAAGTGAGTAGTGGTTAGGATACAATCCAGAAAAATTGATTAGATAAATCTTCCATTGCATACCCTGGTTTATGTTAAAGAATTGTTGAGAATGTTTCTGTTTTATCCTTTTTCATGACAACAAAATGGGTTATTGTATTAATACAATTGTTAGGTGATTACTGGGTAGACATTTTTTGTCCAAACAAATATTTAAAAAGAAATTTATGTACGGTAATGAGACATTGTCTATTTTTTATGCCCCAGTGCATCTACTGATGCGGAGAAATATAGTGATTGTCCTTTCTGTCCGTCCTTTCATTTATCCATTTGATACAAAATGTTAAACAAAACTTTCGAGTTGATTGACTTAGCTAGTCATTATGGACAAGGCTTCCAACCGGGCATAAGCCTTTACTGAATGCAGTCTTGTTCTGCTTATTAAAAATGTTGAAACTGTTTCTGTTTGTTGTATTAAGTATGTGTTGTTTGTTGTTTCAGGGAAAGGACTAGGCAGCTTGAAGAAATTGAAGAATTTACGAATTGATTGTAATCAACTGCTGAAAATTGAGACACCAGAATTGTCACAGTGTGTTCAATTAACTACACTTGATATTAGCTACAATATGTTAGATAGCCTAACTGTAAGTCAACGTTTATAGTAATACACTTTACTTCTATGTAATGATTAATTTTTCCATATATAAAATAAATGTATAGTGGTGGTGACAGTCAATGTTCAAAGTAAAACACTTTACTTCTTCTATTTCCATATTATGTCTCTTATGTTATATGATACTGGTGCCAACATACTTATTTTCTGATGGACATCTGGATGATCGAGTATCTATCTATCTGGATTGGTATCACAGGACACATTAACTTGCAAGGGTCTGTTGTGAGTGACATAAATACTTCATTTTAACCATATTTCTATTCCATAATCAATTTAAGAAATGTAAGGTTACCATTTTTACTTCTCTCTGATTGTAAAACTCCTGCAAATTGATTTAATAAATTGTATTGATATGACTGTTTGGTTTTATTGTAGGCATTAAATTATTTACCAAATTTAGAAGAGGTGAATGCTTCAGGAAATCGTTTGCGGACTGTGTCAGATTTGAGTAAATGCAAGCGTCTCGGTGAGATAGATCTATCAGGAAACAGACTCACCGACATGTCAGGATTACGTGGGCTTCCAAAACTTATCGTATGTTTAGTCATTAATTTTGATTTGTGCGAATCAATGATTAACTTTCTAATTTTTACATTATAGAAATTTTAAAACCTATTTTCTCCTTTCAAACATTTAAAACAATAACATGTGGTTATCTTTCTTTCTTGTCAGGATTACTTGGAAAATGTAGACTTGTATTAAAATTGGTGAGAAAAAATGCAGATTTTTAAAAAATTGGCAAAAATATGTAGTTTTTTTTAATTGGCAAGAACAAATGTAGATTTTTCAAAAGATCGTCAAAAAATATGTAGATTTTTTAAAAATTGGAAAGAAAATGCATAGATTTTTTTTAAAAATTGTACATTTTTAGAAAAGGTAAATTTGATTTCAACATCATTCATGAAATCTATGAATATTTGTTGATCTACAATTTTGTTTCTGCACTTACTCAGTTAATTTGTTGTTATATGATCATTTTTTTTTTCAGACATTAAATGTATCAAACAATCAGTTAACCAGTTTGAAGTCCATGGGAAGATTAAAGTAAGTTATTTTCCGCATACTTCTATGCAGATCTATCTAAAATAAATGTTTTCACCCTGATGAAGGCTTAGTGTTAAGCCGAAACGTTGGTAAAAATAAAATAGATAAAATACACCTGTTGTCAGTTGTTAGCACTACATACTTTATTATTGTTTTCAATAAAATAAATGTTGATTGTCTTGAGAAAATACATCACATTTTCTATATACAACTCATACATAGTTTAGCAATACACGGATACATTAGCCTTGATATTACTGATTGTAATCGATTACATGTTATGGGGAGCAGTGGCCCAGAGGTAGGTGATTGCTTTGGGAGCGATAGGCCCAGGGTTCAACCCTTGTCTGGACCACTGGTTTATGCTCTTTTGAACATGTTTACTATTTACTAGTATAAGTAGATAATCATTTATGATTTTGGAATGATTCTTTATCACGGATTCACTATGTGAAACTTTCATCCAAAAATGCCAAGTCAGCTTTCTGCTTAATATGGCAGGCATATACATGTGTGCCTCCAACCGGATTTGAACCCGACCATAAGCACACTTACCACTGAGCTACGAAGGCCTTATTAATTATAATATTTATACTTCAGATCTTTGCAAGATTTATTTGCTGGTGGAAATCATATCAACGAATTATCTACAGTAGCTACACAGTTACCAGTCCTTGAAGTGCTAGAACTTACCAATAATGAAATCACATGTTGGGATGAATTTGTAAGTTTGGTTCATTTAACTCTCTACTCAATAAGCTCAACTGTTTTGTATAATCCGGCATCTATGTGTTCATTGGCATGTAGTGTTAGCCCCATCTGTCTATCAGCTCATTAATTCTTTGGAAAGTGTTTACTAAAACTTTCAATTTGTTGAATCTCAAGTATTTTTAAAGTGCATCAAGGCAAGTTTCTTTTCATCCATAAATACCTTACTTCGTCAGAGTCACTGTTCAACATTTCAATAGACTTTTGATAGCACCTGATTGACTTAGCTAAGGACAAGGTTTCCACTGGAGCATACATGTTTATTGAAGGGAATTCTAGTTTAGGCCTAGGCCAATCTGTCTACAACAGTACAGTGCCGAAATTGTGGAAGAGTTTAATAATACTCATATGAAATGAGCTAGAGTATAATGTTCTATATATCCCATAACCGTAGAGAACGCTCATTGTCATTCAATATAATGCTGTAAACTACATAGGTTTCATTCAAAATTAAGCGGTATAATGCGTGCAAAGTCATGATGACGTCTGCATTATCTTGATGTCATGTGCCAATTCAAGGCATGGATTGGCTAATTTAAATATTCATGTAACGGTCTGGGAGTGCATTACAATATTTCCGGTACGGCTTTCCGGCACTCCCAGACGGCAGGTTATGTGATTTTGTTATATGACTGTATTGTTTGTGTTTCAGTATTATCTTGAAGAGATTGGGTCGCTAGTAGAATTGTTTATATCAGGAAATCCATTCAGTGCACAGGATGGTGAAATGCCACATTATTTCTCTGCCATACAAGCTGTAATACCACATCTAGAAATCATTGATGGGGTGAGTATAGTGTCTACAGTCAAACCTAACTGTATTAGATACTCATGCCTAGGTCCCACTGAGCCCGTCCTTTCTCAGCCATAAACTCCATATTTAATAAATGACGATTGAAAGGTATCAGGAAAAGTGCCATCATGGTGTACTGGATGATTCTGGGAAGTCATAAGAAAATTTAGTGAAATCCCTGTCCCCGATGCCTCCTGAAGCTCATTTATTTCAATAGGGAGTACATCCCCTCAGGCTGAATATGATCAATGGAACCTAGGCTTCACCTGTGAAGAAAAACAACCTTTATCAAACTTGTTTTTTTTATATCACCAATTTTCAATAAGACCATTTTCAGTGATATCTAAACTGTAAAAGAAACTACAGAAGGAAAAAGTGTACCTCACATGGGACTTAAACACATGACTCCCAGTATTACTGGTCAGCCAACTAATCATGCTGTGGCCTTGTTGTGAGATAGATTCCTCAGTTACTATGCTATAACACTAAAATATGACTGGTCAACATAGCTGACTGTATTAAGGGGTAGTTTTTTTTGCAACATGGATTTGATTGTTTTATTTTTGAAAACAAAAGTTATGACACAAAAGTTAAGGACATGATTTTCTCTGTGTAACTACAGACTACAAATTAACTTCATGCATGTTTTCATTTCAGGCTCATATAAAGAAACATGTATCTAAAGGTGCTCCCTTGATGCGACCCATGACCGCATCATCAAGTAAGCTCATTTGCTAATTTTGTTCTCAATTAATTTTGTTAGTGGTTTAGAATTGTTCCAATCCTGAGTATGATAACAGTTTGGACCGAGATGCCGTAACGTTTTATCTTAAATATTTTTTTCAAGCTCAAGACTTATATATTTGGATAGAAGAGAGTCTGGGGATTTCATAAAACCATTTCTTGATTGTTGGCAACTTCGCGTTTTTTTAATATTTACTGTTGTTTCTGGTGTTTTTGTCAAAAATCGCGACCCAACGTTATTGATAAATCGTCATTTTTGGAATGGATAATCATTAAAAATCAAACATATACCTATGTACTTTTATAGTCAGTTACTTAAACTTCACAAAAAAGTTAAAGAGGTATCTGTGATTTTTTTCTATTATTCAATACAGACCTGTATTTTACGTTACCAGCCATTTTCTACGCATTTGACCATCAATCAGTTAGTGCTAACAAAACATGCATTATGAATTCCGATCAATTTTCATATATTTTGATAAATTATTATATTTTGAACTTATAAAACGTTTTTTGGGTGGATATATTCATGTAAATGGTATTGATAGGGTACTTTAATACTGCATTCACAATGCTTAAATTGGTAATAAACGGACAAAACACACACATCAACTATACATGTATACTGTCTGAAAAGATTTGCAAGACACCTGTACTCTTTTATTTAGTTGCTATTTGTTTTATGAAAAAACCTTTGTCTTTAGCAGTAAAATTCATTCCGTATGTCTTCATTATGTTGTAATTTACGTTACATAAGCGTATCCATAGATGACAACTTTATTGTGTTGCATGCTCATTTTAATACACACACATTTATTTAAAAAGGGATATGTCTTTGATATTTCAACAAACTTCAATTAATATTTATTCCATTTTCTAAAGTAACATTCTTGAAGAGCGTATAAGAAACACCATTGATATTAAGAAAACTTCACACATTCTCACAATTTGAGTCGAAATGGTATAATCGAAAAAAAGCTGACATTCAGATTCATCATAAACGTCCATAGGGCACGAAAGTCGATCCCCTAAGTGAAGATGTTTCAATTATTGGTACATCATAAAGCCTACAATTTTTATGCCGTTTTAACCTCTGTTTTCACCGGTGTAATTTACGTTACGATAGTATGTGTGTCATACTTCTTAACATAAAGAACACAAGAAAGAAGTTCAATAATTGTTTTTTTTTACATAAAAGCTACATATCTTCTCATATTAACTCTGCAAAAAGATGAACTTGTCAATATGCTAGTACTCTGATACCAGTATGTATATTATTACATGTA
Source organism: Spisula subtruncata (assembly GCA_963678985.1). Taxonomy (NCBI): domain Eukaryota; kingdom Metazoa; phylum Mollusca; class Bivalvia; order Venerida; family Mactridae; genus Spisula; species Spisula subtruncata. The sequence continues at coordinate 65,380,039 of OY787660.1, forward strand.
CGTTAAACTTTGTTTACCATCTATTTTACATACATATATCTCATATTATATGTGAATTTGAAGTACAAAAGTACAAATGTGACTATTCAATGTTATATTTACTAATCTGGCCTGGAACCAAATGCACTACTTGATAATATAGAAAGTATGTAAACATAACCTGGCTAAAAACAAATATGTCATACATGATTTGTACTGAAGGTTTCATCACGTAAACTACAAAATAAACGCATATATATGTATCGATACAATAGTACAATGCTACAAGTTGTGTTAATGAGCAATGCTTACCTGAACCAACTTTTGGGTAAAAACGAACTAAATAAATACAATCAACGTATATATTGTTTCTAGCGACATATTTAGGAGTAGTATGAAATGTGGTCATGTAGAATACTAATTTACCATATGGAAAAACTTGCATAAACACTACACTGGTACCAAACAGGTACACATTAAATATCTATGAAATGTCTAAACACGATTTCTCTTTAATACATTTTTGAGAGCGGTATATAGTTGGATACATGCTTCGGTATCAAGATGTTTCACATGATATACTCCACCAAATGTATATTGGTACCTACTACGACAGTGTATGTTCCTGGCCGTCGCAGATCGGAGTATGCTTCATCACCCATAGGAGACAAAAATCTCCACGTGTGACGCGAATGCAGCCGTTCTGTAACATGTAAGGTCTATTTTACGTGACACTGTTTTGTGGATGTGATAGCTAGGTCCACACATTGCTTCAATTAACTAAACTAGCTCGTTTACAAATATTTCCTAATGATAATTGCACATATTGTACAACAAAACATGCACAAGTCATTAATAATTTCGTCTATTTCATGTCTGACCTATACCGAGTAATTCATGTTGTATTCTTATGTGGCGCCCACAAATCGCTTACTAGTATCTATAACGGAATGATTATTGTTTATTCCTGATTTCATTAATGACATCATCTGAATTATACTGCATGAAAAATTACATCTTCTGATAGCGACAATAGATAAAAAAACATGCTACAAAGACTACAAAACGTTTTACGTGACTCTCTCTCTGTAAATACAGTTAGATGACTTTTTTATTTTTGTTAAAATAGTGTTGACAACGATATAAAAAAAAGAAATACATCTTATGCTGTGCCATTTTGACGGATTTGGATTCTACAATTGATATGTACACGAAAATACTGCATAATAGACATGAGGTTGAAATTTTATGGTACATAATTATACCATGTATATTTTATTATTTGCTCGTCAACAGGCATGATCAATCGTTGACATATGGAGCATTCTTTATTTTTATTCTTGACAGAAATTGGTAAATTGTCAATCAATGAGATAATTATTATGTGGCATACTTTATATTTATTCCTGAAAGACATTGGTTTTAACAATAATTATTCGATTTTTAACCAGATAATGGATGTCTACGGCTTTGTCAGTACGATCTCATTCGTCACGTAAAATATAATTTATTGTCACGTAAATTTTAAGTGAAATACTTAATTGTATTTGGATTTCTTTATAGACCTATTTTTGCTTTTTTATTGGGGATTTACATCACAATTTTAAAATATAATACGTTTCAATAACTAGTATGTGTATAGTTGACATGTTAAACAAGCAATATTAAAACATTTAATGTTGTGAGAGTAAAAAAGTATAAACTTATCGGTCCGTGCAGTTACATAAACTGCAACAAATTACTGCAAATAGTGATTTTGGTGAGTGGTAATGCTATCTGTATCATTTTTTATATAAACTACTTGATGACCTTTCATTACTTGGAAAATTAGTGTATATCATGACAGCAATTCCGTGCATAATGACCGTATAATTTTCGTAACGTAGAATACAAAATCATACCAGAGTTGTTTGCAGCAATGTAACAATTATTTATTGTCATGTGTGCAATGGTTATTGTCGTACATGCTCATTTAATTGTTATTATAAATATTTCCTTTCATTTGATATATGAAGAAACAAAAACTTCACACGTTTAAAGACCCAATAGGTATTTTGAAACAGATACGTGCTTTCAAAACTTCCATATGACTGAACAGGACTCACATCGAAGCAATAAAGAAAAAAACATGACATGTTACTGGAGATATTTCAGAAATAATATAATATTATGATATGACTAAGCACAGGAGTTTTGTTTGTTGGATAAAGGTTTAACGTTTGTTAATTGTTGTTAAAACGTTTAAGGACTTGTATTTTACGTAACCGTCAAAACATATTCTATTTTAAAGCTCTAGACCATGCTTACCATTTTAAGCAATAAGACGAGGGTTATTTTCAGCAGTTCAACTGTTGCCTTTGACATTTTAATAACCTCTGGACATTAGGCTACCTAAGGAAACATGCGTTCGAGTCTCTCCCTGGTGACACTTATATCTCTCCTGAAAATGAGGCAGTGCATATCGATCTACGGCGCCAAAAATACGTAGACTTACCTAGCCAGTATCAATTTTTACATTGGTAAATTAGAGCATGCGGGACCCCTGGACCCCAAAGCGCACACCCTACATCTAGACCGCCGCTCTCAAAGACGTCTTATAGGTCACAAACCACCAAATAGATTTGTTCTTTAACTCAATGTAAAGTGACCTGGGTCAGCCAAAAAAAATGTCAACTTTTTGTCCATGGGGCCCTCTCAAAATCTTTTAATCAACAGAAATAGCATCCAGCTTGAAGAAAATGAAAAAAAAGTAGGGGGTCATGTATCATATAAGAAAAAGTTGGTTCGTCAAACGCGGTGAACAGATTTTCTCACATGTACGGATTTACTCACTGTCCGTTAGCCCCAACCTTACTTTCACTTTCATATTTAAGCCAGAATACAAAATATTTCTGAATAAAACCATTTCACTACATCACACACATGCATACAAAGCATTTAACACCAATTTCATAATTCTGATGCTGATTTGTCAAGACATACCCCCATTTCCAGTCGCTTTAAAGTTCTTTACCGGACTATTTGACTGTATCTGAATTTGGTCCGCGTAAGCATTTAGTGGTTATTTACCTATAGGGAAATCGTAGTTAGACATTCCATATACATTTAATTTGTTTTGTTTTGTTTTAGTTTTGTGTATTATTCTAGTTTGTTGCTATTGTAGTATTACATGTACATTGTATTCCTGACCCCATTTCATAATACTCGAAAACATACCGCAAAAGCAATGTATGCATTAATTTGATTTTTGGCACACTTTTACCATTTTATTTTACTTTTATTATGAGGCCGGAATTGTCTCTTAAGAACAACTTGTTTCATTGTATTCATTATCGATAGATAAGTTTATTTTGTATAGTACGTGACGAAAACTTCGGTAAAATCATGTACATTTTATATTTAGCTGGTTTTGTTTTTAAAATCTGCCATATCATCAAGTAGTGCCATTTGTGCTGACTTTGGTTGGTGACTAAAACATTGAATATCCGCACGCTTTTGCACTACTAATTAAAATATGATGCAAGATATATGTATGTAAAATAAAGTGTTAACAAAAGTGCATTTAATGATATACATACCGGTTTCATAAGTATATTGGCAATTTAATGTTTTCACAGAGTTGGTGTAAGAAGATAGGTAGTATTTTTAATAAAAAAAGTATTGAACTTCTTCCTTATGTCCTTGACGTTAATTAATAAATATTGTACATATACTATTGTAACGTAAATTACTCTGGTGAAAACAGTGATTAAAAACGGCATAGAAAATGCATAGGATTTATGATGTGCCAATAATTGAAACATGTTCACATAGGGGATCGACTTTCATGCCCTACGAAAGTATGGACATTTATAAAGAATTCAAATGTCAACTTTTTCTATTGTTTCATATTGACTCAAAGTTTGAGAATGTGTGACATTCTCTTATTATGGTTGGCGGCTCTGAAACAATCTACAAGAATTAAATTAAGAAAAGTGAGTACATATCGATTGTAGTTTGTTGAACTATCACACACATATCTCTTTTTAAATAAAAGTGTGTACAATCAAATGATCATGCAACACAATACAGTTGTCATGTATGGATACGCCTGTGTAACGTAAATTACAACATATTGAAGACATACGGAATGAATTTTACTGCAAAAGACAAGTTTTTTCACAAAACAAATAGCAACTAAATAAAAGAGTTCAGGTGTCTTGCAAATCTTTTCAGACAGTATACATGTATAGTTGATGTGTGTGTTTTGTCCGTTTATAACCAATTTTAGCATTATGTATGCAGTATTAAAGTACCCTATCAATACCATTTACATGAATATATCCACCCAAAAAGCGTTTTGTATGTTTAAAATATAATAATTTATCAAAATATATGAAAATCGATCGGAATTCATAATGCATGTTTTGTTAGCACTAACTGAATGATGGTCAAATGCGTAGAAAATGACTGGTAACGTAAAATACAGGCCTGTATTGAATAATAGAAAAAAATCACAGCTACCTCTTTAACTTTTCCGTGAAGTTTAAGTAACTGACTATAGAAGTACATAGGTATACGTTTGATTTCTAATGATTATCCATTCCAAAAATGACGATTTATCAATAACGTTGGGTCGCGATTTTTGACAAAAACACCAGAAACAACAGTAAATATTAAAAAAACGCGAAGTTGCCAACAATCAAGAAATGGTTTTATGAAATCCCCAGACTCTCTTCTATCCAAATATATAAGTCTTGAGCTTGAAAAAAATATTTAAGATAAAACGTTACGACATACGGGACTAGTTGTAGCCATGGTCCAGTGGTGATTGCTTTGGATTTGTAATTAGGAGATTTTTCTATTAAATATGACAACAATTTAGATCCACATTCAGAGAGTAAGTTGCTGGCTCCTGGTGGATGGGTACTGTTAGTTAGTACTGGCTGCCATATATAACTGATATGTTGTTTAAAATGGTGCAAAACCCAAATACTTTTTAAATCACGAAATCAAATCCCATTGAACAATCATTTTGGCCCTTGTATTTATAACCCGAAATGCAAAATCCACAAATTAAGGTCCCATCAAGATAGTCTTTTTTACCAAAACCATGAAATTTTGTCCCACTAAAATTAAATGATTTACAGTTAGAAGATTGAGTATAATTTTTCCATACAGTTTTTCTCTACAGCTCTTTTGTTACATGTTTTATAAAACCATAGATGAAAGGTTCAAATAAAATGATTTTCTTTTCTCACTTGATTGTGCTATAGTCAATTCAATAAGTAATAATTATGAGGGAACTATCCCATTCCCAATTTTCCAACTCATGAAACTACAATGTTTAACCCATTGTGGTTAGGTTATTGGCTAGTTGTTAATGTTTTTGTCCACCATCCCACTCCCTAGAATAATCATATGTTGAATATGCAAGTTGTAACTGAATGTAACTGAATGAAACTGAATGAAACTGAATGTTTATGTTCACATGAGCCTGTGGCTTAATAAAATTTGAAATAGACTATCTTCTATGAACAAAATTTGATATAATATTAACTTTTTACAGTTGTGAGTTTACGACAGATGGATACACAGATGAGAAGTGCTGATGATCAAATGAAAAGTCTGGAACTAAGTTTAGAAGCAAAGTAAGTGTACTATGACCCTACAGTATGGGAACCATGTCTTTGTAGATTGATGCATGATGAAATCTGGTATAATCATACAAGGCTGTTTTAGCGTTATTTTGGGTATTATCCTCATCTGCGTACATTCCGTAACGTTTTCATAGAATTGTCAAAATAAGTCAAAAATTTTATTTTATTGAAATCATTGTTTTCTTGAATATATTTGATTTGACAACTGTGGCCATGTGGCTGTGGTTAGTGCCATTTCGTGCTTCAGGTTCAAATCATAACATTTGTATTTGAGACAGCTACTGTAAAATCATTAATTTTCGTGGGGGATTAAATTTCGTGGATTTCGTGGTTCACCTCAACCACAAACTTTAATCCCAACAAACATTAATTTTGACCCTGTTTTATTACATGGAATGCAAAATCAAAGCATTCAAGTCCCAACAAAATTGTCTTTTTTACCAAAACCACGAAATTAAATGATTTAACAGTATCCAGTTGGGTTGTAGGCTTGTGAAGAATAACTCTAAAAGGTGCATATCTGGTAGGATGTCACAGTTTGTCTGTCCTTGTTCTCGTTAACAATTGATCAAATTTAAATGAAACTTCTGATTAATACTCCGTTACCAAGTCTAGTTGTGCATTTTGTCAGATATTTTATGTTGGATGATATTTTAATGCCCTTTGTGGCAAACACATTTTTTTGCGTCTTACACCCTTCCTTTTTAGTCTAGTTACTAGGCGCAGCAGAACGCTGTTGGCTGCCACACCCACAGGAGAGAAAATAGTCTCCCCAGGGGAGACTCGAACATAGATTTCCATAGAAATTGGTAACTTAACTTAACTTAATACATATTTGTACCATATTTCAGATTTTTATCATTACGAGCAACATGTGATAGTTTGCCTGCCGAGCCACCGAGGTTATTTTCTGTAGCCTCATCATTATATGATGATACCCCAACGTCAAGCAGATGTAGCAGTCGATCTAGGATTCTGGAAGCCAGAAAATATGCTGCTAACCAGGATGCACCCTGAGTGAAAAAAATACTGTAAAATCATGAAATATTTGCAGGGGATTAATTTTTGTGTTAAAATTTCCTGGATGAATTGACCACAAAATCAAACTCTTTTAATTAAATCACCTTGAAGTAAACAAGTTGTTTTCATTCCAAAGGGTGTTAGCTCCTGTGTATTTACAAGTTCATGAAATCGACATTTCACTGCATACAGGAAATTTGGTTCCCACAAAATTGAATGATTTTACAGTATTGTAGACACTGGATATTTCTGCCTTACAATGAACATTGGATCATTTGCTCATCTTGCAACTTGTGGCTTATACAAACTGTGTAACAGATTTGTTAGACATTTACTGTATCAAGATTATCTATACTGAAAGTTTTCATACAGTTTTATCTCGCAAACTTCTTTTTACACCTTGATTTATTACTATATTGGGAAACATCATAACAAAATATTTTAAAATTTCCCACGAGGTCTGTTTTCAGGTTTTAAATTTTCTTCCTTCGCTTTTCAAGTTAACAGTTCCGCATTCAATTTATAAACCCCCCAATATTTTTAAAGTTTTCCCTGTTTTCAAGTTAACATTTCCCCCCCCAAGTTTTCAAATTCATAGTTTTCCCTGTCTTGTTTTCAAGTTCATTGTTTTCTACTCTCAGTTTTCAAGATGACAGAGTTTACCATGCTGAGTTTGAAGATTCATTTCATGTTACCCACACAGATTTCAAATTTATTTTCCGACTCAGTTTTCAATTTACACATGGGAAATGTATGCAATTTTCCTGCAAAAAATCACCCAAACCTATTTTTAGAACAGATTTGTTCAATTTATTTGGTTACTGAGAATAGCCTAACTATAAAATTACTTACATGTATTATCTGTGATAAGAGAACTATTATTATATTAAATTATAACTTATTGTACATGTATACATGTTAAATTATAATGTATTATACATGTTTAAGAAGATAATTCCTGCTTATAAGACCACTTCAAATATTTTGTTGCACAATTGCAAAAAAAACCTATCTTAGATTAAGAACATAAGTGGTTTGCTTTGAAGACAAACTTATTTGTCTGGACTTTTAAGCAGAACTTGACTGCATATTTATCGTATACCTTTATGTGGTATGATACATTGACTTTGTATGTTATTCATTTCCTAGAAATGTTTTCATGGTCATTTTTGTGTCATATTTGTGTTCATTACTGTATGTGTTGTTAAGTTAATGCATACCTGCCAAGTACTCCTTTTAAAGCGGAGTTACTCCTATTTTTGTTGTTAATTTCTGATTATCCAAGTTCACTTAACTTTAAACATAAGTAAATTTGATTCATTTTATCATCTGCTATCCCATATTCCTAACCACTAGAATTAATACATTCCTTGTTTATGCATCTAAATCACTTTAAAATCGCATTTAGGACATCTTGTGACATGTTTTGCTTTATCACTCCTATTTTGGATTTAACTAGCTTGGCAGGTATGCAGTAAAAAACATAGAAATATTGGCAAATTTTGCTAACATTCCCTGTAGTCTACATTTTCTGTTTAATATGTCGAAAGAGAATTTTTTTCAGGTATAGCTTGGCTATTTTGACCTGAGCCTGACCTTTATGCAAGAATATATTACAAGTTTCTTGCTTTGAATATATCAATTTCCGCAAGCAAATCGTGCGATATCGCTATTTCAAATTTGTGTTTGTATTACATCTCGAGCGTCTTCGTGATGCTCCCCGATTATGAAAATATACAATCAGTGTTATAAACGTAGGCAATATATCAACTGTTAAATTACGCTAATCAAAAGGTCCGGCTCATGTCAAATTGGCCATGCTATATAAACATGTATAATATCAGTGCATTATTTCAGCATCTGGATACAATTTTATCATAGCACTTTGCCAGATCTTGAAGTAACTGGTATGCACAAGTTGAAATTTCTTGTAATTCTTCAACAACTATATATTTTGGTTAAGGGGAAGTGTTATGTTATAATCTTCAATAAATGAACTCTTACAAACTATAGTTGTCCAAAATTAATTGTTGTCGAAGAATGAACATTTACATGGATGCAAAACTTTTAAGATTTCTGTAAGTGCTTTGATAAAAGAGTCTGGAAGTGAGGACATAACTGGTTTATATGAATAGGTTTATTTATGTGTCATATTCTATGAAATATATTTTAAACATTGATATAGCTTAGCTATTTTGACCTGAGCCTGACCTTTATACAAGAATATATTACAAGGTTCTTGTTTTGAATATATCAATTTCTGCAAGCAAATTGTGCAATATTGGTATTTCAGATTTGTGGTTGTATTACATCTCGAGCGTCTTCGTTATACTCCCTGATTATGAAAACATACAAACGGTGTTGTTAACGTAGACAATATATCGACTGTTAAATTATGCTTATCAATAGGTCAGGCTTGTGTCAAATTAGCCAAGCTATACATGGGCACATGTGTTGTGAAGTGTTTGTTGGTATTTAAAATTGCACAAATATTAGTTTTGTTCAGTGGGTTTGGTAATTATATGATAGATATTCAAGTTTTTGAGAAACCTATCATTCAGCTAGATATGTCAAGCATACTATGACATGTTTGGCAAAACGTTTGACATACTCAGCCATGTTAGGCAAAGGTGACAGGAAAGTGATCAGTATTTCACAGTGTGTATTCAAAAAAAACATGAAAGATGACCTGTCATTAACAAACCAGCATTTATTTCATGATCATTGCTACCACATGTGTTATAAGTTACAAAATAAATGTCAATATTGTTAAGGGTATTTTATACACCTATTGCATATTTAATGCATTTGTAAATTGTCATATAATATATTATCCCAATATTACATGCACTGTGTGCATTGTTATTTTGTTGCTGAAAATAAGTATTGATTACTATATTGCTGGCTTAGAATGAGAAGGTCGTAACTACAAAATCAATATTTTGAGAAAACAAGAAAAACTGTCTGACGGTTACTGTTTACTTATATTAAAACAAGGTTTTTCAACTTCCGTTTGGTCAACATGACAAGTTCTGATTTTCACGAAAATAGGCTCATAAGAAGCGCCTTTTCAAATATGCATTAGTCTTATATGGTTGTAAATGGCACTTACGACCTTCTGATTTTAAGCCAGCGATATGTTTATGTTAGTTCATTTGAATTGAGGTACATTATTTGTACTAGATGTATCCCGTATCTGTGGTATCTTGATAAGACATTATAATTTGCATTATTCAGAATTCCAAAATAAATCCAGGGGTCCTGGAAATCCAGAATAATCCATTGACAAGAAAATGGTCAGATTATAGGACAGTTTTTAACAAGAATTATATCGATGTATGAAGTATACTAGAAAACAAGACAAACTCCAATTCAATTCGAAAGTTTTGACTTTAATCAGTCATCTTCAGGGAATTGTTATGACGTTCAATGTATGAAGCATATTTTAATCCTGGGATGTATGCTTATTGCTGCTGAAGTAGATTTGAATCTTATTGCAGGATAAAGCATTATATCCTTTCAGACTATTCCGATCATATAGGACATACTATCCCAACATCTGGTTAATAAAAACAAAATTCAAAATCTGCCATTTTGAAAAATTTGGTACTCTTCATTGATTCTTTTCTGCATGATCAAATCTTGCAAAATTGGCTAGATTCTTCCTTAAATCATATGTTTAAATTACATTTAAGTTCCATTCACTATGCCGTGGACACCCTCTAATGTTAACTTATTGACTTTCACTTATATGTATAGTTAGTAATTTAATGTAAGCAATTGAATGTGAACAACAAGAGTTCTCTATTGCATGTTGTTTTATTTGTACATTTTATTGTGCTTTAACATATTCTACATTTATATTTAAGAGTTTGTTGAAAATGAAATCATATGAAATGTTTGATATTGGTTTGTTATCTTTTGTAAACACATTACCTCCCTTATAACACATGTGTACAGACAGAGTTACCTATCATATTGTATCAGTGTATATACAGAGTGACCTCCCTTACTGTATTTGTATACATACAGAATTATATCCCATATTGTATCAGTGTATATACAGAGTGACCTCCGTTACTATATTTGTATACATACAGAATTATATCCCATATTGTATCTGTGTATATACAGAGTGACCTCCGTTACTATATTTGTGTACATACAGAATTATATCCCATATTGTATCTGTGTATATACAGAGTGACCTCTCTTACTATATTTGTGTACATATAGAATTATATCCCATATTGTATCTGTGTATATACAGAGTGACCTCCCTTACTGTATTTGTGTACATATAGAATTATATCCCATATTGTATCTGTGTATATACAGAGTGACCTCCCTTACTGTATTTGTGTACATACAGAATTATATCCCATATTGTATCTGTGTATATACAGAGTGACCTCCCTTACTATATTTGTGTACATACAGAATTATATCCCACATTGTATCTGTGTATATACAGAGTGACCTCCCTTACTATATTTGTGTACATACAGAATTATATCCCATATTGTATCTGTGTATATACAGAGTGACCTCCCATATTGTATGTGTGTATATACAGAGTGACCTCCCTTACTGTATTTGTGTACATACAGAATTATATCCCACATTGTATCTGTGTATATACAGAGTGACGTCCCTTACTATATTTGTGTACATACAGAATTATATCCCACATTGTATCTGTGTATATATACAGAGTTACCTCCCTTACTATATTTGAGTACATACATAATTATATCCCATATTGTATCTGTGTATGTACAGAGTGACCTCCCTTACTATATTTGTGTACATACATAATTATATCCCACATTGTATCTGTGTATGTACAGAGTGACCTCCCTTACTATATTTGTGTACATACAGAATTATATCCCACATTGTATCTGTATATATACAGATTGACCTCCCGTACTATATTTGTGTACATACAGAATTATATCCCACATTGTATCTGTGTATATACAGAGTGACCTCCCTTACTATATTTGTGTACATACATAATTATATCCCATATTGCATCTGTGTATATACAGAGTGACCTCCCTTACTATATTTGTGTACATACATAATTATATCCCATATTGTATCAGTGTATCTATACAGAGTGACCTCCCTTACTATATTTGTGAACATACAGAATTGTATCTCTGTATATACAGAGTGACCTCCCTTACTATATTTGTGTACATACATAATTATATCCCACATTGTATCTGTGTATCTATACAGAGTGACCTCCCTTACTATATTTGTGTACATACATAATTATATCCCATATTGTATCTGTGTATCTATACAGAGTGACCTCCCTTACTATATTTGTGTACATACATAATTATATCCCACATTGTATCTGTGTATCTATACAGGGTTACATCCATTACTATATTTGTGTACATACATAATTATATCCCACATTGTATCTGTGTATCTATACAGAGTGACCTCCCTTACTATATTTGTGTACATACATAATTATATCCCACATTGTATCTGTGTATCTATACAGGGTTACATCCATTACTATATTTGTGTACATACATAATTATATCCCACATTGTATCTGTGTATCTATACAGAGTGACCTCCCTTACTATATTTGTGTACATACAGAATTATATCCCACATTGTATCTGTGTATCTATACAGAGTGACCTCCCTTACTATATTTCTGTACATACATAATTATATCCCATATTGTATCTGTGTATCTATACAGAGTTACCTCCCTTACTATATTTGTGTACATATAGAATTATATCCCATATTGCATCTGTGTATATACAGAGTGACCTCCCTTAATATATTTGTGTACATACATAATTATATCCCATATTGTATCTGTGTAAATACAGAGTGACCTCCCTTACTATATTTGTGTACATATAGAATTATATCCCATATTGCATCTGTGTATATACAGAGTGACCTCCCTTACTATATTTGTGTACATATAGAATTATATCCCATATTGCATCTGTGTATATACAGAGTGACCTCCCTTACTATATTTGTGTACATACATAATTATATCTCACATTGTATCTGTATATATACAGAGTGACCTCCCTTACTATATTTGTGTACATACATAATTATATCCCATATTGTATCTGTGTAAATACAGAGTGACCTCCCTTACTATATTTGTGTACATACAGAATTATATCCCACATTGTATCTGTGTATATGTACAGAGTGACCTCCCTTACTATATTTGTATACATACAGAATTATATCCCATATTGTGTCTGTGTATATACAGAGTGACCTCCCATTCTACCTCTCGTCTGTGTCTATAGAATTCCTCCAGCTGCACTCAGTAGTATCTTCCTTTTAAGCTCCACTATTTGAAGAATATGGGAGCTGTTTTAGTCACCCGAGCGTCAGCGGCGTCAACGTCTGCGTAATGGTATTGTTAAAATTTACCTACCACCTCAAATATTTTTGTTTGAAACTTGGTGCACTTGTCAACCATCATGACCCCAACCTTTACTTAAGAGGAGGTAACTCTATCAAGCAGTTTGACCAATTTTTGCCCCTTTTCAACTTAGAAAAACATGTTAAGGTTTACATACCACCTCAAATATTTTAAAAGTCCATTGACATAATGGTTGAAACATTGCACACTTGTTTATGTGCATGACCCCCAACCATTACCCAAGAGGAGGTAACAATTGTTGCCCCTTTTCAACTTAGAAAAACATGTTAAAGTTTACATACCATCTCAAATATTTTAAAGTCCATTGACATATTTGTTTTAAACTTGGCACACTTGTTCACCCTCATGACCAATAACTATTACCAAAGAGGAGGTAGCCCTATCAAGCATTTTGACCAAATTATGCCTTTTTTACTTAGAAAATAGAAATAAATTCTACACTATTAAAAGATGTGACTGGAAATAGTGGAGCACGCTGTCTGGTGACAGCTCTTGTTGTGTATGTATTGAATCATTCTGAATTGAATTGTAAGTGATGAAGAGTATGAATGTGACTTGGAGCGACTTGTGGGGGTGGATCACCATAAGACAAGATTTCTCCGACATGCTGTGTACGACGTACTGCCTATACCTGCAGATATACGTGGGTGAATAAAAAAGTTCGTAGAAAAATATCATAACTCACAAACCACAGCTTCAAATGCTTTCAAATTTTAATATGACATGATCATAAGTATAACAAAACAATTTGTCAAATTTCATTGAATAAGTCAAAACTAATTGATTTTTACATTGAAACGCACACATGCTGTGACAGCATACCGGAGCACGTCAACGTCATTTGATGAACGACGGCAAACTTACGCCACGTTTGTCAATACTTACGTAAGCGTTTTGACTCATTTTCGCTTCCCGAGTGACTAATATGTAAGTATTTTTGGATAACCATCGTGATAGTAGTTTTGCATTTTCAATTGTTTGTTTAATATCGTGTACACTGTCCCATAAGATTAATCTAAGTGTTTTGCTATATACGCTATTATATAGCGCTGGTCCTCTTCCACTACGTTGCGAGCCAACGTCACCAATATCGGGTGTATTTTATTTGGTTGTCAAAATATGTCGGCCTACACGAAATCACTAATTCCATTAATAAATCGCTGTCTATTTATTTCAGGATATATACCTGCACGTTTCAAACCATGTATTGTCTCTGATGCTGTACGTATATTCCAGTTTCGCGCTGATTTTGATAGCCGCCCGTGGTTCCGTATATTCCGGTAGACCCGTTTTACGCGGTTATTTCTATATAGTGCGATTATGTAAAATGATGATTAAAGCATTATTTATTGGAGATGGCGTCTGAAATTTTAACAGACTTTATAAATGACATTATGCAATCAGACATAACGTTTTGACGGTTTTTTGAGGTCCGACAATTGAGAAATTTTTGAAAATTCAATAAAATGTGTTTCAAATTATCCGTGTGCTCCGGTATACGTTATCGCCCTTATTTAAGATATAAACATTTTTAAAACGGTTATCATCAGGTCGTTTCACATTTTTGTATGTAAAGAAAATACCCATGTATTCATTCAGCATAAATATGACGATATTAACTCTAACAATAAAAAAGTTATGGCAAAATTCTACGAACTTTTTGATTCACCCACGTACATACCTCGAAACTTGTAGTGCATTGTTTGGAAGGTTATGTCATATATTGGGGTGACAATTGGCCCTAAAGTGGCTTATTTAAGGAGTAGGTGACAACTCCGGTAGAACAAGCAATTTTATATACCAAAATGTTTGCCTTTGTCTGTAGTATATGGAACTGCCGGCATAAATGGTCAACACGTGGTGCGGACCCGGAGATCCAAGATGGCGTCCAAGATGGCTGCCATAATACGACCAATGCAATAATGTTGTAAATTGAGGACACCCAAACGTAAGCAACCTACACACCAAAAGCATTCACCAATATTGGAAAACTGTAGAATAACATATTGACAATACGTTGGAGATTCTTCCTAAGAAACTGGACGAATTCATTTGAAGCTCACTCAGTGTTTTATATAGGCAGGGTTTTTATCAGTGCTCAGATGTTCAGTACAGTGATTGGACATATTTAAGATTGTATCACACTTAAAGGTAACCTTTTTAAAATTTTGAATGAAAGGTAATGACGATTTTGAGTGCTGGAACACATTTGTATCTAATTATTAAACAACTTCAATACATTTACACATAATGCGGATTTTTTCTATTAAAAGTTTTCGCCAGTCACCATTAAGTTCTGAATGTCGATGACGAAGCAAATTAATACTTGGGTATTGGATGGTTTTATAGTGTGGTTCCACCTAAATTGCATTTATGTTCTTTAGTACAAGATGTCCGAAAGGAAAGTTTATAGTTATGGTATGTGCATCAAATCTCATCATTCTGCTTCCACAAAGAAAAAACTTGCACATGTATAGACAAATAGGAAGGTTTCCCTAGGATTATAACTAGAATATCTTTAAGAAAAAATCCCAATTTTCTAAAATGACCTTTTTATTCGTGTCATCTTTTTGTAATAATTTACGACGATTCCACCTTGCACTCGTTCTTTAAAACTACTGATCGCAGATTTAGTAAACATTTTGATACAATGAAACTGTAAACTTCTTTGGACCTTCAAGTAGACTACAATTTTCTGCATTTATAATAAAAAAGACATACATTTCTATTAACATTTAAAGGATGATTCAGTCCGGTCAAAGTTAATAATACGATTGTAAACAAACATAATCTCGTCCGTCAGGTAAACTATGATTATCTAGACGAGCCTCATTGATATGTTGCAAATTACACGCCATCGTTTGCAGAGCGCGCAATATTCAATAATTCTTTTGCACTTCTGGGTCATTCCTATAGCTTTCATGACTTTGGGCGAGTGGTTGTTAAAACATGTTCCAAGGATCATAAGAAGCGACTTGTAAGTATAGACCACTTACGAATTTCTCGATTAATCCACCGATTATATGTTTTCATAAGCGGGAAATATCACAAAGACGCCAGACGCTTAAACCCATGTCACACCAGGACGAATATTTTCAGAACGCCGACGCAGCGCAGTACGATCGAATGCAACGCCACAACATCGCCAGTGGACGCGCTTATAATTTCTCCGTCCTACAACAAGATTTCTCCTACTGATTTAGTGCATTTTGTTATTTCATATGCGTAGTATTTATTGAGCTTAAACATTTTCAGAAGAACTCTCAGTTGTTAGTTAGCAATGCATCGGGCGACAGAACAAGGATGGGCTGCATTCTTCTGGTTAATGGTTACGTCAGCGTTGTTGTTCCAACTGATAGCATTTGTATCTCCGGCTTGGCTTAAAGTCTTCATCAAATTTGAGCAAGAATATCAGACCGAGGCGCTGGAACAAAATGAGACGACGACGGTCACCATAGAGAAACACGTGCGTCCCGTCAACCAAGATTACTCCTTGTGGTACATGATGCAATGTCGATCTGACACATGGACCTGTCAAACATTGTCTTACTATCAGATTGCGTTTATGGATGAAGCTTACGACTTCGCCAAGTTCAAGGACCCCGACCATTGGTTTCTGGAAAGAACAAACTTATTTCTAGACGGAGTTGAACTACGTAAGTAAATGCACTATTTTTATTACCATAAAACTAAATGTTTGTTGACCCATTGTTAACAATTAATCAAGCCAAACTATGGCACCGATGGCCCGATTGAGCTTCCGTTTTAAAAACAGCGACAATGGCTCGCTCTCAAACCGAGTTACACCGATGAAGAAACAGAAAATACACCAGTATTACAAGTTTCATTCTAAAACCTGCCGAGCATTGCCTTTATTTGCCCGTCAGAATTTTGCTGAAAATGACAGGCATATGATTGCATCCAACCGGATTTGAATTAGGGTCGCCGGAATAGGCGCGATAAGCGCAAGATAAGGCTAAACATTTTTTTTTGAAACGTAGAAAGAGGAAAACAACTCACAGCGGTGAGTTACCAATGGAATGAGAAGCTGAAAGTAATAGACCTACTCCGGATCTCCACTAATCTGTAGGTACGAATAGAGTTTTACGTTATAATCCTTGAGCCTATTGAATATTCATATCTGGACAATAGAGTTGGGGGTCAGGTGTTTTGCATATGAATACAAAATCAGTCTAACTAGGCCATATTTGTTTGTACATACATGTAAATTAATGGGAAAACCACCCTGCACTGAGTTCCGGATATCAACTATTGCGTGGCATATTTTCATGAACTCGTAGAACACATTGCTAAAGAATAAGATTACGTGCCAAATTTAAAGTTCTTTCTGCCTAGATTGTTGACATAACTAGGATCAAAGCTGTCAGACGATATTACTTAAGAATTCGCCAAATGGACGTTAATGAATAACATGAATAAAAGCCAGATCAATTAAACTATGGTGTTACAAAATTAGCATTTGTTTCACAGCTTCTTTTGGTATTGTAGCCAGTGTGTGATTTAATGAGTTCCGGTTGGTAATGCAAGTTTGTGATGGAAATTGTCTTAGATATTGACCAAACTTTGCTTAGAATTCGTATGAATCAATATACTATCGGCTGTCGTTGGACAATATTGTCGCTGGTATGGCATTGTATAACCTTAAATGCTGATGGGCATTGTGAAGGAGCGAATATAGGTGCAAACTCGATGGAAACGTTCATATCAATGCAACTATATTTGACACGAGAAACGTAAACTGTATTTTCACTGTTCTTATAGTTTTAAACGGCAATGTCATTGCCAATGAAAATCACGAAACGTAAACTGTCATTTCACTGTTCTTATATTTTTAAAAGGCTTTGTCCTTGCCAATGAAAATCACGAAAATATGAACTGTCATTTCACTGTTCTTATAATTTTAAATGGCTTTGTCCTTGCCAATGAAAATCACGAAACGTAAACTGTAATTTCACTGTTCTTGTAGTTTTAAATGGCTTTGTCCTTGCCAATGTAAATCACGAAACGTAAACTGTCATTTCACTTTTCTTATAATTTTAAATGGCTTTGTCCTTGCCAATGTAAATCGCGAAACGTAAACTGTCATTTCACTGTTCTTATAGTTTTAAATGGCTTTGTCCTTGCCAATGTAAATCACGAAAATATAAACTGTCATTTCACTGTTCTTATAATTTTAAATGGCTTTGTTCTTGCCAATGTAAATCACGAAACGTAAACTGTCATTTCACTGTTCTTATAGTTTTTAAAGGCTTTGTCCTTGCCAATAAAACACACGAAACGTTAACTGTCATTTCACTGTTCTTATTTTTTTGTTATTATCTTTAACACTTTGTCATTGCCAATGGTAAACACGAAACGTGTAAACTGTCATTTTCACTTTACTGTTCTTTGAGTCTTTTAGCATTGCCAATGAAAAACACGAAACATAAACTGTCAGTTCCTTGTTTGGTTTTGCCAATGAAAAGCATTGAACGTAACATTTCAATTCACTTTACCTTTTTTTCAGTCAATGAAAAACGTTGTACGTTAACTTTAATTACACTGTACCCATCTTTGACATGTGACCCTGTTTCTGATACCGGATGCTCCCAAAGACCATACTAAAACTGTGAAACCCAGCGACGAAGCAATGCCCTCCCTTGACCCGACTATAAAACACACACAGAATTGTGACCCTTAGTGACTAAACAAAGCCGTGAGAGCCTTGTTTTATTTTCAGATTGTTCATGGACTTTATCTCAGTGACATTGGCTTCGACCATGTCATCTACAGATGCAGAGACATTGTCAGTTGCTCCCAAAGAACTAGTTTATCCGACTTGTCAATGTTGTATGTAACTAATTCTTGTTTAGGAGCTTTTAGGAGAATAAATTGTAAATTACAGGAATTCATGTCTTGGTGTATATGTACACTTTGTTCCAATCGTAAGTTCATGGATTGTGTACACACACTGCGTGATTTATTGATGGTGTGTAGCATTTGGATTCCCTATGTATCCATTGCAAAGGGGACTTCGGGAACTAGGTCGGATCTTAGCTGTGTTACATTCGGTCTCTTGGGATCACCGTTATTTTGTTATATGCCTTTGTGAAATTGGATCGTTCTGTACTTTTGTGACGGGGACTTGGGCTTTTAATCATTTCTTTGGGTTGAGGGGGGCATTGCTTCGTGTTGATGTGTTGTGATGTTGCGATTTTCTTTGCTCAGCTGGTTAAGTTGAGTGCTGCCTTCCCTGTGATTGCCTCATTTCTTTGTTTTCTATGTATTAAAGGATTTGACTACTCGACATTGGCTGAGAATCAGGTGGAGTATTGTTTGGGTATGCTTCTCTGTATGTTGGCATGGTATTTGGTGAACAAACATAGACGAAGACTTGTAAAGAAGAATCTGGAGAGAGTTACACAGAAAGGTCTTATTGTGTCTGCAGTGGCTGCTTGCTTCTCAGGTAAAAACTATCCTTTGTATCGAACCATCATATCACGTTCTTTCTTTTCAAACGTGCATTTTAAAGACGAAATCCAATCATAACAGTGCGGGGAATTTTGCAATTAAATTGTGTTGGTTTACTTAAATGACTGCCTCGATACTTAATACTTAAATACTATAAACGTTAAAACAAAATAGTTCGACCAAATCACTGGGGTTGTCGGGAGGCTGTCTTCTCTATGTGTATCGTTTGACGTTCGTCCCTCACAATATGAGAGGGTCAACTAAAAGTTAATCTTGAAGCAACCTCTTGATGTCTAAGGCCAATGGTTGGCACAGTCTCATACATCAGTAGTGACCACGCACTTAAGACCGTCTCAGTCGATTGCAAACACCAGTTTAATCTGTCTGTTTACTCCAATGCTTTCATTGTTGCGTTTTACATACATCAAAATTATGCGTATGTACATAAGTAATGTTATATTGACATTATATGAGTTACAATACAAGTACATGTTTATGAATACTATTAAAACATAATTAAGTATATACAGTCAAGCCTAACTTTTTTGTCGCCTCAATAAATGCACCTGTTTAAAGCCTGCATTATTGTGAAATATCGGATATGACGGTAAACGATTGTAAATGTCTGTGTTCTTGTATTCCAGGTTTGTTCGTGCTTATTCCTGTTGGTAGATTCGGCAACATGGGCGATCGATTAAGGGGTTTGATTCTAGACAACCCGGGCTATATCGCTATACACAAACCTATAGGACTCGGGTTTGGGGCTGCAGGAGGCACCCTAGCTATGATGGCTGGGCTATTCATTGCACTCCGGATAACATTGAGAAGTTATTGTCCAGATTGTGTAGATGAACCCTCAAACACTCCACAACAAGATGAACTATCCATGAAAGAAACAGGGAACCAGGTGGACGCCAGTGCCGAACAAAACAGTCATGCTTAATGACGTCATCATACTCGCTTAACCGTATATGCGCACATTTATGGCGACCTTGGAGTCCAAATTGTCCGGTCCGTTGTCCAGGTGCGTCCTATAAACCATGGCGTATTACAAGTGGGTTTACACGGTATTTATGAAATGGAAATGGTTGGTCTCTGGTATGAATATATGACTAAAATTGGTTATGCCGAAAAGTTGCATCCATCTGATATGTGCCGATTGATACAAAGCACTGCGTATGTTAGCTGGACACGCGTCGAGTCGAATACTAATGAAAACCCGTCTTCAAGACTTGATTTCAGTTTTAGACTGAAAGTGTTTTGAAACTGTTTGTGCTTGTTTCCCGCGCATTGTTGTATGTGTAGACTTTTATCTTTCTTTTGAAAGTTGAAACACATGTGTTGCGTGCAAAGAATGAAACCAATTACCTAGCCTCAATTAGTTCAAATATTTTGCTATAGTGCAATAAATAATACACATATGTCACATGGTGTATTGTAATAATAGACACTATACGTATCCATTCTGCTCTATTACTTACCTGTAGATAAAGGTCACCTGTCGTCACAGGGATGAAGCCATGCTTAATTATACTCACTTACACAAAATGTATTGCTGTTTTCAGTGGTGTGTCTGTCAAGTTGATTTAAGCAAACACGTTGTTTCGTAGCTTTATTAGTACGTATTTGTTGGCATTTCTTTGTTTTATACTGTACATAATTAGTTTGACTGAAACATGACGTTAAGTATTCTTATAACCGTCGTGAATATTAATCCGTGTATGTCTGTTATTTACTGGTAAATCTGTTGAATAACTTTCATGAGTGTCTGTTATATTTCATACAAAAACATAAGTATTCTGCACCAGTCCACAACACAGTCAAAGTAGGCCGTAATATGACTCGGCTGAACTAAACAATAAGGAACCCAAACATAAGCCAAAAGTGAACGGATGTGTGAGCAATACTATTAAATAACGTATTAGAGTCGGAGTGAATAGGGCCTACACCAAAAAAACACACAACCAAAAACAACAACAATAACAAAGAAACAACCTTAAGACATGATTGATGAACTTTATATGTACATTTATACTGCGTACTTATTCTAATTGGTTGATTTTTTGTAAGATAATTGTAATTTTATATAAATATACATGCGTCTAAGTATCCAATATTAAAGATAGTCATTTTTTCTGATATATTGTATTACTCATGAAGTCCAAGCAAACGTCTCTATGTAGCATAATAGCTTATAGATAAGAATTGTAGGCCTATACTCACAGGAAAAGAAACTCAGTATTATTGTTGTTTTGGTATTTCACTGTAATAGTATGACAGAGCTTATTGTCTATTACTCCCTCAGAGCCGGAGCTCATTGAAAGGATCAAACCGAATGCGGAATGACCCCTCACTAACAACTGTCTCAGTCAAACGTAAAAAATGTCGCATGAAATATTAAAATGCTAATTTCTAAGTAGAATGTATGTTATTGTCATTTCTTTAAAATCGGCATTGACTAAATGTAGTGCTTGCTGAAAGGATAATTAAGTTTTTAACATTTTGGAACAACATGGGCTAAACACCGGTCTATCACAGTTTCTTTCGGATCTCCCCCGATTGATTCCGGATGGATGTTTACTGCGCCGCTATGATTGTCTTCCCGTGTTGACAGGGTTCTTCTGTATTACGTACCGAGACTCACCAGTGATGCATTAGCGGGGGCTTATTACTAAATATGAAGTGGAGCACATATTAAGGTGCGTTTCTTTTGCCAGTAAGTCTAGAAGTGAAAATGGCGTCTATTTTTCTCTATTACCACGCCAACTCGTCTTTTCTTACGCTGGTCGTTTCGCTAGAACGTATAATAGGGTAATTAATATTCAAGAAAACGTAATAATTATTCATGGAACTACATCCCGGATTTAAGCCGGGGATTTTAAGATCCAAACTAGATCCCAGACAAGGCAGTCGATGAGAAAAAATGTAATTTGTTGCAATTCTGTAGTTTGGCTATACACAAATCGTTAATTTGATCCGTTACGTCTTGATTCTAGGCACATTGCGTAGTATTGATACTTTATGGTCAACAAGTATGTCAAGCGTAATAGCTCGGCCATCTCCGTTTGTCTCCGGTAAATTTGCAATTACAAAAACACCGCAAGAATTTGTATTTGAAAGAATGAAATTGCGAAGACATAGATTGTGTACATTAAACATCTGGCATACTTGCAAACATTCATGGACGCAAAAGTGTCGTATGCAAATGAGGTACAATATTTCTCGATAAACCTACGTAGAAACAGATGTGATGGACACGAAAAAAAACTCTAATGAACATGCTTTATTGTCTCTTTAATTTTGACAGCAAGGATGAATTGAAATATATATTTAATCTATGATTCGGTACACAATAATAACAAATTAGAACGGGCACACCGGTCGTAATTATCATTTGGTTGCTATGGTTATACCACAAGTATCAGTGATCACTTGAAACATTGGCGGACCAACAGCTTGCATTAGAAACGTATGTTCATACTCCGCCTTCACCACCAATGTGCACTCTTTCTGGAATTGGAATAAGATCATGCAATGGTTGAAGTTACCGACGATATTGATGGTTAGATAGTCCACCTCTGAGTATTTCCTCTGTTCTAGACCACAAATGTCACTAAAATTATATTGTATTCCTATAACATTGGTTGAGTTTGGATGTAGTAAACATGTTTATTTTTTCCCCCATTTAGCAGCAATGGAACACACAACACCATACCTAACCCTTGTCTTTTATTTTGCTATTTTACCTAACCCTTGTCTTTTATTTTGCTATTTTTTTCTCTCTCTTCCATATAATTGCCTTTATCCATTTTACCATATTTATATAGCCCTTTTCGCCGGTGTAAATTACACGTGCAAAAGTGCTGTAATATCACGATTTAGACAGAGTTAAAACAATATGTAAGGGATACAAACATGCTAGTAAAAATAATAAAAAATGTATTAAAAGGTAACATGTATAACAATAATTTGTTGAAAATATCATAAATATGATATAATTATATGTCAATATCTTTTTTGCAATTATTTATTTATTACTGCTATAAAAGTAACTATAAAAATCTAGGTAAGCCAATACCATGACAATCGGACATGGTATTCCATAAACACCGTAAATAAGAATGAACACGACATTCCTAATATTAAATTAATTAAGGTGACTCGCTTCCATTTCGAAACGTCATGAATTTTTCAACATTTCACCGATTTAAATAAAATTTTCAAGGCTAAATCTATACAATCTATAGTTTCTGAAGATTATTTTTTAAGCTTCTTGAAATAGGTAAGTCTGGAAGTTGTGTATTCAAATCAAGGCTACGACACATCAATAAAAGTAACTAAATCGGAACTTAAGCTCTTAGCTTATGAATCTTGGTCCCTAATAACGGCATGTGTGTGACTTTGTATGTTTCATATGC
Organism: Spisula subtruncata; assembly: GCA_963678985.1. NCBI lineage: Eukaryota > Metazoa > Mollusca > Bivalvia > Venerida > Mactridae > Spisula > Spisula subtruncata. The sequence continues at coordinate 65,404,029 of OY787660.1, forward strand.
TTGAAATAACATGGGATAATGAGAAGTGACTATAGTCCAGTTAGGATATGGTGACAGTGACGTCTTCATTTATGTGTACCCAAAAGATTAAAACCATCACTTAAATAGGTAGAGTTTAGTTTGGTATTGAACTGTCAGTATAATCCTTCAAACTTCTTTTTGCACCGTACTAGTGGATTGTTCCACTGCGTCACTAGATTTTTATCTTTATAGGACTGTACCCCTCAAGATAATATAAAAGCAGTTTCAGTACTTACACCATGGGCCATAAGTTGATAATGGACAAACCCATCCTGTCTGAGTACGGAGGACTGTAAATACACAAAATAGAATTGAACGTTTCCATCAACAAAACGAGTTTGGTACATGAGTCGGATACATGTTTTTAAATACACACAATGCATTATCTCAGTTTTTTTGACAAATCGGAACCCTCGGCATTTATCTGACGGAAATGTACGAGTTTGTATTTCGGAGTGGTAGGTCGGTGGTTCGAATATCGACGAGGTTTTGTTCTGATATGACTGATTGGTTTATCAAATGTGTTTGATGACTGACAACATGGGTAAGTTGCTTCAATGAAACTCGAACTATTTTACTATGAAACGGGTCCCAAATGAACAGACACTATGTAAATATAACAAGGAATGCTAAATATGTTTACAGTCCAGTTAGGATATTTTGACAGTGACGTAGCTGATTACTGTGTACCCAAAGATTACTTCCATTGTATGAAAAGTTTAGGGTTGCATTGAAATAAAACAAACGTGTTTGTATAAGCCTTGATAATTGGTTTCACACCGTAATAGTGGATTCTACCGCTGCCTCACTGTATTCTTACCCTAACTGGACTATAAAAGGAGCGTTCTATGACGTTATTTTCCCCTTTGCCGTTGTGAATACGTGATATGATGCATTTACTTACTAAAACATTGCTCAGTTTTGTGATTATGTTTGGAGTCGTCTACAAGACAAAAAGTTCAAAAATTATTACACCCAACATTTTTTAAACACAAAAACATTTCTAAAAAACACTACGTACCGAATTCGATTCTCTATCTAAGATCTGCGAGCCGTCTGGTAGATGTACATATTTGGTAAACAGTTCCATACCTTCCATGTCAAGGTTTCTCTTCCCTGGTACAGAACTAAGTGTTACAATAACACAAACAGCTATGATAGAACACTTAAAAATCCATATCATGTTTACTCTGATGTGTCTAAAACAAAGAAATAAAATAACTACTCAATCTAGGTTATCTCTGACTGTGAAACACTCCGCTTAATTAAAGGTATGTTATAGATAATGCTGTTGTTATTAATCTATCAAAATATGCCAAGTTAAGAAAACATGTAAGTTTTTCCATAGACATTTTCAAAGGATCGCCTAGGTGATTATTCGTGGAAGTCATTCCACATTTATTGACATTGTGAGTATATCGGAAAAAAATTAATGTATGGTGAATTTCAATCCCACGTCGCCAATGGCTTAACTTGGCAACCCTTTAAACGAAATACTTACATGCACATATTTCAGGACACAAGCTGTAACGTCGATCAACGAAGAGACCTGTTAGACACCACCATTTCTAGTTTTAGGAATAAAAAGGCAAAGAACAACGCCCTTTACTCACACAAGTTTCATGTTGACTATGCTATTATCAAAAGTTATAGTGTATGTAATTCACAATATCATTTCATGATACTTAACAAAACCAGGACAAAAATTGTTCGATTTCATTGTGAAAATCATGAACATAATGAGAGTTAATTTCTGTTCAAATATAAGTCAAACATTTCTCGTAGTAGGCGGTATTTCACGGATGGTCTTTGTTTACCATACCTTTAGAAAAACGAATTTACTCGAAATATATTCACCAAACCAACAACAAATGTTCAGCCTATTTAATAGAAACACCAAGTATGCCAACCTGAATGTGTAGTTTCGAAAGTTAACCAAGCGCGGACGTCCAACAAATATGACACGTATTCGATCAAAATACTTCACTTAAATATGTGTAAGTATTGAGTGTTACGTGTAGTTACTACATTCAAATATGTCAATGATTATTATCAGCCAAATAAGGATTTCCCTTTGTGGTGGTTTCAACAAGGAGACAAAGGAGGGTAGGAACAAAGCGTTCGTCAGAGAATACGGATCTGATTCTTGTGATATAAAACAACACTTGAAGTCAAGGGATATAGCGTTTTCATACAGTCAATCATGGGGTCAGTGACCAAGGCTATTCCGTGAAACCAATTCGGGTTATTGAAATAAAGGCCATTTATTAGGTATTAATTACTCAATTGTCATTTATTTATTGCTTACAATTAGTCAAGTGTCTTCTTTCTGAATTATGGACACTCGCTCTCTTATATTTCATTTTGATTCATGAACAAAATTACATGAGTTATTGCCCCTGTATATTTAAAATTATTTAAACTTTTGTCGTGAGTAGTTCTTAACGACCTTTACTTAGTACAGTAGTTATCAAAGCAATAATAACATTTGGCACTAGATATCAAACAGTGCAGTTATTTCCATTGGTTCTTGAACAACAAACTACTTTGAGCTTTTTCCTAAATGTATGTCTGTATTAAAAATGTTTATAAGCATTTACGTTTTCCATGATTAGGCAACAGTCCAGTTGATTGTTTGACATGCGTAACATATGCACACACTTGTGTGATGGGACGAAAATCAAAGAATTATTTTGCATTGTAAAAGATGGTATCTAAAGTGACGTAATTTGATACTTTATCTTCGTCACTAGATGTCTCCACACTGACCTTAAATACTGGTTCACAACCTATTGCAGAGAGCGATAGATATTGTTCCTGTTTGGCTTATGGTAAGTACTTTAACTTCTCAAATTTTGCGTCTCGTGTTATTTATTGATCATTTATTCAAAACATTCATTTATAAAGACCGTAACACTATTTTGCATTGTTGCACTACAGTATTTTTGTTACAAACATATTGTAAAAAATATTCTCTTCTTTTTTATAACAAAATTATACTTATAAACAAACATATGCATGTATTGCAAGTGTTGCCCATATAAATATAGAAGATGCACCTTATTTAGAACAAGTTCACTTACTCAAGCATATGGCATTGAAAGGGGTCCTATTCTAATGTATACATTTTTTATTCTAATGAAGGCGTTAGCCGAAACATTAATTATATAAAATTACTAGAGTAACCAGTACTGTTGTCGATTTTTGTTCTCAATAGACCTACTCCGGATCTCCACTAATTTGTAGGTACAAATAAAGTTTTACCGTTATAATCCTTTTGAGTCACGAATATTCATATCTGGACAATAGAGTGGGGGTCAGTTGTGTTTGCATATGAATACAAAACCAGTCTAACTAGGCCAGATTTGTTTGTACTTACATGTAAATTAAGGGGAACCTTGCACAGAGTTCCGGATATCAACTATTTAGTAAAGTTCCGCTAATAAGACCACTTGAAATCATGCATATTTGTGCCAGCTTAAGGTCCCAAAGTATTAAATTTAGAACTTCACTACATATATGAGGTGGATATTTCTGTTACTGTTGTTAGATAATCTGTCCTGTGTCTCAAAGAACACACGACTGTGGTATTAAGCATAAGTTATATAGAGGATATTTGTATTTTTCCGTGTACGATCGGCTGATAATTCATCGAGTGAGCAGTGAAATAGACCTACTCCGGATCTACACTAATCTGTAGGTACAAATAAAGTTTTACCGTTATAATCCCTTTGAGGCTTGAATATTCATACCTGGACAATAGAGGTGGGGTCAGTTGTGTTTGCATATGAATACAAAACCAGTCTAACTAGGCCAGATTTGTTTGTACCTACAAGGGGAAAACCACCTTGCACCGAGTTCCGGATATGAACTGTGGAATTATCGGGGAATAATCCACCGTTATTCCGCCGTAAACCACCGATAAGCATGACTGAATAAATCATGTATGCGTGATGTAGGCGTCTATCACTTACAGCGTCAAGATGAAGTCATGCGCTATGGTGTTCGCTACTATTGGAGTAATACTATTAGGTCTATTTCTGGGACTGTCTGAGGGCAGTCATTGTGATACAGCCCCTGGTAACAATGGCTGTAGCATTCCAGGACATCTACCTTACTTCTATCATGATATATTCACATCTGAATGCAACAAACATGACCTCTGCTACTCGTGTGTAAGTGCATTTCACATTTATTTTTCGACTTTGTCATAAACACATTTATTATTCCCCAGTGTAGGTGAATGAAATTATCTAGAGCCAGGTGCAAACTACTATTTTCAAAAAGAACTGTTTAGCAGTTAGTCAAAGATCTACGAACATCAGATGCGGCTACTTCCATAATAACACAATGCTTTTAAGCAGACGACAGAGTATTAAGGCATCAAACAAGTCAGTTGAAATTGATGGAGAGGCCTTTCAAAATTGCGTATGTTTCAAGTTCTGATGACCGACTGCACATCAAGTTTCACTATATATACGAAGGGCGTTTCAAAAGTTCCAGGAAAAGTGCCCTATCTTAGTTTATCGTATGACGAAATTAATTCCAAATTTGCATTGAAAAAGAACAATTCACAGTTCAAAATGTACCACTATTTCAATGAAATGTTTGAAATAATTTAAACATTCGATAAACATTGTATATAGCACTTTTCCTGGAACCTTTGAAACGCCCCTCGTATTGTAGTCAACATAAAACAAACTAGTTAACATTTCTTTTAAAATTATAAGTACTTCATGTGCTTTTTCAAATTCTGGTTCCGTTAATGTGTATTTAACGTTTTCTTTGTCTAAACAGGGACAAGATCATGGCATCACGAGACGGGAATGTGACAAGAGATTCTACAGAAATCTCAAGCGGACATGTCAAACAAGCAGTCGAGTGCGGTATAGAAAAATGTGTAAAGCAGTCAGCTATTCTTACTATCTGGCTGTACGCTATGGTGGGAGTAGCAAATACAACATAATGTGTCCAAAATGGTGTGCAGATTGGTGGGTGTCTCAATGTGTGCTTTTGAAAAAAATAAATAAAGTTGAACTAAGATATTTTTAGAACAGAACAGAACAGATTTTTATTAGGACTTATACAAAACTTTTACATCGTCCGAGTCACAGTCATCAAGACGTAAATTTCGGTTCATTTTTTTCAACTTTTTTTTAAAACTACCAATACCGGTACAAAAGGAACGAGTCAGCTCCATGTGTGTTTGGAGGCTTTATGTAATTTCCATTTATCAACTGTAATTTTGGCATTGTTTCTGTAATTGAAGTCTAGCGTTGTTAAGATTGGCAAGTGATCACTACCACAGGAGTTGTTGAATACTAAGAAGTCTGCCCTCGTTCTTAGATTGTCTGATACCATAGCTAAGTCCAATGCTGAGTTTGAGCCTACAGCAGTTGAGCTTATTCTCGTAATTTGATTGTCGTTAATTATTTGAAGGTTATTATCCTCACAGAATTTAATTAACATATCGGCCTCAGTGTCTGTACGGAAATCATTGTCTGGGTTCCATAGTGGGTGCTTAAGGTTGAAATCCCCCATGATTACTGTATTTGGCGTTATCTTATTTAACCCCTTTTGCAGGTTATCTTTATTATGAAGTTTGCCCTCTTTAATATAACAATTGTAAATGTTAATATTGGACATTAACCCGTGAACAGTGACCATTTGAGTTTCAAAAACATTCTGATTCTTAACTTCAGTATATGAGTAAGGGATTCCATTTCGGACATAAATACATAAACCACCCCATCCTGAAACATCATATTTCCTGGGACAGTTAAGCGGAGCTTGGTATCCTGTCAATTTAAGCGGAGCACTGTTTGCCTTGTAGTGCGTTTCCTGTAAACATATGATATCTATTTCTGAAGTGGAGTTATTAATGAATTGTTGGAACTCTGCCCTTTTACTCACGTGCCCTCTTAAACCACCCGTATTCCATGACAAGACACTGAGGCTCCTATGTGTTATAGGATTATTTGTGTTAGCCATTATTTAACGGGGGTGGTCTTTTACTAGGGGGTTTTAGTTAAGATTATTCCTTATTTAGGTTACTTTATTGTTTTAAACTATTGGTAAGTCTTTTAACCTTAGTAGCTTTTTTTGACTCCTAAGCCTATTTCCTATTTTTGCTGGTGTGGGTTCCCCAATTAGTTTCCCGTTTCTAAGTTGTTTCCCTTTTGGGTCATCCAAGTTAGCTGAGGTGGATGTGTCCCTGGAATTTGGGGAATATGTTTGTTGTACAGTGGGTTCATGAACCTCGGAACTGCACTCGGGTCACATCCGTAAAGCGCATTTATTTTAACAAATAGGCCTTTGTAGAGTTATTATTCAAGTAACAGGGCAGGTTTTCTTAAAACTTGAGTGGGCACTGTCTGTATATTAATTTGGAAGTTGTCCATTACTTCCCCTCCTCTTCGTGAACTATCTCGGCAAATATTTATAATATTCTAATTAAACTTAAGACAAACCTATAATTCGATACAGCCATGCTCGGTCTCAGGTTGCAGTAAAATGTATTCAAGAACAACATAGTTACTGCCCCTTAATTATTATATGGTCAAGTTAGGGCCGTCCTGTTACTGAGTATGTTTGAAACGTGTGCCATGTTTGCCAAATTCTAATATGTATCGTATAAGCAATACAGCAGGTTTAAACAAATCAAACAAGCTATTCAAAATCTTACCATTAATAACTCAAAAACAGGTTATTCAAATGTATGATAAAAACATTAGGAATACTCAAGACCTGAATCCGAACTTACAAAGATTTTAACTGTTTGAATGATCTTGAAAAGTTTTATTACATCCTATCAAATGATGAAATCGTAAAATACAGTGCCAAAGCTTGTCATGAAATTCTAGTCACTAGGAGAAACGTATTGTACAGTTAATGTTTTATATGTGTATTTGATGCTTTATATTTCCATGTTCTGATTTGTTCTTAATATATATAGTAAATTGTTTATTAACGTGACATGTGCATATATATTTACAAACAAACATAATTACAATACAAAAATAAAGAAGCACCCGGCCCAATGGGCCTATAAGTCACCATAGCATAGGAGTATTTAAATTCCGAATAAGAACATTAATTTTATTAAACAATAATGATGTAGTTGAGCATAATTTCATGTGATGTTTATAAATAAATATTTTTAAATGTATTGCAAATTACATGTACAATAATCAATATGAGGAGCACTGCAATGACGATGAACGATAAAACAGAGGTAAAGGTAATATAGTATTCGATAGAGTTAACAGTATAGTGTGGCAAATATTATGACTTACGAGATGAAATTTGAAAATATAATTATATATGTGTGATTAAATATACAGTTTATACATGTATAATATGACATTCGATTGACAATTTCCAAAATTACTGCTACATGATATGTAATGATTGTATGACATTTAAAACATTGTAAAGGTGTATGTTATACATAACCCCAAGTTAGAAGTTGTCCTGTATAATACGGTTCTTATTGTGCATAGCAAGCATATATATTATCACCACTTAAATTTTACAGTACACATTTTGTTATAACATTTTAACATTTATGACATGTATAACATACAAAACACAGTATTCAGCATAGAAATAATTAATGTATAAATGATCGTAAATAAACAGCACATACATTATCAACATATAAAAAATACAGCAAATATTAATTGTTAAAAATGGTCAGCGGAATATCGCATCCCTTCTTTTCAGATATGCACAAAGTAGAAACTTTCCTAATTTTCTAGGATGTGATTGTATTAAATGTATGAGTCTGCTATCAATATCAACATTATTGTTTTCAAATAAGTCAGAGAATGAGTGCTGACGAAGTTCATTGTACATAGTACAGTTAAATAAAAAGTGTTTTTCGTCTTCCACTGAGTTTAAAATACATAGTCTGCAGAGTCTTTGATCAGGGCGCTCACCAGTGAATCGACCGGTTTCAATTCTTAGAGGTAAAATCCCTGTCCTAAATTGACACAAAATTGAACGTTCACGTTTAGACATATTTAATTTTACATAATTCTCGCACTTGAATTCAGTCTTGAAGATACGGTATGTTCGCAGTTTGGGTACATTTTGAATATTCAGTGACCATATAACAGAGTAGTGATTAACAAGTAAGGTTCGTGCATGTGATAGACTTATAGTTGACTTATTGTCAAAATGATTAGACAATCCAAGCGTTGTCATAACGTGTTTAATTTCACATGACCAATATATATATATTTTTAATTAGCGATTTTGTATTTTAGGATTATAGTTCTCTTGATGTTTTATGTATGTGTACTTTATAGATGTTCATATTCTTATTGTCTCTCATAACTCAAATTGAGTAGTTTTGTGCATGTTTATAATTATATTTTATCATTTTATATGTATATTTATTACAAACATGTACATGAGTGAGACGTTAATAAACTTATCTTATCTTATCTTATCTTATCTTACAAAGAATACTTCGGACGAAATGCGGGACCGATGATCCAATAATTATATTTTCCAAATTCTGAAACAACCAATATTTTGAAATACGTTTTATTGTGCGTCCGGTTGCATGGTACAAGGTGGCACAATAACACGTGATGTACGCCACCATGTCCGTCTATATAATACGATCACCGCCCAGGATCTAACATCTCCACATTCTGGACGAGTGACTGAGAGTGATAGATACACCATATTCTTGTTTTTCATAGGTAAGTAATGATTAACTACATAACACTTCATAAATTGATTAAGCTTTAATCACACGAACACATTTTAAAATTATTGTTTCTGTTTTACTTAAATAAAAATAAACACGAGCAGTCGATTCAATAAGTAATAAATTTGTACTAATAAGGGAACTATCCCATTCGAAAGAAGAGCGGGGACTATCGTTAAATAAGTTAGATAAACAAAGTTTACCTGTCGGACGAGCTTATGTTCACAAACCGTTCTTATTTGACTTTGAAAGGACTGTAGGTATGTGCAACGTGCAGGACGAAATTTGGGTGTCATATACCATGACAAACACGTTTTATGATGAGTCTACTAGTATAGCAATCAGTTTGTTCTTTACTAACTGACTGTTGAGTTATTATACCGTTCGTTAAAATCTAGTATTGCACCAATTGCTTTCACATTGCGCGTCTTCGACCTGATATTAAACGGTTACCTCGTCTTGCAATGCGAAAGCGAACGAATCTAACCACTTGACAATCGCAAGCATGTTGGTAGATGAAACATGCATGTTCCACTACCTCTGCGACATAAGGGATATACTGCATTACATATGCTATGTCTGTTGGTAGCAATGATTTTTGGTTTTAAAAAAAAAAAAATCATATCGTTGGCTTAGAATGAGAAGGTCGTTAGTACAAAATAATATGTTTTGAGAAAACAAGAAAAAATGCCTGTCACTTACTCTTTATTTACGGTAAAACAAGCTTTTTCAACGTCAGTTTGGTCAACATGCCAAGTTCTGATTTTCATGAAAATTTGCTAGTAATAAGCACCATCACGATCTTCTCATTCTTAGCCATTGATACGTACCCCAAATTTATTGAACGTTTTGCCACGACTAACCGGTAGCTAATGAATAAATTTTGTATTGAGCTCACAAAGAGTGTCATTTGATAGGACAAAACGTTGTTCCAGAAACGTAATAAGGACAATGTCAATGTTACCGTTGCCCAATAATATGAGCATGAGAACAAACATTTTGGCAGTTGTAACGTTTTCACGTGCGTTTATCACTAACTCCTATTTGTTTCAGCGTTAAGGAAACTACAAAATGAGGACATACATTCCGATAATCGCCGTAATAGGAGTACTAATGTTATGCCTGGACATGTCGGTCTGTGATCGATGTGATACGGCCCCTGATACCAACGGTTGTAGCATTCCTGGCAACCTGCCATACTTCTACCGTAATGTCTTCGAATCTGATTGCAACAAACATGACGTCTGCTACTCGTGTGTAAGTTACTTTTACATATAGTTTTTTTACGAGCGTTAATAAATTTGATGGACGATTTTGGCATTGGCTTACTCGTTTATTAAATTGCGATTTCTCATTTTCCCATAACTATATCATTAATACATGTATGCTGTCGAAACTTTAAAAACAAACCACATTTACTATAATACGATTGTCAACTTACTTAAAGCCATTTGGTTGGTTTTGGTTTTGTTGGTCGCTTTTGATATTACAGTTTGTTAAAACACTTCTTTTTCTAAACCAGGGACAACGGCGAGGCGTCAGCAGAAGTGACTGTGATAGAAAGTTCTATAATAATATCAAGCGGACATGCAGAACTGACAACCGAGTGAAAAATGAAGTATGGTGCACAATGGTCACATTCGATTACTACCTAGGTGTTCGTATTGGTGGAAATCCGAATTACGTTACTAGTTCCCCAGGATGGTGTGCTAATGGGTGGGTGGCTCAATGCTTGCGTTGAAAAACTGGACAAATTTAGACCCTGATCACACAGATATTTGCAAATAAATTTAGAAAAAAGTAAATTGTTGTCTAATTTCTTTGCTTTCCTTTCGAAGAGACAATATTACACCGAGTTAGTATTTAATGTGTTAGGTGCTAACTAAAGTCTACAGTGTACTCTGGTCTGACTAATAGCACATGTCAGGTTTCTCTTAACGTAAAAACCCACGTTTGCATCGGAGTAGTTTCATGCCAAACAGAAAGAAATGCCAACTATGATGACCATTGTTAGCGCATAACCACAATCTCCATGTAGCCATTTAAGCACACAACAGAACACAAAGCATGAGAAGAGCCCAATATTGAAAGTGTACTATGATTTTCATAAAAAATAACAAATAAAATGCGTACATTTATGTAAGTATAGTCAAACGGCTCCCAAATTGCAAGTGACAGTTGTACAAAGCGTACTCACATAAAATGAAATCATATTCTTATACATATTTAATATAAAGAGAGATATGAGTGCAAGCTAAGCTTTAACATTTTCCCCAATCTAGAAATATGACAACTGTTTTATAGGTGATGTAGTTGACCAAAGTAGACAAATGACTGATAAACGTCGTCACTGTGGTATTCCAAAAGTCGACGTTGACGACGTTTTTTGACACAACATTTTTAGACACCAGTTCAGTGCGTAACCACATACTTTGAGATGCTATGTAGCGTCTCAAAGTACGTGGTGTACTATCAGAAGTTAGAGCAACAATATAGAAAAGCAAACTGATGATAAAAATCGGACGGTGATGCCAGTGCCCAACAGAAAAACCGAAACCCACAAGGCACACAAGGAATGCGTGAAAATAAAACCCAAAACACCACAAGCAAATGGTCACCAAGGTCACACAAAAAACTGAACCAGTATAAGTACTGAACCGCTATATATCCCAGTTTCAGATCCACCAAAAAGCCATGAGTGTTCAATGTTAATGGTCACTGCGGTATAACGTACACCGGATATTGCTTGTAAAGTGAGTAATATTATCAATTTTAAGAACATGAAATGGAGACCAGGGTGAGTTTAAAGACAAAACTTTCCAAATTACTGACTTCTTATGCATATCCCAATTGAGTTTTACTTTCTTCGGGCATTTTGGTAACTTTATAGCACATTATCGTATATTAGATATTCACAGAAAGGTTAAAATGAACCAGTATTATGCCGTTACTCACTGGCAAATATTGACAGCAGTACTTTACAAGCTTCTGGAACGGCTGTATTACCAAATTATAGATTTTTTGAACTGGCCATTTTGTTTATATTGAACCCCAAAATGTTGTGACCAAATTTCATAAATATTGTTCGAAAAACAACTAAGATACATCCAAAAACAGATACCCGTGCGTGTACGGAGTATTGCTGTTTAGTGTACGGAGTATTGCACATAAGCGCAACGTTAGTGTACGGAGAGTATGGCTTAATAAAATTAGTAAATAAAGTATGTAAATGGACGGTTTTATCGTATTATTACGTCTGCTCACCAATAAGGTCATATGATATAATAAGAAAATTCTTAAAAGATTATGTTAAAATATTTCAACCGTCAGGCAGATGAATGCGATTAACAATATAGAATGCTGAATTTTATGCATAAAGTGTTCTTGTGAGTAGTACAAATGTGATATTTAGCTTGAATATATGTAATTCTTTGAGAGTTATGCTTATGGTCAAATGGCAACTAATGGCATTCACACATCCATAAACACACCAAGGCTTATTTTATAATCTCTCAACTATTTTAGACGCTGCGATGAGGTTCCTTTGATATGACTTACATTCAACGTTGCTAATTCAAAGTATTGGATATTGTAGTAGTTTTGTGTTTGTCTAATGCAATTGCTCAGCTATGACCCTTTACTGTATGTGAAATACACAGTTACTAAAAGAAGTTTTCCATAAAATTCAGGGAGGACTTGGAGCTAGGATTAGCTTGTTACATTAATTGCTTCATGTGGTCCATACAATCCAATCGTAAATAAATAGGTACATATCTATATAAGTTATTTTTACAAAATAACGCTGATAACACCTTGTATTTATTCAATTTGAGTGACAAATAGTCACTACAAGTAAAAGCAATACTCTGTACACGATACAGCAATACTCCGTACACCAGAGAGCAACTATATAGCAATACTCCGTACACTAACACCTGCCTTTATTCTCACAATGCACCGTCATTTTCGATTTGTTTCGGATACTACATATGCAATACAATCTTTGTAACAAGAATGACAATTCGCTCGATTCAAGTTGAGTATTTTAACGAAAAATATATACAAAAACATCTAATTTCGACAGATCGAGCTTACTTTCTGCGTGAGTAACGATACGAGTTTGGTCTTTTAATCACGCTTTTAAGAAATTTCCTGGCAATTTACTGGTTGCACACGCTAGGAAAATTGATGGAGGAGATATTATTGTAAAAAATGTACATTAAACACACTCAGAAAAACTAAAAATCATCTCTGAACTTACCCTTGACAAAACTAGAATGTCGCGAAAATTGATAATATTACTCATCTTGCTAGCAATATCCAGTGTATGTTATACCACACAATAACACAAAGTAAGTAAATAAAAGGGATAGGGGACGATTGAGTAAAGAAAAGTCTAAATTTCATAACACTAAATGTACGTATTTTTCACGAACCGTGTGATTGCAAACGAATCGGATAGGGTACAAAGAAGCGCACAAGACAGTGGACCATTCAAAGACGACGAATACTGGGAATCAATTACTACTAGTACATGTACATGTATTGCCATTTGTATCATTATTATCATTTGTTTCTTCATACCATTAATTTATTAAGTTAAATCTTCTAGAAGCACAAAAGTTGCACACAATTTAAGGGGACATTACCAGTGTTGTTTTGTGTTTTATCAATGCGATAAGTTGTCTTCCTTGGCGTTGATCAATGGTTCTGACAACAGTTTTGTTTGATTGACTGGTGCGGCATGTTGTAAGGGATGGTTCGTATTTGCAGCTGTTTTTCTTGTGCATTGTTATGTAAACTGTGTTTTTTTTCTAAAACCTAGTACCTGTATCATTTGTTTTATTATATGCGTATGTTAGCTTGGTCAAAGACCTAAATGTAATTTAGGTCTTTGGCTTGGTGCACGGTACTTGGCAGCACAACATCACGTGATTTCCTCCACCAACTCGATCGATGTATACCTTGTCATGCAAGTTGGATATACTGCGTTTTTGTGTGGCGACAAGCCACACAATGTAATAACTATCTTTCATTTTTTTTTATTTATATATATTATGAAGTTAACGCCTTTATGCCTACACCAATAAATAGGTCTATGATTTGAACAATATTACAAGCATGCTACACAGGTTACACGTATCATTGAACCCGATTTGTTTACATTACCAACATTTATTAATATTAAGACCAACAATTACATCAGACTTTTATTTTTTGAGGATATTTTAATTTTATAGCAAATCATTCCGCATGGACTATATTCCTACTATCAAAGGCCTGCGAACCGCCATGGACCGTCAAGAAGGTTGAGGAAGTAATCCCACGGTTTCATGTTAACATATCGGGGCATTCATTTCCAAATTGATATACAACGAGCTATTGGTCAGTGACTAGTTTGTATTGTTTATTCAGCCAATAGATTTCGGGTGGAACACGGGTGAACTGAAATGTGTCTATTAAAATCACTCCGCCGCTGAACATTTGTAGACGATGACCTAATTATGTTGTTTACAAACATTGATGCTATAAATAGAAACAACATGTTTTCACTGGTAATTAGTTCAAGGACAGTATATACAGTCTATCTAACCGCTAGCAGACGATCGATACACTAACTTGATTAGCTAGACAGGATCTACTATATTAATAGATCTCTGGTTTAGCAGTACTGTCACGCAATATTCAATTAATTGCAGTTCCGTCAATTACTATCGGATTTCGACAAAATAAATTTTGTCAATACCATGAGATATTGCAATTTATTAATATCAAATTAAATTTAAATTATAAAATAATATGAATTCACATTGGCGAGTTAAAAAGCGAGTCCCTAGATTTTCTATTAGCGAATTGCGCAAATTTTCGGAACTACCTGAGGTTATAAATCGTCAGTAACAATTTTGTTTTCTAATTTACATAAACAAATAATACCTCACTGAAAAGAGGAAACTTTCAACTTCAAGAAAATGTGCAACATTTATATCGGTCTCAATTAATAAGCACATGACAGCGAGTTAAACGCGCATCGTGCGAACTAATTGTGCTATTCATAGCGGCTATTTTCAACACGTAACGCTATTTAGTATTTGAATTGAGAAGGAATAATTAAGCAATAAACGAGAATTCAGTAAAGTATTTTCGGATTAAAAGAAATTGTCAATACTATGACATATTAAAGATCACTTATACCAATTTAGTTTGCGGTTATAAAATAAATGAACTAATGCTGACGAGTTAAACAGCGAGCACTTACATTTTCTATTCATGAATTGCGCGATTTTCAGCAACAACCTGGTGTCGTAAATCACCAATTATATTTTTACTTTCCAAGTAACATTAACAACTAAAAGCTATTTTAAAGACGATACGTTCAGTTTCATTAAGATGTGCGACTTTCATATAGATCTCATTTAATAAACACGCTACGGCGAGTTTAAACGCGCAACATGCGAACTAATATGCCTTTTAAAGCGGTAATATATTTTCACAAGGTTTCGAATTGAAAAGTTAACGGTAATTGGATTAAAAGGCCGTTAATTAGTATATACACGTTGGGCAAACCAAATTCTTAACCAAAGACCTAAATTACAGGTCTTTGGGCAAACATACTTCAATAATTATAAATAATTAATAAGCTCCTCCCACTTAATGTGCAGTTATAAAGCCCATTAATGCATATCTAATTAGCTCCTCCCACAAGCCACGTTGTGCAATATTATCTATGCATTTTTTAATTAGCCCCTCCTTATTATGTAACATTACATAATCCTAGCTAGATCTATATTTTGACAAGAAATTTGTAATCAATTATTGAATCTGCATGAGGCAGAAAATTGATCATACAATCTGGTAAACTTCAAGGGGTTGTATATTGGTAGGTCGTTAGTAACTTGTTTTGGGACAGTTGGGGGTCATGTAACACAGGGATCTATGTTTTTACAAGGGATTGAACACACCATGAGACAGGAAATAGACCGTTAAAACTATTTTTAATTGAATGAGTTTTATATCGGGTTCTTGTTAGTTGATTTGGAGACAGCTGCAGAAGTTAGGAATTTAGGGTCATAAAATTTACTGGTATAAAAAAGGGTTTACAACTTTGATACTCATTCTTCTTGATATGGATTTAATAAAAAATACTATATTTGACAACTATCAGCTATCCACTGCCCATCACCTGGGATGGGACCATGGTCGCACACTGACTGGTGCATAAAAATATGCTAAATACAACATAATAGCTATAATAAATATCACCCGCTGATTAGCGCGAGTTCATATTTCGGAACAGAATACGCAATATTTAAATAATAACCAATACATAAATAATCGTCAGATTTTCAAAAAATAACTTGTAGTATATTCCAAAATATATAATTGACCTGTTTTAAATACGATTTTATTAACATATCGGACAGAATGCTATAGAATTTACGCTGAGTATGGTCCGAAAGTCTGTTCGTAAGTTTAGTTATGTTACTCCGAAAAACATTTCTGCTCTTGATCCGGCGGGAGTACGGACAACCTTCATTATAATCATATCAGTAGTCAATAAGCCTTACCACTGGACCACTTGTCCACCTAAATTAAATTGATCGACTTTAAATATATATATATATATATATATGGCATCTAAGAGAAGTGATGTGACATGAAACCATAATTCTATCTGGTTCCGTTCTTGAATTATTTCATTCAACCAAAAAAAAGTCATGATATTACCATTGATATCATTTTCTTATATTTTCCTTCTACTGAAATCTGGTTCTATCTTATTAATTACCTCCCTTTATTTAATTTTCCCAACATATTTCTACCTAGTCCTGTTTCCATAGCGGGGGGGGGGGGCATCTCGTTTGTTGTGTTTTAATTCCCAGTTCATCAGTTGTATGGAGACTACCCAGTCACTCATCTTGACACTGACGCTTGGTGTCTTGAGAGTAGCACAAACATTCGAGTGAGTCTGGGCTTATCAGAACTCTGACACAGCATGTTGGTGCAGTCTTTATTTGAATGGTCAAAATGACATCAGTTCGCCACACATCAGTACTTTCAGTGCTTTGATTATAGATGGTATGTAATGACAAACTTAATTACATTTTATAGATTAATGAAGTTTTAATTATATGCGCAAAATATACAAAAACGGCTGTGTTATTTCTGTGTTCAGCGCTCGGCTGTTTCATTTGAGTGTTGCCAGCCCAGTCTCATTTACAATTATCTTTTTACATTATAGTTGTTACAAATTTATGTTGGAACAATTTTTATTTCTATAATATTGAAATTCTCGGATTTATCTTTAAACAATACACAATATACGTATGTGATTGATAACCACACTGTAACCAGTTTTATGTCAATCAGTCAAATGATACATTGACTGTGACTTACGGTCGAACAAGTCTCCATAAATGGGCATATTCATAACACTGGCTTCTGTGCCATTAGCATATATTGTTAATTATTGTTTTATATCTTCTCCATGTTGCAGCTTCAAGGTGACCACACAAGATGAAGATGTATACTGCGGTAACCACAATTCTAGGAGTACCAGTACTATGCCCGGGTCAGTTTATGGTTGCTGATGTATGTGATACGGCCCCTGATACCGACGGTTGTAGCATACCTGGAAACCTACCATACTTCTATGACGAGGTCTTTATGTCTGACTGCAACAAACATGACGTCTGCTACTCGTGTGTAAGTTACTTTTACATATATCATTTTATATATTCTTACAAAGAGTTTTACATGGACTGCATTGGGATGTACTAAACTAATTTCGAGGGCTCGGTGCAAAACTATATGGTACATGTCTCTATAGATTGATGTAGTTACCATAGCTTTGTCCTAAGCCCTCGATTCGTTCTTTGATACTTAAAATAAAATAATTTCCCCAAGACATTGCGTTTGGAACCACCGTTGTGTTTATTATATGATAAGAAAGCCTGATTATGCAATCAATGTAAATGCAATCCTATTTATATCAAAGAGAACTGTCATTTGATATGATACTATTAAATTAATATAAAAAACGAGCCGTGCATGCTTATTTTGCGCCAAATCGAGCATGTATTTTAACATGAAAAGCAATAGCAATTCGACCGGCGGGTTCCTGTACTACCAACGGCCAGGATGTTACAGACGTATTGTAAGCCGAATGTTAAAGTGTATAGAGCTATATTTATCGGTCATTTAATGTCAAAAGAATTACTTGCATCGTTTTTAGTATGATACTAGACTACCTTAATTGCAAAATAAACTTTGGATTGATTCTATGTACTTTGATTCAATCGTCGAAAAAATAGACGATTCTTATCATTTCAACCGTCAACTTTAGGATGTTCTAGAACACTTTCGTATAAAAACAGACTATTTGCATGTCAAATAAATCACAGAGTGAGTTTCTGTTAAAGCTACAGCGAAATATGATCTAATGGATATGAAAGCATAATTGTTTTTCAGTTTTTGAATTTGTTTTTAAAAAAATTGTCAGATATAGCTCTATGCACTTTAAAGAGAAAATCAAACAAACCATTAAAAATACGTGACTACTAAACCCATAATTTCTTGATGTGCGTCGTTTAGAAATTATCTACTATAATATTACAGACTGCTCAAGTGTCTGCTTTTATTTTTGATGACCACTTACATCATACCCTATGTTTGATCACGTTCTTTTCTAAATCAGGGACAAAGCCGTGGTGTTAGCAGACTCAGCTGTGATCAGAGATTCTATGAGAATATCAAGCGGACTTGCAGAACAGATGATCGTGTGAGACTTAAACTATGGTGCAGAGCGGTGACCCTAGACTACTATCTGGCTGCCCGTGCTGGTGCTAGCAGCCATTACAAGACCATGTCCCCAGGCTGGTGTGATCAATCATGGGTACCTCAATGTTTGCAAGGTGCTTTCTTTTGGAAATCGCCATTTCCACTATTTGCGAAAAAATAACTGATGTTGTGTAGTTTGAAACAGACAATATTGGAATCAAGCAAGCAAGTGATTTTCTAATAAATTTACAAGAAAAAAATGTTTTTCAATTTCTTTGCTTTCCTGAAAGATTAAAAAATATCTCCGACAAGGGCATTCACTAATGAGACATCATAAAGTGCAGTAATGGTATTAGATGACTACATTGATATCTACAGCCGCATCGATCAGGTATTAAAAACACATTGTTTGCACCGAGTCTTTCATTTGTCATGGTATAGTGCGCCCAGGATATCGAGAGACGCAGGAAAATAGACCTATAACTCTAACGCAGTATTGGGACCTGTGTCACTTAAAGTAAACAAGCAGATCAGGTATAACAACATGAGGATAGTGGAAAAGGGATTATCTTATAAATGTGTATAGCTTGGCCAATTTGACACGCGCCTGACCTTTCGATTAGTATAATTTAACAGTCGATATATTGCCTACGTTTACAACACCGAGGGTAAGTTTTCATAATCGGGGAGTATAACGAAGACGTTCGAGATATAATACAAACACAAATTTGAAATACCGATATCGCACGATTTGCTAGCGGAACTTGATATATTCAAAGCAAAAACCTTGTAAAATATTCTTGCATAAAGGTCAGGCTCAAGTCAAAATAGCAAAGCTATACCGTAATTTTAATTTACTTGGTGAATAGAAGTGAGCGGGTAAACTAAACTTCTGCTCTCCCTAAATCGATGTAATGGTCAGTGATTTCTGTTTATATTGACATTTCAGAATATCGTGTTAGAGTTATATAGATAAACCATGTTTTTTTAGCCGTGAATAATTTATGCAGGAAGGTTGATTTGCCCTCAAAGGATAGATATAGGGTATGTATTAAGGCTTATAGTCCAGTCATTGAAGCTAAAAAGTATGGTCAACCTCAAACAAATTGCAAAACAGAGTTTCTTTGCATTTTCATCATCTACAGACTATTATCAACTACAGACAAAACGTCAAATATGCGAGTTCAGTGGGGAAAATACAAAAAAATCGACATGTTTAAGGTCACTTTTGGTAGCAATTTCAGCATTTTCCTTATTTCATACTACATGGGGAATTTTAAGTTCTAATAATTCCCATGTAAGTCGATAAATATTTACTAATTGCACCTTAAAGCTTATATTTTCTGAAAGATACAACCTTCTTCTATCGAATACAAATATTGATTTTATCATCAGCCAATTTACTTTTCATATATATGCCAGTCTACGTGTTGGTATACTACCCATTCAAATGTCGACAAAATGACTCAAAATAGCACTTGGAAGGGGAAACAAAAGTTTTATTCATTTCTTTAATATTAATCCAATTTGTTTAAAATTTACACATATCATGTGTTGTATACATGTATGTCTAATGGAAAAAAGGATATTTGTGTTTGGACAGTATACAATAATGTCAATATACAAAATGTACACGAATTTATCGATTTGGGAGAAATATTGATTGTTCTCTTTGTCTGTTCGTCCACAATTGCATTTGTATTCACAATTTTTACTTTATGATTATGAAACTTGGTCAGTGTGATCATTTGAACAAAATTAATGCCGAGGTAGAAAATGGATGATCAAGGATAAAAAACTAGGTCACTAGGTCAAATTTTAGCAAAACCTTGTGTAGTCGCTAGAGGTCATAATGTAGACCTTATATGTATGAAACTTGGTCACAATAATAATATCAACAAAATCTAGGTCAAAGTTATAAATTGGTTCATCCGGGGTCAAAAAGTAGGTCGCTAGTTAAAATCAAAGGAAAACGTTGTGTAGGTACAAAATTCACAATTTTGGTCTAATATTTATGCAACTTGGTCACAATGCTCATCTAAAAACATCTAAGACAAGTATGTTATTGAATAATTTGGGTCAAAATTAGGTCAATAGGTGAAAATAATTGATGGTACTTTTTGGCGCATGAAGGTTTGTCTATTTTTTGACCTAGTGACCTAGTTTTAACTCATGATAAGTAAATATTGAATTTGACGTACATTTTGTCTTCATTATCCATGTTACATGGTTTCATAAAGATTAGGTAAAAAGGGCGCCTTCTAAAGATTTGTTCTATAATTTGGCCTAGTGACCTAGTTTTTAACTCAGGTTAATCCAATTTCATACATGACCTTGAGTTTTATAAGGTGATCATTGTGACTAAACTTCACAAGCGTAAAGTCGAAATTGCGACCCCTGGTGACTATATCTTGTTTTTTCTTTATTTTGACCTAGTAACCTAGATTTTGGCTCCCGTTAACTCAAACTTTTATTTTACCTAGATTAGCTTTCGATGATCATTGCTGCCAAGTTTCATAAAAGTCAAACCAAAATTGCTACCTCTAAGCACGATGTAAAAATAAGTTACTGGTACAAGTAAAGATTTAGTTACATCAAAAGTGCCAATATCGCGAAAACATGTGACAATTCAATATATTTGTAAATATCTTAAAAAGTCCCACGAATATTCAATTAGGACATTTTGTACATTGCTAAGGATACCTTTACGCACCATATAAACTCAAAACTGTTTGTTTTGCAATTAGTTTGAGGTTAAAAGTTAAAATGACTGGACTATTAAGCAATATATGTGACCAATGACAGTCACCAATCCAATACCAAAGAGATTTTAACCAGGTATATTCACATACCATCACTAAGAAGTGTAACCTTTCATCACGGCTAAAAACATGGTTTATCTATACAGTAGACCAATCCAGTCAATGCTATTTGTAAATATCACATTTAATGATTTAATATACTGGGCGTACTATACAAATGCGTGATTGCATTTTGAAGAAAAGTACAAACAATACAATTGTAAAAAATCATACTTATAAATGTTCATCTGATCATATAATTGAGTGCTCAGCAAAGGGTCACTAAATAAGGAGGAATAAGATAAATGATCTACAACCAAAACATGTGAATGGATCATGTTGATACCCTACAAATAAATGAGCCATTCATCTTATTGATTAATTAACCAAACATCTAGAAAACATGTCTATAGACAATACGATAAGTACAATTGTAATCAATTTCAAAATTATAAAAGATACAGTAAAACTTCTTTATCTCGAGAAGTAATCGGGACAGGTAAAATGCTCGAGATAAACCGGGTGTTCGAAATAACCAAAATGGCATGTGTTAATGATACAAACGTATACTATTTGTAAACTTGCTCAAGATAGGCTTGGTGCTCGTAATAACGATCATAACGAAATTTTACTGTAATGTAAAGTCATACAGATGAGTTGGCAGCTATCCACAAACACAGAACATTGTATCTTTTACCAAACTTTGATAAAGATTTCTAATTCTCATAATTACTCACCCTTTCACAACGAATAACACCCTAGCTTGACTTCCAATCAATTCGGAGACACTTGGCCCAGTGTTTATAAATATTTCTCATATTCAAACTCCATACTCCATGCTCCAACTGGAAAAACAGTTTTTGTTTAGAATTTTGCATCAAAACCAACACCAACTTGTAGCAAATGATCTAAATAAGAATATAATCCCCGTTTCATATGTTTCCATTCAATAATAAAGAAATTACAGTAGTTTTTTGTAACCAAGAAGTTTTCAAGTTCGAGGACGGAGTATGAGTTGAAGCATGGAGTATGTTCTCCAATATATATAGTCATCGGGCCTGGTCCAAATTTCGGCCAGGGCAGTGTAAGAGTATTGAAGCTTCTCATCGGATATTAATACAGAACCTAGTACTAGAACTAGTACAGAACCAATCTATTCGGAAAGAGCTGGGCCGGTATTCCTGTTGCCATACTTTCTGTCTCCTCCCTCGAAGCCGGAGATCGAAGGCTGCTTGACGAGGATGTTCAAGTTACTAGTAAACCATTGTAATTATATGTGATTATAATTTACCTTTAATTAGCTTGAGATATAACTGAATGACCACACAGTACGATTGTCTCAGTCTAACACAAAAATGACACAATGCCTGATTTCATGAATAGGCATGTCACCATAAGGGAGGCATTTACAAATGCTTACTACACTGGCGTGCAATATGGGAATACGTCATAAGGGATGTATTTACAAATGCTTACTACACTGGCGTGCAATGTGGGAATGCGTCATAAGGGATGTATTTACAAATGCTTTCTACACTGGCGTGCAATATGGGAATACGTCATAAGGGATGTATTTACAAATGCTTACTACTCTGGAGTGCAATACGGGAACTCTTTTTACAACCATCAACAAGGCTCTTTGATACCAGTTGTAGTGATATACATGTATATAAACTACTGTAGTGTAAAGACTATTCAAAGCTTTACAAACAGCACTTTACATCGGTAGAAATGGCAACCTTTGATCTTCATATAATGTTTGTGCTATCGTGAGAAAGGGTCTGCCAAGGAACATTCGAGGGAGTGCGGTGGAATTAGTTCTTGCGGTTTAAGATGTTTAAATGAATGTTTGACGTTGCACAAAGGACGGACGAGGACTGAGCACACCTGCTCACCATGAGCACAGCTCATTGAGTAAAAAGGGTGTGCTTTGGATGTACGAATGTATATGTTTACCTGTTTGGCATTCCTAGTATTGTTTCTGTTGTTTGTTTATTGTCATTGTCAGTATCATTGATACATAGTATCAATTTTTACAAAGTCCTTGTACCCCGAAGTATTTTGTATTTGAATACAAAGAGGAGGTAGTGTAGTGGCAGGAACAATCTAATTATGGTTTGAATTAGATAGTTCCTGGTAGTGGACATGTTAAGCAACAGCGGATCTGACGTCGTGAAAGCTGATACCCAGTTTTCCACAGTTGTCACAGGAAACACGGATACCAGTTCCCGTTGCAGCTAAACATGCTCACTGAAGTACCTTCCCTTTAAAGATACCCACAGATCATTTGAAACCAAGTACATGTGGTAAATATCCGATGTCGTTTTGTCCTTTTGACAGCAAAGTAAATGACTTGGAAAAACGCATTGATTTTCACAAATTTATTCGCAAATATGTCTATAGTAACTGTTGTTTGAATAAAACAATGTCTTGTTGATCAAATAAAACTTTCTTTTCTCTACTTTACTTATTTTTTCGCAAAAAATGGAAAAGGCGAAAACCAGAAGAAACCACCCCGCAAACATTGGGGCACCCATGAGCCAGCACACCATCTTGGAGACATGGTACGGTAAAGGCCACTTCCACCAATACGAACCGCCAAATAATAATCAACGGTGATCAGCCTGCACCATGTTCGACTACTCACTCGACTATCTGTCCTGCAAGTCTGCTTAATATTCTCATAGAACCGGTTGTCACAACCTCGTCTGCTGACATCATGCATATGTCCCTAAGTTAGAAAAATAAAGTGTTTAAAATAACGTCATCAAATTGATGTAAGTCCTCATCAGAACCAACAGGCGTCAATACATTATGTATTATGCATCTCTACGTGGTCATGTGTTTCTCCATTGCAAAAACATAAAGCTACACTATAACAACGCGGCGTCGTCGGCCGCGAAAACAGTAATAATTTACAAATATAAGAAGCATTGATTTTATATTGTTGATTTGTGATGTTAGAAGCAAGGTAGTCGATATAGTACCCTATCACGTTATATAACAGCACTACGTATAATTATAATCATTATTACGATGAAAGTTAACTAAGCATAATTGCATATACGAGGGTTGTACAAGTATTACGTAGACTATTGTCATAAGTTCCATACTTTTCATCATACTAACATATACTTTTGTGTGGAGTGCAAATAATATTTACTGCGTAAGTACGTGAAATTTCAAAGCCGTATATATAAATCTAATAACTTTTATCTAAAGGAACAAAATACTGAAGCACTTTTCAATGCAGTCAAAACATGAAACACAGTATACTAAATAAAACTTTTTTTTATAAAATGTGATTGATAACACCAACTTACACATGAGTAGCAGACGTCATGTTTGTTGCAATCCGATCTAAACACTTCACTGAAGAAGTATGGCAGGTTACCAGGTATACTACAACCATTGATGTCCGGGGCCGTATCACATCTATCAGCAAACATAAACTGACCCAGACATAACAGTGGTACTCCTAGAATTGTGATTATTGCAGTAAAAGTCTTCATCTTGCTTGGTCACCTTGGCGCTGTAAGAAAGAACAGTCAGTGAGTGATATGAATATACCCGTTGCACGAGGAGTATGTGATATGAGTATGACCATAGCTACAGCATCTTCCTTAGACTTACGGATAATCTTAAATACGTTTTTAGACAGACTACAACGAACCTATGGACCGTCAATACCATTGAAAGAAGTTCATCAACTATTAAATCATTATGACCATTAGGTCAAGTTCAAAATAATTTAATTACATGTATGCTTTCTTCAGTTCTCAATAAACTTTTATTTTTCTACCGACGACTTTTTGTATTTGTACGACAGAATCTGTTTTTGCACAATGTATTTGCAATTTAAAAGATAATTTGACGTATCTGCTAACAAAATTGAATCCTATTTTAAAAAGCAACGCTTAATTATCCCTTTTACTATGACTTTTATTCAATAACGTTTAGTGTTTATCGGTAAATTAAGTACAAGTACTTGCAATAAAATAATTATTAAATGATATACAAAATATGTCTGTTTACAAAATTAATGTAATGTAACAAGTTCATCACAGGATTAAAGATTTATTTATTTATAAAAAGGAAAAACTTACTTATTACTTACCAAAATAAAATAATGGTAAACTATGTTTCTCTTTCTTTATCACAGGCGGTGAGCCCGGCGATATGGACAGTGTACTTATATATTATATTGACGAGCTTGGTGGAGCACATCACGTGGTGCCGTGCTACCGCGTACCTGGTACATATTCCCGTTGAACCAATTCAGCTGCTGATACTCTCTCATATCATTTGTTAAATATGATTTATTTCATATTCAAAAATAACTGATGTTCGCCATTCAAGGTTAACCTGTCGTCATGCATACGCTGCGCATTCTCAAGTTCATTCATCAAAGTATATGTTTTCTCGTTGTGTACATCGCGAATAAAATAAATTGTCTTCTCTAGTTAACCACCATACAGACCTTTCAAAGTTAATCAAGAACGGTTCTTAAACATTAGTTCGTCCGCCAGGTAAACTATGTTTATCTAGGGTTAAACTGGGTATATTATAACTACCTGAGTTAACTGCATATATTCCCGCTATTCTTTGGAATGGGGGTAGTTCTCTCATAAGTATTACTCTTTGAATCGACTTTACAAGTCAAAAAGTATACATAGCGAAAGTTCATCAGAAGTAAAAAAGGTCGGCCTGCTTATGCAACATGTTTTTTTTCAAAACTGGGTAAAATATTTTGGGCTGATTAATGTAATTTTAGCAATTTCTTTATTAAGGCATTTGTATATTGTCATTATTTTTAGCATGCGTGCAACACGAAACAATTAAAATTCACTTAACAATTCGTATTTGACACTGATTGATAAATTATATTGCAACTTAAAATAATCAAAAACGCAGTTCGAAATTATGACCTGAAGAGTATACTCATTGATTGCTTATATTAAAGGGATAAAAGTCCATTTCGATGATAGAAACACGTTTTGTTAACATTTTGTAGATGTTTTTTTAATAACAAAACTGTGTTTTACGAATACTTAAAGTGTTATTACAACTTGCAAAAAAAAATTACGATCGAAGGCGCTATTGACGAAACTCACGAACCGTCCGTTAATTTAGTTACGGCTTTTCTCGGCATTTATTTACTACAGCGCCATTGAACAACGTAAACTATACATTTTAATGCGTTAGTCACGCAATGTTTTACGATTATAAGAGAGCGTTTTGAAAAAACTTGCAATTTACCAACATAGTTTGGTCCCTTTAAGCTGGAAACAAAAAGAGACCGTATCCACTATAGCTACTTGAGGGTTTATATCAAGAAAAATAACGATGTTCATGTTACATGTCAAGCTAATAGTCCTTGATAATTGTTAATCTAATAAGATAATGTTATATCAAGTTGACTTACTGTTACCGAATGCTGAAAAGGGACTTACTACTGAGGACGAAGCCTTTCATATAATATTTTTTAAAGAAACGATGTTGTTCATTACATAATAATTATATACCATACAGTGTGTAGAATCACGTGATCAAATAAATGTGGTTTTACGCTCAAAACTATTGCGATTTAGTCTGCTAACGGTGAGTTTTTTTCTTGATTATAACGATCGTGCATTTAATATGGTTATATTATATAGCCTAAAGTACTTTCCGTATATATAAGAATACCCGGCAAGTACCGAGTTCGCTCTATCTTTAGCTGTTTTTAATTGATGCTCGACCAAATTATTACACTCGGTTGGAAACTGCATTTGGTCGAGCATCAATTCTACACACTGCATATATATCCTATAATAGATGCCTGTTATTATACTTTAAAGTATTCTATACAGCGTAGTTATATATTTTTATCTATAACACATAAACAGAGATGTGCACACCTAGACCTATACGGATATCTGTAAATATTAAGCGTTAAAACCCGAGGGATTGTCTCAAATGAATTTGGATATAATATAAAGCAGTCGAGTTCAATCAATTGTATTGATGCTGAATCAATCCTTTGTACTACATGTAGTAGTAGGCATACATACTATAAATTAATCCCCTATAGTCCAGCAATAATGTCTCCAAAAATCAAGTAATCATTAATTTTTGGAGAAAGTTGCCAAACTTGGTATATACATTGGGCAAACATATTGGAACATTTTTTTCATGAGACCCATCTCGTATCTGCCATTATGGTTGCCATGGCAACCATTTTTAAAGATGGCCGCCAAAAACGAAAAAAAACGGTGTATATCTTATATAACACATGATAACAACGTTATTATGAGTAATTGTAAAGTATTTTTATAGGAAATAACTTAACTAACATCTAACTTATACCTTGAACTGAAAAATCGTTTTGAAATATCCAAAATGGCCGACAAAATGGCCGCCAAATTTGAAATATTCTTTATAATAGTCTTTAGGTATACTGATACTATATTTTTAACATTTATACTGATAGTTCTAGAAAAAAGCTGGTTAAATGTATTCCAGTGTAATTATTTATTAGTGGATAAAGCAGATATTTTATTCTAGGGACGTAAATTTCAATATAGATAAGCCTCAATCTGAGAAAAGGGCCCTTAATGACATGACATGAAATTGGGAAAATTGAGTTTTTAAGTTACGTCACCATTTTCTGCGAATTTCACAACAGGGCACAAAATGCACATAAATGTTTTATGTTATATCCTGCCACATAGAAGTTGCCTTGTAACATACTTAATGTGGAGTTCGATACTAACACTTGAGACCTATATATTTGGGGTAAAATATGAGAAACTTCAAACAAAAGTTAGAATTTTCGGAATTGGCAGACCACAATGTCATTTATAGTAGTATTTTATTGACAACCCCTGCAATATAAGTGTAGTATCTTATAGTAGTATATATCATACGAAATTATCGGCTATTGGTCAAGATACGATATTTTGGGGTAAAATACCACAAAATGAAAACAAAAATGTTGATTTTTGGAATCAGTTTACTGTAATGTCATTTATTATGGTATTTGATTATAAATCAATAGGATGGACACATATTGTCTTCGTGCTTAAGATATTGGTAATCTTGTGACTAAATGTTATGTATTTTAAGACATTTTTGGGGCGAAAACATCGGAAATATAAACAAAAGTGAGGATTTGAGGAATCGATTGGCCACGATGGCATTTAAACTCGTATTATTAATAAAACAACTGCAATTCGTTTGTAGTAACTTAAAGTTTAGTACATCAAATAATATATTATCATTTATGATTACTGAATGCTATTTTGGGGTAAAATTGTACAAAATATAAACTAAAATGGTGATTTGCAATAGGGATACTACAATGGCACCAATTGCATTATTTAGTTATAAATCACTAAGATAGACATATGCAGTTTGTCCTATTAAGATATTAATAATCTAGTTTCAAAATGACTGGCATCTTGGGATATATTTGGGGTGAAACAGTCAAAAATATAAAATTATTAAAAGTGAGGGTTTTTTTAAATCTAATGATCACAATGTCATAACGCCACAAACTGTGCTATTTTATAATTAATCACTACGATAGGCACGTGTTGTCTTTTCGCATATTAAGAAATAAATAATCTGTTCTAAAAGTTGTTCATATGTTATGTTATCTTTTTTGGGCAAAACATTACTAACTATAAAAAGTAATTAAGTATTTTTGGAATCAGAAGACCACACAATTATTAAGCATCGTATTCGTTAATAACTCATTGCATTTGGTTGGTAGTAACAATTTGCTTAATACATCAAAACATTGATGTATGAAATAACTTGTGTATAATGCAATTCTTCGGAATAAAACACAAAAAATGTAAATGAAACAACCTGCTCCAAGCAATTATGTATCAGGCAATGATGTGTACCACAAAGAGCCGTTATCTACCAAAAGCATTGCTAGGACAGGAATAAAACACAACGTGTCGCCAATAAAAAAATTTCTGACGAGGAATTGCTGTGCCCGACCAAACTAGGTATCTTTATTGTCAGGATAAAAATGTTCAGTGAGAATTAGGCATAATGATGAATGCTACACAGGCATGTAATCTCTGCATATTGTATTTTGAATAGATCATATTGTTTGAGATGGCTTTACCTGGTCATATTTTCAAATACTAGTACCTGGTGTGGCCTGGACATTTTCGAAATTATACAGGGCTTCGAGTCTGCTAATCAAATGAGGTTAACACTAAGGTGGGCCCCATTTCCTTGATTACTGTTACAAAATTAATGAAGTGTTACAGTCTTAGGTCACCATCTCATATATTTTTGTTAACGTTGTATTGTTTGAAATATTCGAAAAAAGAAACACTGAAGTTCCACAACAAGAAACTATGAAATTCCATGAAAATTTGAAAAACTTGTTTTAATGTCGGCCAAATAATCTGGCGCGCAAAATACGCTATGTATTTTTCAGTCAAGCTACATTTACAGCAACTGCCATCGTAATATCTCATTCAAAGTAATTTGATAGGAAACTGATACTTTTTTAAAGTAACTGTGACGTTGACCCCTAATGCTCCACTTATATATGAGCCGTAATCCAGGAAAACCTGCTGACTTGACATCATGTAATTACTGTATAAAACAGGGCTTTGAAAAGGCTCTAAAATAAGGGAAAAAATTTATATATCTGTTGATTCTACTTTAAATGATCCATCCATATAGTGCTATATCTTAGCTTTAAAGTTCGTAATAAATTATTTTGAAACTATAAACTTTGTTACCATGGTTACCAATTTCGGAAAAATACTTCAATTAAGAAAAACTGAGAGTAAGCTGTTTAAAACAGCATTAGCCTTTCTCTTAATGCAACATGTTTCTATTATGATATATATTTTAAAAATCAGAACATAATTCTAAAATGTGACACTATTTTGAACATTTTATGTCAAGAATTAATCATATGGTGTAATTATGAAATACTTTTTACAGTCAAATGGCGTTCGAATGACGTTCGCGACGTCAGGCAAAAAAACTCGGAATATTGACTTTACAAGAACAGCTGTAACTTCCTCAAAAAAAGATATTTACACAATTTCTTTTGAATCATGCTTTATTGGCATTAGTCTTTATAACTATGAAACATAACAAACAAATGTTTCTTGCCTAAATAGCAGGTTTTCCTGGAGACTGGCTTATATATGTAACATAGTTAACTCAAGGTTTTGTCCGTTTATAAAATCTTGATCCAGTCATAGCTTAAAGATTTTTGATGCTAGGTCAATGAAACTTTGTATGTGGATACAGATTGATAAGCAGATTATTCATGTCAATTTGTGTTTTATTTAGACAACAAGTGTGGTTGCCATGGTAACAAAAATATAGAAAACCAAACAGGGTGCTTATATATTGCTTGTAATTCGTAATTAATTGTTATTATTAAGCAGAAACTGGCTTTTCATTCTTTCAACGTCGACCTTGACCCCATTTACACCTATTTTGATGGAAAATATCTTCGCGGAAGCTATAAATTGACCACGTTTCATTCATATATGTCATATCAGACTAAATATAGTCAGCGGAAACCGTTTTTCTATTTTTAGTAACAGTGACCTTGACCCCAAATGTCCCATTTTTTATCCCAACGTGTATCATCCAACAAGCAACGTGTATAGCAAGTTTCATCCAAATATCTCATTCTTTACGGAAGTTATTGAGCAAAAACCGATTTTCTATTTTTAGTAACAGTGACCTAGATATTGACCTCACCTATCCAACTTTTTTATTTTCAGTGGCATATTGAATCAAGCTACTTATACACCAAGTTTCATCACGATATGCAATTCTAAATTGAAGTTATTGGGCAAAAACCGCCATTTGATCATTTTGGCGGCCATTTTGAAAACCCTTGCTATGGGAACCAAAGAAAATATTTTAAGTGGGTCTCATGAAAAAAATGTTTCAAATGGACCAAGGAACAGTTGTACCAAGTTTGGTAACTTTCTCCAAAAATTAATGTTTATTGGACATTATTGCTGCACTACTAGTACATTTACCGTTAAAAGATATAGAACCTCACATCCGTCTAGGTGTGCACATCTCTAATAATTTTATACAGCGTAGTTATAATTTGATTCTAGAATTGCTCTTCAGTATATATCAATTACACCTAAATAGCGCATAGATATGTATCCTCCGTATCAAGAAATATACATCATCCTATATATCAAACTGATGCTAGTAACAGTTACTTCCCTTTATGTGTAGATCACATATCTACTTGCAACGATGTCAAATACATTAAAACTTCTTTATCTCGAAGAGTGATTGGGCTAGGTAAAATGCTCGAGATAAACCAGGTGCTCGAAATAACCAAATGACATGTATTGATAATACAAACGAATACTACTGGTAAACTTGCTCGAGCTAGGCCGAGTGCTCGGCATATCAAAGTTTTTCTATGTATGTGAGTCGTAAATGAAACATTCATTTCAGTTCTACCAGTATTCTCGACTGATTCAGAACCTTACTTCACCAATTGCGTTACTTGAACGCTTATCTACGGAATACCGTTAGGGCCATCGTGGTTACACATTAAAATCCAGAGGGCGACAATGCGATAGTGCGATAGTACGATGGCGACAATGCGATAATACGATGGCGACAATGCGACAGTACGATGGCGACAATGCGACAACGCGATAGTACGATGGCGACAATGCGATAGTACGATGGCGACAATGCGACAACGCGATAGTACGATGGCGACAATGCGATAGTCATATCGTACTATCGCCATCGTACTGTCGCATTGTCGCCATCGTACTATCGCGTTGTCGCATTGTCGCCATCGTATTATCGCATTGTCGCATTGTCGCCATCGTACTATCGCATTGTCGCCATCGTACTATCGCGTTGTCGCATTGTCGCCATCGTACTGTCGCATTGTCGCCATCGTACTATCGCGTTGTCGCCATCGCGTTGTCGCATTGTCGCCATCGTACTGTCGCATTGTCGCCATCGTACTATCGCGTTGTCGCCATCGTATTATCGCATTGTCGCCATCGCGTTGTCGCATTGTCGCCATCGTACTGTCGCATTGTCGCCATCGTACTATCGCGTTGTCGCATTGTCGCCATCGTACTGTCGCATTGTCGCCATCGTACTATCGCGTTGTCGCCATCGCGTTGTCGCATTGTCGCCATCGTACTGTCGCATTGTCGCCATCGTACTATCGCGTTGTCGCCATCGTATTATCGCATTGTCGCCATCGTACTATCGCGTTGTCGCCATCGTACTATCGCGTTGTCGACTATCGCCAATCGACTACTGAGTCCAAATACTAGGTTTCATCGACTCAATACAAGGAATAATCCTGTGAAGTTTGACTAACCTTGCTCAATGTAAGGTCATGTGACCTTGACCTTTTGCCTACTAACCCCAAAGTGTAGGTTTCATCTACTTAATACAAGCAATCATCCTATGAAGTTTGAATACCTTAGGTCAAAGTAATCTCCAGTTATTGAGCCAAAATCCTTTTCTATCATAAGGTCACAGTGACCTTGACTTTTCGACTGATAAGTATCATCTACTGAATATAAGCAATAATGCTATGAAGTTTCACTTCCATTGGTCAAATTGTTCATTAGTTATTTAGCTGCAACTGTGTTTTAATGTAAGGTCACAGGGACCTTGACCTTTGATCTACTGATCCCAAAAACATTAGGCTTCATCTACTTAATACAAGCAACCATCCTGTTAAGTTTGACTACCCTAGGTCAAGGCAATCTCTAGTTATTGATCAGAACAAAAAGGTCTACGGACCGGCCCATCAACATTTGCAAAACAGTATACCCCCACTTCTTTTCAGTTATTATTCACAGAGTTATCTACTCGCGCCTTTTGATGGGGAGTGTGATCATAAACACGTATGCAAAGTTTCAAGGCAATATCTTGAAGGACTTGAATTTAAGGACAATTTATGTCATATATCTAAGGTCTAGGAAATGTGGTTCTGGTGAAGATTTTTAGTTTTTCCCATCCGAATCCAGAGATGCCCCGAGGAGGGGTCTATCTGATCCCTGGGGTTATGATTTAATCAAACTTCAAAATTGGTAGAGGTCCATTAGACCATGCTACATGTCAAATATCTAAGCTCTGGCTCTTGTGGTTCTGGAGAACAATTTTCGAGTTTTCCTATACAAAACCATATATGCCGCGGGGCCAATCTTACCCGGTGGTCATGATTTTAACAAACTTGTCCCCTAGACAATGCTTCACACCAAATATTCAAGCTCTGGGCCTTGCTGCATCGTTGAAGATTTTTTTAAAATTTGGCTGCCATGGAAACCAGAGTTCCTCATGAAATTCCATTTTTGAACAACTTTGAAATGGGACCACCAAAGGATCATTTCTACCAAATTTGGTACCAATTGACCCAGAGGTTTAGGAGAAGTATATTTTGTAATTTGAGGCAAAAGTTTGACGGACACATGGATGGACAGTCTGATGACAGTTTCCACAAAATCTCAAAAGCTCACAATGTCACAGTGTAACAGGTGTGCTAAAAATTGGACTGGTACGAAAATTTTAACCAACGACAACACCGTGGTAAGAAGAGCTCCGCTATTCCTTGAAAAGTAAAGCTAACTAGAACTCCACACAATGATATCTATATATGTATCAAGTTTCAAGTCAATATCTCAAATACTTTTAAAGATATGCTCCGGACAAAAAAATAAGTATTTTAAATAACAAAGGACAATTACTCAACAAGAGGGCCATGATGCGACAATGCGACAATGCGACAGTACGATGGCGACAATGCGACAGTGCGATAGTACGATGGCGACAATGCGATAGTACGATGGCGACAATGCGATAATACGATGACGACAGTACGATATGACTATCGCATTGTCGCCATCGTACTATCGCGTTGTCGCATTGTCGCCATCGTACTATCGCATTGTCGCCATCGTACTATCGCGTTGTCGCATTGTCGCCATCGTACTGTCGCATTGTCGCCATCGTATTATCGCATTGTCGCCATCGTACTATCGCACTATCGCATTGTCGCCCTCTGGATTTTAATGTGTAACCACGATGGCCCTAACGGTATTCCGTACTTATCCTAGCAATTAAGCTTGCCTACTTGGTACTTATGAAGTAAACTGTATAGCCCGAGTTCCTCTGGTAATACAGTCTAATACATACATCGCTGGCTTAGAATGAGAAGGTCGTAACTACTACTTACGGCGTAATAAGACTGATACATCACAATGCGCTTCTTATGAGCCTATTTTCATGCAAATTGGACCTTGTCACGTTGACCAAACTGAAGGTTAAACAGCTTGTATTTCTATAAGTAAAGAGTAAATTTCAGGCAGATAAATGTCCAGGTCATATGAGGTTTAGTTGTTATGTTGGAATAGAGAAAATTTTTATGTAAGAATAGTTCGTGTTTGCTTTCGTTTTGAAAAATACGTTGCAATCTGAGTAAAAATATAATATTACTTCTGTGTGAGTGTGGGAGAATTTATCTACATACTCATTTATTTAATTACAAGGTCATGTGTTATAACTGAAGAACAGTTGACCTTTCACAGATTTCTGTAAATAAATAAAAAATAACTTGTTCAAGTACTTGGGACACAATTGTTACAATAATTAATCCGGAAATAACAACTTCATCATTTTGGATGACAGTTTATCACTATAACAATTATAATGTTTGTACTTTATACCAACGAATAGTTGTAATGCTTGCGAATAAGTGATAACATATGCAACATGTAGATGTTACAGAGTCTAAAACGCGTCCTTATTTTATTTAGCCCAAAGTTAAATAAGTTCCCGTATATTTTTTTTTTCAAAAAAAGTATTTGCGAATTTATTGGTGATCCGTCCGATCGAAATTTGCATAGTTTATCAAAGCAAACACTGAGACACCCAGGAATAAGAACACCATTGTGGACAGTTTTTGCTATTGTACCGACTACTTCCGCCATAACGTACACCCATATAGTAGGAGTAGCTAACTTGGTAACAGAATTCTTTATTCTTCTTCACTGTTGGATGTGTCCGGCATATTCGCTTCATATTTCTGTAGAACCTGTCATCACAGCCTTTTCTAGTGATCCCTCGGACTTTTCCCTGATCAAGAACAAAAATAATGTTAAATTCTATGAGAATATAGCCAAACCTGCGTAATCGTCCAAGCGACGAGGGCCGTCTATTTACAATTCTTGTCGAAATCTATAATTGGTACCAAAGCTTATAATGTCCGGTTCACGAAAATCCATTTCTTAAAAAATTCTACTTTCACTACGCTGATATATCCAAGATGGCCACCAAGATGGCCGCCATTTTTTCAAATAAGGTTAAATAAAAGTTAGTTAAAAGTTAATAAGAATTTTATTAATAACACTTGCGAGTTATTTGTTGTAAGTTTGCCTGTTTACTTTAGTGTAGGACTATCACTGTCGTGTTGGTGATTTTAAAATATATTGGCAACATGTAATGAGTGAATGATTCGATTTAGCCTTATTTGAGTAATATTATTTACTTGTTTATCAAACCATCAATAGCATTACTTTAAGTTTTAGACCAATGTTACGATTCTAAGGGAAATAAAATACATAGATATGAGCCGTTCTCCAGGAAAACCGGGCTTATTGACATAACAATAGTAATAGTGTTTTGATATGTAGAAATAGGTCTAAAATGAGAAAAAAAGTCATGTTCACCGATTAAATCGTAAGTAGTTGGATAACATAGTATTATCATAAAGATTTAAATTTTCTGATAAAATATGATAACATTACTTCCGTGGTTGCTATGGTGACCACTTTCCGAAAACTACCCGAATTGAGAAAAACAATGGGTTGGTGGTTGAATAAAGCAGCTACTTTTCCCTTTAAGCAAACAGTCAGAATTTGATTGTGTTTTATTAAAATCAGAACATTATTCTAAAATGAGACAAAATTTGAATAGTTTACGTCAATAATTCATCAAATACTTGTTTTATGAAATTATTGTAAACGTTACGTCAAAAAACGTTCGAATGACGTTCGCGACGTCACTCAAAAACTTGGCGGGAGTGGTTAGTTTAAAAAGTCTATAACTTCGTTAATTTATGTAATAATTCGTTCATATTTTCAGAAAGTGTCCATAAGAGTTTCGCTCTTGTGACGATTTATCATCATGATTTTCGTATTTTTGTCAATAAGCCCGGATTTCCTGGAGAACGGCTCATATGTATGTAAAGTAAACTTACACAAGAGTAGCATATGTCATGTTTGTTGCAATGCTTTTTGAAGAAATCATTGTAGAAGAATGGTAGGTTTCCTGGAATGCTGCAAGCATTGGTACCGGGGGCTCGATCACACACACCACCCATAGACAGACCAAGACATAACAGTAGTACTCCAATAGTAATACACATTATAGAATGTGTCTTCATCTTGTGTAATCTACTTGATGCTGAAAGAGAGAGAAGCAAGTGATATATTTTATAAGTATAAGCCGTTTTCAAAAAGTTTACAAACCTGCTTAAAATCGGTATTTTTACTAATTGCAAAGTTCTACAATACATGTATTTACTAATGGTTTACTAAATGTTAATAACCACTAAATGCCTACCAGGACCAAATAGTCCAGTAAAGAACGTTGTACAGACTGGGAACGAGGGTATGTCTTGACAAATCTGCACCAGAATCACGAAATTGATTTAAATGCTTTGTATGCATTTATGTGATATAGCGAAACGGTTTTATTCAGAAATATTCTAGCTTGCATATGAAAGTGAAAGTAGGGTTGGGGCTAACCACGAAGTTGTAATCTAGTGTCCTTGGGCTAACGGACTTTGAGTCAATACATACGTGTGAGAAAATATGTTTGACGAACCCAATGGTCATTATAATACTTGCCCCCCCCCCTACTTTTTTATTTTCCTATTTCTATTGATTATTAGATTTTGAGAGGGTCCCATGGACAAAACGTTTACATTTTTGTTGACTGACATTGGTCAATTTACATTGAGTGAAAGAACAATTCTATTTGGTGTTTTTTTACCTAAATCCGTTTCACTGTCTTTTCTTGTTACAAATGAATATAAAATGCTCCCATTTCAACTAAATAGACGGCTCTTAGGGAGGCAATCAGTCAAGATGTATTCATGCGTATTTTAACATTCTTTGATTATTTTAGAATCAAAGCTGACAAGGCCTTCGGTCCAAAATCTAATACACAACTGTTAACCTATACATGTATAATGACCATGCGAATAACTGCTATAAATTTTAGCAGAAGTCACTTGTTGAACCCTAATAGTCAATTTGCTTAGTGTCTACTTTACAATTATTAGACTCAAATATCATCAGATGTCATCCAGAGCCTATTGCTACAGTTTATTCCATTATTTGTCACGATGATCAACTTTAACACAGTGACCTTTCAGGCCAATTACAGTTGCTAATCACGATTGCTAATTACAATTGTAGTAAATACTCTAAAACAAACTGTCCAGGATCGGTTCTTATAATTATTATGTTACATTTGTTGCTAGTAATAGTCGCATTACTTAAATCATGTTGAATGTTACTACTTATAAAATAAAACAAAATAAAAAATAAAAGTCAGAGTCTCATCACCAGTCGACGGATATCCATGGGTCGCTATTATACGCCCGACAGCGGTGAGTGGAATGAGAGCGTAAAAAGGCAACACTTTTATCAAACTTGCTAGACGCAAGAAATCTAAAGAAGACATGTTTTATATGAAACAATAGTAGGGTCAAACCGTACTCCGAACGCAGCTCGAACCCAACAAATATGCTAACGTTACATATACAAAAAGGGTTACGTCGTGTACGTGTGCTCCCAAATACACATTGAGCCGGGCCTCACCACGTACATATTCCTACATGTTGCCAAAGTTTAAGCACATAGACAGCACATACTTGTAAGCATGTCGGGTCGTGACTATACGCAACTCTCTAACTTACACACCCCGTATATAAATTATTCAAGTAACTAGTATTTTCATACAAAATTAATGTACACGTGATTTTGGAAAAAATGCAGTTTAGGAATTAATTTTAAAAGTTGCAGATGACATTATCATGGGCAAAGAGACGTAACGTTTTTTATAAAAAAAATCTAAATAACTGTCGATATTCAAATAAAGCAGCGCCCTGTGTTAAAATATCACATTTGATTAATTCAATAAATGACTTGCTTAACACAAATTATTCTGAGAAATTTCAGCAAACTTTCCAACTGTTTGAAATAATTCAAAACGATAAATTGTGTACATGTTTTCGTAAAAAATATGCTATAGTATGTTCACATAAAAACTAAAGTAATCTTATGCAATAATGCAAATTGCTGCGTCTCAAATTAACTGTTAATAAAATGCATAAAACGCGACAAGGGAAATACTACTTACCATACAATAACGATATAATATATCTCTCTATCTCCTTATTACTAGCTGTTGACCAGTATGAACACTATATATTATATAGACGCTGGCCAAAGCAATCGTTAAAGCTCGGTCATTTCCGTTTGCTCGGTAAATGTACCGTGAAACCTTGGCTATATTCGCTTGTCTCCGGTAAATATACATATTTGCAAACGCACAGAGGCCGATGCGACCCGAATATGTGATAATTTGAGCAAGTCGGGCAGATTCGCCACAACACCATCATCATATTGTTCATATTTGTAATCCATCAAGCGATCGTTTTACTTTCAGATTCATGACATCGCAGACGGTTGGTGGAATTGTGTAGTAATATTTAAAACTATTCCAGGGGAGAAATTTGTCTGTCGATAATAAAATCAGATTCATAAGAACATGAAATAAAAAAAACCACACAGCCATACTATTATACATCAGATTCAGTCGTAAGTATCAAGAATTTTGTTCAGGTTCATGTTCAGCAATCCGTATTAATAGCCAAGTGCCATACAGCGTCCGCTTCAACAGCGATAGGTTTCGGTTGCGTTAAAATATCAACTCATCTATTGTTAAAGGGATTAAACTCCATTTCGACGATTGATTAAAACACGTTTTTGTAGACTTTTAATCACAAAATCATGTCTAACAAAAATAAAAAGTATTCTTATTTTTTTACATTAATACCAAAGGCGCTATTTAAGAAAACTGCTGAGCGTGTTTTATCATCCGTTAATTAGGTGGCATTTATACCGATGTTATACGATTATTATTATTCTAGATGAATAAGACCATATTCGTATATAATTGTACTAGATAAATCCAGCCAAAACGTGCGATCTTGAGAGAGCATTTTGATAAATTTTGCAATTTACCAACTGGAGTTGAGCCCCTTTAAAGGTCAAAATATCCATCGGTTGCATCGATTAACATGGACATGTTTGTCTCACTTTTATTCTCACAATTGGTAAGACTAAAAATTCCGCGTAAATGACAAATCTGTTATCGCGATGCTTAAATGTAGCACGTAGTCACGTGTTTTAAAAAAGGCTGGACCAATCAGCATAATTACCCTACAAGGTTCAGTGTAAAGGCAAGTCAAGCCGTAGGTGGTCTTGATATTTCCCTGTCAGACAGAAAACATATTTGCAGTTCTAAATGTTTAGGCTCAAATCTTTTACTTATAATGGATGTTCCCTTAGGAATAATTTGCCACACTAAATCAGGGAACCTGGATCTATATCAAGTTTAAAACTAAATTGAAACAGCTCTATTTAAATGATATTTAATTGTTGGAAGCAGGTTCTTTTGACTTTAATAATTTTGTTCACCATATTCTTCATATTCATTAATAGTTGATGTTTCTATATATGTATATGTCTTATAAACATATCCCCGCATTTAATGAAATTGTTTGTAAAAGGATTGCATTGGAAACAAGAACTACTTGTAAGTTAGTTCTTTCCTTTACACGTTGACCCTCATCAAACTTTTAATAGTACATTAATATCTAGGTAGTTTCTGTATGCATAATTTATTTTAAATCACTTGCAAACCAGACGTATATTTGCAATGGTTTATTCAAAATTTATACTTTAGTTGACGGATTTGGTTGTGAAAGTGTCAAAGCTCCGCCTATACTT
This sequence comes from Spisula subtruncata, assembly GCA_963678985.1. Lineage (NCBI taxonomy): Eukaryota > Metazoa > Mollusca > Bivalvia > Venerida > Mactridae > Spisula > Spisula subtruncata. Next base: position 65,444,423 of record OY787660.1, read on the forward strand.
CATTGACTCTATAAAACGTGTGGTTTGGTTTGGAAATACAAAAATAAAAAGTACTGATATGCACGATAAGACAGAAGATAGTTTATTTACTCTATTCAGATGGTCATTGCGCATACAGTAACTGTTTATATGAATGCAACAAGGATAGGCCTAGTATCGGTAACAAGTCAATCTATTAATATAAATAAGCCTACGTATTATTAGAGCTATGCTCTCATATCATACCGACAGTTTGTTAAGCAGAAATGACTCTACTACAGTATTTGATCCATTGTAAGCTCAGCTTCTCACAATGTAGCCGCCCATAGAACGATCGATAGAAGCGCTTAGACTGTGTTTCATAAGCCTATCCATATCTAAACAAATTCATATTAAGATACATTGTATTTAGACATGAATAAGGACGGTTTAATTTATTGTAGGATTCGTTAGAATGTGTTTTAAAATGAATTAGGTAAAACTACCGCGATATATTGGTTATTCTGGTGTCACGTGTCAAGGCGGTGCATATTGTCGTGTGAGTATACACTTTCTAATCATTTCCTGTTAGGCTTGAGTTATGGATCAATACTCGTTTCTCTGCTACAAGAGTCAGAGTCTTAACTTTGTTGTATTTCTGCTCTATATTCCGACATGTTTCTTCATAGCTTTGAAATCCGTCGCGCTATACTAAGTAATCTTCAGCTATTTGTAACGGTTTATCAGGAAAATGCATACATAATTAATGAATCGATACTTCTGTGAATGATACACCACAGTGTTACCTCCCTTTGATTTGTAGCTTGTACGTACACGAGCCCATATTTGTGTATAATGGGACTTCAGTCAGTGTTCCCCCGTAGCTCAGTGGTTAGCGCGCTCGTCGTTTAATCTCACTAAGATTCAAATACTGGCGGCGACACTCATAACCCTGCCCTATATCAGCAGAAAGCTGACTGGCAAATGAAGGCTATGCTCGACATACTCGGTATTAATCGTAAGGGCCATGATCATGTTGGTCTACATTTGTCAAATTCGCTAAAATTTCTTGGTTTAAATTTTAATACGCATTTGAGGACTACATCATCATCTCCCAAGTCTCCCTTGTTGGCAATTGCTAGTTCAGTCCCAACAATGTTGGTGTTTGAGTGGAACATGCATGTGTTACATCATAGTTTATAAACAAAAGGGACAGCTAACAAAAAGGTTATGGAAAAGTTATGCTTCGCACCAGGAATAAACAGGGATAAAATTGATGAAAATATCTGCATACTCCGTAAAACATCGGGTATTTCCGTATTTATACGTGCCTAAGTGATCAGATTGAATTTCGCATGCAATTTGTTGTGTTCTTTGTCTAATTGATTGCTAGCTCAGACAGAATATATATAGCGAATGTTTGCTTTTAAGATTAATTGTCCACAAAGAATGGAGCTAATTGTCGTATTCAGTCACACGATGTCAATGGCAAATATAACTTCTTATATCCCCATTCATCTACAATTGCCTCCTACGGACCTGTATTAATCCATGTAGAAAACAAACACCACATTATTCTTGAAATACACACTGCATTGTGCATAGACTTTCGACCAATTCTCCAAGCCAAATAGTTTCCCTACTAGCATCGTTGAAACATTTGGCTGTTACTCTTAGCACTTTTGCAGCAATTGGCAAACGTGACTTGTACTGCACAGAAAAGCTGTCTCGAGATCATTTATCTCACAGTGATTCTCACATTTCAATTTCAATCGTGAAAGCTCGGACGTTTCCGCTTGTCTCCGGTATATAAAACTGTCTGTGGCACAGCATAAGCGCCAATGTGATCAGCAAGAGTTCACTTCCTCTCTGTGCTCAAAGCAGACGCCGAATCTGAGCTACATAAATTAGATGTGTGTTAAATACATTCTTGTGTATTGTCTATAAATGTTGGCTGTTTATGACAAGTGTGTGCTTAATTCAGGTTTACCACGAACACAGGTTAGACCGTTCCGCAAATTGTAATACAAGAACATAACTAACCCGTGATTTATCGTCAACATATGTGCCGTTTTGGTCTTATGGCCTCTCTCATTCCGCGTCATAATTTGCACCGTTTATCCCAGCTATAGTAGAGAAATGTTGGAATTCCAGGAAACTAATGAAACAGTTATACTGTATTCGGTCGCTGCTGAACATCACTGTTGTTAAAAACTCGTGTTTCTGTAACTGAAACTATAATATTCTATGGAAAGCATCGACTGTCTCATACACATGCCGATGGCTTAGAATGAGAAGGTCATAACTACAAAATCGATATTTTGAGAAAACGAGAAAATACTGTCCGATAATTAATCTTTACACATGGTGAAACCAGCGGTTTAAACTTTGTTTTGGTCAACATGACAAGTTCCGATTTTTATGAAAATGGGCTCATAGAAGCGCCTTGTGATGCTTATTTTAAATATGCATGAATCTTAAAAGGTCGTAAGTAGTAGTTATGACCTTCTCATTCTAAGCAAGCGATGTATAGACAACTGAATGAACGCTGTTATGTCAAACTACCAAAATAACAATATTATTTTTATTATTAGCCACTTAATCAACATTTAGATAATCAGTCATTATATTAAGATGTGATGTTATCCATACGCATATTATGCCAATTCATCCTCATATGGAAGCCAACAAGTCATCACATCACGTCAATATGACATTACGACGTAATGTTCATTTCGTACGCTTACAAGACAATCACGGCGTTTCATAGTGTTCAGATTCAGATATTGGTTGTTTTATGGTAATCATTAAAAACCAGCATAATTTTGCATCCCTGCAGATATCCTTTCAACTGAATTTGTAAAATAATTGCATGGTAACATAACGATCGTTATAGAATAGTATTGATTCAAACGGCCCTACTACACTAGAGCCCGATTGTCAATGATGAGCGACCAACGGTTACTGATCGCAGTCTCTCTATACTGTATATGAAGCAATGTTGCTAAACCCCATATGTCTGTATAAGATCATTTTCAATATGGAGTGTCTAAATGACTTATAACCATAACTTTGAAGAGAAAAATGGTCAGTATTTCATCGAACTTAACTGTGATTAGATATGGTAGTCTGTTTTCCGACGAACCTGATTAAAGCACTACTTTAACGCGTATAATATTGTATTAAAGAGGTCGGGAAGACCCAACAACAACAAAAACAACAACAAAAACAACAAAAACAACAACAACAACAACAACAACAACAATAATAATAATAACAATAACAAAACCATAATAATAATAATATCTTCGTTTCAGAGTATGAAGTTGTTGGTATAACCTGTCAGACAAGACACCATGCCATCTATAATACGCTGTATGAACATCGGACTGGTGTTCATGTTCTTTGCGGTATTATCACAGCTACTGGGGTATGCCGTACCAAGTTGGATGTACCTAGAGATGGACTCAAAGTACGAGTACCCGTTTGGTATCCACACAGATAACTACCAGATGACTATGGTGTCCTACAGCTATTCACTGTGGTATGCACAAAGGTGCTATCAAAATAGTTGCGCCACCAAATCGTATTTTCAAATGAGCAGAGAAATTAAACACAGTGACGGCGGCGTTGAAGGGAGAGAATATGCCTTTGTTGAAGATGAACTCAGTAAGTTTGAGCCCTTCTTCTTATCTTCTATTTACATGTCTGAATAATAAATCATTGAAAAATCTATCACTAAAAGAACAATTGATTTTGTGTACATGGATATAAATAATACCATAGCTGATAAGGGAAATGATAGTTGCATTTGAATCACATACACATCTTATCACACTAAAGATCACCTTCTAATATTTCTATGATATACTGAAATACTATATTTCGTAGTTTTGGTGAAAAATACCATGTCGTTGGGATGTAATTTCAAGGATTCACTGCCTTACTAAGTCATATATTCGTGGGGATTTCATGGCGTGGTCGAGATCATCCACGAAATGAAATCCCCATCGAATACTAATGGTTTAACAGTATTCGATATTGATAAGGGGAGAATGCTAAGCCGAGCTTTCAGGGACGGTTTGTGTTTTGCAAAACAAAAATCGAATGAACCTTCAATATAATTCAAATGTGATTAGCAAGCCGTCAATATTCCATATAAAGCCACACTTTGCTTCAGTGTCTTCAAGAAAATTTGCTATATAATTGGTATACAATAGTTGGTAAATAGGTTTAATGGATTTCTATGGGGTTTTAGATGCAATTTATGTAGTTTAATGGACTTTTATAGTTTATTTAATGAATTTTATGGAGTTTTATTGATTTTTTAGGGTTTCCGTTCTCGAGAATGGTCGAGTTTCAAATCGAGGCTACATTGGCTCTTGTCTTTGGCTACCTTGCGTTCCACACATCGAGAAAACAAAAGAATAAATACATCAATTTCTTTAAAGGAAAACGACAAGACAAGCCAAGTCCAAGACGCCATTGTTTGATATTCAGCTTGTCACTTTCTTCAGGTATTACAGGAAATATTTCTTCGTACCGGGTTTTTCATAGCATATGTCCTCATTACAACCTAATACCATGCTTCATCTCATCTGATATTTTCATTACTGTTGTACTTATCTACACATGTATAGTACTTGGTCTGTTTAAATAGACTGCCAACACATGTTTTGACCATGATTTCTTGTTCATAGCCATGCATACCAGTTTTGAAAGTTCATCGATTCATTTTATTTCTAAAAGTAGCACAACGTTGTTTTCTCACATGGGTCCTTTGCATATTGCATAATTATCATACATATTGCAAGTTCATTGACATATCGCTGGCTTAGAATGAGAAGGTCGCAAGTACGAATTCGATAGAGAACAAACTAAACTTGTCCTAAAATTACTCTTTACTTATGGTAAAATAAGGTGTTTTTACTTCAGTTTGCTCAACATGACACGTTTCGATTTTCATAAAACTAGGCTCATAATAAGCGCATTGTAATACTGAATTTAAACATGTTAAGTCTTAAGAGTTCTTTTTGTGTTTAATTCAACTCGAGTATGAAGCCTGATTAGCACCAAGAAACGACAACCATAAATAATATTTACTATACTTAAACATTTAATCTGCTTTCATTAAGATTATCTATATGCGATGGAAATGTTTCAGTAAGTTCATAATTGAGCCGTTGTCCAGGAAAACCGGGGTTATTGACAAAATTGTGAAATTGTTGATAATTATTTGGTTAGATAGAAGAGACTCTAATAAACAGTTTCTGAAAAGTTGAACCAATTATTCAATAAACTTACAATGTTAAAGACTTTTTAAACCAACAACTACCACCTACTTTATGAGTGTCGTCGCGAATGTCATTCTCTGCGTTTTTTAATTACGTTACGTAGACTTGCATTTCAATGCCCCAGTATCTGATAAATTTTTGACGTAAACTTTTAAAATTGTGACAAATTTTAGAATCATATAATTATATTTAAAAAACGCGCCAGTTTGTGAGTATTTCCTATAGGGAAAAATAGGAAGACTTTTTAGTCACCTTGCCTTCTTTTCCTTGATATGAGTACTTTTTAGAAACCGACCACCATAGCAACAATAGACGTTATTTAACACAATTTTAAAGAAAACCTGGAGCTAATGGGTACTTCTATACTATCCAATTACTTAAATATGAAATCAAAAGACACGTGTTTTTTCTCATTTTAGACATTTTCTAAATCTTACTGCATGATTACAATACATTTGTCGTTAAGCCCGGTTTTCCTGGCTCATATATTTGTACATTGTTTTATAATCATCTGTCTATATATTTTCAGGAATTCTAATTTTAATTCCATTTACGGAATTAGCGGAGTTGGCTGTACATTTGCATTCGATTCAAGACTTCAATCTTAAAGTAATCACCATAGGTGAGAAACCGTACGGTCTTATACTGTCCGGTGTCGGAGGGGTTTTAGCCTTGCTCGCATGTGTTTTCATGTTGTTTACATTGTGTTGCACGCGGTGTGGAGATTTGAACGATGAAAACAATGGACTATATCAAGGGGAAGCAGACAACAGGGATTATGCAGACGACACCATCAACAATCAGGTTAGCATTCAGTTAGTTCCACTCGCACCGTCTGGATTCCAAGGTGTACATGGTTACACGGATCCGGCCGTACCGGGTTACGTGCCCACGTGGGAACAACACGCGCATCAGAACCCATCAAACTATAATCCCACTATAATAACTTCAAACTTTCCACATGAACCAGTACCCAATGAGGACACACAGTTTATACCATTTAGAGACAATATGACCGGATCGTTTGAGCAGCCGCCACCTTCTTATGATGAAGTGATGCGAAGTGGAAATTACCCCCCTTGAGTGTGTCACCTGCCGAATTATAATGATATATTACCTACCAGCATACAACATATAATGGTGTTTTCAGGTGCAAAGGGAAAATTCAAAAAAGCCATTGCTAAATCTTGTGCTCGTAAATGGCGGTATTTGAAGTAAGACATTTAGGGCATTGTTTCAATAGTGTATAGATTATATAGAATCTGACCTCTTAGCAATTCATTATAATATGTAAAGTCTACTGCTTAAAGTTCTGTTACGGCTCAAAAACCCTGTTTCGATCTACATATCGTTGGCTTAGAAGAAGAAGAGGCCATAAGTACATAATTAATGTAACTGTTTTGAGAAAACAAGAAAAAAAGCAGTCTGAAATTTTATCTTTTCTTAATGAAAGACACGTTTTTACAACTTTATTTTGGTCACTTTCCGATTTTCATGAAAATAAGCTCGAACGAAGTGCTTGATGATGCAGATTCCAAATATGTACCTGTCTTATTAGGTCGTTAGCATTAGTTACGATCTTCTCATTCTAAGCCAGCGATTTGTATGTAGTTTTGTGTCAACAATAAGACCACCACAGAGACCTTCGAAAACTGGCCTTTATTATTGATGTTGTACTGTAATGTTATGCAAGAATTAGTGTACAGATTATCATTAGTTTGTCTTATAAGTAATTAACTATAAATGTCAAATTGTTTCAATTAACATTCTTTGGTCATTATAGCAATAACAACCTTATTATCTGTGGATAAAAATATTTGGCTAGCCTGTTTTCATTACGCACCAAGTTTTTAAGCAATTTTAAAAATCGTAGGCCTACAGTAAATTATTTTACATATACATTGTACAATGGTATGGGTTGGAAGATTTGCTTCTTAGAATAATTCTTGTTGTTGAAATATCTAACAAACCATGCATATATTGACCCTGCCCGAAAATGATCACCCCTTTCACTAGAAAACGACTAATTAACACGTATCAGTGTTATTGTGTCACCATATCTCGGCCGCACTATAACGACATAAAAAAATGAAAATAGCATGGTTACTGTTACTAGTGTACTGTACTGGACATGTCTCTTTACCATTATAGCCGTCACGTCCTATGCTGAAAGACTGTACAACGCAGTTGAATAACAAACAATCCGGAGCGTGTATTTTATTATTTTGTCATCTTGGACAAAACCCTTGACCAAATCAGCATTTGATCCAGTTATCAACACGTATCCATAACTAACATGTATCTGATCTTTAATATTTTTATGACGAATATTCGATTACATGTATATTAATGCTACCGTTTGTATTTTTAGCTTTTTGAGGTATACATGAACACGTATAGATATGTGTTTAAATGAAAACATTTTGAAATATAAGAACAATGTACGAATTACTCGAACATCCCTCTAATAGCTTAATTAAAGTTTAGGAAAACAAGGTTCTTTTAGGCCCGGTGATAATAAACATTGGAGAACGTACTCTGTCTATGCTCCAACTCATACTCCGTACTCCAATTGGAGTATTTCTTATTTACAAAAGCTGTTGAAACTTCGTTATTACTGAATGGACACGTAGTAAAAATGGGCATTTATTTTGTTAATTGGATCATTTGATACAAGTTGGTGTTGGTTTTGATGCAAAATTAGAAAAGAAGTTGCCTTTCATGTTTACGCATGCAGTATGAATTTCTTGGGTCGCAATTTGGCAAGTTTTTTATGGTCGGGTCATGGAAGAACTTTGTTTTGTCCCTGGATTTCACTGTTTTGGCATGGTATTCTGGTCATCCGGGATCGGTAACTGGGTCAAGTCATGGACATGCCTTGTTTGGTAACATGAGGTCACTGTTATGGAACATCTATGATCTTTATGAAATTTTAGTTTTTTTTAGCTCTTTAACAGCTAGGACTTGGTGATTCAATTTACTCGTTTGGTTACGTGTGGGCACTCTGTCGTATATTTGTTTCTTAGCTCAGCTGATTATGTTGAGTGCTGCCTTCCCTGTCCGATTTTCTCATGCATCCTTTTGAGTTTGCTTATGAGGTTTGAAAACGCTCAATCGTTTTGTCAACCGTGTAACATCCGGATCGTGTGTGTGCTTCAAGAACTCAGTTTGATTATAAAATATGTTTGAATATGTTTTGATATTTACTTTATTAATTATAATCATAATCACATTACTTATTTAGCAATCTACTCGTTAAGAAAGCACTCTTTGGTTTTGTAATTTTGAATCTATGTTTTTCTTGTCCTGTTGGTTACTGTAGTTCGGAGCTATTGTCATATACATGACATTTTTATGATTCTGGTCTGAATGTTCTTGGGTGGGTTACATCAATTTTCGCCAACAGAACGGTTTTGGTCAGTGATAAACCGGTGATATTTCTAAATGGTCAGGTACTAAGATTTGAATTAATCGAACGTAAAATGTCAACTCTAGGATATGGTAACCCAAGCATGCTTCAATTTATTATTGGACGGGGAAAATGCTAGGTTACCTCCCGTTCTTTGTTATGCTTCAAGCTATTATTGGACGTGGTAATGTTAGGTTACCTCCCGTTCTGTAGCTTGGTGCGTATTGATTTTTCCCGCCAGTTTAATCTCTGAATCTATGAGTAAGTTGATTAAGATAACAAAACTGCTGACACATAATGGGAATAAAAACAAACAAGCATCAAATTGAAATCAGGTTTTTATTGGGAATGGTCTTGTTATGTTTCTCCGGATTTATTTCTGTTAAAATGAAGCGTTTCTTTGCAGCGCTGTACACTTCATAACTTGCCTTGTACATGTGTACCACACAAATGTTGCACCTTGCAAGTTGCTCAGCGCCATATAAGGGAGATATCAAACCTGAGTGTTTGTAATGGCTTTTGTATGATGTGTATTGGGATCAAACCAGAGATATTCGCTCTCAAGCAAACGTTCTACTAATATGCTAACGAGGCGGATTTGCCATTCAATGTCCAAAGCAAAACGATAAAATGGCTGATTGAAATGTAATAAATGTAATGATATTTCCTGTAGCTGCTTATAATAGGTGGTAGCTTAATTCAGGTGACGTACATGTGTGTAAACTATTAATGTTTGTACCTTTATGTATAGCATGATATAAACAATTTTAATAAATATTCATAAATGCATATATCTCATTTCTGACAATTATTCATCACCATATCACCACGAAGAAAAGCAGCCAGTTTTCCGGTTTAATGGCGGCCGGTATCCCGCCTCTTTCTCTCCTCCCAAGCCCTTTCAGCTCGGCCGGCTAGGGCAGCACCACGAAGAAAAGCAGCCAGTTTTCCGGTTTAATGATTTAAGCAGTGGGTATGCAGCTGCCTTATTAGTCCCCTATCGGTTTTCAACCTGAGGGGACTACATATTTGCCGTCCGTCAAGAAATCTGGATCCTGCCATAACTCAATCAGTTTTCAAGCTAGGTTTAGGAAACTTGAGATGTGGATAGGGACCAATACGGAGATTATGTACGTCTTTTTATGTTTTGATTTGGACAAAACATTTTGTTGCTATGGATACGGAAATGCTGAAATGGTGAAAATACTTCAAATTCTGGATTCTACCATAACTGTGGTTACCATTGCAATGGAAAAATTGACAACCTGAAAAACAGATAGAGGAGTTTTGTATTGGTTGCAATTTCCAATGACTTGTTTATCTCGCACTGTTAATACGTGCTATCTAGAAGGTTGCGACACATAGGTGTATATGGACACGTGCATGCTACAATAGAAATAAACACAGTATGTACGCTGAAAGGTACGTGACCGTTTGAGGGTGATTTCTTCCTGAAAAAGACATAGTATGGATCAACCGGTGATAATATATGTTGTTTCTAGTGCATTCGCCAGCCTGTGTGACATTGTTGTGGTCTCTCACAAATCATTAGATTAAAAAGAAATCTTGTAATCAAGAATTGCTGGTAAGAAATATAACACAACTAATGACCCGTCATCAGTGTATACCTCTATTGTGTATGCATCACTCAATAGTGTATTTGACGGTACTGCCTTAAATAAGCTCTGACAATGTATGTTGCACCTAATAAATTCTTGCATATACCTCATACCGCGGCTGCGTCGCATCGTAATATATCGGAATGGAATGCATTTGTACCATGCATCATGTATCTATATCTATCTATATATCGATGGCTTAGTATTAGAAGGTCGTAACTACCAAATAGATATTTTGAGAAAACACGGAAAAACTGTCTGACATTTACTCTTTACTTATGGTAAAACAACCTTTTACAACATTATTTTGGTCAACATGACAAGTTCAGATTTTTAAGAAAATGTGCTCATAAGAAGCGCCTTGTGACGCTTATTCTAAATATGTATGAATCATAAACGGTCGTAAGTGGCACTTACGACCTTCTAATTCTAAGCCATCGATATATGCGTGCTTGCATCTTGTTCTTCTACTAGTATGTTAATTTGTGTTTGTGAGAAATACATGTAGAATTAAATCAATGCATTTCATCCTATCCAACACTTGTTTGTAGTTACATAATCAACGACAAATCAACGAACGAAGGACTAGCAAGAAATGCGACCAGCAAGACAGCTAGTTGTCGAGGTAGCGATTGGAATTTCAAACTAATCAGCCCTAAAATAGCTTTCATTATCACCATTATAAAATAGTTTAAGCAAAAACCCCTTTCATAAATATTTGACTTATATTCCTATAAAAATATCTTTAAGTTAATCAGAACAAAAATATGTACGTGTTGTTGTTGTTGAAGTTGCATCATTACGTATATTCCTAGAAATACATGTACACTGAGAAAAGTCAAGTGAAGTCACTGACCCAATTGAGATTTAATTAAAATAATATATAATTAGTTTTATAATTACGTGTATTTTATATTTACAGCTTATTTCATCTTAAGCTTCTTCAATATCTAGTTGATAATATAATGAAATTTTACGGTGAGTTTCAGGTTTTTATAGATCATGAAATATACATTCGGTTTTCACTGATATACTCATAAATAAGCTTTAAAATAGTCTACCTGTCGATACCAGATGTCATGAATTGCCTCAAGCTAACTGTTTATGCACTGAGCTTTAAATTAATTAGGAAAATCAATATCATTATGGCTAAACAACTTACATTGGTTAAAATATGTAGAAAACTTTTAATTTACAAGGAACGTACAATTGGCTGATGTTGCTTTTTATTTGAACATGATGGCAATTCTGCAGATACAAATTAAGGGTTTTGTGTAAAAAGATTTTAAGTCGATGTTCCTGAAGGTTGGAAAAAATATGTTAGGCTTCGAATGCTTGCATGTTGTATTATATGTAAGAAAAAAATCCAGACTAGAGCTGAGAATGCATTAACGTACATTTATACGTGAATATGATGTTATCATATGTATATAATCACCTAAAGAGAACATTAATAATTGGGGGGGGGGGGGGGGGTAGAATAAATACAGAACCTGGTGAGTTTGGACTCATTTTATATCAAAAGTGGCATTGATTGGTTTTAATTGAACACAGTGTCAATCAAGTGTAACACAAAATGCTTGACCGGCTAAGATAGTAGCACTATGGTCGGGTCGGCCGATGGCATTCAACTTTAAAGGAAGTGACATATCTTGATGGTGAGAAACTCTGTATTCTGCTGTACGCAGACGACATAGTCCTAATTGCAGACAGCGCACATGAACTGCAGATGATGCTGGATACTCTGGATATTTGGTGTAGGGATAATGGTATGTTTGTGAATGCATCTAAAAGCCAGGTAGTTCATTTTAGACCTAAGAGTATCCCTGTATCGAATATGCAATTTAGATGTGGCCAGCACATCCTCCAGACCGTTGACCGCTATGTGTATCTGGGTCTTCTGCTCACTGAACACCTGGATTACAGCATTACTGCTAAGGTTGTAGCGCAGTCTGCAAGTAGGGCTTTGGGTCTGCTCATTGCCAAGTCTAAAAAGCTTGGTGGTATACCTTACACAGTTTTTACAAAGTTATATGACACTATAGTTTGGCCAGTGATTGCTTATGGCTCTGCCATTTGGGGAGAAAAATCTTACTCATGTATTGATGCTGTACATAACCGCGCCATGAAATTTTTCTTGGGTGTTGGAAAGTATACACCGACTGATGCAGTTGCCGGTGATTTGGGCTGGGTTCCTCCCCTCATACGGCAATGGAAAAACATAGGCAGTTTCTGGGCCAGATTTAAATCTTTAAATGTCTCTAGGACAAATAAAAGAATCCTTTTGTATTGTCTTAATAACGGTTCCGCTAAATGTAAGAACTATATGTATAGAATTAGAAAGTTTATGCATGATAATGTATGTCAAGATATTGTTGATAATGAGTCTATATTGATGCCTGTCATAAAGACTAAACTTACAGAACGACTCATGGTATTGCATAAAAATAAATGGATAGCAAATGTCAATAGATTAGGCAGTTTGCATGGTACCGGTGGTAATAAACTTAGAATGTATGCTCTACTTTCTGACGAATATGATGTTAAGGAATATTGTAAATTGATTATGTCAAAGAATCATCGTTCAGCTTTTGCTAAGTTTAGAGCAGGTGTTGCTCCTATTAGAATAGAATTAGGCCGATACGAAGGTCTCTCTGTGCAGGACAGGAAATGTCCATTTTGTAAAGTTTGTGTTGAGGATGAGATACATGTCATGTTTCACTGTCCTGTGTATGATGAGTTAAGACAGGAGATGATCGAAGTAGTTAATGATGTTAATAATGGGTTCTCAGCTATGACAGACAATGAGAAATTTGCAACGGTATTTACCCATAAAACTTTGATTCGAGTAACTGCCAAAACCTGCTATGATATACTTCAACATAGAAATGTTTTATTATGTAAATAGAGTCTCTTATTTACATTGGTTCATTTTATGATCGGCAGATTATGTATATTAAAACCAGGCTTAGTCTTACCAAAGGGCATGCGTATTATAAGTTTTGATTTAACATCTTAATATAATCATGTATATGTTTTATATATGAATCTATAAAATGTAAGAATTTGTTTAGGACGTTTGTGCTTTTTTTTTAGTCAGACCTCTTTATGAGGACCAATTTTAACAGAATATGTCTTTGTTACCATTTGGTATACATGTACATACATGTTCTTTGATAAGACTATATCCAGATCCCAAGAACAGTAATATAATGGTTGTGTGATGATCTATTCTCTGGCCTTCTCATGTGCCAGTTATGCATAATAATGTCAATCTCATTATGATACATGGTTGCTTTTATTTCATTTTAAGTCATAAATATATGATATCTAGAAATTCCACTTTAGAGTGCTTTCTATGCCAGTTGTTTTACACTGCTTTTGGCTACTACATTGACACAACCAATATAGCACAGTCGGGGATAATGAGATAGTAAGCCTATGATATATTATGTGTGAATCCTAGTCTGGTACTTTTGTATATGTATTTTAGCATATATTCTTATGATACTAGTGTCTAAATGACACCTAGTGTGTTTTAGCAATCTTGCCATCTCCTATAACTCAAACTTATGAGTGGCAACACATGTATAATTAACAAAGTGTATATGTATTGTGTTGTAATATGTATGTGTTGATGAGATGTAAATAAATATATTTTTAAAATTAGGAAATTGGATGTGCTACACTAACTCTTTCCGATCGGACCCATTGATTCTTCAACATGCCAGGCGTATAGAACCATACACACGAGACTGTGTTATCGTTATCGACCAAATCATCAATAGTTGTGCGGAAACACCAAAAAACCAGTTGAGATTCCAGCCAGGGACATCTATTGTGTGGTCATGATCACTATACTCTCAGTCATTGCTCACCATTGTATCAGAAGACGAGACTGAAGAATTGTTGTTAAAGAGCATACTATACCCATTGAAAAGCACGATGTTAATGTCAATAAAACAATTCACAGGTAAACCCCTTGTAGTTGTTCAAGACAATAATAGCTGGTACCTGGTGTTGTTAGCATATAATGCAAACGCACGCTTAATACAGTGTATCCTTATCCGACATGATTATCGGTTAATGTTTTATAAACATTAGTCAGATTCTAAGAAAAACAAACAAAAACAATGCTTCTCAATAACACAACGCGTGACAGAGTGGCATATGATCAAAGCACAACAAACAAGACGCATTAGTATTATCGTTATTTTCTGGTCAGTTATTTCTATGTTATTTTCCTCTCAATCTTGCTAATGTTGATCTATTGTTATTGCGCACTCTCATGGAAACCGTTGCCTGTTGGATGTTCGTCGTTTACATCCAATATCGACTGTGTTATTGTTCCATAATGGATTTGCTATTCGAATAATTATTCAATCAGTGAATTGATTGCTTATAGAATGACGTCTTAAAATGGGAAACGATTGACTGGTCCTCGTCTAGGGATTCTACGTCGAGAGAACCAGAAACCTTGGAGCGGATATTTTGATTTTATTTTCATATTCAGAGGATACCGGATATTAACACACCATGTGGACCTGGTAAATAATGGTTAAATGTCCAAATGACGCGATGCGAAGGTTAGTGTCGTCCATACATCAAACACTGTGTGTTCTCTTAGAGTCTTAGGCAATATACATGTAACTGATGTTGCTCACGTCTTAGTGAGTAACTTCGCTCCTGTAAAAAGCCGATTACAACAGTTCTGATTTGAAACTGTGGCATTTTTACGTGAGAGTTTACCGTATTGTACATTGTGTCGGGATTGTGTGAAATAGTTTAGTTTATTTGCGTGGTAATCAAATTCAGCTTAATTCATATTGAATGGCAACAGACCTGTGGGAGTTTGCAACATTGCTGTAGGTGTACAAGCGTATTATTAGAGTAACGGATTATTTATTCAGTGTACAGCAGAATCGCTACCAGAGAGACACTGCCGGCTACGCTTTGCTGTAAGGAGATTAATTAGGAATATCAGAGGTATGCGATTCATGCAACAGATGTGCAGCTTATACGATGTATATATACATCTCACACGGTGACATATAATGGAAACTGAAACCTATAATTGTGTTTAATCAAAAGTGATGATTTGTGGACGAACATATCTGTCGTATTAATCATACAATATGCCAATCAATTTCTCCAACGGGAATTAGGAACACTTGTTAGTAATCACACGTTTTCTTTGAACCTGTTCAGTGGATTTGGATTACAGATTTCTTAGGATACGGTCGTGTAGTTTCTGTTATGTGACGTTGTTATTCAGAGGATATGACCATTGTAAAGGCATGTGTGATTCTATCCGCCATATTGGCGGGATTGACCACTTTGCTGCAGACGATTAGTTTTATCATCCCTGGCTGGCTATTGACTGAGACAAAAACGTTCAGTCTGAATATGGCATTGTGGTATGTGATATATTGTGATTTGGGTGTGAATGCTACGAACAATACGGATAACTGTGAATTAATCACTTACGAACGTATATTTACAGAAGTACACGTGGACGCTTCATTTCTATTAGGTACGTATGTGTAGTTACTTCCTACTTACTTGTAATTGTTCATCTTTGTCCACAGTTAGACATATATCGTTGGCTTAGAATGCGAAGGTGACAAGCAAAAAGTCGATATTTTGAGAAAACAAGAACAAAACTACTCATTACGTATATAGAAATATATACATTTTGAACTTCAGTTTGGTCAACATGATGAGTTAGAAGCGCCTAGTAATGCAGATTATTTCAACTATGTATGGGTCTTACGACCTACTCATTCTAAGCCAGTAATACAACGGTGTGCATAATTATAAGTTAAGCTTAAACGTACTTGGCTATTTCCTGTTCCTCAGTCAATTACATATTCAGACCAGTCAGTTCTGTTATTTATTGAATTGGGAATACGTTTCTGTATCTTATGTTTTTCTTTTGAACTTCTCGTAGGTGCGTATACAATGTACATGTACCTATCTTGCATTATCTTCTTCCATTCAACAATATTTCCCTGTATTCTAGAAGCAGTCTCTGTACCTTATCGCTACATACACGCATCAACGTAATCTTATGTTTCATGAGTTGAACCCCAAAGGTGTCTGAATCGACGTTTAAACTTTGAGTAATGCGTATTATGATACTTATTACACAAGTTGTACAAAAAACAACGAAATAGCGACCGTTGGAATGGGGGAATAGTTCTTAAATATTTTATTAATCACGCTCGATGACAGTTACCTGGCTGTCAGTCCTATCAACCAGTTATCTCCGCCAAAACATTACCCATTCTATTGTTTCTATTTTGTACACTGTTAACTCAAATTTTCACAAAGGATATTTGATTTTTTATACATGCACATCTTGATAAATAAACCTTTATGTGCTTATGCTTGAATTACGATTGGGCTCATATTTGGACCACAATGCTGCTTCTAGCCAAATTCAAACTTTACATTTTATTATTATACAGTGCTCACCAAAAATAATTATACACCTTTTGACAGATGCAGAATTATATTTGGTTGAATATATTGAATATATGTTTATCAGATGGCAACAATCATAGTAACTCATGTAACTACTGTAACCAAACAAGTAAAAATGAGATTGAAATAAAGATGAAATGGTATTGAATTAAAATAATCATTGGGTCCAAGGGACTGCATTTTCCATCTGTTTTCATACCAAGTTGCCTTTCAACCGAGGCAAAGAAACTTAATATTTTTCATCTAGGGCAGCAGTCATCCTATTGTCTTTATACTTGATCAACGATAAAATAATCAAAATCTTCAAAACCCTGATTTTTAGTGGGTACTGTATTCGTTATTTTCGGATTATGTATGTAAATGGTTGGAAAGACTTTCCACCCGTAAACTGTTTTGCGATTTATTGCTCTACTAAATTATAGGTTTATTAACGTTGTGATCCGCTACTTAGTTTTGGTACAAACCCATTTGCCATTTGATTTATTATTAGCAAAATATTGCTTCAACTAAAGGGTTGAGCATGCCACTTGAACTCATTCTCCGCTAAGCGTTGTAAGTACATCTATTGAACTATATTGATATTCTTGAAAACGTACGATAAGAAAGTTATTGCATCAGCAGAATCTATAGAGGTTGATTACTGTGTTGTTATTATACCTGTATTTCCATTTTTTCTCGTTACTTTTACACTGTGTAATTTGCAATACAACATAACGTAACCACGATGTTTGACAAACGCAAGTTCACTTTTGAAAAGAAAAAGAAATTAACTAACGAGTAAGTTTATCAAATATACACAGAACCCTATCTCTACGATCACACGTATGAAACTTCGTTGCGCGTCGCGTGTCTTTGGAAGATTCAAAGTAGCACGAAATATTTGAATTTTACTAAAGTATATTTTTCTATTTAAGCATATGTGTATTAGATATTCATCCAGACTCGATTATTTTGCCAATGATGTCAAACACATTCACACTGAATATTCTAGCAAAAAATATGTTCACATCGTGTGTAAAGGTATATATTCGCCCTTGTCATTGTTTTCGATTATAACCTACAACCAAAATACTAATGTTTACAAACGATTTATATGTTAATCGTCTTCATTTTATATCATGAGGAAACCATTTTGTAATAAAACATAGTTTGTCAGTCAAAAAATCGCTGGCTTAGAATAACAAGGTCGTAAGTACAAAATCAATATTTTGAGAAAACAAGAAAAACTGCCCACCAATAACTTTTTACTCATGGTAAAAAAGCCTTTTCAACTAGTTTGATCCACATGACAACTTCTGATTTTTATGAACATAGGCTCAAAAGAAGCGCCTTATGATGCAGATTAAAATCATTTCAAATAAGCATTAGTCTTATAAGGTACAAGCCATCGCAATATCTAGCCAATCGCCATTGAGTAAATGATAAGCAATATTGTGAACTATTGCTAGCCAATGAAAACATGCTTTACAAACGTTTGACCAATGGACATTGAATATATACCGTACTAAATCAAAATGTCTCAGATATGAGATAGCCAACCAATGAAAACATGCTTTACAAACGTCTGACCAATGGACATTGCATATATACCGTACTAAATTCAGTTTTCTCCGAAATGAGAAAGTGAACCACTGAAAAACCTGTTTTATAAATGATTGACAAATGGACATTAAGTCTCCCGTATGAGATTTTTGAGACTAATATCTATATCGAGTAATAAAGAGACTGCATTCAACGAGGTCCTACAAAAATGTAAATTATCGGAAAGTATAGGACATTACGAGGTCCTTGTGGCGATGGATAACAGTAGGAATGAGGTGGTGGGAGTGATAAATATAAGATGGAAAAAACTTGTTTCACAATCTACCTAAATTAATTAGTATCAATTACAAACTCTATTCATAACTAGATTGAATATTTTCTCAGATGGATGTAAGTTAACTGATGTAATCATACAATGAAATCTTTGAATCGATAGAAAGTCTAGAAGAGGAAACAATTCGTTTCTGGCAATGGGCCGAACTTGATACTTGTTATTTATTAAACATATTTTGATAACATTTGGAATGTAAAAATAGTAAAACTGTTTCGTTTTTACGGTTTGTTAGGTGCTTCTTACTCGTAACAATTATACGTATACCGTAGTTTGTAGTTTTTCAACTTCTTTACACTTTGAAGCTTTAATACAGCTTGTATTTGGTCATTTCGTTTTCTCGTTTGGTTATGTGTATGCATTGTGCCGTGTATTTGTGTTATGTGATGTTGTTTATGTTTCCAGTGCTGGGCGGGTTAAAGGAAGTGCTGCGATCACTATCCGATTTCCTCATATCTTTGTAATAATTGTTTGTGGTGAAGTTTATATATGACTGCATCCCGCACAAGCCTTAGACAAACGCTGACACTTATTAGTTGAGATTATCGGAATAATAAGTCGAAGTTTCACTGTTTCTTCTGAAGATAAAACAGAATTAGTCAAACACTCAAGAAACAATTATTGCTAGGTACATTTCAGGTCTCGTAGAATCAATGCCGATATGCTTTCTCCAAAATTGAAAGCTGCACTTGCATTTGACAGTGTTACTTATCAAAGACTGTTTCGAGAAAAGTCATAATTTTGTTTTTCGATTTGTTATCTAACGTATTGAAGAATGCTAATAGATCTAGTTGAACCTTCTTTTTGTACCTTTATTCACTCAGATATATTATAACCCTAACGACTAAAACATCTCTGCTGTTATTACGTTCACGATAGTCTTATTATATATAATTGTGTATTGTTAACTAATAAACTACAATGGTGGGTTGGAATCCGTTGGAAGTCGAGTTATGTTAAGTAGTTAGCATCATATGTGGATTCAACAAGTCGAAATTAGTTCAACTGCTACATATAATTAACATGAAGTATAATTGCCGCCTCAAGCTTAGTCTATTATTGGTGCCTTATTCCAATTAGTATTGTCTTGGCGTTACCCGGAATCACTTACCGCTAGTTTGTCTAATTGCCAAGACGTTGCAACCTCTTATCATTCTGGATTCACTTCAGCGCCGATTTCAACTCTAAACGCTTTGATATAACATTTTTATAATGATTCAGAATCTCCGTTTTCTTCTTACTATTGATAATGAAGCAGCAATCATAACAGAAAAAATGATAAACTTCGACATGCTTCCGCAGTTCGTTTATAAAAGGTAATTGCCATTTACTCGGCGTCCAAATAAATGGAATTTCTTTGTTCCGATGAGTAATATGACATAATCAGTCAAAATGTTTTTGTATAAGTCAATAGCGTAGCTGCCTAGGCCATTAGGCCCGGGCCTACACATTATTTCAAGAAAAAATAAAATGTAGTTTTGTAAGTTTAACTTGAAATTTGATCTCCTAAATATACGTCAAAATGCACCAGTACCTTTAAAGCAGTAAAAGAATTTCCGGGGAGCATGTACACGGACCCCCTACTTCTTTCATCTTAACCTACGGGCCTACACATTGCTAAGGTCCTCGCTAAACCCATGTAAGTGTTAAGACCTAAATGAAAAGTTCCTGCTAAAACATGTTGTTGTCTAAAAGAACAAGGAATTAATTCATGCATACATGTATATAACGCCACCCTTGAAAATTCTCGAGTTTTGGTGCATGCTGTGTCTCTAATTTAATTAGGTCTAATTGACTTTAACTGTAACGTATCCCGAGTGAAGCATTTTTCGCGGAGCGGATAAGATTCAATAATTACCAAAAGAACCTATCAGCGTATATATTATATTAAGTTGATTCTCATTTTTATTGTTCATTTTCCACAAGGCGTTCTAGCAAAATCTGTTGAAGTATCAGTCTTCAACACTCGGCAATTTATCCGATATTAAATGCTATATTTGAAACCAAATGAACCTATGAGCGTATTGAATACGAAGGCTGGTAGATCATTTTTGCTGTCACTGGACGATGTCTAAAATAGCATAACGTGGTAATTTCGGATATTACATTAATGTCTATGGCAACGAGTTTATGAACATGAATTCCTTCCTGAACAATTGTCAATCCAAACGCTTTTGTGATCAAATCGTTAGAATAAGCATAGAAAGAGATGTATTGGTAGGTTCCAGTTACGTTGGATAGAATCGCAATCGACGCGTGTTTGGGGGATCTAGAAATAAGAGCTGACAAAAAGACTACTGACTAGTATCATGTAATTGAATCAATACAGTCATTAAGGTCCTGCCGTTATAAATACAGCTGAATGTTCCGTCGCAAATGACCCGAACAAATGTTATTTACTACAATGGTGGCTTTCAGGAGTATCTAGTGTCGTTAGTTGCGATTCGTCTCGAGTTTAAGACAGGATATATGCAAATGCTGTCAGAAATATTGACGTCTAAATCTCAGCTATTTAATCAGGCAACACAAGTAACTACACTTTCATTCACAGGGTACAGAATTCATTCATACAAAATATCCTTACAAAACACTATGCTGAGGACCAGCAACTGCTTATCTCGGCAACAAGATAATCACACACATATATTACGATTAGCATAGTGTGTTAACCACAATTACCATATATTAACCTGTCACATGCAATTATATTATTCAGAACAGCATATTAATTACTAAATTTATCAGCAATAAGTAAAAAGAAACTGACAAATATCACTCAAAATAACAACAATAACAACAGTCAAATGAGCAGTAATAAAACGATAGGGAGCAATACCAAATGCTACAACAAGGTCAACTATTCTACAACAACAAACATAATAATATTACGTAACTGTATGACCAAAACACCTGAGACCAAAAGCAAAATTCGAAAGCAGCAACGGCATTCATCAAACATCACTAACATGGCTGTTGCAGGAAGATAACTTACCAAGAGTTACAAAGCTGCCGCAGCAAGATATTATCAGGTTTACAGGACACTGCAATTCTACTTCTGTTGAATACTTGTTTTAAATTATTGTAAACTAACTTTGAGGTTATCAGTCAATGGAATATTTGAATCAATAAAACAGTTCTCCTGCAAATATCTAGACGTGGAAGCAATTTGTTTCTGGCAATGAATCGATCTTGATACTTTATCATTTATTTAACGTATTTTGATAAAATGTGGAAAGTTGGAATTTTTAGAACTGTTTGACTTGTTGAAGATATTTCTTATAAACCATAGCTCTTCAACAGAACTTTTAAATGTTTTTTTTAACCTATTTTCACCCAATCCGGTGTTAAATTCGAATTTGCTTTAAAATATCCTCATTGCGAGTGACATGGCTGCATCCCACTAAAGACATAAAAGCAAAGACACTTGAGATAATCGGAACAATTATTGCTAATCCCAGCTGTCGTTGAATCAATGCCGACATGTATTCTCCAAAATTGAAAGTTGCAATTGTATTTGAACATGTAACGCAATATCAAAGACTTTTTCGAGAAAAGTATTACTCTCTAATAACTATAGATCTACAAAAATAAAATAACACTAACGACAAATACATCCACACTATTATTTAGTTCATTGAAGTATTATTATATATAAGTTCGTATTGTTAACTAATAAACTACAATGGTGGGTTGGAATCCGTTGGATGTCGAGTAATATAAAGTACTAAGCATCATGTGGATACAATAAGTCGATATTAGGTCAACTGTTGCAATTAATGAATATTAAGTATAATTACCTGCCTCAAGCTGAGACTATTATTTGTGCTTTATTTCAGTGAGCATTGTCTTGGCGTTACCCGGTATCTCATACCACGCGTGTTCCTGATTGCCAAGTGGCTGCAACCTAATTATATTCTGGATTCACTTCAGCGCCGATAAGAACTCTAAACGTTTTGATAAAACATTTTCATAACAATTCCCTGTGTTCTTATTACTTCTGATATTGGAACTTTCTTAACAGAGAAAGTGATTTGTTTGGAGACTCTTCTACAGACTGATTATTAAAGTGCATTGCATTTTACACATCGTTCTAAAGACTGGTAACGGTTACAGTGACATTTTAATCAGACATTATCTTTTCGACGAGTGTTGGAACAGACAAATGAGCTATCAATGTTACATTATTTATTGGACAATCAGTCAAAGTTTTTGTATAAATGCTTAAACGTAATCAAAACTTCCAGTTAAATTCAGACTGTTGTTGAAATGATCAATTCATAAATTCAACCTGAGATGGTTTTAAGGCTACCTGTTAAAGTAGTCTGGTTCCCTGTCCTAAATCTTACAGTGGTTTAGGTCAGGTAGCAACCAATAATCGATAACTGCAGTGGTCAAATAAAAATGGCGGATGTACGTTAGTTTATATAGGAAATTTTAGAATATCCCCTAAAGTGTATGTTATGTATGTGTCATTTCGGTGTGACTTTGCATAGTAATGGAAAAGATAATGGTCTTTGCAATGATAGAAGTTTATTCGCTACAACAGCACTAATATCTACAAAATAACGTTTATAAAATGATGAAAATATTTTTGTAGTAGGGTTTTAATAGTCCTTTAATTTATAAAATTTCAAGTGTCCAAGTTAGCACAATCGGTAGAGCCACCGACTTGTAAACAAGGGATCCCTGGTTCGATCCGGATATAGGCCAGTTATTGTTTTCCTTTTTTAATATTTTGCTTAATTTGTTTATACAAAAACTTTATTTTCTCATCATGTTCCTTATTCAAGTATAAACTAATAGCGAATTACGTTACGTATAAAAAAATAATAAAAAAAAATAATGACAATATTGGTATCGAACCTCCAACATAAATGTTACTGGTTTGACGCTTTATCAACTGAGCTAACCGGGCATTTGATATCAGATGCGATTTATTTGCAAATTTTCTTAATTTACTTTACGTTTTTTTGTACATATCAGTTGTGTCATATAAATGAAACATGTTTAATTGAAAAGGACATACATTTTCCCATTAATATACAAAATCTCATCGAAATGACACATACATAACACACACTTTTGGGGGATATTCTAAAATTCCCTATATTAGCTAATGTTCAACCGCCATCTTGTTTTACACATGGAAGCGACCATATGTGTTACATTACGCCGGACCTATACTGTAATGTAATGAAAGATTTAGGTACCGGGAACCAGACTACCTGTTAAAGTTCTTGTGTTCTGGCGCATGTGGCTTAATTTCATTAGGCTAGATGGGGATTATTACTGTTGCATATCCCAAGAGAGAAATTTACTTTGCAGAATCAATTAAAGAATTCAATGTAGCAAAGAAACGTTTGCCGCGATGCTTTATATTAAACATACTCAAATAAAATCGAAACATGTTACTCGTTCCGACTTTCGCAGTTTATGTTTCAATTATCATGGGACATAACTTTCCAGCAAAGTACAAATGAGAGCACAAGTACATTTTAATATTGTGAAACGTTTCAGGGTGAGCTACAATACTACTGGAAAATATGTGCGGCGTAACAAATACGTTGATGCTCGAAAGACCATCACATCGTTCGTAAAATACGCCAATCTAACAACAAAATCCGGTTTATTCGGTTTGGTACCTAATGTGAACCTCACTGCATGTATGCATTACTTTACTTCTGTAGACGAGTTTCGATTGTTTTGAACGACCTATTTGAAAAGATGGCGAATCCTTTGAACAAATTCGCTAAATATTTTCTCCTATTACAAGTGTGTTTTATTGATTTTCCTCTTTGAAGTTAATGTGAGTCACAATAATATAAACTAGAGTATTTTATCCTCCTGAGATGTACTTTTATTGGGAGTAAATTAGAAAAACAGCGATTTATATAAGAGTGCTTAGTTTAAATGGCATTGGTATCTTAAGTTATGAGGATGCTTTAATCAGAAAACTTCGATCATAAAATATCTTTAGTTTATTGTTCCGGTACAATTAGAAAGTATATAATATACATAAAATGAAAACATTTAGCCTATGTTCATCCAATATCGCTTTCAACTAGGATGTAGGATCGTATCTACATTTCTGTATTTATAACAGAATTTTGGCTTTGTGATAAAACATATAAAATAACACAATGATATAACATTGTATTAAAATTCATGTGGACATGTATTCTGACAAGAACTTCATGCCTGGTTGTGAATAGTTTACCTTAATGTACGAGGGTATATTCAAAAGTAATGTCACTCCTCCCGTGATTTATTTGTTTATAGGCCGATATGCATAAATATGATATCAAAATATTCAGCAATTCAATTCTGATTAATATACAACGTGCTGCATATTCGATTTTCATAACTTGATTATATGAACATTTACAGTATACCCATGGCGTCATATCGCCGCACACGAAAATTACGATTTTGTTTCATTATCATAACAATTGTCTTTTATGCGTTTTTATAAAACATAATTCTTGAAACCAGACAATTCTTTCGTGACGTGATGAAATAAATATTTTGTGTCTGCTGCTAAATATTCATTAACGTCACTCTACTTTGAAACTCGCAATATATTTTCAACGCACTGATTACGCAGCGAAAACACGGCAGATTTGTGACAAAAAGACGCTGCGCGCATTAATGCACTTTTCCTAAAAGTTATTGAAGTTACCTACTGAAACTTTAGTTACACAAGGCGACAACAAAGGCTTATGTGCATGTAGTATAAGCTTTTAATGGGGCATGGTTCACCAACTCATTATCGATAGAGAGTCATATGAGCGGTTTTTAGTAGATCCGAAAAGAACATCAAGAGTATTTTTAGCGCCGTCAATTCAATTCGACGCTCAAAACTGCAATCATTATGTGGCGAGTTAAAATTTTTGCTGAGGGACTATCTAGAGGACACTTTAAAATAATTTGATTTCGCAGAGGGTAAATGTCGGTTGGGTTGCACATTTTTAAAGGTCTTGGAAATGACTGCATGATTTATGAGTCGTTCGAAATCACCAAGGATGAACTTCTGCTGGATGAGTAGGTGTCAGCAAGTAACGTCATTGTGACGTCGTTGACGACGGACTTGCGGCGATGTTCGTAAGTTTGTCCAATGTAAATGTTCATATCTCCAGAACTATTATGTGCATTGTTGTAAAATGTGGTCATCATATTCAAATTAGACTGAAGTTACGGTGTAAAAAATTACGTGGTTTTACTGACAGTGTACACGATTTTATAGCATCAGTGAGATTACTTTTGGATATACCTACGTATTTGTACTTTTACTACATAACAAGAAAGCAGATAAAATTTAAAAACCGAGAAGTGTAATGTACGTTCAATCAAATGCTCAAAACCTGATTTGAAAAACAAATCTTGTTACATTTTACGAGTAACAAAATTGTTTCCATGGTAACCGGCTGGTGAAAATATTTTCCTTTATTGACAATTGTTGATACAAAACCCTATTGCGATCTAATATCTAGAATAAGCAGATGAAGAAAGTGAGAAAATGGTTTAGAAACGCAGTTGAAACGTGTCAATGGGATCTAAAAATAAGAGCCGACAAAAGACAATTTACAGAACTGAATCAATGCTGCCATTTAGGTTGTCGTTATAAATACAACTGAATGTTTAGTCGATAATTTTCAAGCAAATGTTTTTTTACTGCAATGTAAGTTTTCATGAGTATCTAGGGTCGTTAGTCGCTATTTTATCGAGTTTTAGACAGGATATATGCAACTCTTGTTTTCATAAATACAACTGAATATGTCATCGATAATGACCCCTGCTAATGTTATTTACTGCATTTCAGGAATATCTTGTTTCGTTAGTTACGATTTCGTCGAGTTTGAGACAGGATATATGCAAATGCTGTCAAAAATATTGGCATTTCAATTGGAAGTCTTATTCTCACGTTTTAATCAGGCAGCATAAGTTAGGAAACTTTAATCACATAATATAGAATTCATTCATACCAAATATCATTACAAAACAGTAGTTTACTGGACCAAGGGCTGCTCATAACTGCAAAAACATAATACAGAAATACCGACTGCAAAACAATCAATTCACAATTACAATACTACCTACTATCGTTATTAAATAAGTAAGCAGTAAGAACAAAGAAAATAACAACAACACTCAAGATTACAATAAAAACAGTAAAATGAGCAACATTGAAAAGACAAGGAACAATTTCCAATACAGTGAATACAACAACAATTCACTATTCTATAACAACACACATAATAATATTATAGATAAACAGCATAAGCAAAAACAGCTGATACTAAAATCAAAATTCGAAATCAGCAACATAATTTGCAAAGCAACGCTAACATAGCTGTCGCAACAAGATAGTTGATAAAGCTTTGCATAGCTGTCGCCACAAGATATTATCAAGTACACAGTGCACTGTATTATCATTATAGTTCTTCAATATTACTTTTTAGACCGAATGTAAACTAACTTCAGGTTATCAGCCAATTGAATTATTTTAACGAATAAACAATTCACCTGTAGTTATCTGGTAGTTAAAATTATGCGTTTCTGGCAACGGGTCGATCGTGATACTTTATCATTCATAGACACATTTATTTACAATTGTAATGTTGCTTATCGTAAAAAGTTTTTATTTAAACTTTTCCACTTCACCTAACATTGCATTTGTGCTTGTTTTCCAATTTGCACATCATGAGGTATAAGGCTGCATCCCAGACAAGGCTTGAGGTAATCGGAATCATTAGCTGGAGTGTAACTGTTTTTTGAAAATACAACAGAATTAGTCCAACCTCAAGAAACAATTATTTCAATACCGATATAATTTTCAAAATGCATCTCGTTTTATCCTTTACCACAATTTCGATTAAGAATATGTTGTACAATTGATGTTCGGACGTTTTGAATAATGTAAGAGCTAGTGAAATTAGCTGTTTGCACCTATATTCTCTTAGATATATAAATACACAAACGACTAATACATCCCCGACATTATTTAGTTCACAGAAGTCTTATTATATATAAGTACGTATTGTTAACTAATAAAACTACAATGGTGGGTGGGAATCCGTTGGATGTCGAGTAATATGAATTACTTAGCATCACGTGGATACAATAAGTCGATATTATTTCAACTGTTGCAATAAATAAGCACAAAGTGTAATTACACGCTTCCAGCAGGGACTGTTAGTGGTGCTTTATTCTAAATAATATTGTCTTTGCATTACCTGTGTGTCTGTTTAATTGCCAAACGCCTGCAACTTCATCGTATGCTGGAGTCACTTCTGTTCAGCGCCGAAAAGAACTGTTTACCGTTTATTATAACATTTTTATTAACGATTCGAGTATCTCTGTGTCTAAGTGGCCTATATTATTTGTGCTTTTGATAATGCGACAATCATAACAGAGCTACTGATTAGCTTCGACATGTTTCAACAGTCTGTTGATAAAAGTTCGTTGCCTTTTACTCAGCCTCTTTGATATAGGTAGCGGTTTCAGTGATATGTTATTTTCTACATTTTATGCATACGTCGGACAATAATTCGTCAAATAATGGGGTTACTATGTTGTGTCATTTATTAGACAGTCTATACTTGTATAAATGTTTAAACTGTGATGAAAACTTCACTTCCTGGTTTCGGAACTGCTTCACTACCGTATTTTCGATATATTTCAATTAAAACATTTCCTAGAATAAATTTCAATCCTACTTAGTTGTACTTTTATTATGAGTTAATTGGAAAAACAGCATTTTACATCATATGTTTTATTCTAAATATTCAGACTATCGTGGTATTAATACATTTGATACGACTGCTTAGTTGGTAACAAGATTAGTATTCTTAAATACCAAAACACATGTTGTACTTCCAATGGCTAAACAAACAGTTGAAAAATTGACGTAAGCAATATTGTTAGATTCAATAATACAATAAAGTAACACATAAAACAAGTCGAGCTGTTCACAACAAACACTGTTATGAATCATATCCAGTTGCAGACTAATGTTCAAAGGCTCGAAAACTGTTTAAATGATGAAACATTTCAGCTATGAGCTTTGTCAGAACTGTTTTATCTCTAATGCTCTAAAGACAGGCACACGCCATAAAAGCAGCAAACATCACAATCGTTAAGATTAACAATAAACACACACCTGTTTATAGAGGCTGTTTCTAGAGCTTTGTTACAACATCATGTAACTCTAAAATACATCCACAGTTATGTTCGTGAATACCTTAACCCAACGACCACCTGTTTTAAGCAATTAATTTTTGGTCTCCAACGGTAATTTCCTATTAAATACACGTTTAGTTTTTAAACATCTTCAAAAACACGATGTGGTCTCATTGGTGGTTTGATTCTTATCTAAGATGGCTTGTTGCGTTCTTCATTCAAAGGTTTTTTATATTAGCCAGTTGGTTGACTTATTCAATGACTGTTATTTCGCATGTCCGTTCTGACAGTTCGGTTGGGCTATATTAATAGTAGGACACAAAGCACCTGATGATATAGTAAGAATGATTTGAGACTCGGACGTATTTATACAAACTAGACAGAATCCGTTAGTTTGTAAGCGGACAATTCCTGATTTTAACATTTATAGTCGAAAAGAAATGCAGATTACTTACTTAGTCCACAAAACATAAAAGTCAATGGCACATCACGCGACGTCTTAATGCATAAGTGCGTTTGAGATAAGTCATAGGCTATCCAAATGATATATTTATCCATTCAAAACACAGCGTGTTTGTTTGATTTACAAAGTTAACGAAAGTTGTAAAGTTGTATCAGGAATTCCAGGCGTTGTAGTCGGTAAGCTTGGTATTTACAATGATATAACAGTATGTTTACAAACAAATGTACAATTATCTAACTGGAATTTCATGCCTTGTAGTGTATTTTTGTTATAGTCTAAATCAATTAAGCTTAATTAAGTTAAGGTTGATTAACAAATACCACAGACACCAGATATACAGGTATAGTTAAAAACCTGGCGTGTTTCAATTCATTCATCGATCATTTTAACAGTCTGCTTGTCACTGGAAGTTTTAACTGCTCTTTAAGCATGCACACCAACACTTTTAACGGAGTATGCAATTGAAAGCGGAACATAGAAATCTCATTAATTTGTACAAAGACTTGTCAAGAGCATGCTTAAATGTGTGAAACAACATGAAACTGTAACTGTTGACGCCGAGTAAATTGCGATGCACTTTTAAAAACAGACCGTAGAACCATGTTGAAGTTTATCAGTTTCTCTAATATGATTGCTACACTATCAATACTACTGGAAATATAGGCCACTGGTACACATAATGTATAAGAATGTTATATCAAAGCGTTTAAAAGAGTTCTTATCGGCGCTGAAGTGAATCAAGAATGATATGAGGTTGTAGCCACCTGGCAATTTGACAAACACGTTGTATAAGATAACGGGTAACGCCAAGACAATAATATTTCAAATAAACCACCACTTACAATCACAGTTTGATGAGGGTAATTATATTTTATGCTCATTATTTGCAACATTTGGAATAATTTGCGACTTATTGTATCCACATGATGCCAACTTCTTATTATAACTCGACATCCAACGGATTCCAGCCCACTATTGTAGTTTATTAGTTAATAATACGTACATATAATGTTATAAGACGTCCATGAACTGAATAATTACAAGGATGTATTCGTCGTTAGCGTAATTATAGCTATGAGAGAATTATGCAAAAACGTATGATATATATTCCACTGGCTCTAAGGGAAGAGTCATTTAATACCAAGTTGGGATCGGAAAGATTTGATCAAAATCGGCATAATGGATTCTGACCCCCTATGAAACTACTTATTATTCCAGACTCCCTCCTTTACTGTCACAAAATAATGACCAGTTCTGGTATGAACTTGATCACACAGAGACCACAGCTCATAAATAGCAGTCAGCATGAACAACAGGGTATGTACTGCTAGAAATAAACGATGGGTTTGCCATTTTGCGCTACCGTATTTATCTGAACTGAATGTCATAAAATAGTTGTTTACAACTAAGAGAAGCGAGCCATAAAAATTTATCCGAGCTATATGCCATAAAAACGCGTTCTTTTCTTTATAGTACTTGTTTAAAACTTTATTGGTTTGCGAGCGAAACAAGCAAGAGATAATGCACTATTTAAATGATACGTTGTACAGCATGCCACAGAAACAGGTTCTATTTACTACTTGGCGGGGGACCGGGAAAAGAAATTATGGATTGTTCATTTGAGCAGCATATCACACACGATCGATCTATTCCATTCAGTCATTAAGTAATGACATGCGAGCGAAGTAAGTTAGAATAAAATACTGGTCTTACATAAATAACATGCCACAAGGTAGGTCTATACTTTGTGATATATATGGAATAAACATATATTGCGGGCGTAGCGAGCTTGAAAATAATACTTAAGTTATTAAAAATCAGCGAGCAACGAAAAATGTTCCTTTTTCAATGATTGTTTGAAATTGGAGAATTGGCCCACAATATTAAATAAACAATTATGATTCCATATTCAATTAAACAATAATTCGACCCCCTAAACAATAAAAAAAGTATAGAAAAGGTCTAACTCCCCTAAATGTAGCAAGTCCTAACAATAAATGAGTCGTTCCTAACATTCTACAATACGTCCGAAAACAGATGCAGGAGTACAGTTACAGGATCGAAATTTTTCTATGAATGAACCGCAGTAACTTCAATTGCATTTTAATAAGACAAATCGACAGCTGTGTTATGCTTAGTAGTAATTGTTTCTCGAGTGTTTGACTAATTGTGTTTTATTTTCAGAAAACAGTAAAAATCTAACTAATTATTTCGATAATCCCTAGCAATAAGTGTCAGAAATGTTAAGTCGCGTGTGGGATGCAGAAAGTATCTAGTAATGTGGATTTTATATATAAAAAGTAAGTACGCCAAGTGTGGTGCAATGGAAAAAGTTCAAAACAATTTATTTAAATGTTCTATTGTAGAGCTATAATTTATAAGAGATATCTTCAACGATTTAAACAATTCTACAATTTGCAACGTTCAAAGTGTTATGAAGTGATTTTAATAAATGAAAGAGTATCAAAATTGACCCATTGCAAAAAACGAACTGCTTTCTCTTTTAGAAATCTGCAGATGAAATTTGTATCGATTCAAATATCCAAATGACTGCTTCATTCCACAAAATATTTAAACGTTGTTGAGAATATAGTATCCTATATTCGTGGTGATGTCTTGTTTAGACGGATACGTAACTCTTTATGGTTAATCTAGGTGTTACAGTTATTGTACTGTCGCTTTTTCGGATACTATGTTTGCAGTTAATTATGCTTGTTGTAATTATAGTGTGCACCTTGTCGAGGCATATGGTATTGTTGCCTTGCTTTTCATTGTTGATTGATTTACTGTTGTTGTTGTTGTTGT
Source organism: Spisula subtruncata (assembly GCA_963678985.1). NCBI lineage: Eukaryota > Metazoa > Mollusca > Bivalvia > Venerida > Mactridae > Spisula > Spisula subtruncata. Next base: position 65,476,509 of record OY787660.1, read on the forward strand.
TGTTGTTGTTGTTGTTGTTGTTGTTGTTGTTGCGGTTGTTTTAGTTGTTATTGTCTTTGTATTTGTTGCTGATAACTTTAGTAATACAATGTACCCTGTGATTTTTGAATGGAAGCGTAGTATGATCACCTAATCTTTCTAATTAAATCACTGAATATTAGACCCAATATTTCTGACAGCATATGTATGCATCCTGTCTAAAACTCGACACAAATCGTCACGATTGAAACTAGATATTCCTGAAAGCCAGAATTACACTAAATTACATTTTTCCTGGATATTTTCGACCGCAATTGTGTTCTATTTGTTACGACAATACCTAAATGACAGTATTGATTCAGGTCCATGATACTTGCTAATAGTCTTTCGTCGGCTCCGATTTCTAGATCCATCAATCACGTGTTGGCTGCTTTCTAAACAATTTTACTGCAATCTGTAATGTTCTCTCTTTCTCCAACGACTTATTCTACTTATTAGATTGCAAAAATGTTTGTGCTGAAATTGTCAAGACGGTAAAGTAAGTTTTCCAACCGGTTGCCATAGACACAAATATGTGAACTCGTAAAAATAAACTAAGATGGTTTTTTTTATCAGGATAACCTACTTTGTTCCATTTTCTGGCAACGTAATAAAAGTCAAAATAAATTAAAGAAACATTTCACTAAGATACCTGCCATTCTGAAGTAAAATTAATATATGTAGATAAGGTGTTATATCATTGTTGGCAGAGAAGTTCGTACAAAATATTTTAATGTGTCCAAATGAGTTTAAAGTCTAGTACCATTAATGAAGCTGTGTTTGATGTCTCACAAGCAGACATCACGTGAAGTGTCATTGACTTGTAGTTTCTGTGAAGTTCTAAGGGAATCATGTCGACAATGCTCAATCAGCAAAACTCCTCTAACAATTAACATACGATTACATTCTGACTCGTGTTGAGACAAGCTATAAGTGTACGATGTTTTTTATGGCAGTACCATTGGTTCATATTGTCTTGTCAATCTTGTCAATCTATTATATAATTACTTAGTGAATGTGGATATTCCTGCATTTTATCGGCGAGGACTTGGATCTTTAATTGTTTCTTCGGTTTATGTGTGGGCATTGCTCAAGGTAGTTGCTAGGAATATGTAATATTATTTCCCACCTTATTCCTACCTTGTCCATTATTTTAACTAGGTCAAGTCGTAGTTATGCCTCTTTAGGTCGCATAACGCTAGGGTTTTATACTAGGTCACGCCCCGGGGTAGTTGTGCCTCATTTGGTCGCCGTTTTGGCATGGGTTTCTGTGGGCATTGCTCAGGTTGGTTTTGTCGTGGTGTTTCTGATTTCTGTGCTCGGCTGGTTGGGTTGAGTGCTACCTTTCTTGTCGGATTTTCTCATACTTTTTTTGTAGAATTTTCAATCGCAATTTTAACATAAAAAACGTATATCTCTGCTAAGCAGATATGCATTATGCAGTCATTTAACAAAAGCAGACTTTGACACGGTATGTTGGCTTTATTGTGTAGGGTGGAGCTTACGACATGTACATCGCCAAATCAGACACAACCATTGTTTGATACGAGTATAGTTGGCATGCTTTTGAATCGAATGTCAAAATAGTGTCGATAGCATGTAAAGTAAATCTGGCATTTTTATCTACTAATTTATCAAAATAATTAGTATTGACCATTAGTCCATTACATAATGTGTAAACATGATTTATCAACCCCAACATTATTACCTTTGTCCTGGAAAGACTTAAATTTCACTATGAAATATATTGATATTTAAACAAAGCTCTGATAACAAACCATAAACAGAGGTGTTTAGATATATGGTTGATTTAAACGATTGTGATGTTTGTTGTTTTATGATGTGTGTCTGTCTTTACAGTGTTAGAGATAACAGTTCTGACAAGGTTTATAGTTGAAATGTTCTATCATTAAAATAGTTCTGAGCCTTTAAGCATTGGTTTATTGGATATGATTCATTTCAGAGTTTGTGAGTTTGTGTTACATACCACCGTACATTCTTAATGTACGAAAAGAAAGACACAGCAGTTCCTGGACATTGCCCCCTATAACAGTTAAAAATAATTAAGCTTAATGACATTTTGGTTAAGTAACCAACACCACAAACACCAGCACTCCAAAACTGTTAACAGGTGTCGGCTTAAATTAATTCATTGATCATTTAATTCAACAACACTCTAGTTAGCTGGAAAGTTGTATTACAGTTTAAGCATTTTTACAAAAGAAAACGGTTCACTGATTGTGCCGAATTGATACCAAAACATAGAAAGCTCATTTATTTCTGCCATGAATTGTCCAGAACATGCTTAACATGTGTGAAACAACATGCCACTGTAACCGTTACCAGTATTTAGATCGTCATGTAAAAGTGCAACAATAAACGAACTATAGAATAATGTTGAAGGTAATCAGTTTTCGTGTTATGTATGTTCAATTATCAATAGTTCGAATAATGAGTCGTTATAAAAATGTTATATCAAAGCGTTAAGAGTTGTTATCGGCGCTGAAGTAAATCCAGAATGATAAGAAGTTGCAGCCTCTCAGCAATAAGACAAACATGCGGTTTGAGATGCCGGATAACGCCAAGACAATACTAATTGGAATAAATCACCAATATTACTCACAGCTTGAGGCGGGTATTTTTACACTATAATTATTATTTGCAGCTATTGAAATAATTTCGACTTATTGTATCCACATGATGCAAAGTACTTTATATAACTCGACATCCAAGGGATTGCAACCCACCATTGTAGTTTATTAGTTAACAATACGTACTTATATATACATGTAATAATACTTCAATGAACTAAATAATAGCAGGGATGTTTAAGTCGTTAGTGTATTTATACTATATCTAAGGGAATAAAGGTACAAAAAACTTAATCCAGTATAGCTAGCTTACATTCTACAAAACGTCCGAAACAAATCCTTCAACAAGATAAGTACTTTTCTCAAAACAGACCATGTTAATGAACAGCGCTTTGAAGTTTTTTTTAGAAAACATGTCGGCATTGGTTCCACGACAGCTGGACTGTTCTTAGCAATAATTTTTGTTGAGTCTATAAAAATCTGTTTTATTCTCAGTAAACAGTAAAACTCCAGCTAATTGTTACGATTATCTCAAACAATAAGTGTCAGCAATTGTGAGGAATGTAGCCATATTCCTCGCTATGTGCATATTTCAAAGAAAACAAAAGTGGAAAAAAGTTCAAAACAATTTTGTGGAAGAACTGTTTTTACATCCTGATTATATCATTGGAAGTTAGACGCTAATTACAACGCCGATATTTCTGACAACATTTATCTACGTCCCCTCTCAAACTCGACACAAAATGCAACTAACGAAACTTGATGCTCCTGACTTCCTACATTGCAGTAAATTACATTTCTTGGGATTAAAAACAACAGAACATTCAGTTGTTTTTACAACGACAAGACCTAAATGACATTATTGATTCAGTTTCATGGTAATTATCCGCAGTCTTAAGTCGGTGCCGAACTGGAATCTGTTATTTTCTCTCTTTCTCAATCGGCTTGTTCTAATTATTAGACTGCAATTACATTTGTGCTGATTAGCCCCGCCTGCTTAGCCCAGTCGGTAGAGCGCGAGACAAGAAGTCACTACTGATCTCGGGGTTGTGGGTTCGAATCCCGGGCTGGCCAACTAAAATTACTAATAGTCTTTCGGATGAGACTTTAAACCTAGGTCCCATACATGGTGCTATACACTGGCATGTAAAAGAACCAGGGATGCCTCTGGAATTGTGGCATCTTCTGTATTATGCACTATCCTACTATCCCTAAAACTAAAAGTACTAAAACCTTTCTGGGGGCCTCGCCCATATGGATTATCCGGTGGCGAGGATAAAGAAACGTATTAAATAAAGTTTGTGCTGATGATTGTCAAGGCAGGATTTTATGTTAGCCTATCGGTTGCTATAGACACAATTATGTGAGCGCGTAAAAATTAAATAGAAATGTTTTTCAAATCAGGTTATTAAGAATTTGATAAACGTGCATTACGCTTCCCTGGTGACTTACTTTATTTCTCTGTCTTGTAATGTAATAAAAGTCAAAATAAATTAAGGAAAAAATCACTACCAGTCCTGAAAATCCGAGGCGGAGTACAAACGCAAGAACGTGTACTATACATTAAGTTTGTTTGTTACATTGACGTTATATATTGAATACTTGTTCACAATTGTTTCAATTAAAATGCCTTAATTACCTTTTCGAAATTTATATACATTTGCAAATAAGATATGGTATATTCTTGTTGAAAGAGATGTGCGATGGGCATATTTTAATTTGTCAAACAGTTTTGAAATTGGATGAATTATTAGTGTAACCGTGTGTTTTATCTAAAATGTACCATTGACTTGAATGTGTAGAAGTTCTAATAGTCAAGTGAAAATCAAGTCGGCTATTTATGAAAAAATTCTAGTAATTAGTTGACTATAATTGTTGGATCCTGAGTAATATCTGTAGCGATATCGGCAAAAATTATATAAACACTACGAGTACCAACAACAACTCTGTGACATCACTAACAAAAATGCTGAGTATTTTGTTTATCATGCAGATCATGTCGTAACAATCAAGGTTTCATAGTTCATTATCCTGATCCAAAAAATACGATACCACATGATGACATATTGCCAGATGTTGATGTTGGTGTTGAAGTGAGGGAGTCAGGAGCTAATACTGACGTAATCATATCAGATACAGGCCAATGTAACGATACAACAGTATGTTTCTTAGGTCGTTATAATGTTGTTACTAGATTACCATTTCTAAGTAAGTGGTTTCAAAGGTGTGAGCGAAATTTTCATTTTTTTATTATTTTTTTAACTTTGGCTTTTGCCTCATTTTGAATAATTTCGGGTCAGTTGAAATGCATATTTGTTATGAAATAATAAAAAAGGTCGAACTACTCATGAACAAAGGGATGACAGAGCAGGAGCAGTAGAATACATAGGAATTGGTTTACTTTGGCCTCAAGTATGTCTGTATAAATATACATGCAATCTTCATGTGTGCAATCAAAAACCTACTGTACGAAGACAGATTCTTTCTGATATAAGTACAATAACCAAATCTTTCCAATATATGCATAAGTATAATGATGCTAGAAAGTGGTTGCATTGTATTTACCGACTCGTTGTTTGTAGTTTACATTGCTTAGGCGAAAGAGAAAATTGTTTGTTTGTTGGCATACAGCCCCAAGTAGAGCAATTAAAAGTAAATTCCCAAATGTTATCATTAAATGCAGCTCTTACATTAGTTAAGAGTCCCGAATCACCCGATTCTTTAGAGATCCGTTACACATAATAGCATGCATGATTAACACTGTGTCATACTTAATTAATGAGGTTTTAAGAAACCACATCTGGAGTAACATTGATTTGTGAGGAAATTATAACAATAACCATGAACAACTTCAAGCCATAAACCCGACAGAAACAACGATGTTATTCGCGTTATGTGATATGTTTGAAATGCGATTGTCAGTTGATTTTCTGTAAACTGTTCGTATATTGCAGATTTGTTTGGCTGAGAACTGTTCAAGTGGAATGTGTTTCTTTGTAGCTGTTTATTTTTTTCTAGCTTCTCTTCTGTTTCTGATGTGTGTTGTCTTCCCTGGCCTTCTTTTATTATCTTTTTATTGAAACACTATTGAATGGCATATTTAATCCTCAGATATTATGAGGTTAAGATAAACGACATTGATACAATGGTGGATGCATATGGTTGTTTGACTGTTTGAGTTAGAAGTCACAATCCCATGAATCCAATAGTCGAGCACATCGCTTTCGGATGGTGGCTAGAACAAAGAAGGTTAAATTGTCCAAAGCATCCATCCCCCTGACAACCCAACTCCTTTGGATGATTGCATCGAAATGTGCTCCATTGGAGTAATGAACGTATGTTATTGGTTGCTTGCGTGGTTGCAGTAATGAATGTGTCTAGTATATAGTTGTGGATGAAGTATAAACATGTCAAGAAACATATTTCGCCATCAATAGGAAATAGATCTTTATGTATAAGTGTAATATAAACTGATGTACGTGCTCGCACTATTGTAATATAAGATGATATATTAGTGTAATATAAGCTCGGTGATAAATCAAATATAAAGAAGATTCCAATGGATTATGATAAATCAATGACACGATAGTGTGAGAAACCAGGAGAAAAATAATGTTTATACGCTAAAGTCAAAACTTTGTTTGTGTTCCTCACAGAGATATTCGAATCATTATAAAAATGTTATATCAAAGCGTTAAGAGTTGTTATCGGCGCTCAAGTGATTCAAGATTGATATGAGGTTGCAGACTCATGGCAATTAGACAAACACGCGTTAAGTGATTCCGGGTAAGGCCAATACAATGCTGTTGAGAATAAAGCACCAATAAGAATGTCAGCTTGAGGCGGGTAATTATACATTATGCTCTTTATTGCAACATTTGAAATAATTTCGACTTATTGTATCCACATGATGCTAAATACTAATGTATTTATTATAACTCGACATCCAACGGATTCCAGTCCACCATTGTAGTTTATTAGTAAACAACACGTACGTATATATAAAAAGACTTCCTTGAATGTGAAAATAGCAGGGATGAATTAGTCCGTAGTATAAGGATAGATCTAAGAGAATAAAGATAAAGGTGCAAAAAGTAAAAACAACTAGCTTTTACTTTTTACAAAACGTCCGAAAACAAATTCTTCTGCAATATCAATTCTTTACTCAAAACAGGCCATAGTAATGAGTATCACTTTGCCAAGTGCATTTGTTTGGATAAAGCATGTCGGCATTGGTTCCACTGCAGCTGGGCTGTTCTTAGCAATACTTGTTTCTTGGGTCTATAAAAATATGTTCCATTTCCAGAAAACAATATAACATATAATTGTTACGATTATTTCAAACAATGAGTGTAATTGTGTGGAATGTAGCCATATATCTCTTTCAATGTGCATATTTCAAAGCAAACAAAAGTGGTAAAAAGTTGTTAGATCCTGATTATATCATTGGAAGTTAGACGGTAATACCAACGCCAATATTTCTGACGACGTTTGCATACGTCCCTTCTCAAACTCGACACAAACGCAACTAACGAAACTTGATGCTCCTGACTTCCTACATTGTAATAAATTACATTTGTTCGGATTAAAATCAACAGAACATTCAGCTGCTTTATAACGACACGACCTAATTGACAGTATTGATTCAGTTTCATAGTGATTGTCCACCGTCTTATGTCGGCGTCGATTTCTAGATTCCACAAGCACGTGTCGACTGCGTTTCTAAACGTTGAACTGGAATCTGTTATTTTCTCTTTTTCTCAATCGGCTTGTTCGAATAATAAGACCGCAATAACGTTTGTGCTGATAATTGACAAGGAAGAATTTTATGTTCGCCAGTCGGTTGCCATAGACACAATTATTTGAGCTAGTAAAAACTAACTTTTTTCAAATCATGTTATTAAGAATTTGATTAAACGTGCATTACGCTTTCCTGGTGACTTAATTTGTTTCTTTGTTTTGTAATGTAATAAAAGTTAAAATAAATAAAGGAAACATTTCACTACCAATACTGTAAATCCGACGAGGAGTACATTAGCAAGTACATTGATTTTGTTTTTTACCTAAATGTTATATATTAAATACTTGTTCACAAGTGTTTCAATTAACATGCATAAATTGCCTTTTCGAAATGCATCTTAGCGGCACTCCTAACGCTGCCACTTATATATTTCAGCTTTCTTTAAAAGTCCTCAACGAATTGTAATGAAATTTGGCATACTTGAACATCAATATTTGACACAGGTATTGGTGAATTTTCTGCTCGATTCGACTATAGACTATTGCACGATACGTCTTCAACTGACTGAATACTTATATTGAAAGTCGCATTTTTATCACTCAATATCGGCCATCTGATTGTTATGTATGCGTGTAGATGTCCGTATTTCCTATAATGGTTGTGCATACCAACATTTTATTCGCTCATGGTTTTTAATAATTATTAACAATATTTACCAAAATGCTAGAAAACGAAAATTGATGGTTTTGCTGCAAAATATAGTGTTTTCCGTACCCATAAGCGGGTCTGTTGAGAAAATACGATTCTTGCGAGTAACGCAGTTTGCGCTCAACTTGGGGTGACTAATTTTTATATAAAACTAGATAATTAAACTCTAATGCGTACTATTAGCATTCGTTATTCAGAACAAATGTTAATTTTACCATTCAAGTAGCATTATTTCAGGTTAAACGTTTATTTTAAGCGTATCGGTTATATTTTCAAATAGTGAGCTGATTTCGAGGCGGTCTAAGCTTACCAACTGCTATTTGGGTACCTAGGAAATTGTAACGTAGATGAAATTTATGAATACTTTTTTTGTGTACACTCATTACATAACACTTGAAGCTACAAAGAAATAAAATATTGAAAATACTCAATTGACCCCTAAAAATACGCTGTTTAATTTTGTGACTTTGTAATTCCGGGTGACGTAAATTACGCTTTTACCACGCATTTTCATTCACACCAATTTCTAATTTAACACGTGCAGCAATAGGCACATGCCTTAAACTAAAACTGGTGAAAATTTGATAAAGTTATCTCAAACGGTTTTCGAGATATCAATAATAATCAAGTGGCAGCGTTAGAAGTGCCGCCGAGTGTATATGCATTTGTAAATAATACATGTACGAGTATATTCTTGTTGAGATCGTATTTTAATTTGTCCAAAGGTTTGAAGTTGGACGAATTGGGCCTTTTAGTGTAACCATGTATTTGATCTCAAATGTACTTATACGCCCTGTAGTAACGTATTGAACCATTGACTTGCATTTGTAGGAGTTCAAATTGCAAAGTGAAAATCAAGTCGACTTTGATTGTTGTTTCCTGTGTAATAACTACAGTGATATCAGCTATAATAATAAAAAGAAAATACGAGTACCAACAACAACTCTGTGACACCACTAACAAGAATGCTGAGTATGCTGTACATCATGTAGATCATGTCGTAAAAATCAAGGTTTCATATTTCATGATCCTAAAATACAAAACCACATGATGACATATTGCCAGATGTTGATGTTGATGTAGGAGTGTGGGAGTCAGGAACTAATACTGACGTAATCATATCAGATACATGCAAATCTTCATGTGTGCAACAAAAAACAAAAACCTACTGTTATAAGATAGATACTCCCTGGTATTAGTATAATAACCGGATCGTCCTGCAATATGAGTGTTATTGAGCTATAAAATGGTTGCATTGCATTCTCCGACTCGTTTGTAGTCTACATTGCTTCTACATCAATCAGGAATATAACAAGTAAAGTATGTTCTCTAACCGGTTACCATAAACACAAGTATGTGAAATTGTCAAACTTATATAGTGTGTTGTTTCTTTTCAAATCAGGTTATTAAGCATTTGATTAAACGTGCATTACGCTTCCATGGTGCCCTACTTTGTTCCTCTGTCTGGTAACGTAATAAAAGTCAAATAAATAAAAGAAACATTCCACTAACAGACTTGACATTCTGAAAGAGTAATAGTAATACATATAGATAAGGTGTTACATCATTGTTGACAGAGAAGTTCGTACAAAATATTCTAATGTGTCCAAATGAGTTTAAAGTCTAGTACCATTAATGAAGCTGTGTTTGATGTCTCACAAGCAGACATCACGTGAAGTGTCATTGACTTGTAGTTTCTGTGAAGTTCTAAGGGAATCATGTCGACAATGCTTAATCAGCAAATATCCTCTTAGAATTAACATACGATAACATTCTGACTCGTTTTGAGACAAGCTACAAGTGTACGATGTTTTCTTATGGCAGTACCATTGGTTCATATTGTCTTGTCAATCTTGTAGAATTTTCAATCGCCATTTTAAAATAAAAAAACATATATCTTTGCTAAGCAGATATCCATTTAAGTAGTCATTTTATTAAAGCAGACTTCGACACGGTATGTTGGCTTTATTGTGTAGGATGGAGCTTACGACATGTACATCGACAAATCAGACACAACCATCGTTTGATTCCAATATAGTTGGCATGCTTTTGAATCGAACGTCAAAATAGTGTCGATGGCATTATAAAGTAAATCTGGCATATTTATCTACTAATTTATCAAAATAATTAGTATTGACCTTTAGTCCATTACATAATGTGTAAACATGATTTATCAACCCAAACATTAGTACCTTTTCCTGGAAAGACTTAAATTGCACTATGAAATATATTGATATTTTAACAAAGGTCTGATAACAACCCTAAACACAGGTGCTTAGATATATGGTTGATTTAAACGATTGTGATGTTTGCTGTTTTTATGATGTGTGTCTGTCTTCACAGTGTTAGAGATGAAACAGTTCTGAGAAAGCTCATAGTTGAAATGTTCTATCATTAAAATAGTTCTGAGCCTTTAAGCATTGGTTTATTGGATATGATTCATTTCAGAGTTTGTGTTACATACCACCGTACATTCTTAATGTACGAAAAGAAAGACACAGCAGTTCCTGGACATGTCCCCTATAACAGTTAAAATCAATTAAGCTTAATGACATTTTGGTTAAGTAACCAACACCACAAACACCAGCACTCCAAAACTGTTAACAGGTGTCGGCTTAAATTAATTCATGGATCATTCAATTCAACAACACTCTAATTAGCTGGAAAGTTGTATTACAGTTTAAGCATTTTTACAAAAGAAAACGGTTCACTGATTGTGCCGAATTGATACCAAAACATAGAAAGCTCATTTATTTCTGCCATGAATTGTCCAGAACATGCCTACAATGTGTGAACAATAAGTCATCGTAACCGTAACCAGTATTTAGATCGCCGCGTAAAATGCAATAAACTTCATAAACAGACTGTAGAAGAATGTTGAAGCTTATCAGTTTCCGTGTAATAATACGAATAATATAGGACACTGATACACAGAGATGTACGAGTCGTTATAAAAATGTTATATCAAAGCGTTAAGAGCTCTTAGCGGCGCTGAAGTGAATCAAGAATGATTTGAGGTTGCAGCCTCTTGGCAATTAGACAAACTCACAGTAATTGATTCCGGGTAAGGCCATGATAATGCTGTTTAGAATAAAGCACCAATAACAGTTTCAGCTTGAGGCGGTAATAATTCTTTATGTTCAATATTTGCAACATTTGAAATAATTTGCGACTTATTGTATACATATGATGCCAACTACATTGTACTTATTATAACTTGACATCCAACGGAGTCCAACTCACTATTGCAGTTTATTAGTTAATAATACGTACATACATGTAATTAGACGTCCGTCAACTAAATAATTACAAAGATGTATTTGTCGTTATCGTAATTATAGGGATGAGAGAATATAAGTGCAAAAACAGATGATATATATTCCACAAGCTCTAAGGGAAGAGTCATTTAATACCAAGTTGGGTTGGAAAGATTTGATCAAAATCGGCTTAATGGATTCTGACCCCCTATGAAACTACTTATTATTCCAGACTCCCTCCTTTACTGTCACAAAATAATGACCAGTTCTGGTATGAGCTTGACCACACCGAGACCACAGCTCATAAATAGCAGTCAGCATGAACAACAGGGTATGTAATGCTGGAAATAAACGATGGTTTTGCCATATTGCTCTACCGTATTTAGCTGACCTGAATTCCCTATAAAATTCATTTACTACATGTTGTTTACAACTAAGAGAAGCAAGCCATAAAAATTTATCCGAGCTATATGCCATAAAAACGTGTTCTTTTCTTTATAGTACTTGTTTAAAACTTTATTGTACATCATGCCACAGAAACAGGTTCTATTTACTACTTGGCGGGGGACCGGGAAAAGAAATAATGGATTGTTCAATTGAGCAGCATATCACACACGATCGCTCTATTCCATTCAGTCATTTAGTAATGACATGCGAGCGAAGTAAGTTAGAATAAAATACTGGGCTTACATAAATAACATGCCACAAGATAGGTCCATACTTTGTGATATATATGGAATAAACATATTTTGCGGGCGAAGCGAGCTTGAAAATAATGCTTAGTTATTAAATTTCATCTTTAAATATGCTTATTTAAAGAAACAATTATGATTCCATATTCAATTAAACAATAATTCGACCCTCTAAGCAATAAAAAAGTATAGAAAAGGTCTTACCTAAATGAAGCAGGTCCTAACAATAAATGAGTCGTTCCTAACATTCTACAATACGTCCGAAAACAGATGCAGGAGTACAGTTTCAGGATCGAACTTTTTTAATGAATGAACCGTTTTTAATAAGACAAATCGACAGCTGTGTTATGTTTAGTAGTAATTGTTTCTCGAGTGTTTGACTAATTGTGTTTTATTTTCAGAAAACAGTAAAACTTCAACTAATTATTTCGATAACCCCTAGCAATAAGTGTCAGAAATGTTAAGTCGCGTGTGGGCTGCAGAAAGTATCTAGTAATGTGCATATTATATATAAAAAGTAAGTATGCCAAGTGTGGTGCAATGGAAAAAGTTCAAAACAATTTATTTAAATGTTCTATTGTAGAGCTATAATTTATAAGAGATATCTTCAACGATTTGAACAATTCTACAATTTGCAACGTTCAAATTGTTATGAACTGATTTCAATAAATGAAATCGTATCATGATTGACCCACTGCCGAAACGAATTGTTTTCTCTTTAAGTTATATGCAGGTGAAATGTGTATCGATTCAAATATCCAAATGACTGCTTCATTCCACAAAAAAGACACTAGTATCCTATATCCGTGGAGATGTCTTGTTTCGACGGATACATTTGCGTTTGAAAATGTTGCCTTTCATGTTAACGATTCATTATGCTTGTTGTTATTATACAGTGTACTTGCCGAGGCATAGGATATTGTTACCCATCTTTTCAGTGTTGCCTGTTCTACTGCTGTTGTTATTATTATTGCGAATGTTTAGTCATTATTACTCTTTCTAATTAACTCACTGAAACTTAGACCCAATATTTCTGACAGCATCTGTATGCATCCTGTCTCAAACTCGACACAAATCGTCACGATCGAAACTAGATATTCCTGAAAGGCAAAATTACAGTAAATTACATTTGTTCTGGTTATTATCGACCGCAATTGTGTTCCATTTGTTACGACAATACCTAAATGACAGTATTGATTCAGGTCAATGATACTTGTCCACAGTCTTATGTCAGCGCCGATTGCTAAATCCAACAAACATATCAGCTACTTTTGTACACATTGTAACCGGAATCTATGATTTTCTTTTTTTCTTCACCGGCTAATTCTAATTGTTAGATTGCAATAATGTTTGTGCCGACATTGTCAAGACAGGACAGTATGTTTTTCAACCGGTTACCATAGACACAAATATGTGAACTCGTAACAGTTAACTAGGTGTTTTTTTTAATTAGGGTAACCTACTTCGTTCCATTTTCTGGTAACGTAATAAAAGTCAAAATAATTAAAGATAACATTCAACTACCAGACGTGATATACTGAATGAATACATGTAGACAAGGCGCCATTGTTGACAATAACGTTTGTACGAAATATTCTAATGTGCCCAAATTCGCTTAAACTCTAGTTCCATTGAAGAAGCTGTGTTTGATGTCTCACAAGCAGAAATAACGTGAAGTGTCTTTGACTTGTCTGTGTCTGTAGAGTTCGAAGTAAATTATGTCGACAATTCGGGGCTGATCACATGATTTGAAGCTGATTTCTGATTGTACGAAATACTTCTATTGCGTGTTTACACCGAAAAAATGTATAATTATCATTAGCATCGCTGCAAAGAGTCATTTGCTACAATCAATTAAACTGTATCTGATCTGTGCAATCCATGAATACCTCTCTCGGGTCATGTTAAACAGTTAAACTCAATTTCGCTATGTGATATTTAGGTTCAGTAACCAACACCACAAACACCAGCACTCGAAAACTTTTAACAGGTAACGTTAAAACAATGTCGTCGTGACTTAATTCATTGATCAATTAACAACAGTCTAGTTAACTAGAAGCTTTCATTACAGCTACATCATTTATACAATCACAAACAGTTAAATGATTATGCACACTTAAAAGCAGAATATAGATAGACCATTTATTTGTACCATGAATTGTACAAACATTCTTGTAAAATGTATGAAACAACATTTCACTGATATTGATATATTTCATTGATATACCAGTATTGAGGACGCCGAGTAAAATACAATAAACTTCCTAAACAAACTGTATAAGCATGTTGAAGCTATTAAGTTTCCGTGTTATGATTGCTCCATTATTAATAGTACAAATAATATAGGCCACTGATACACAGAGATATTCGAATCGTTATAAAACTGTTATATCGAAGCGTTGAGAGTTCTTATCGGCGCTGAAGTGAATCAAGAATGATAAGAGGTTGCAGCCTCTTGGCGAATAGACAAACGCGCGGTAAGTGATTCCGGGTAAAGCCAATACAATGCTATTTAAAATAAAGCACCAATAATAATCTGAAACTGTGTAATTCTACATTATGCTCATAATTTGAAACATTTGAAATAATGTTGACTTATTGTATCCACACGATACTAAGTACTTAATATAACTCGGCATCCAACGAATTCAAGCCCACCGTTGTAGTTTATTTGTCAACAATACGCACTTATTTTAATAAGACTTCCGAGAACTAAATATTACCAGGGATGTATTAGTCGTTATATTAATTATAGATCTTTGAGAATATAAGTGCAAATGCAAAACAGCTAAAATCACTAGCTCTTTTATTCTACAATACGACAGTAAATCCTTCAACAAGATTTATACATGTCTAAAAACAGACCATGGTAACGAGAATCACGTTGACTTGCATTTTGTGGAGAAGCATGTCGACATTGGTTCCACGACACACAACGTCTATATTTACATACATGCCTTCTGAAACTCGACACAAACCGCAAATAATGAAACAAGATGCTCCTTAAATATTACGTTGCAGTAAAATACATTTGTTCGAATTAAAATCAATGAAACATTCAGTTTCGACGACTGCGTTTCAAAACCTTGAACTGGAATCGGTTATTTTCTCTAGTTCTCAGTCGGTTTCTTCTTATTATTAGACAGCAATAACGTATGTGCTATTTATTGTCAGGAAAGGATTTAATGTTCGCCAAACGGTTGCCATAGACACAATTATGTGAGTTCGTAAAAATAACTAGGAAGGTTTTTCAAATCAGGTTATTAAGAATTTGATTGAACGTGCATTACGCTTCCCTGGTGACTTAATTTGTTTTTTTTTGTCTTGTAACGTAATAAGTCAAAATAAATTTAGTAAACAGTTCACTATCAGTCCGGAAATTTCGATTTACATTAATTTTGTTTGTTACCATTGAATAATTGTTCGCAAGTGATTCAATTAGCATGCATGAATTGCCTTTTCGAAATATATATACATTTGCAAATAAGATATGGTATATTCTTGTTGAAAGAGATGTGCGATGGGCATATTCTAATTTGTGCATCAGTTTTGAAATTGGATGAATTATTTGTGTAACCGTGTGTTTTATTTAAAATGTACCATTGACTTGTATTTGTAGGAGTTGTAATAGTCAAGTGAAAATCAAGTCGGCTATTTATGAAAGATTTCTAGTAATTAGTTGACTTGAATTGTTGGATCCTGAGTAATATCGGTAGCGATGTCGGCAAAACTTATATAAACACTACGAGTACCAACAAACAACTCTGTGACATCACTAAGAAGAATGCTGAGTATTTTGTACATCATGTTGATCATGTCGTAAAAATCAAGGTTACATAGTTCATTATCCTGATCCCAAAAATACAATACCACATAATGACATATTGCCAGATGTTTATGTTGATGTTGAAGTGTGTTAGTCAGGAAACAATACTGACGTAATCATATTAGATACAAGCCGATGTAACGATTCCTTAGGTCGTTATAATGTTATTACTAGATTACCATTTCTAAGTAAGCGGTTTCAAAGGTGAGAGCGAAATTTTCCTTTTTTGTTATTTTTTAAACGTTGTCTTTTGCCTCATTTTGAATTATTTCGGGTCAGTTGAAATACATATTTGCTATGAAATAAAAAAGGTCAAATTACACACGAACAAAGGGATGACAGAGCAGGAGCAGTAGAATACATAGGAATTGGTTTACTTTGGCCTCATGTATGTTTTTATTAATATACATGCAATCTTTATGTGTGCAACCAAAAACAAAAACCTACTCTACGAAGAGAGATTCTCTCTGATACAAGTAAAATAACCCGATCCTTGCAATATATGCATAAGTATAATGATGCTAAAATGTTTGTTGAATTGTATTCTCCGACTAGTTTGTAGTCTAGATTGCTCAGGCGAAAGAGAAAAGTGTTTGTTTGTTGGCAAACAGCAAGTAGAGCAAATAAAAGTAAATTTCCAAGTGTACCCATTAAATGCAGCTCTTAAATTAGTTTAGTGTCCCGAATCACCCGGTTATTTAGAGATCCGTCACACATAATAGCATGCATGATTAACACTGTGTCATATTAAAGTAATATGGTTTTAAAAAACCACATCTGGAGTAACATTGAGAGGAAATTATAACAATAACCATGAACTACTTCAAGCCATGAAACCGACAGAAACAACGATATTCCTCGCGTTATGTGATATGTTTGAAATGTGTTTGTCGGTTGTTCTTTAGTTGGCTGCTCATGTATCCGGGTTTGTTTGATTGAGAATTGTTAAAGTGGAACGTGTGTATTTGTAGCTGTTTATATTTTTTCTAGCTACTCTGCTGTTTCTGATGAGTGTTGTCTTCCCTGGCCTTCTTTTATTATCTTTTTATTGAAACATTATTGAATGGCATATTTCATCCTCCGATATTATGAGGTTAAAATAAACGACATTGATACAATGGTGAATGCATATGGTTGTTTGACTGTTTGAGTTATAAGTCACAATCCCATGAATCCAATGGTCGAGTACATCGCTATAGGATGGTGGCTTAAACAAAAATATTAATTGTCCGAAGCATCCATTCACCTGACAACCCAACTCCTCTGGATGATTACATCGATTACATGTGTCTGATGTAGTAATGAGTGTATGTAATTGGTTGCTTGCGTGGTTGCAGTAATGCTTGTATCTATATAATACTGGATGGAGTATAAACATGACAAGAAACATATTCCACCATCAATAGGAAATGGATATTTATGTATAAGTGTAATATAAGCTGATGTATAAGTGTAATATAAGCTCGGTGATAAATCAAATACAAAGAAGATTACGACAGATTATGATAAATCTATGTCACGATAGTGTGAGGAACCAGGAGAAAACAATGTTCATACGCTACAGTCAAATGTGTGTTTGTAGTCCTCGCCCTCGTAACAATTATCTTATGCAGCCAGTGTTTGTTTTTTAAGCGTATAGCTATTGTTATATACCAAACATCACGTTATGCTGACATCATATAGTTTGGTAGAGCAATTTCACACTGTAACAACATATTCAAATCCACAACGTTTCATTTTTGGGCTTCCGCATCCACATTTTGAACAACCAAATCCATGGTCTTATAATACGGACAACCAAGCACACAATACTAAAATAACGACGACTAGCATTACAATTAGGACGACCAATTCCACAATGTTGCCTTTTGGAAGACCAAACCACAATGTTAAAGTTAGGACGACCAAATCTACAATGCTACAAATTGGACGACACAACTCCAGAAAGTTACAATTTTGGTCATACACCACTAAGCTTACAATATCAATCAGGAATACAAGTCAGTGGCGTCGTTATTGTATTGCTGTCAAGTGGAGACTTCATCATTCAGAGGCCTGCAAGCTAATTATTTATGAGAGATTTTCAGAAGAATACAATAATGTAATATTTACCAACGCCCCGCACACTGTATACAGAACTGTCCCAACTGACAACCTTTAAGTATTCGTACTCGTATATTAATCCCATACAATGTAGGAATACCAAATGAAAGTCATATCTGCTTTACTGAATATATAATCTGTTCATTTGTTTGGGGTACCTTCCGTCGGTAAAAGGATATTCAAGATAAAAACAATATTTTACCATTAGTGATTTGATTTTGATTTCCTTGCTCCCGGCTGGTTTAGATCATAAGAATTAGTTACCTCGGGAAATGCAAGCTTTATTAACAATTTATAAGATTTGGTCGTAGAAAAATGTTACTTGGTCATGCCTAATGTTACATAATCATTGTAAATTCTGACATGATCTTGAAATTGGCAAAAACAATTGTACAAAAGTGCTGCATGGTCTTTGAATAATGTTGCACTGTTGTGCCGCCAATTCGTACATACAGCATAAAGTCTTTGCATGGTGGTTGTGCAATTTGTGGCATAGTTCTGTTAATTGTAACTAAATCGTGTATATTATAACATCGTCGTAGAAATTGTTCACATGGTCGTAGAAAACGGTTTCTTTGTCCTAGAATTGTTTTACATGGGAATGCAAATTGTAATAATGTCGTAGAAAAGCATTACATGGTCTTAGAACATTATTACATGGTCATTAAAATTACTGTTCAAGGTGTGCTTTTTGTGTTCAGTGGTTTTAAAATTTGTTACTTTACTTGGACGAGTTGGTTGTAAACACCTTGTGATACGGTCTTGCAATATGTACCATGGTCATAAAAAGTCATAGATTTTGTTGTAAAATTGTAAAATGTAAAACAATGTTACATCTATATAGTTGTACAAATGGTCAGACGACACGTAGTGTGCACAGGTGGCAGTATCAGTGTTTAGAAAATAAAATTAAAAAATGTATATAAAAAAATTCTGTCACTGAGCTAAGTATACCATCAAGGTATAAAGCCTGCTATATGTTTATGTCCAAAGATTGTGGAACATCGCATCTAAGTATAATATTTCTAACAATAATTACGATACTGTGAGTGGAGTGGATATCAAGTGCGTAAATAAAAAGACAGCGAGCGGAGTAAAATAACGAAGGGAACACTATTTTCCCGTTTCGCAGTTATAAGATACAATCGATTGAGATTTTCAGGGGGAATGAATATCTTATAGTTTATTTGAATGAAATGTGTTGCGATTTTCCTTCAGCGCCCGTATTTTATGCTGAAACAACGAGATGCGATGTTCCACAATCTTTGGACATAGACATACAGTAGGCTTTATACCTTGATAGTATACTTAGCTCAGTGACGGATTTTTTATTATTTTATTATTAATTTTATTTTCCAAACACCGATACTGCCACCTGTGGTAGTGTGTATTGTTACAAGGTTAATTGTATCATGAAACAATAACATATCTTTTTAGCAGGACAGCATAATAATAGCAACTTGATCAATTTTTTTATATTCTTGGTTATATGTCTTTCAGATGTCTTCAAGCCTATGCTACGGTCACAATACTCGTACGATGCCCGAACGTATGTACAAACTCATACGAGTTTTTAAGTATTTTAATCCTAATGTTTTTTGTAGGTTCTTAGCTTCTGGTCACAGCTCGTACGGATCTCGTACGAGTTGTACAGAATGTATAGTTTTCACCAGATCACCGAGTCCTGTACGAGTTGTAAAAATCCGTACAATGCTCGTACGAGTGTCGATATCCTTACGGGCTCCGTGTGGACTTCGTACGGACGTCGTACGAGTTCAGAAAAATCAACTCGTCCGGAGCACGTACGGAGCACGTAGGGCAAATGTGACTAGGGTATTACCAGTAGTATCATATCTTGCATATAATTATCTCTTCTATTTCACAATTACTTGCAAGCAGCAGAACAATAAAATAAATGTTTTATCTCATAAATTTGCATTTATGTAATTGTGCAGTATGGCAATGGTATTTATATAATTTGCAGGAATAATAACAAATAAGCATCAGCCATTCTGGCAGTCAGCCATGTGCTTAAAAGATGTCATAAAACTGCAGTTAAGGCATTTTATATTTATACCACATACTAACTCACTCTTTTAGAAACACATAAAATGTGTCAAAGAAGATTTATTTGTATATAACGATGTTGCTTGGCAAAAGTGCACGAAGACATAAATAATATCATTAAAAAAAATCTCGGTCCCACGAACTATGTCATATGTTCACATGAACTAGTTCATAAGTGCCCTAATTTAACTTCGTGAGTTTCAATGAACTATTTCGTATGTTAGGAAATACTGAATATGAGTATTTCTGTCGTTTTCATTCATATGGGCCTACATGTATTAACAACAATGCAATATAAAATTCCTCTTTTTGAAACAAATGTTTGAACAAAATGTCTTAGAAGTCACTCACTTGGACCTTTTGTGTCACACATATGGGACATGTATGGTGGAAGAGCATATCGCTGGCTTAGAACCTACCAAATCGATATTTTGAGATAACACGGAAAACTGTCTGACATTTACTCTTTACTTATGGAAAACTTCATTTTGGTCAACATGACAAGTTCAGATTTTTATGAAAATGGGCTCATAAGAAGCGCCTTGTGCTGCTTATCTAAGTATGAAGAATCTTAAAAGGTCGTAACTGGCACTTACGACCTTCTAATTCTAAGCCATCGATATATTGCAGCTACTTGGCTACCTATTAATGAGTTGCAAGAAATTCGTTCACCACCAATATTAGATAAATGACTTTCAAGAAGTTGTAAATAGTTGTTTACAAATCGAGGTGTCAATCGAACAACACATCCAGTCAACATTTGCCAGACAAATGTTTAAAACAAGGTATATAAAGAAGTATTTTTGTAACACACACGTCAAAAGCACATAATAAAACGGTAACGATCACTTACTTAGTCAGACTACGGATATAAAAGAAAATAACAAGCACGACGTTCTTAGCGCTGATGAATCTTATGACAATTACGAAGTGATGGCTGTTTTAGTTGATTATATCTTCTTGCTTATTTTCTGAAGCAGGTTCAAAGACGTGTACTCATCATACATGTTTATTTAATGCCATAAAACTGATTTTATGAAATTTTGGAAACATTGTATTTTGTGCCATGTTCCGTCTGTTTTAGTCGAACATGTGTTTGCTTGTCTGCAATGTTTAAGGGATCCATTGGTCTATGTATCTGATGAAGTGTGAGTCTTGTTTAGACTTAAGATAGTTCCACGGTATCCAATTTATCGATAATGAATTGTCCAGAACATGCTTAAAATGTTTAAAACATGCCACTGTAACCGTTACCAGTATTTAGATCGTCAAGTAAAAGTGCAAAAATAAACAAACTATGTTTATAACAAACAAAAGAATGTTGAAGGTAATCAGTTTTCGTGTTATGAATGTTCCATTATCAATAGTACGAATAATGAGTCATTATAAAAATGTTTTATCAAAGCGTTTAGAGTTGTTCTCTGCGCTGAAGTGAATCAAGAATGATATGAGGTTGCAGCCTCTTGGCAATTAGACAAACACGCAGTAAGTGATTCCGGATAACGACAATACAATACTAATTGAAAAAAAGCACCAATACTACTCACAGCTTGAGGCGGGTACTTTTACACTATACTTATTATTTGCAGCAATTGAAATAATTTCGACTTATTGTATCCAAATGATGCAAAGTGCAACGAATTCCAACCAATCATTATATTTATTATTTAACAATACGTACAGGGTGTTTCATAATATATGTCCCCATTACAAATAAATGTCAGGAGTACATACATGGTCTCAACTGATAACTTCATACATCAATAGAAAGTCAACATTTCAAAGTTTTATTCAGTATATAACATGACAATGTTTCTTTCAAAGCAACCCAGTAACAAGGATTCTTGCAAAATGTCATTTTTCGATAATTGTCAAAATGACGTTCAAAGTTATTTTTTAACCCAAATTGGTATGATAGCTTGTAAAGTATTAAATGATAAAACAAGTTTGATTATGTTTATTAACAAAATAATCTTTTGATTTGAAAGTTTATATTATATACAACAAGATGAAAATATTTTGATGAAGCAGTTACTTTGGTTTCTAGATGCTAGGCAACGGAAGAACATAACCATGCAGATACATTCTTTCTTGTAGTCAAGCAAACAGGTGACACGTTTTCAAATAATATTTTTTCCAAATGAATGTTTTAAATTCACAAATAGATGTATAGAGTTTTTAATACAACCACCAAAGCAATTTCTGACTTTAAAATAATAATTTAGAAGAAAACAACCAAAGATCATACACTTGTTTACTTGTATGAAAGCGAAAAAGTAATGTGTTTGTGTTAGCTTCTTTCATTGCCTAGCAACTGGTAACCAAAGCAACTGTATCACACATGAGTTTTTAGATTATCACAAATTGATTCAACTTTCATATCAATACAATATTTTTGTTTTTAAAAACTTTAAAACTGGTTATATCATGCAAAACTTTACAAGCTATGTAATTCAACCGGGAAAGCAAATTCAGCATGGACGACATTTTGACATTTATCGAAAAAGTGCCATTTTCAGAAATCTTAATTCCAATGTTGCTTTGATAGTAAAATTGTCATATTACATACTGAATAAAACTTTGAAATGTTGGCTTTCCATTGGTATATGAAGATATCAGATGAGATCAGGCATGTGTGCATGGCATTTGTCTGTAATGGGGACAGATATTATGAAACACCCTGTACTTATGTATAATAAGACTTCCGTGAACGTGATAATATCAGGGATGTATTAGTCGCTAGTGAAATTATAGATCTAAGAGAATAAAGGTGCAGAAAGCTAATACCACTACCTCTTACATTTTACAAAACGTCCGAAAACAAATAATTGTACAAGATAGATACTTTTCTCAAATGAACAGTACTTTGGATCGCATTTTTAAGAAAATATGTCGGCATTGGTACCACAACAGCTGGACTGTTCTTAGCAATAATTGTTTCTTGTGTCTATAAATAATTCTGTTTTATTTGCAGAAAACAGTAAAACTCCAACTTATTGATCAACCTGGTCAGCAAGTGTGTGGAATGTAGCCATGTACCTCGTTATGTGCATATTTCAAAGTAAACAAGAGTGGAAAAAAGTTCAAAACATTTTTTGTGGAAGAACTTTTGTGACATCCTGATTAAGTTAGACGCTAATTACAACGCCAATATTTCTGACAACATTTATATACGTCACTTCTCAAACTCGTCACAAAACGCAACTAACGAAACTAGATGCTCCTGACTTCCTACAAGGCAGTAAATTACATTTGTTCGGATTAAAATCATCGAAACATTCAGCTGTTTTTATAACGACACGACCTTAATGCCAAAATTGATTCAGTTCCATAGTGATTGTCCACAGTCTTATGTCTGTGTAGATTTCTAGATTCCATAAGCACGTGTCGACAGCGTTTCTAAACGTTGAACTGGAATCTGTTATTTTCTCATTTTCTCAATTGGCTTGTTCTAATTATTAGTCCGCAATAACGTTTGTGCTGATAATTGTCAAGGACGGATGTTATATTCCCAAAATAGTTGCCATAGACACAATAATGTGAGCTCGTAAAAATAACTAGGAAGGTTTTTCAAATCAGGTTATTAAGAATTTAATTAAACGTGCATTATGCTTTCCTGGTGACTAAATTTGTTTCTTTGTCTTGTAACGAATGTCAACATAAATTAAGGACAAATTTCACTAACAGTCCTGAAAATCCGATGAGCAGTACAACAGCAAGTACATTGATTTTGTTTGTTACCTAAATGTTATATATTAAATACTTGTTCACAAGTGTTTCAATTAACATGCATAAAATTGCCTTTTAGAAATACATAATTTTTATATGTGCATTTGTAAATAATATATATGTACTGGTATATTATTCTTGTTGAGATCGTATTCTAATTTGTCCAAAGGTTGGAATTTGGATGAATTGGGCCTAGTATAGCTTGGCCAATTTGACACGAGCCTGACCTTTTGATTAGCATATTTTAACAGTCCATATATTTCCTAAGTTTACAACATCGAGTGTATGTTTTCATATTCGGGGAGTATCACAAAGACGCTCGGATGTAATACAAACACAAATTTGAAATACCGATATCGCACGATTTGCTTGCGGAAATTGATATATTCAAAGCAAGAACCTTGTTATATATTCTTGCATAAAAGTCAGGTTCAACTCAAAATAGCCAAGCTATATAACCGTGTATATTATCTCAAATGTATGTACTTATACGCCCTGTCGTAACGTTTTGTACCATTGACTTGCATTTGTAGGAGTTCAAATTGCAAAGTGAAACTCAAGTCGTCTATGATTGTTGTTTCCTGTGTAATAACTACTGCGATATCAGCGATCATTATAAAAAGAAAGTACGAGTACCAACAACAACTCTGTGACATCACTAACAAGAATGCTGAGTATTTTGTTTATCATGTAGATCATGTCGCAAAAATCAAGGTTTCATAGTTCATTATCCTGATCCCAAAAATACAATACCACATGATGACATATTGCCAGATGTTGATGTTGATGTTGGAGTGTGGGAGTCAGGTACCAATACTGACGTAATCATATCAGATACAAGCCAAAGTAATGATACAACAGTATGTTCCTTAGGTCGTTATAATGTTGTTACTAGATAACCATTTCTAAGTATTAAGTGGTTTCAAAGGTGTTAGCGAAATTTTCATCTTTTGTTATTTTTTTAAAAAACTTTGGCTTTTGCCTCATTTTGAATAATTTCGGGTCAGTTGAAATACATATTTGCTATGAAATAAAAGAAGGTCAAATTACACACGAACAAAGGGATGACAGAACAGGAGCAGTAGAATACCTAGGAATTGGTTTATTTTGGCCACAAGTATGTTTGTATAGATATACATGCAATCTTCATGTGTGCAACAAAAACAAAAAAAACCCTACTGTACCAAGATAGATACTCTCTGATCCGATCTTTCCAATATACGCATAAGTATAGTGATGCTATTAAATGGTTACATAGTATTCTCCGACTCGTTTGTAGTCTACTTTGCTTAGGCGAAAAGTGTTTGTTTGTTGGCATACAACAAGTAGAGCAAATAAAAGTAAATTCCCAAGTGTTATAATTAATGGCAGCTCTTAAATTAGTTTAGTGTCCCGAATCACCCGATTCTTTAGAGATCCGTTACACATAATAGCATGCATGATTAACACTGTGTCATATTTAACTAATATGGTTTTAAGAAACCAAATCTGGAGTAACATTGATTTGTGAGGAAATTATAACAATAACCATGACTAACTTCAAGCCATAAACCCGACAGAAACAACGATGTCCCTCGCGTTATGTGATATATGTTTGAAATGTGATTGTCAGTTGATTTTCTGTTGACTGTTCGTGTCTTCCAGATTTGTATGGCTGAGAACTGTTGTTTCTAATGAGTGTTGTCTTCCCTGTCTTTATTTTTTTATTGAACCACTGTTGAATCACAATTTTCATCCTCCGATATTACGAGGTTAAGATAAACGACATTGATACAATGGTGAATGCATATGGTTGTTTGACTGTTTGAGTTATAAGTTACAATCCAATGAATCCAATATTCGAGCACATCGTTTTAGGGTGGTGGCTTAAACAAAAATGGTTACTTGTCCAAAGTATCCATCCACCTGACAACCCAACTTCTCTGGATGATTGTATCGATATGTGTTCCATGTAGTAATGAGCGCCTGTAATAGGTTTCTTTCGTGGTTGTAGTAATGAATGTGTCTATATAGAACTGGATGAAGTATAAACATGACAAGAAACATATTCCACCATCGATAGGAAATGGATATTTATGTATTAGTGTAATATAAGCTGATGTACGTGCTCGTGTTATTGTGATACAAGATGATATATAAGTGTAATATAAGCTCGGTGATAAATCAAATATAAAGAAGATTACGACAGATTATGATAAATCAATGTCACGATAGTGCGAGGAACCAGGAGGAAAAATAATGTTCAAACGCTACAGTCAAATGTTTGTTTGTGGTCCTCGCCTTCGTTAACAGTTATCTTGAGCAGCCAATTTTATTTTTTATGTTTAGCTATTGTTATTCACCAAACATCAAGTTATGCTGACATCAAATAGTTTGGTAGAGCAATTTTACACTGTAACATTTGATTGTGCATATTCAAATCCACAACGTTTCAATTTTGGGCTTCCGCATCAACATTTTGAACAACCAAATCCAATGTCTTATGATATGGGCAACCAAGCACACCATATTACATTACGATACCAGCATTACAATGACGACCGATTCCACAATGATACACTTATTAGGACGACAAAACCAAAATGTTACAATTAGGACGACCGCACCACAATGTTACAATTAGGACGAAAAAACCACAATGTTACAATTAGGACGACCAGCCTAACAATTAGGACGACCAAACCACAATGTTACAATAACAACGACCAAACTTCAATGTTACAATTCGGACGACCAAACCACAATGTTATCATTCGGACGACCAAACCACATTGTTACAATTATCACGACAAAACCACACTGTTTCAATTAGGAAAAACAAATCTACAATTATAGCATTTTGGTCGACAAAATCACAATGTTATAGTTAGGACGACCTAATCCACAATGCTACAAATTGGACGACACAAATCCAGAATGTTACAATTTTCACAGTACCAATCGGTCATACACCACTTAGCTTAGAATTTCAATCATGATTACAAGTCAGTGGCGTCGTTATTGTATTGCTGTCAAGTAGAAACTTCATCATCCAAGCTAATTATTTATGAGAGGTTTTCAGAAGAATGCAATAATGTAATATTTACCAACGTCCCGCACACTGTATACAGAACTGTCTCAACTGACAACCTAAAAGTATTCGTACTCGTATATTAATCCCGTACAATGTAGGAATACCAAATGCAACTCAGCTTATACTGAATATATAATCTGTTCATTTGTTTGAGGTACCTTCCATCGGGAAAATGATATTCAAGATAAAAACAATATTTTACCGTTCATGATTTGATTTTGATTTCCTTCATTCCGGCTGGTTTAGATCATAAAAATGAGTTACCTCGGGACAGCTTACTGAATATATGATCTGTTCATTTGTTTGGGGTACCTTCTGTCGGGAAAAGGATATTCAAGGATAAAAACAATATTTTACCATTCATGATTTGATTTTGATTTTCTTGCTCCCGGCTGGTTTAGATCATAAGAATTAGTTACTTCGGGACAGCTTTACTGAATATATAATATTTTCATTTGTTTGAGGTACCTTCCGTCGGGGACAGAATATTCAAGATAAAAACAATAGTTTACCATTCATGATTTGATTTTGATTTTCTTGCTCCCGGTTGGTTTAGATCATAAGAATTAGTTCCCTCGGGACATGCAAGCGTTATTAACAATTTGTCAGATTTGGTCGTAGAAAAATGTTACTTGGTCATGCCTAATGTTACATAATCATAGTAAATTCTGACATTATCTTGAAATTGGCAAAAGTAATTGTACAAAAGTGCTGCATGGTCTTTGAATAATGTTGCACTGTTGTGCCGCCAATTCGTACATACAGCATAAATTCTTTGCATGGTGGTTGTGCAATTTGTGGCATAGTTCTGTTAATTGTAACTAAATCGTGTATATTATAACATCGTCGTAGAAATTGTTCACATGGTCGTAGAAAACGGTTTCTTTGTCCTAGAATTTTTTTTACATGGGTATGCAAATTGTAATAATGTCGTAGAACATTATAAAATGGTCATTAAAATTACTGTTTATTGTGTGCATTTTGTGTTCGATGGTCTTATAATTTGTAACTTTACTTGGACGAGTTGGTTGTAAACACCTTGTGATATGGTCGTGCAAAATGTTCCATGGTCATAAAAAAGTGAAAGATTTTGTTGTAAAATTGTAAATATAAAACAATGTTAGATCTATATAGTTGTACAAATGGTCAGATGATACCTAGTGTACATTGTAACAAGGTTGATTGTGTCATGGAAACGGTAAAATATATTTTTAGTATGCGAGCATAATAATTACAACATGATCATTTTTGTTATATTCTTGGTTATATCGATGGCTTAGAATGAGAAGGTCGTAAGTACAAAATCGATATACAAGTATTGAGAAAACAAGAAAAAACTGTCTGCAATTTACTCTTTTCTTATAGTAAAACAAGCTTTTATAGCTTCATTTTGGTCAACATGACAGGTTCCGGTTTTCATAAAAATAGGCTCATTAGAAGCGCCTGGTACTTGAGATTTCAAATATTTATGAGTCTTATAAGGTCGTAAGTAGTAGTTACGACCTTCTCATTCTAAGCCATCGGTATTTCTTCCAGATGTCTTCAAGCTTAACAGTAGTATCATATCTTGCATATTATTATCTCATCTATTTCACAATTACTTGCAAGCAGCAGAACAATAAAATAAATGTCTTATCTCATAAATTTGCATTTATGTAATTGTGCAGTATGTAAATGGTATTTATATAATATGCAGGAATAATAACAAATAAGCATCCGCCATTCTGGCAGTCAGCCATGTGCTTAAAAGATGTCATAAAACTGCAGTAAAAGCATTTTATATTTATACCACATACTAACTCACTCTTTTAGAAACACATAAAATGTGTCAAAGAAGATTTATTTGTATATAATGATGTTTCCTGGCAAATGTGCACAAAAACATAAATAATATCAATAAAAATATATCTCAGTTCCACTAACTATGTCATATGTTCACATGAACTAGTTCACTAGTGCCCTAATTTAACTTCGTGAGTTTCAATGCACTATTTCGTATGTTTCCTAGAAATACTGAATATGAGTATTTCTGTCGTTTTCATTCATATGGGCCTACGTGTACTAATTAACAACAATGCAATATTAAATTCCTCTTTATGAAACAAATGTTTAAACAAAATGCCTTTGTGTCACACATAGGGGACATCTATGGTGGAAGAGCATTTATTGCAGTTAATTGGTTACTTATTAATGAGTTGCAAGAAATTCGTTCACCACCAATATTAAATAAATTAATTTCAAGAAGTTGTAAACAGTTGTGTACAAATCGAGGTGTCAATCGAACAACACATCCAGTCAACACCTGCCAGACAAATGTTTAAAACAAGGTATATAAAGAAATATTTTTGTAACACACACGTCAAAAGCACATAATAAAATGATAACCACCACTTACTTAGTCAGACTACGGATATAAAAGAAAATAACAAGCACGGCGTTCTAATCACTGATGAATCTTATGACAATAACGAAGTGATGGCTGTTTTGGTTGATTATAGTTTCTTGCTTATTTTCTGAGGCAGACTCAAAGATGTGTACTCATGATTAATATCCTGCACGATCGAAAAACAAAAATAGACAATGCAATACAGGATCTCTGTCTTCAGTAATTATGCCAGAAAACTGATTTGAATGTTATTTTGGAAACATTATAAAGCCATTTTCCGGGTGTGAATTGTCAGTCGAATATGTGTTTGCTTGTCTGTAATATTTAAGGGATCGATTTAACAGTGCTTAAGGTGGTTCCGCGGTTCCCATTTGAGCGATAATGATATGCCTATAGTTTTTACTGCTTACACATTTTTGAATATTGTACAATTCCTGAAGATATCTATGGTATCATTTAGCCTCGACGTTCGAATGTCTTCTTTGCACTTTTGTTGCCGATAATATTACACATGTTCTAAATTATTAACCGTTTTTTCAGCATGCACACATGTTAACTCGGTCTCTCTGTGTAGGGAATTGATAATTTGTTACGCCGATACGCTTTTGAAACGAATACCATAAGGGCAATTAAGACGATCATCCGCTACATAACGTAGCGCCCTTCTTTCGCACAGGCATACAATATGTGAATAAAGCAGTGCATTGTAATTGTATACTATTTACTATCATTTCAGGGACAACCCTCTCTTCCGTCATACGAACACAGGCTCAAGTTACAGCCTGTCTAATTCTAGCGATATTTGCGTTGCTATTGGTAACATATCAACTGGTGACATTCCGTAAACAGAGATTAGGACAGCCTTCAATATACGAGGACGAACCTAAAGGAACGTGTAACCTGCGAGCGAAGTTCCTGTACAGTGGAGGGTTTTCAGCTGTGTTCCAACTATTTTCCGGTAATATCCCTTCAGCCGTTTTATGTTCTAAAATAAATTGAGTTCTAGGCATACACGCATCACCAATTTGAAGCCAAACAAACACAGGCACACGGTGTCATCGATTTAATAAACCAGCATGAAAAAAGGACACGTTCGTTTTTTATGCAAGTTTATTAAATCGATGAAACCGTGTGCCTGTGCAATTAAACGGCGTAAGCGCCTTAGCCACAACCACATGTACTAGTATATCACCGTTACCACAATGCAACAATCCGACAAATAATTCAAAAGGGCACAGTTATTATCCTGTTATTTCTGAGGCCCTCTCGTATATTAATAGTGACAAGTTCCGGTAGGAATAAAAGTTACCGCCACCGACTGATGATTTGATTTTGATTTTCGTCTGCTGACTTACATTCATTACTCATTTTTTTTGGCGTTAGACGTCATAACAAGCGCCTCGGAATTGGGATAAAACAAGCATGCAGTACAATGACTTGGATGTAGCTCCCTGGTTAAATCTGTAGCCTAGCATTGTCAGTCTCGTGTGGTAAAGACCGTAACTAGCTCCACCATCGTCCCAACCCTTGGTATTTAAAAGCTAGGGCAATGTCTTGCAAATACTGTTTGCTGAGAAGCTGTTGATTGATTGTTTCCGGGAAAACATGTAATTAAATTAACCGTCTGCCGAACAATTGGCTGAACGAGTGTTGCAAATAGCTTTAAAAGGCAATAACACGAAAATAACAAAACCTAAAACCACGTTCCCAATTTGTGTATCAATTGTCTATCCAATTTACTGAATGCAAGGCGTCCTTATAGCGGCATTTGTATTTTTTGTAACATTTGTTGTCTGCTAAAAATGTATTACATTGTAGTTACCAATTGCGCTTCTGTCCATTTATGGAAATATGCTCATTTAGGATATCATGCAGTGGTTCTCTCCGCTGGTTTATTTCTCTGAGCAAGAATAGCCAACATGCTCCACTTCACTAAGGTGTAAATTGGTACCTCAGAGGGCATTTTTTGTCTGAGCGCCGCAGATCGATGTTTGCTGCCACAGTCACAGGAGAGAAATAGTTTCCCCGGGGAGACTCGAACGTAGGTTTCATTAGGTATCCCATTCACAAGGGGAGGTTAAAACGACAACAGATGGTTGAGCGGCTGTAAAGCTGAACACAGCCCCTGAAAAACCTTTTTTCCTGTGCGGTATATAATTCTCTGTATGGCTTCAAAATGTCTGTGCATCTAAAGTTCTAAATTTATCGAATTTTGTTCGTATAATAAAAAGTGATGACTAAAGTTAAATGATTTAAATTTACATGAACATATATGTCAATACTT
The DNA here is from genome assembly GCA_963678985.1 of Spisula subtruncata. Taxonomy (NCBI): domain Eukaryota; kingdom Metazoa; phylum Mollusca; class Bivalvia; order Venerida; family Mactridae; genus Spisula; species Spisula subtruncata. Next base: position 65,507,984 of record OY787660.1, read on the forward strand.
AACGTACACATTTCGGTTGTACATGTGGCTATATGAGTGGCTGACATTAATGACCCAATCATGGGTTTTACGGGGATTGGGTCATGTATATTGTCTCGCCAAAAGCAACTAACAAAATTAGTTCAATACATAAAGACACACGTCATATAATTTATTTGGTACAAAAACTATAAATTGAAAAACGAAATTTTGTAGTTGATAGTAATTTATTCTTTATATTTGTGATAACAATATCGCTGGCTTAGAATGGAAATGTCGTAACTACAAAATCAATTGTTTGAGAAAACTAGAAAAAGCGTTTGACAATCACTCTTTTCTTATGGTAAAACAAGCTTTTTCAACTTCAGTTTTGTAAACATGACAAGAAAATAGGCTCATAAGAAGCGTCTTATGGTGTAGAGTGCAAATATGCAGTATGTTTATAACGACTTTCTCATTCTAAGCCAGCGATATGTCGTATGAAATCGCAACAAGCTACAAGATGTTTTTGGAAACTCAAATTGAAGATACCATTGAACGTTTTGTTTCTTCGAGATACAGTTAATGAAAATCCATTGTAATACCCTTTTGAATTCTGATTCCTGGAATAATTCTGCATGAATACGGTAGTGTTACGTATGTACCACATCAATCTCACACCTACATATAAGTATAGCAAACACTTAGTTATTGCCAACAGTTAGACATTGTGGTGGCATACAGTGATACGCCACAACCGTTAAACAACTACAAATATAAACATTTTTGTACAATAAACTTTGTACATAGCCAAGACTCAGATTGTCAATGCTCTAAGTCTATCTATGTTTGTACTTCCAAATGCCCTACTGGTGCAGATTGTCAATGCTCTAAGTCTATCTATGTTTGTACTTCCAAATGCCCTACTGGTGCAGATTGTCAATGTTATAAGTCTACATATGTTTGTACTTCCAAATGCCCTACTAGTGCAGATTGTCAATGTTATAAGTCTACATATGTTTGTACTTCCAAATGCCCTACTGGTGCAGATTGTCAATGCTCTAAGTCTATCTATGTTTGTACTTCCAAATGCCCTACTGGTGCAGATTGTCAATGTTATAAGTCTACATATGTTTGTACTTCCAAATGCCCTACTGGTGCAGATTGTCAATGTTATAAGTCTACATATGTTTGTATTTCCAGATATCCTACTGGTACAGATTGTCAATGTTCTAAGTCTACATATGTTTGTATTTCCAGATACCCTACTGGTGTTGATTGTCAATTCTCTAAGTCTACCTATGTTTGTATTTCCAGATACCCTACTCGTGCTGATTGTCAATTCTCTAAGTCTACCTATGTTTGTATTTCCAGATACCCTACTGGTGCAGATTGTCAATGCTCTTAGTCTACCTATGTTTGTATTTCCAGATACCCTACTGGTGCAGATTGTCAATGCTCTTAGTCTACCTATGTTTGTATTTTCAGATACCCTACTCGTGCTGATTGTCAATTCTCTAAGTCTACATGCGTTTGTGTTTCCAGATACCCTACTGGTGTTGATTGTCAATGCTCTCAGTCTACCCATGTTTGTATTTCCAGATACCCTACTGGTGCAGATTGTCAATGCGCTCAGTCTGCCTATGTTTGTATTTCCAGATGCCCTACTGGTGCAGATTGCCAATGCGCTCAGTCTGCCTATGTTTGTATTTCCAGATACCCTACTGGTGCAGATTGTCAATGCGCTCAGTCTGCCTATGTTTGTATTTCCAGATGCCCTACTGGTGCAGATTGCCAATGCGCTCAGTCTGCCTATGTTTGTATTTCCAGATGCCCTACTGGTGCAGATTGCCAATGCGCCCAGTCTACCTATGTTTGTATTTCCAGATGCCCTACTGGTGCAGATTGCCAATGCGCCCAGTCTACCTATGTTTGTATTTCCAGATGCCCAACTGGTGCAGATTGTCAATGTTCTAAGTCTACCTATGTTTGTATTTCCAGATACCCTACTGGTGCTGATTGTCAATGTTCTAAGTCTACGTATGTTTGTATTTCCAGATACCATACTGGTACAAATTGTCAATGTTCCAACTCTACATATGTTTGTATTTCAAGATACCCTACTGGTGCAGATTGCCAATGCCCTAAGTCTACCCATGTTTGTATTTCCAGATACCCTACGGGTGATGATTGTCAATGCCCTAAGTCTACCTATGTTTGTTTTTCCAGATACCCTACGGGTGCAGATTGTCAATGTTCTAAGTCTACATATGTTTGTATTTCCAGATACCCTACTGGTGCAGATTGTCAATGCCCTAAGTCTACCTATGTTTGTATTTCAAGATACCCTACGGGTGATGATTGTCAATGCCCTAAGTCTACATATGTTTGTTTTTCCAGATACTCTACGGGTGATGATTGTCAATGTTCTAAGTCTACATATGTTTGTATTTCCAGATACCCTACGGCTGATTTTTGTCAATGTTCTTAGTCTACATATGTTTGTATTTCCAGATACCCTACTGTTGCAGATTGTCAATGTTATAAGTCTACATATGTTTGTATTTCCAGATACCCTACTGGTGCAGATTGTCAATGTTCTAAGTCTACATATGTTTGTATTTCCAGATACCCTACGGGTGATGATTGTCAGTGTTCTAAGTCTACATGTGTTTTTGTTTCCAGATACACTACTGGTGATGATTGTCAATGTTCTAAGTCTACATACTATAATGTTTGTATTTCCAGATACCCTACTGGTGTTGATTGTCAATGGTATCAGTCTACCTATGTTTGTATTTCCAGATGCCCTTCTGCTGCTGATTGCCAATGTTCTAAGTCTACATATGTTTGTATTTCCAGATACCCTACTGGTGCAGATTGTCAATGATCTAAGTCTACATATGTTTGCATTTCCAGATACCCTACTGTTGCAGATTGTCAATGTTCTAAGTCTACATATGTTTGTATTTCCAGATACCCTACTGGTGCAGATTGTCAATGGTATAAGTCTACCTATGTTTGTATTTCCAGATAGTCTACTGTTGCTGATTGTCAATGGTCTAAGTCTACCTATGTTTGTATTTCCAGATACCCTACCCTACTGGTGTAGATTGTCAATATTCTAAGTCTACCTATGTTTGTATTTCCAGATAGTCTACTGTTGCTGTTTGTCAATGGTCTAAGTCTACCTATGTTTGTATTTCCAGATACCATACCCTACTGGTGTAGATTGTCAATGTTCTAAGTCTACCTATGTTTGTATTTCCAGATAGTCTACTGTTGCTGTTTGTCAATGGTCTAAGTCTACTTAATGTTATGGTTGTATTTCCAGATACCCTACTGGTGTAGATTATCAATGGTACAAGTCTACCTATGTTTGTATTTCCAGATAGTCTACTGTTGCAGATTGTCAATGTTCTAAGTCTACATATGTTTGTATTTCCAGATACCCTACTGGTGCAGATTGTCAATGTTCTAAGTCTACATATGTTTGTATTTCCAGATACCCTACTGGTGCAGATTGTCAATGGTATAAGTCTACCTATGTTTGTATTTCGAGATAGTCTACTGTTGCTGATTGTCAGTGGTCTAAGTCTACCTATGTTTGTATTTCCAGATACCCTACCCTACTGGTGTAGATTGTCAATGTTCTAAGTCTACCTATGTTTGTATTTCCAGATAGTCTACTGTTGCTGTTTGTCAATGGTCTAAGTCTACCTATGTTTGTATTTCCAGATACCATACCCTACTGGTGTAGATTGTCAATGTTCTAAGTCTACCTATGTTTGTATTTCCAGATAGTCTACTGTTGCTGTTTGTCAATGGTCTAAGTCTGCTTAATGTTATGGTTGTATTTCCAGATACCCTACTGGTGTAGATTATCAATGGTATAAGTCTACCTATGTTTGTATTTCCAGATAGTCTACTGTTGCTGTTTGTCAATGGTCTAAGTCTACCTATGTTTGTATTTCCAGATACCATACCCTACTGGTGTAGATTGTCAATGTTCTAAGTCTACTTATGTTTGTATTTCCAGATACCCTACTGTTGCTGTTTGTCAATGGTCTAAGTTTACATATGTTTGTATTTCCAGGTATTCTACTTGTGCTGATCGTCATAGATTTTGCCAAGAGACATTACGCCCATGACGTACCAAGACCACACGTACCGTACACATTATTTATAGCCGGCTTAGCTGTCGTCTGCTCTGGACTATTTGTTATAATTGAACTTTCCATAACATTCAGAACAAAAGAACGCTACAGTTCGCCAGATGTATCATCTGCTGACAGTAAATTAGGAAATGAACATCAGTTACATCCCTTAGATCATCATCACGATCACGACCATCACCACCATCATCATCATCATCACCACGAACCGAGAAATTTGACCGTCGATCAGATTACGGATTATGACGGCGATTATTATGGACAAGATTATGACGTTGAAAACCCAGCTTTCCGGTCACAAGGGACGAGAAAAGTAGACGCTTCAAATAAACCATTTCCAGGTTACAGACTTGGTCGACATAATTTACAGGGACACGATCAAAAATGGTGGAGAAAAGTTACCTTTGCGTCAATGCCCCTGTACTTGTAAACCATCCTCCCCTTCAATGTTCAATAACTTCACTATCAGCCACCCAGCATCGTTATCAACATCATATTCACCATAAACATCATTTACTCATTAGATATATTACTGCATTCAGTTTCTACGTCCTCACTGGTGTCATCAGTCATCATCTCCGGGAGTAAATGTAAAACAGTCGAATATATCAACGTCGATCATTAAAATATCATCACCATTTTCAATAAATTATATCATCATCGTCATCAACATTTTTATCATCAGTATCATGGTCAGCATCATCTTCATCATCGTCGTCGTCATTACACAGACATGTATGCTTAATGAACTCGCTTATACCTATATGGGCGTGTACCATTTGGATTAAAGTAACCGCGTGTAAAATTGCATTACTTTGTTTTCTGACATTTTTCAAGATTGTATAGCATACGTGGCATTACTTTTGAATATACCCGCGTACAGGTGTATGTTATCGTATGTTTTTTTTTGTTCAGGGCACGGACAAGTTGATCTTTGAATCTAGGTTTCCAGTCGATATGAGTACCCATGTATTTGTATTCCCGCTACCGAATTCGCAAGACATAGGCTCGAAATTGCATCGTGTCGTCCCATTTTACAGTAAATAATGATAACAACATTTTTATTTTCAAGTAACGTGGTCCGGGGTATAGCACCGTTAAAAGATGAAAAATGTTTCTATGCATTGATCATCACTAATATATACTACAATAAAGTATATGTCCAAGTGTCCTAAAACGCTTATAAGAATAGTTCTAGGCAAGCATGCATTACTTAACGAGTAATCGTAGCCGTATTGATGAAGTTGACAATGAATGACGTTTTGAAGCTAATATTACTTCGCCTGGTAGGCCTACAATGCGGAACACCCTGGCGATTGTCCATCCAGAATACAATGTACCCGGTAAAACTGTCCGTCCATGTCCGACTTGTATCAATTGCTGAGAACTGTTGCTATGTACTGTATGTATCGTATTCAATTCTTTATTGCAGCTTTAAACAATAAACAAATGGTACACGTGTGTTGTTTTATACATATGATCCCTAACACAAACTCAACGTGTTCGACTTGAGTTTTACCGTGAAGTTGCTAGCTTTCTAAATGTAACATAACAATTTAGTAAGCGGATGAGTCCAGTGATTGGCATTGAAAGGTTGTATGTGCACTGTCGTATCATATAGATCTAAGAACAAATCGCTGGCTTAGAGTAAGAAGGTCGTAACTACAACATAACATGAGAAAACTGACTGCAATTTAGTCTTCACCTATGGAAAAACAAGTTTTTAAAACTTCATTTTGGTCAACATGACAATTTCTAACTTTCATGAAAATTGGCTCATAAGAAGCGCATTGTGAAGTAGATTTCAAATATGCATGCGTCTCATAAGGTCGTAAGAGGTAGTTACGACCTTCTCATTCGAAGCCATCGAAATATGTTATTGAGTGTTTTGTAACAACACAAATAACAATTAATCTATCCCAGGTGCACATGATATGTGTGTGTTACGCCAAATCAGCAGACACACATGAAATTATTTATATATACACGGAAGGTTAGTTGTTTTCTGGTAAAACTTCCGTAAGCACTGTCAAATGTCGTGCGCGGATGTAGAACGGGGGCTTGGGCGACCCCCGGAATATTTTGGGAAAATTGGAGAATGAGAAAAATGCTCGATCCGCACAGGACAGTGACATTGTGCCCCGCCTAAAAGGAGCGACCTACGGTTGTTACAGGAAACATGATAAAGCTTAAATTTTGTAACTGGTAATAAATAACATGAACTTACAGATCTAAATGACCGCGAAAATCTTTACATAAGTTGATAGGTGAATTTGACGGAAGTGTATCGTTTTATAAATTTTCAATTTATCCAGCGGCTATTCAACACAACACTGAAGTTATTTATTTGCTCATGTATTTATTTGTGAGGTTTTCTTAACTGAAGTATAGTCAAAGTTGTGATTGACATTTTGAGAAAAAGTTACAATTTTTTTTTTAATATTTGGATGTTACTACATTCTGCAGACCAAACAACAAGCATGAAGGTAATCTCTATGTAATATATATCTCTGTTTTTAAGACTATTAACAATCTATATATAATGTATTTATATCTAAATCATGCATTTATAAATCATTTAATAATAACTATTAGCATATCGCTGGCTTAGAATGAGAAGGTCGTTAGTGCCACTGTTAAGATTCATACATATTTAGAATAAGCATCACAAGGCGATTCTTAAAAATCTGAACAAAATGAAGTTGCAAACATTTTGTTTTACCATAAGTAAAGATTAAATGTCAGACAGTTTTTCGTGTTTCCTCAAAATATCGATTTTGTAGTTACGACCTTCTCATGCTAAGCCATCGATAGATAGGTTTATTACGCACAATAAAATTCTGCTATTACGGCCACTTCAACACTTAAAATGTTCAGTCCATATTTATGAAGATTTTATTACAATTTTAAGGGTCATAAGTATTAAATTTATTATAAAAATGTCCGCTTTTAATGACTGGTTTGAATTAACATTAACATTCTTACTGTATTTTTACTAGCGGAAATTTACTATGAAATGTATTTAGCTGGAAAATATATTAAGTTTTGATCAAGCTTGACAACCCATTTCCGATGGTTTCCATAGCCACGGCAACATAGGACATGTTGAGCACTTGCCATGAGTATGTAGTACCATAGTCAATGTATTATTAGACGGGAGCAGCATTGTCTTGCTTTTAAATGTTCAACACTGAGCAACAGTATACTATATGCATAGTCACGGGAGAATAAGAGAGGGAAAACCGTCTACCGCTTTTAAATTTACAGCAATGAACAAGGGGATAATACTTGTATATATCCATAGTCGCGGGAGTATATAATGTATGTGTCAATGAGTAAGGGAATACATTAATAGACATAGCGGTATGGAATAATGGAAGCACAGTTTATCGATCTTTAATGTTCATCACTGAGCAACAGGATACTATATCCATAGACACAGCGGTATAAAAAAACAAGCACATATTCCCCCGTAAATGATCTGCATTGAGCAAGTGGTACTAGACAAAAGCTATTTCTCTAATGACGCGGCATGGGAGACAACTCTTACGTAGTCACGACCCATGGTCAATAGTTCCTCAAACAAACCTTCAGGCTAAGCAATGGAGCCAAACAAGGACAATGTCGAACGGTTTTGCCTAAAGGATCATTCCCAAACGACGTGTTCACGTGACGGACTTGGGGGGAAAAGCAAATGGTATGAAGGCATTCTGATCACCTCAGTGTTTATGAAAATTGCAATTGGTAGGTCTATATAAACCGAAGACAAAACAGAAATGGCTGAGCTTTCACGATAGGATAGAGAGGGAAACCTATTAAGACCGAGTGTGTGGTGTTAGCCTTTAGGAGAACAACATTTAAACAGAAGCTGTCCAGTCATTGACCGTGCGTATTTTAAAAGTTCATCATCCCATTGATGATGTATTTCTGTGGTCACTTTTGATTATCTCAACTGATACTTGAACACGTACATAGTTTGTGACTATATTGGTTGTTGCGTGTGAATTCTATATTCCATTTTATTTGAGTAAAGGGAGAGGATTGGCATAAATCGATTTTGAAACCGGTGATATTTGTTTACAGGTGGTCTCGTCTCGTGCACATAAACTTGCGGAAAATCACGTTTACATTGATTGGCAATCAATCGGTCGCGTATGTGACTTAACTGAAGACAAAAATAATGCAAACAACGTAAACAAACGAAAGAATTTACAAGAACAAATGCACAGTAGAGTATGGTCCCTACCGGTATTTCGTTACATACACACACTAGTGAATGTCTAAATAATATTTGTATAAAGAATCGAAAACCCCATACACATTATTATGAACAGTTTTAAACATACCATGCCAGTGAAATGTTTAATAATAACTAGCACAGCATGAAAACTAAGTCTATGATGATAATAACCAGATTCTTCGTTCTAAATACCTCGAACTTTATGCACTGCAATACCGGATATATACGGAGCTGGCTGAGCTTTTACGATATGTATTTTAAGGGTTTTTTAAGTCATATAGGGTCTCCCATAATATATGTTACCACTTCATTCGAATCTCATGAGATAAATTCTACATGACACACGAAATAGCCATACATTAATGGAAAGCTAAATTTCATTTTTATTGGTATATATTTTTTTCAATAAAGGGCAAGTGGTGGGCAATGTCACGGACATGCCTCCTAAGTTTTAACTAACTATTAAAACCGTGCACTTACGTGTCCAAACTAATCAATGCAAATGAGACAATACTAGAACTCAAATATGACGATGTTAAAGACCCGTTTGTTTTAAATATTGTGTTCAGATGGTCATTGTTTACGTGTTTTTTGCTAATGTGTTATTAGTAGATACTATGCAAATACATTTTGCAAACCGTGTGTGCTTGTATGATTTCTGTAATTTATGTTGTTCTTTGTTGTTGTTGGGTGCGGTTCTCAGTTGTTTCAGTAGAGTGATGTCCCTAATGTCCGATGTGTCTTTATCAAATAAATCTCAGTCAAATGTAACTATCACTTTCGGTGTGGCATAAATATTGTCATTACAGAGAAGCGCCAAGAATTCTAAGAGGCGATTATTTTTAAGGGACTTTTCTTGACAATTATGGTGAAATGGATTACTACTATCATGAACTGAAAATTGAAATAATGATGATTTCAAGCTTTTTTGCATGGTTAAAGTATGTTTTCTTTCACTAGTGGCATTTGTTAAAACCTTGCAGAAAATATTTTGAAAAGTTCTTCGTGCAAGGATATAGATAAACCATGTTTTTGAGCCGTGACGGAAGGTTACACTTCTTAGTCATGGTATGTGAATATACCTGGTTAAAATATCTTTGGGCGATGGATTGGTTACTGTCATTGAGCATATATATTGCTTAAGTCTTAATACATACCCTATATCTATCATTTGAGGGCAAAGCAACCTTCCTGCATAATTAAGCCACGGCTCAAAAGCACATGGTTTATCTATAAGCTAATAGTTGATATCCGGAACTCTGTGCAAGGTGGTTTTCCCCATAATTTACATGTAGGTACAAACAAATCTGGCCTAGTTATACTGGTTTTGCATTCTTATGCAAAAACAACTGACCCCAACTCTATTGTCCCGATATGAATATTCAATAGGCTCAATGATTATAACGGTAAAACTTTATTTGTACCTACAGATTAGTGGAGATCCGGAGTAGGTCTATTCTTGTTGATAAACATATCATGAAAACGTGTTAGACTATGTGGGTGCCTTGAGTGATGTCGCCTTCATAGTCAGTCACGAACACGGGGGTGTCAGTTTTGCCGTAAACTATATTGCAATGTAAAACAAACAGCTCACCGACGACTTTACAATCAGATACTCTGAAATTTACATGCCATCGAGTCACTTCATTAAGCAATTATCAACCAAGTCATTCAAAAAGAATGTATGCGTTTTACATTTTACTTGGCCATGATTCGAACAAGGGGATGATTTTAATGTGATCATTACACTCCTTGGTTTAAACAAAATTAATGGCACACACATTACAATGCATAATAGTTTATGTGTTGGATGAAATCGAGCATTGCCATGTGGAACACGTGCATATTAGTAAGTCGTTTTGTAGATTTGGAGAAAGCATTGATGAAGCAAACATTGACCATTGAAACTATTTTAAAACCTTGTCTCCTGTTATTCCCTCTATTAGGTTCTGGCCCAGAAATGTGAAAGGGTGAATATAGGCCTTTAAATGGCTTACACATTATTTTGTGCTTTCTCTGAATAAAACAAACAAGCTTGCTCCAAAAACAAATTACGAATTTCTATAATGGTATGTGTTGTAGGCCCATCCTCTTATAGGGTGTGTTTTCTTTAAAAGCATTAGGTGAAAAGGTGACGCGCGCAATGGACAACCCTACACATAACAAATAGGACCGTAGGTGGTCATCAAGTGGACATTTTGGACCAAAAACACCCATCCAGACCAAATCTAAAAAATGTAACTTGGTGCCTGTTTTTTTGTCCAATTTTTTCTGTTTGTTGACGACGTTTGTGCAGCATTTTGACACAAACAATTTTAAGTTCGCATTCTATATCAATTAAATAATGTTATGTTATTACAAGAGCTAAAATAGTTTCCTGTCTTCAATATGCATTTAATGTATCCTATAAATTGTTCCGTGTAGTCGTGATGTAATGTTACTGGAGTCTGTGTTCGGATGATTTAGTTAAGAGCAGCCTTCCCTATCTGATTTCCTCATTTCCATTTTAGTTGATTTGAAATTTAAACACTGTACAATATAAGAATGTTGTATATTACGTAAGCAATCGTCATACCATTTGCATGTGTTTCAAATCATGTAGCTATGTGACTAATACTGTGAATAAAATTTATGTCCACATAGGTTTGTGACCTTCTGGAAATAAAAATAAACTACACTTTCTAACTATTATATATACACAGTTCTCCAGGAAACCATTATGAAATAACGTTTTGAAAAAGCACCAAAATAGGAAAAATACAAATTTATTTATTCTTTTTTACGTAGGGCGTTTCTAAAGTTCCAGGAAAAGTGCTCTATAATACTTATCGTATGGTCAAATTACTTCAAGCTTTGCATTTAAGTAGAACAATGCTTGATACTATGCGCTATGAATTGAACGCATGAGGGTGCGTCGTACAAAATTAAATGATTGCCATAGTAACGTCAGCTATGGCTACCCGGGGCAACGTTTTTTCTGACCGTACGTTATTGCCATTTTCTGACTAAATTTCACTCAGTCAGTCATAAGGCACACAAAATTCACCTGCCACAATAACAACAGTGCTTGTTCTAAAAATATTCCTCGCTTCTATGTATGCACTTCCAGGGTCCGTTTGCAAAGCATTCGAAAGTGTCACAAAATCGAGCAGAAATTTCAATAGCAACGTCTAGCGTCTGATTCACAACAGACCATACCTTCCTGTGATCATCTGTAACAGTACCACTGACGGTCTGCAAGTGTTCATACTATTCATACATCCAACCCAGTGACATGCAACGTTCTTAACAGGCAGTGGTTATAAATTCTACTGTTTCAATACAAGTCTTAATTGTCTGCCAAAAGACAAAAACTTGTCAAATTCAATGATTTACTGACATTTAACGAGTGATTATAATACGGCGACAAATGAACATGAACACAACAGTGTGAATATTTAAACTATCATTGCATAACTTAACCAACATGTTGTTATACTGCCCATCACAAATGTCCCATGCAGTAATGTTAGGTCTTAGTTGATTGGTAGCTGTTTGGTTGGGGGCAATGTGTTGGTTAGTTTGACCATTTCTAGGACGTAACGTCAACTTTGCCCCGGGTAGCCATTACTGACGTTACTATGGCGGCAGTGCCATTTTGTACGACACACCCTCGTGTGTTTGATTCATGGTACAATATGTATCATGAATTGTTGTATTCAAATGCAAAGTTTGGAGTAATTTGAACATACGATAAACATTATAAAGCACTTTTCCTGGAACTTTTCCTGCCCCTCGTAAGTCATTTATCCATAAAGTACTATATATCTTAGCTTTGAAATTGCGTGTGAATTATGTCAAAATCACGTACTCCGTTACGATGATGACCAATTTGACCCCGATTGAGAAAAAGCAGGAGTAAGTTCATTAGAGTTATTCTTAAATACTTATATGTTATTTCTGTTTAATATAAATAAAATAGTTTTATCAGAATAGTAGGTTTTCCCGGAGACGGGTTCGTGTGTTATTGGACTACCAACAATGATTTGTTGTAAGGACTGGTGATTCACTGAGGCTCTCGACTGTAATCAATGACACTGAAGAACAGAACAATAAACCCAAGAATAGTGGAGTTTCGGGAAAGAAATCAGAATTCCTCGGAGAAATTGGGATAGTCGGAAAGACACTAGTTCACAGTCAAGTGCCATATTTTAGTTCACAAAGTAAAAAAAAAAATTGGAATAATAAACAGGTTTTTTTTTTCACTTTGAAATTGCATGGTACGATAAATACAAACATAATATACTACAATTTGGTATCATATGATAGAATCATCCAAGCTTGATTTGATTCTGTTAAGAAAATAGTTTATATTTATCACATTTTTGGTTGCTAGGCAATTTAAGAACTTCAATGAAAATTCTTGATTGATGGAATCAGCCTGGTTGTCAATAATACATAAAAATAAATGAGTAATTGACATTACTAAAAATTGACTTCATTTGTTCTTAGGATGTAAGTTTGTAAGATGTAAAGTCATTAAAGCTCGAAGTTGAATAACAAAAGAATGTAGTTCCCATTGACTCCAATGGATGTAAATTTTGTCATTTTCACATTAAAAAAATATCCAAATAACACGTTCGTTATTTCAATATTAGAACTCCGATTTTCTTCAGATAAAAACTATTCAAAGGTAAAATCTAATGTGGTAATAGTTAACATTAATTTTACAAACCTTAGTTTGTCTGTGTTACCATGACAACATTTAAATTGTCTAACCATCGATTTTAGTGGTGTTCTAGAATTGCTAAGCAACCGAAAATCGGACTGTGTAAATGCGTTAAATGCATGATAGTTTTATCAGACATTGATTATCCTACTAAATGCTATAGTAAGCATTGACTATTTGTTCTCATTATACAAATGTTATATTCATCTACCTGAAGAAATAAATACAATAATTTTGCACTTTGGCATGGGATTGTAGTTACGAGTGGCCATAGCGGTGAACTGGCCCCGCAGGTCTTATTCACAACTTAACCTAATGGAGTAGGACACGTAGTACCAGTCTGCTAGACATTTGGGCCTGACGTCATTAGCGTTATTTCCATGGTGACCCCGGTCCAGTAAATGATAAGATATACGGGTTGTGTATAAGAATAAAGTATAAATCATGCAAGTAGGGCCTAACTGATATTTAATGATATTGAGACGACATTGAATGCAAATTAAATCAATTCAAACATTCCATTGGTTACGGTTTAACCATCCTTAAGAAAGATGACATGAAAACACTACGTCACTTCATGCTTAAGGCAATTACAAACTATGCTCACAATAAGTTAAACAACTACTACCGGCACTTTAATTAAGTGAGTAATATAGAAACAAAATGGGAGAAACTACAAATTTCGGAACGACTATGTAATGTTAAGGATCGATCTAACGGAACTGACGTCATTTCATAAAGGATTGGAACACAATTACACGGAATAAAATGTTTCCAGGAATATATTTTCTATATTGTAAAAATATGTGTTGCCCTGGATTTATCAATATGCAGGTAAAAGTACTATGAATACCATAATTAATGCTACGGTCACAATGCTCGTACGATGTCCGTACGGATTTACAAACTCGAGTTTGAAATATTTTAATCAAACAGTATTTGTAGGTTCTTAGCTTCTGGTCACAGCTCGTACGGATCTCGTTAGAGTTGTACAGAATGTATAGTTTTCACCAGATCACCGAGTCCTCTACGAGTTGTGAAAATCCGTACGATGCTCGTACGAGTCTCGATATCCGTACGGGCTCCGTACGGACGTCGTGCGAGTTCAGAAACATCAACTCGTACGGAGCTCGTAGGGCAAATGTGACTAGGTTATAACGATATGTTGAGATATCTTGGGTTATTTCATTATTCAGCAATTCAAAGTCCACCTGGACACCATCATAAATAAATGGCTTTAGCAAAGCCTCCGTACTTACATACTTTTAGATAAAAAATACGCTGGTTGAAACGAGAATACACTCGAACAGCAGGTAGATCATTTTGAAAATAAATATTGGATTCTAAAATATTGTAAAAATATTATCTGTGATAACGTTACTAGTAGTACATGCATCTTCGTCTATACAATGGTTCGGGTCATTTCCACAACGTATAGAGATGTTGTCCTTTATAATTATGTTCGTAGAAAAACAAGAGTTAGTTGTGACGAACAACTATTATAGGCGAATTTTGATCAGTAAAAATGTGTATATGACAAGAAATTGTTAAAAAAACGACATTGACTAGAATTAAAGGTGAAGTAGAATCTTGACACATTATTTCACTACTTTTGATAGTGTATTATTGAGAAATTGCAAAAAAATACCATTGTTTAGAATATTAATGCGACGTTATACTAGTATTTGGTAATTTCATTTTTGAAAAATCATTGATTGCATTATCGTCCAGGTTCAAATACTAAAATTCTATAAATAATTTGGCTATATCGATGGCTTAGAACAAGAAGGTCGTAACTACCAAATCGATATTTTGAGAAAACACGGAAAAACTATCTGACATTTACTCTTTACTTATGGTAAAACAAACTTTTACAACTTCAATTTGGTCAACATGACAAGTTCAGATTTTTATAAAAATAGGCTCATAAGAAGCTCCTTGTGATGCTTATTCAAAATATGTATGAATCTTTAAAGGTCGTAATTGGCACTTACGACTTTCTAATTCTAAGCCATCGATATGTAGGGTCAGTGAAGAGTTCGTGGTTTTTTAAGAATTGCAAATATTCCCGCAGGTGTTTATAATTATATAGCAATATGTAGAAATACTAATAGTCTAATAGTTATAAAAATGCAAGTTATGAACATTTACGCAATGAAATACATTGCTCAACGGCTCTTTTATAAATCAGAATTCACTTTTTGAGTGCATTTAATGTTCTTTTATCTTAGTTTAAACACTGGTGTCATTGGTAATGAAATAAGTATTTTTGTTGTAAAATTAGTCCTTTTCTTTTTATCAGGAAACTAAACGATCAATGTTTTTATATATACATTGTTTATATAGTAAAATATCAATTTTACAAAAACTATTTTTCTTTTAACCTTTATCAATGATACAGTTACATGTGGTTAAAAATTGCAAAAATACAGAAGGTATAGAATAGTTGTAAAAATGAAAAACACAATAAAAATTAATGTAAAGAGTGCAATTAGTTTACAACTTGCATGTTGCGTGTCATTAACACATGTTCAATTTAATGCTCACGTGTCCAATGTGGTTTATGTGGTTAAGGATAGCATACAATCGAAGGGATTTGATACGTTGGTTTGAGGTTTAAGTCGACCACGAAATGAAATCCCCACAATCATTCAATCAATCGACCGTCCAAATACGGAGCAAAAAGGGTTCCCGTTCCACGAATTTACAACCAAACGAAATTGCTTTTACCTAAAATGCATGAAACTATCTGGAAAACACACTGAAAATATACCTTTTATCAAAAGATGGACTTAACTTAAATAAAGTGAGAGATTAAAACACAAGGAACTTTCTAAGATTAACAGACATAGTAGTAAGAACAGCAATATTATGTATTTGACTCCTGAAATTCTAAGAAGCTCGAATTGGTAAATTACTCTCAGTGAGTCAGTGACGAATGTGATGCATTTGAATTTTGTCCACCGATCAAGGCCCTACTAATTAGTTCGTAAATTTGTAGTAAGCAGGTTCTACAGAAAGGTTGTGCAGGAAAAACTTTAGAAACAGTTCATATAGCGTCGATTTAATCATGAAACTGAGCATTATGTCCCTTTCACATGAAAATACCTCTTTGAACCAGGCATCTACTGAAGAGCAGTTTTTTGAACGAAAATATGATAGATATGCATGAATAACAAGAATATTCTATACAACTAGTCACATGCGACTAATTTTAAGTTCGTAGACTTAGATGGCATTTTATATTCCGAAGGTACGTTTAAAAGAAGCCTATGTGGTCAACCGTATTGCAGTACATGAAAGTAATACCTGTTGCAGACACTGAAACATGATTTCAATCTTGAATTTAATAATAAAATCAGTGCACATCTTGAAGCGCAGATTTCGATGAAGATTGTCAGTGAGTTTCATTGAAATCGGTGCAGTCAATAAAAAGTTAGAGGACAAATTGCATTACTTTTCTAACACCCCTCGTACTTACAATGTAACTTCAAGAACCAATACTACCGGTCTCGTGTGAAACTTATCCTAGAATACGCTTCTCCTGCATGGGAATATCATACCCAGTTCTAACTGTATGGATCCGGGACCAATAACTTGACACTGTATAGTGAAGAGCAGATAGCCTGGTTCGTCCTAGGTGAATATCATATAATCATAAGCATCATCAACATAGTATTTAGCAAAGATATTAAAGCTCCACGTTGTTTGTCAATCCATCTTCTCTCGTTCATTCACATATATTGCTATTCACAAATTTATGACTAATTTTATAAACATTATAAATACATGTCAAGTGATTTGTGAACACATGTTGACCCGGGTCCAATAACTTGACACTGTATAGTGCAGAGCAGCTAGCCTGGTTCGTCCTAGGTGACTATCACACAACCAGTAGCACCATCAACATGGTACGTCAATGTGGTTTGGCACGCATTGCAACTACGAAAATGGTAGGCCTACACCAATGGTTTATCAAATAACAGACTGCAAGGTCGACATAGATCCATCAGCCCACTACCACATCTGATTCTGAAGTCAACGTATCATTCAACACCTCTGAAATATACAGGTAGGCCTATCATACTGCCAAACGGAAGTCCAACACGCTGTCTACCTTCCGGAATACTCAACCATTTAACAGGAGGGCATCGCCGGACAACTTCAAATACAACATCCTTGATGATTTTGATATATTTATATTGCACTTCTTGTTTGGCCCTTACAATGATTCACTTTGTAAATAGTGTTCGAATTGGTCCGGAACAATATTGGAAGAGGACGAAAAAGAAGGAAGAGTAGCAGAATTTTAAAAGCTAGATCCACAAAAGGTCACGCTCACAACCAGATCCAGGCCTACCAAGGGCTACAAAGGTCCTTTTTTAGTAACTAAGCAAATCATATCAGTAAATTTTTGCTCAATTTGTTCATATTTATTTTGGTAAGCCCAGTCCTCAATTTTAGTCAGTCACCTGAAAATGTGAAAAACAATGTTTGTTTTTTTCTTCAAAATGTGCATAGAAACATGCCCCAACTTGTAGCAAATGATCTAAATATGAAAATAAACTACCACATAACATGTTTCCGTTTAAAAATAAAGAAGTAACAGCTATTTTGGTATATTAATTTAGTATCTGGCTTGAACAGCTCGAGCCTAACGTTACTAATTATTAGGTTTTGGCACGCATGTATAGCTATACATGGTTTGGGTTTTGGGTTTTGAAGCTTGTGCCCAAGACCGATTCTGAGACCGATATTTCTTCGTGAATACCAAATTTGAAGCCAAGTCCCAAAATGAAGCTCGATCTTGATTCTGACACCGAAAATCTAGCTTGAATCGGATATTGTTTTGTGAACACGGGGCCCGGAGTCAGGACCCTGGAATTCTGACCTAAAATGTGGTGTATATACATGTTTTGGGGCTGAGAGGCTGCTAAGACACCAGTTAAAAGAAAATTATCTGATTGGAATCCCGCTGAGGAATAAAGCTGATCAGACCCGTGATTCAATGAGAAAATGATGTTAGGGCCCGACACAGATATATATTAGAATATATATCTGTGGGCCCGATGATAATAATAACTTGAGCCGCGCATGAAACGTGGGTGTTCAGACGATTTTTGTGGCAAAAAACGCTTATTTTGTTGTTAAGTTGAAAATATTGTGAGTGTGATGTTTCCTATCATTTAACAAAGATGTAAACGATTGACTTTTAGCGGAACTAGATCTACTCTGCTCAGTAATATTTTATTTGTTTAGTTGGGAAGTCTACTGTAATTTGTCATGTGTTTTCGCGATGTCTGTTTTAGAATTTTTGGCCGAATTCGATCCGAAAAAAACGTCTGATCGACTAGAAATGGGGTATTTCTTGACAAATCTGCATCAGAATAGTGAACTTGCGTTCAAATGCTTAGTATGTATGAATGTGAGGTAGTGAAATTGTTTTATTCAGAAATATTTTGCATTCTTGCTTGAATATGAAAGTGAAAGTAAGGTTGGTGCTAATCGACTTTCAGTCAATCCGTATGTATGAAAATTTGTTCACCGTGTTTGACTATCCAAATTTTTATTACATGATACACGATTTCTTACTTAGTTTTATTTTCTTGAAGCTTGATGCTATTTCCATTGATTAGTAAATTTTGAGAAGACACCATGGACAAAAGTTGACATTTTTGTTGGCTGACAAATTCGCAAAAGTCTAGCTGTTTTTTCCTACACATTCATTGAATTAAGAAGAGAAATTTCAGGACCAAATTGTTTGTTCCGTTTGGACAATATTCCGGTTTTCTCACATGTCAGTTTTCACACTTTACACTGTATATGTATATATTCATTATTACTGCTGAAGTTACTTGCCCGAATCACCAATTATTTGGGCAAAATTTTGGGAACTGCATAATTATCTGAAGGATGATGCCTAGGAAGGGGCCACATCCCACAGGAGCTGGTAAGTTGTTCCTCTCTGAGATTGGCTGTGGGACTACTGGTAACAATACTCTTTACTCTGGTGATGAGCTTGTCTTTTGGCGCTCTTGTTCTTTGAATTTTCTCCCATTGGTTACCTTTGCCCTATATGTAGCCAGGCCACAGCTGCATGCAGTACATGGACAAAAAAGGTCATTATGCTAACTTTGTTATATGCGCTAACTAACTTATTTATGACTTTCCAGGTACAAAGAAAGAATTCAAGTCGACTTATAGATCGACTCATTACATATGTTGGAATTATTGTTTTAATTTCCACGGCAACTGTAGCTCAAGCACAAAATAGTAAGTTGTTTACAGTATGCTAGAATGATCACTCCATCGATTTAGAATTGCATTTTTTTATACTCCTACAGTGGTTCATTTTGGTTTTGAAAACTATGAGCTCTTTCCCACTGGACTTCAAAAGTCAATAAGGTAGTCCCAAACTTTAAAGTCTCAACCAACTTTTATGAGTTAGGGACTACACGGCCTAGCACCAAAATAAAACAGATACACTGTTAGTATGACATTATAATATAATGTATGCAATGCTGATTTTTATCGACTAGGCCGAAATCAGTGTAAGTATCTTGTAATTAGCTCAACTGTGTCAATGGGAGCTTTTTTGTGACATCGTGACAAGGTGAGCTTGTGTGAAAACACTTCAGCCGCCGTCCATCCATCGTCCCTTGGCCAAATTTGCTAAGACTTTACAGGAATGTTCAGTGAGTGGACCTCTACCAAAGTTGTTAAAATGGTTCCAGTCTGTTGATTAATTAGGTCATGAGGCACCACAAGGTTTTTTTAAAAGACCTCTTAAATCTGAATCCAATAGGTCCAGGGCTTTTATATTTGGTATGAAGTATCATCTAGTCGTCCTCTACCAAGATTTTTATAATTATGCCCCTGTGGTCAAACTTGACCCTGTTCCAGAGGTCACCTGTTTAACATAGACAAGGTGAATTTAGACAGGTGAGTGACCTAGAGCCATAAGGGGTCCTCTTGTTTAGATATCCAGTGTCAGGTCAAGAGTTCAAACCATGGACTTCTGATTGGTAGTTGAGAGTGTTCACCACTCAGTCACCATGTCATTCAGTAACAAGATCAAATCAAAGTAGAACTTGTAAACACACTATGGTATTTCTTTGACCTGATCAATCTTTTTGAATCTTGGTCACCTCTTGCCCATAAGATCTCCACAATATCAATGTCCTGGAGTAAAAAACTAGGTTTCCAGAGCAAATCATAGAATAACCCTGTATTAACAATTAAAATTTAGGCAACATGTTCAGGGATTAGAATTTGTTCTCATGATCTATATAGATGATTTAAGTTTAAGTGTATGTATAGCTTGGCTATATTGACCTGAGCCTGACCTTTATGCAAGAATATTATTACAAGGTTCTTGCTTTGAATATATCATTTTCCGCAAGCAAATCGTGCAATATCGGTATTTCAAATTTGTGTTTGTATTACATCTGATTATTCTCGAGTGTCTTCGTGATACTCCTCGATTATGAAAACATACAATCGGTGTTATAAACGTAGGCAATATATCAACTGTTAAATTATGCTAATCAAAAGGTCAGACTCGTATCAAATCGGCCAAGCTATGTATCAAGTTATTCATATTTTGTTTACAGATGTACAATGTAACGGCAACGTGGACCTGGTCTTTGTACTCGATGCTTCAACCAGTTTAAGTAATTCAGAGCTGATAACAAATTACAATTTTGCTAAAGACATTTACACGACAATGATGGATGGAGTAGAAGGTGGTTCACTATTAGTTGGTGCAATTCCATACGCTACTACTATTTACGACGATGTCCTAGGTTTGACAGGTGTCTCCCAGGAGATTTCCACATTTTTACAAGAGCCTGCTAGGGTAAGTCTTGTGGTTAGCATGCCTGCAGTGTGACCTAGGTTCAAATCCATGTGGAAGCACACATATATGTATGCCTGCCATATTTCAGCAGAAAGCCGACTGGCAAATAAAGGCTATGCTAGGCTAGTTTGAATATTATTGTGTCTGTGTAGGTACACCTGTATACTCAAAACTAAAAGTTTAGTCAGTAAATTGGATGAGAGCTTAAACAGTTTAAATAGCTAAAAGTCCAAAAATTTATCATTGATCACTTTGACAAAACATTGCCCTGCCAAATTTGATAAAAGATGCAATGTTTTAACCATTTCTACACAGTTATTGGTTTTTCTGTGATATAGCCATTTTGTTGATATCCTATAAAATGTCATGTTGTTGCTTTCATTATTGATGTTATTGGACAGAGATTGGTGTCAATAACAAAAGTCCGGGTCAAAATCGAAGCTTTTTTAATCCTAGTCGTGAGAAATATCAGGAGGAATATCATGTTTTTGGATATTACCTCCTTTGATCAAAAATAAGAACAATTTCAATGTTGATCTTCTATATACCTTGTGATACCTTGTGATGATTGGGAAAATTGTTAGTCCCTAGATGGACTATCATTCCCCTCGATCTCTCGTCGTTGTGGTCGTCCGGTCCGGTTTGGTACACTTTTCAATTCATGAGGATAATATATGTGATCCACTTTGAAACGTTTCCATTGCCATAATATGTCCAATTTTCTTTTGAATTCGTCGATGGTTTTTGACGTCACTATGTCATTTGGAAGCGTATTCCATGCATTTATGATTCGAATTGTGAAGGAGTTTAAACGTATGCACTTGTTAACTCTCAATTTCTTCAGTTTGTATGTGTGTCCGTGCACATCATGATTACTTTTTGAGAGTGTGAACATTTTTGAATATTCAAAGTTGTCAATTTCATGTATGATTTTAAAAACCTGGATCATGTCCCCTCTGTCCCTTCTATAGTCAAGTGTTGGCAGGTTGAGTTCTCGGAGGCGTTGTTCATACGATAGGTTTGTCAACTCTGGAATTAATCTTGTGGCTCTTTTCTGCATGTTTTTCACCATTCTTTTGTTCTTCTTTGTGACAAGTGATATATATGAAGAGTTGTTTTACATCGAAATATTATTTATCATAAACAGCTTTATAATCAGTAATTTGGCACCATAATTAGAAAGACGCTTTTATTTTCAATTGAATAATTCAATTTTCCCTGTGCTGTTGTCTTGGGCTTCTGGTTAAGGGGGGGGGTTATGCCCCTCATTATTCCAATTGGAATGTAACCACAAGAACAGCCCCTGCTCACACTATAATAATTGCCCTTTCCAGACGTCTGCCATTATAGCTAGTGGCAATGTTGGGACACAAACTGGTATGGCAATGGGGGTAGCATATGTCATGATAACCACGGGGAATAATGCCAGATCTGATGCACATAAAGTTGTCATCCTGATCACTGATGGTAAGTCAACATTTGTTTTCTTTATTGAACAACTCAATAAAATCACTATGACATATTATTTTGTCCACTTGTTATTTAAAACTTTTATTTGTAACATATGAGCACTTATGATCCACTATTTTTTATTAAATTTATTGCTAAGCCTGTTTGCCTATTGAGACCGATTGCGGTGAGCGAGAC
This sequence comes from Spisula subtruncata, assembly GCA_963678985.1. NCBI lineage: Eukaryota > Metazoa > Mollusca > Bivalvia > Venerida > Mactridae > Spisula > Spisula subtruncata. Next base: position 65,530,570 of record OY787660.1, read on the forward strand.
TTAGTCACCACTTTTGGTGTATGTATGTGCGTCCATCCTTGCCTGCGTGTGTCAGATTTTGTCAGGACCTTTACTTTGTCATGCTTTGACCTATCTTGCTTATATTTGACATTAATGTTCACTTCCATGAGGAGGCGTGTCAATTCCTACCCTCAGGTTCCTATCTCAATGGTCAAGGTTACATGTTGAGGTCAAATGTCAATTTGAAGCTATAACTTTGTCATGCATTGACCAATCTTCCTTATATTTGGCGTGAATGTTTACCTCCGTGAGGCAATGTGCCATGTCAATGTCACAATGTCACAGTTGAAGGTCAAACTGACTCTTGTCTGTACCAATCTTGCTTAAAATTGGCATGAATGTTAACCTCTATTAATCTGAGTGTCATGAGCAACCCATGGTTCCTTTCTCAAAGATCAAGGTCACAGTTGGAGATCAAAGGTTATATTGACATTGGTACGGATTATTTCTTCTTAATTCATTCGCATGATGGGATTAAGTGTAACTTGGCACATTTAAGTTTGTGCATTATTTTCAATGTGCACCCATGCTCAACATAATTTGCCCAAGGGCACAAATTTCTAGTCTTGTTGCTGACAGTACTATAAATGTAAGCTGTGTCATCAGGGCTTGACGATAATGCTGGTCCCCTGGCCCGGAGCCAGTGAAAATCTTGAATGAACGGTAAAAAATCTAGAACGACCAATACTGTATAGCGGGTATATTTCGCGGGGGTTTAATTTTCGCTATATTCGCGGTCAACATCGAATGCGCGAAATCTAAACCCCGCGAAAAAATCACCAAAAATATACAAATTTTACAAAGGGAGACAATGCATCAAGGAACTTTAAGAAATAATCCAACATTACTTTGCAAGACTTACAAAACGACACATTGTGTCGCTTCTGTAAATTACGGTATTAATAAATAGACTACGGCATGTATAAAGTATGGTTAGAAATTGGATGTTTGTAAAGAACGTGTTTAAATCTCTATACATGCATATCAATATCGTTTGAAGGTTTGAATTGTAAGCCGTTTCATCACACTTGTTCAATTTCAATAACAATTTTTGTTTGTAGAACGTGTAAATGTTTGCCGAAATAATGATTTGTTTGTAAATAGATCTACATATTTTTCTTATATTAGCAGTTAATGATCAGTATGTTTGGTTTATTGCGTTTCTTTATCCTAACCACCGGATAATCCCTATGGGTGAGGCCTCCAGATGACTTTTAGTTTTGGGGGATAGTGCATTATACAGAAGATGCCCTAATTCCAGAAGCATCACTGGTTTTTGTTGCATGCCATATTTAAAGCACCCATACATTGGACCTCGGTTTAAAGTCTCACCCAAAAGACTTACAGTAATTTAAGAGGGTCAGCCCGGGATTCGAACCCACAACCCCGAGATCAGTAGTGACTATTATACTCGTACTCTAACGTTAACCGCCCCTTCCATGTTTACAAACAAGGTTTCAATTTCGCGGTCAAGGCCGTTAGCGCGAAATCAAGACACCGTGAATTCAAAAGGATTCAATTAACGCGAAAATTGGACACCGTGAAATATACTTGCTATACAGTAGCTGTTTTCTTTACTTATTTAACGCTTCTTAATTGTAGGACCAGTGACCAAAGATAGTGTCAACCCCAGTGTAATGAGTATTTTCAAATTGCAGGGGAGCCAGATGACAAAGTGGCACTGTATGCTGCATTGAATGATATGGAAAATGCCAATATAGAAGTGATAGTTGTTGCTATCGGTGGTTCAACTTTAGATTTTCTGGAAAGAACTAGTGTAAAACTACATGTATCTGAGGAGTTACCAGATAGTTTAATTGTCGCTGAAGATGCTTGCATAGGTAAGACTAATCACAGGCCTAGGAAATTATACCACAAACATGATACATGCCAGATTCTCCTACATCATGCACGAGTCTCACGCACTTAAGACTCTACTCCTGCAGGTAACCTCTCACAAGATGCAGGGAATACAGATCATTTCGTAACCAGGCTTAATTGTAACCAAAAAAGTTTCGGCAAATTCGTAGCCGCTGATTTATTATAAGTTTATTATATATATATGGCTTATATTATCGTAGAAATGTGATTTAAGCGTGTTAAAATAGTTTGATATTCAAAATGTATTAATGATTGCGTTAATATTTACGGAATGAATAGCAAATTGCATTTCAAGCTATTTTGAGTTAGGGTAAGAATCAACTGATATATGGTTAGGAAATAGCCAAAAAAAGACGGTAACGATTAAGCCTGGTTAAGAAATAGCCGCATACTGATGCAGGAGATCTGGCATGTAAGTGGTTGAAATATCGACACTAAGAATGATCTATCTATCATCATGCATGAATGTGATCCCTATTAGGGATTTTTATAACACAATTTGTTATAACTTTCTTATAGTTTCATGTGCTTCCTTTATTATTGTTCCCCAAGTTTTGGTTAAAGTATAGGTTTGTGTGATAAATGGTTGATAGGTTAATCAATATACAAATGTACAGTACCTATATTTTTAATAATAATCCCACAAATGAAACCCTATTGAGTTGTTCATATTAAATTGTAATATTGAATGAAGATTAGAATGTGACAAAGTTCAGGACTTTTTCCTTCTATAGCAGGGGCTATTTACAGGCCCCTTCCCCTCAGGAAAATAATTTAAATCATGCATTTATCCCCTAAAATCCAATTTACATCAAGTTTTTCTTCCCTTTTGCAAAATTCCCCCACCCCAAATTTTAAGGAAAGGCCCCTTCCCCTACCATTGATAAAAGCCCTGAAGTGCATGAAATTACAAAGCTTTTTAATGTAATGTGTTTCCTTTATTACACCAGGTACTGTAGTCATGACACCATCACTTGGTGGTAAGTATGCTTTCTTTCTTTTTAGCTCACTGTCACATAGTGACAAGGAGAGCTTTTGTGATCACTCTTCGTCCGTCCGTCTTCCGTCAACAATTGGCTTGTGTACACTCTAGAGGCAACAGTATTGATCCAATCATCATGAAACTTGGTCAGAATGTTGTTCTCCATGAAATCTAGGCCAGGCTCGAAACTGGGTCATGTGGGGTCAAAAACTAGGTCACTAGGTCAAATCTTAGAAAAACCTTGTGTACACTCTAGATGTCACCTTTTTTATCCAATATTCATGAAACTTGCTCAGAATGTTGTTCTCCGTGAATTCTAGGCCAAGTTTGAACACGGGTCATGTGGGGTCAAAAACTAGGTCACTAGGTCAAATCTAAGAAAAACCTTGTGTACACTTCAGAGGTCATTGTTTTTTATCCAATCTTAATGAAATATGATCAGAATGTAAATTGTATTGATACCTAGACCAATGTGCAACAGGTGAGCGACCTAGGGCCCTTTGGGTCCTCTTGTTTTTCACTTCCAATCATTTGATTCCCTTGCATCTACTGATGCGGAAGCATATAGTTTTTATCCTATCAGTTTGTCTGTCCCTTTGATTGTTTAACTCTTTGTTTGTCTGTTTGTTTGCATTTCAAGTTGTCGAAACTGTAATAATTTTCATCAAGGCATTGTTTTCAAACTTTGCAATGGCATATTTGTCTACCATCATAACCACCATGCATTGTCAATGCCATGTTACTGTATAATAACAATCCATCGTTTACTGGTTTTGATGTAAATGTACATGTTCAATGGGTAAACAACAAATTATCAGATAATTTTCACATGATTATATCTAATTGCAAAGATTTGGCAGTGTTTATAAATGATGTTAATTTTAAGTTTAAGTCTGAGTTTGAGACTTACAACATTGGTGAATAAGGCCCCTGGAGGATACAATTGATGCTTAGGGGCCTTATTAACCAACCTTGGAAGACTGAAATCAGACTTAGACTTAAAATTGACAACATTTATAACAACTGCCATTTCTTTGCTATTAGATTTAACCATGTGAAATGATATCTGATTATTTGTTACCCACTGAACATGTTTTTTATTTATATCCAAATCGGAGCACTTTAACAACATGAGAGCAAATAGAATGTTTATAAAGCAAAATAAAGTCTAAGTCTGATTTTTAGACTTACATTGTTGGTGAATATGCCTCAGTAGCTCAGTGGTTAGTGCGCTTGCCGTCTAATCTGGCGACCCAGGTTCAAATCCGGATGGAGTCACATATTATGCCTGCCATGTTTCAGTAGAAATAAAGCAAATAAAGGCTATGCTTGGTATTCTTTAAAAAAAAGCCCCCTGCACTGCTGTATTCTTAGAGTACCGGTAATTGAAGTGTTGTTTTATTATTCACTTTGTATTTCAGTTGGGCCAGATAATGTTATGATGGATATTATCTTTGTTCTGGATGAATCACATGGAAATGATGCACATTTTGATAGTCAAAAACAATTCATTCAACTGATCATGAATACGTAAGCATGGTTTCTACTTACTGTAAAATCATTTAATTTTGATGGGACGAAATTTCGTGGTTTTAGTAAAAAAGACCATTTCAATGGGACCTTAATTTGTGGATTTTGCAAATAAATTAAGAAATTAATTAATACAAGGGTAAAAATTATTGCTTAATCGGATTTGGTTTTGTGGTTTAAGGTCAACCACGAAATCCACAAAATTAATGATTTTACAGCTTTTGAGAAGAATTGTCATGCACGTTATAACTTTATTTGCATAATTGTTCTAAGACTGTTTCAGACCAACTAAAAAACGAATATAGATATATAGGGTGGCTATTAGGGCTTATTGATTTTGTGTAAATTGTCTCTCTGAACGGATCTCACAAATTAATTCACTTAAGTTTTATTATAGCATAACTTTATATAATAATGGGTTCCTTATATTTTGAACAACAATTTACTTATAATCATATTGTATTATTGTAATGAGGAATACCATATTGGGCACACAGTTCTGCAATTTGGTTGTTTTAAGCTTTTTGCGTGTTACATGCATCCACCAAAGTTGTGAAATCCTCTATCTAAACTGTCTTGGCATTGACTTAAAACAAGCACCTAATCCCTTTTGAACAACAAAGAATCTTTCTATAAACTTGATAGTGTCACTGCGAGATGCAACCTTGTTGCACCAATAGGCCATCCTGTCTTAAAAGATTGCTTTGGATACAGAAATAGTGAAAATACTTCAAATCTGGACCCTGTCAATCTGGACCCTGTCAAACCTCTTCACAGTTGCCCAGCTAGATTTTTTAAACTTTGTATGTGGGTAGGTGACAAAAAAGCGGGTGCCATTGCTATAGAAAATTTGAAAATAAGTTAAAAACTGTAGGGGACTTCGGTATTGTTTGCAATTCCTATTTACTTATTATTGCAGGTTTGGCATATCCAACCAGTATGCGATCGTCTCTGTCCTTAAATATGGAAACTCTGTGTTGATGGATAGTCCACACTATATTTCCCGATCTACCAGTGCTGCGAGTCTAGAAACCTCAATGGATGGATTGAATCGTAATGGGCTGAATGTTAATGGACGTAATCTATATGAGGCATTCATTCAACTTAAGTCGATTATTGCCCAGTTCGGAACGACTGGAAGACCTGTTATTATTGTACTGGTGATGTCCGGTATATCAGATGCTGACACTGCTGCCATCAATCAAGCCCTACAATTTCACACCATGATGAACCCTAATGTTTATATACTGGTTGTCGGAGCAGGTAAGTCTTTCAATTAACCATTAGGACATACAGTAAAACTTTGTTAAGACGAGCATCGTTATAACGAGCACCAGGCTTATTTCGAGCAAATTCTAAGTCCCGGCGAATTAGCTGAATATATTTGGTATACTTATATCACACCACTATGTTGAGCTTCTGGTTTATTTCGATCATTAGGCTTGTCCCGATTAGTCATCGAGATAACGAGGTTTTACTGTACTGTAAAATCTTTTTATTTCGATGGGACAAATTTTGTGGTTTTGGTTAAAAAAACCATGTCGATGGTATGTTAATTTGTGGATTTTGCATTTCAGGTAATCGTAACATGAAAGGGTAAAATTTTTTGTTTTTGTTGCGATTAAATTTCATGGTTGAGGTGAACCACAAAATTTAATACCCACGAAAATTAATGATTTTACAGTAAATAAATTATTGTTTGTTTCCCCTTCCTTACCTTACACATATACACAAGCAAAACACATGGTATGGATGATTGAAGTGTCGATCTTATTGAGTACGAAAAAAATTAAAATGCTTATCTGAATTCTAACTGGCAATGGCCCTGACTGGTCTCTATACTTAAAGTTATAATGTATACAAAATTAATATCAATCAAAACCATAGAAAATATTTAAAAAAAAAATTTCAAAAAAAAAAAATTATGTACCTTTAAAAAGTTACCTGCCCAATCCTCATTGGCCAAGTTCAGAAAGGGGAAACCAGCAATGTTTTATATTTGGCTGAACAAATACTCACCAATATAGTTTGAATGCATCAGTCATATGATCCTAACCATGCTCTTTGTAAGGGTCTTAATGCTGTTACATTATATGTAACTGTTACTTTAGGGGCAGGGGATATATTATTGGCCAATTTTTAGGTTTTGCTACTGACCGCAATTAGCAAAACAGATTCTTTGAAAAGTGTCAATGAGACTAGAAAGTCTTTGTGTGTCAGTCCCACAGTCTAGGCCACATACAAGGAAAAAAACATCCAGACATAATACTTGAACATAGGGTTGTGAAATTATGGCCCTTGGTTTTACCCCCCACCCTCCGAATTTTCAGTGAAAATTTCACGAAAGTGACCGCTTTTACCCCACACACAGTTTTTTTAAACCCAATGCAATCCTATGTTTGGCTCCGTTTTACATTTATTAAATACCTGTGCTAATTTAATTCATCAAGAAAAGTGTCTCCCATACCTGCCGTTTTTTTGTTATTTCCAGTCAAAGTTTGTTTTGGTTTTTACCACGCTAAAAATACACTTCCGCCAGTGGTGGAAACCTCCTTTTGGAAGAGTCATAAAATCATTCAGAGCTAGTTGAGATCTTGTTTCTATCATTTTTCAAAAAACATGAAGCCTTATTTTAACAAAATTAAAACAGAAATGCCTATTTAAAATACCAAATTAATTTTTGGAGCCCATTAATAAGCTCTAATCTAAATATTTGATATTTTGAGGGACCCCCATACAGTCAATGGACCCCCCATACACCCAATATATCCCCTGCCACCTTTTACAAACGTCCAAACTCCTCACAGCAAAACTTCCCTTGCTATTACTTTTAATGTACTGCCAAGGGAGGTTATAACTGCAAGTTTGACAAACTTCTTATAATGTCCACCTGAAGTAATCTCCCTTTGTTTATGTCCACTTTACTTTGCAATATATGTTTTTTTAGTTCTGAATACAACTAACTACCCGGTGTGTACTAAATACTTGTTTCGAGTCATGTCTAAAAATATTGTAATTCTGACAAATATTCACGGTGGTTGCTATGGATATAATATAGCAATAGTGAAATTTTTGAAAATCTGGATCCTGTCATAACAAACAGTTTCTCAGCTAGATTAATGAAACTATGTATGCAAGTAGGTGGCAATAAGGAGAAAATATACATCTAATTTTGTTTTGATTAGGACAAACATTATTTTGTTTGATGGCTTCAAACCTGTTGAGAACTTCCATATCGCTTGCTTGCCTAATTACATATTTTATTTGTTAAAAGGTACTTCCAGTGCTGAATGGGAAAACCAGATGAAAGTGATGGCGTTTGACGACCCCCAGCTCTGGTTTCACACAGCCAGCTTTGAAGGCCTTGCTGGGAACACCCAGGCTTCCTTAGATATGGTCGGGAACGTTCGACAGCAAATTTATGATCGTATGTCATATCTTCCATGTGTATAGATATATAGGGTGTTTCATAATATCTGTCCCCATTACAAACTAATGTCATGAGTAAATGCATGATCTCATCTGATATCTTCATTATCAATGGAAAGCCAATATTTCAAAGTTTTATTCAGTTTACAACATGACAATGTAACTATCAATTCAACATAGAAATTAAGATTCCTGAAGAGAAGTCAGTTTTTCGTTAACTGTTATTCATCCTCGCCAAGAAGAGTTTAGCCATTTTAGATTTTGGAGGATAGTGCATATCGATGGCTTAGAATGAGAAGGTCATAACTACTACTTACAACCTTATAAGACTCATACATATTTGAAATTTATAGTACCAGGCACTTCCAGTGAGCCTATTTTTATGAAAATCGGAACTTGTCATGTTGACCAAAATGAAGCTATACCATAAGTATAGAGTAAATTGCAGACAGTTTTTTCTTGTTTTTTTCAATATATCAATTTTCTACTTACAACCTTCTCATTCTAAGCCAGCGATATACAGGAGGTGCTCTCGTTCTAGAGACATTTGAACCTTCAATCCCGAGATCAGTAGTCTCTTGTTCTACCGACTGAACTAAGAGGGCTGACAAAAATAAAATTAACCGTTGCCTATTTGTATAAAGAGTATTATGTATGAGTTCTCATTATATGAGTTTAATATACAATGTAATAGTAAACAAAATAATATGACTCTAAGCTTTGTCATATTGTTTTGTTGATGATCTTAATTAGAGAATGTAAGATTCTATTCTATTAGATAGTATTAGAGAATGCCCATTGTGCTTCAAGTTGATGATGTATAATGCATGCAGGTTAATATAGTAAAATGTAGCTGGACAGTGACCAGGCCTTTTTGCCCTTTTTGGGAAAAAGGCCCGAGCCGAATTTGGAAATTTCATGTTGCTATATTTTCTAAGTTGGGAAAAAAAATTATTGATTAAATGGCAAAATTAATGATTTATTTGGTCCATAAATAGAGGTATTAAAAATAACATAGGTAATTACCTGATGCCATATTGACCAATCAAGGTATGATTTGGCTAACTTCAGGAGATGACATATTTAGATATTTATTGCAAAGTCTGGGGAAGTGCTGAATAATATTTCCATCCTGGCCTTACGGCACTACTGGTCTGCAAGTTATGTGATAAAGATATTAATTGCACATATGGGAGTGCCAAATGATATTACTGGCACAGGTTTATGGCACTGTTAGACCGCAGCTTACCGTATATACTCAGCCATACGTCGCATGCAGCCATAAGTCGCAGGGGGACTTTTGAATAAAAAATCAAGGTTTTCGTCTAAACCCTTTCATATAGTTTTCAATTTTTGTGATTCATGCCACGACTACTCAATCTTTGTTGTATTGTGCATTCATGTGATTGACATTATGATTTTTATGTTTCAGTTGCTACTGGAAATTTCGTCCCTACAAATCCAGGTGGGTATTTAGTATAGTTGATTATTTTTATTCCCTTCATACTAAGAAGAGAGTCATATTGTTTTGCTATAATTATTAAGTGATGAACTGCTAATTAAATGAATCATGACGATTTGGCCAGTTACTGGATCATCTATAAGTATGTGCACAGGATGTATGTCTAAACTTGGAATCATTGATATTCCTCTGAGTGTCATAGTTCAAAGTGTTTTCATGTTCTGATAAAGTTAAATTGTACCAAAAATGTACCAAAAACCTACTCCCTGAAATGATTTGAAAATTACATGTATCATGAATTTCATAATTTAATTATGTACAAACTATACAACCTGTAATGAGCAACACCCTGTGGAAGCTGCAATTATCGGTTGTCATGTAGAGGTTATTACTCTGCAGAGGTTCAATTTATAATTGATACAAGCTCAGGGAAATTTTGAAGTTTAGTTGTAGAGAGGTTGTTGCTCTAAAGAGAGTCACTGTGAAGAGGTTGTAATGTACAGTAGAACCCCGCTAAGGAGACCACCAGCCATTCTTTTACAAAGTGGTCTTTATAGCGGGGTTCTGTATATATAATGATTCTATTACCAGGACATCTGAGATTCACGGCCGATGTACAGGTGATTTTTATGGTAGATGGATCAACTGCTATGCTAAGCATGCCACATTATGCAATTGTTGTCAGAGTTATCCAAGACCTAGTTGATGGGTAAGTACTTAGCAGCAATAAATCTATTCTCAGCAAAATGAATAATAAAACTTTTCATCATGTTTATGATTATTATGGCAATGTTCATTAAAGAATAACTGTAAAATCATTAATTTTCGTGGGGGGTTAAATTTTGTGGATTTCGTGGTTCACCTCATTGCAACCACAAACTTTAATCCCAACAAACATTTATTTTGACCCTTGTTGATTTAACAGTATAGGAGTGCAAACATTGCAACAATTGATATGCTGACACATTTAAGGAAAGCGGCTGTAAAATATGGAATACGAGAGGAATTACTGATTATGCCCCCCCCCATCTTTGGTATGGGGGGCATATTGCTTTGCAAATGTCAGTCTGCCTGTTTGTCAGTCTGCAGGTTGTTTGGTCTGTCAGTAGACTAAGCAGTCTGGTCACAGGGTTTTGGCAGATACATACTTTGTTTACCACTAGTTCAGAGCTCTCCACTACCTCAGCTGTCAGTGATTTCATTGGCTTAATATGGAGGGATTAATCACTCGCTTAAAACAATAAGCAATTACATTTTGTCATGGTTGAATTACATGCTAACAAACAAACTGCATTCCATGCACCTAAGTATCATAGGCTACATCCATATTAATGGACAGCCCTGCTTGTTATGTAGCCACTACACCTGTAAGTTCGTGCACCTAAAATTTCAAATGGGCACATCTGCACAAAAGCAATTTAATTAGAACCATCTTTATGATCAACAACATCAATTATCTATCTTTGAACAAAATCCAAACACAAATTGAATGTCAAGCTTCTAAAAATGGCAAAATCAGCGTCAATGCTACATGCAGTATGCATTCGTGAAATCAACATTGTGACCTGTAAGTTCGTGCACATAAATTGATGACGTCATCAGGAGAGCACGTGAAATATTTTTGCAATAAAAAGTCGCATAAAATAAAGTTTGGTCTATTGTTAGAAGGTCAGCAGCTTTTCCGATCGTAAATATATCGCATCTATTGAAAAAATAAGAAAAACAAAGGTCTCAGGTTTTCGCGACCGGAAGCGGTGAATATGTAAACATTAAAACCGGTGCTCGGACAAAACTCGCCACGAACATAACAAACCATGTTTTTTTAAATATTTGTTTGCATTATTCAGCTCGCTGAATGTCTTCTCAATGATTTAAAATGAATTTGGACTCGAAAATGAGAGTTTTAGCAGAGTAATCAACGTTTTACTGAAGTGCACGAACTTGTAGGTGTGCACGAACTTATAGGAATAGAGGCTACATATATCTGCACTGGTTCTCCTTAACTGTTGGTTGGATTTCAATTAAGCCTCATACAAATGCTTTGTTGTTTAGGCCCTTTGTTAAAGACACTAAATTTAAGTAATTTTGTGCAATTATTACCGTACTTGCACCCCCTTGTTAATAGTTAGAAATATACCAATTTAGTATAATAATTGGGAATTTGTTCAACAACAACACATATTTTGTACAATTAATATTGTAGTTACGTTTCGGCCGAGGTCTTTTTTTTCTTTTTTTTTTACCAATTTAATATCAAATAACAATAACCACTTTACGTTTTATATTTCTAGCTTCAACATTCCTCCAGCACTAGTATCTGCCTCCCTCTTTGATGCTGGTGGTGTTTATGATACCATTAGCCAGGAAGACAACTTTAATCATGAACAATTCATATATCAGCTCAACAATAAGTTAACTCTCCTAACTAGAACAGCCGATGCGGATCCTAATAAAGGTAGGACTTATAAGCTTTTATCTTACCAACTTTACTTCATGAAAGGCCCCCATAGACAAAGTTAAAAACCTCTGCATTTGTAAGCCAGACTCTGTCTTTTGGCACATTGACATCATTTGATTTTTATACCCTAGACCATAATGAAAATTGGTTTACCAATTATGTTATCCACTGAAAATAAGACGTTATTATCATTATTATTATTATCATGATTATCATTATTATCATTATTATTATTATTATTATTGTTGTTGTTATTAATATTATTATTATTATCATTATTATTATTATTATACCCTAATGCTTTTTGTCATGACAAACCAAATTGGTTAGTCCATGAAGATTAGGTAAAGGTATACTTTAAAGTCCTTACCCTTGTATAGTACTTTTATTTTCATATGGATGTTCAGTATGAGTATGAACATACTATAGCTCACAGACAATCGGAAGCTACAAAGAATCAGTAGCATTGCCTTGCCATCCAGGCTGGAGTCAGACATAAAACCAATCATCCATATCCCTAAAAAATGGATATTTCAAACAAGTCTATACTTCTCACCTGCAATGAATGACATACTGCCTTTTTTATAGCCGAGTGGTTGAGCGTTTGCTTTGAGTGAGGGATATCTGGGTTTGACAGGTCAAACACGAAATTAAAATGTTACCAGAAATTCTCTTGCGAGGAGCTCAGCATTTGAGGGAATCTGGCTTCTCTTCTCTCATACCTTTGTGGCGATGGATAACATCAGGAATAAGGTGTAGGGAGTGATTAATATAAGTAAGATAACTTGTTTCACAATCAACATGCAATAAATTAGTATAAACTAATCATATAAGGAGGTAATACTAAATTCTGGTATAAATTATTTGGTTTGTTTCTAATTAATGGATGAAATCATGCTGAGAGGTTGTTGCACTCTGTATTGATCTGATTGAATCTATTGTTATCATTCTAATAATCCCAAGACCAACTTCATCACTTAGATAGAAGTAGACATCACTCGGAAACAACTTGTATGAATGCATAGCCTTGGCAGTTAGGACTAATTAATACTTGAATTGCCAAGTCAACACACTGGAACATACAATCAAGCAGACAATCAATCGACTCTCTAACATAACTTTTCCTAATTGAATGGTCTTCACTAAGTCTTGCCAATTGATATTTCGTGTAAAATCAAAGTAATCGAACACTTATTTGGCTGGTCAGCATCAGTCAGCAAAAATAAGAGAATGAGGCTCTTATGTTTCATCAATGTTCCACAACCTAATAATTAATCACTCTGGACAAACTATGCCTTTGGATCATTTCTTGCAGTGTGAGTTTTAAGTTTTGCTTATTCGTTGACGCAGATGGCAGTGTTTTAATTTCCATGATTCCATCTTTTACATAAAAACACAGGGTTATTTTATGTATTGGAGGGACTTAATAAGATATCTGAGAGCTTGATCCCTATTTGTTTTGTATCATAATTCAGCTGAAGGTGTGGTGGTGAAAAAGGAATGCTAAGACTGTGGTACTGCAGACAGAGTATTCTTCTTCAATACTGTTTTATAGTTTGAGCACTCATTTCAGTAGTAATAATACCCCCACTACCATAGGTAGAGGGGGCTATATAGGAGTCACTTTGTCCGTCGGTCTGTCGGTCGGTCGGTCTTAAAAGTTTGTCCAGGCTGTAACTTACCCATACATTGAAGAATTTTAAAATAACTTGCCACAATTGTTCACCATCATGAGGCGGTGTGTCATGCGCAACAATCATATCAATATCTCAAAGGTCAAGGTCACACTTGGAGTTGAAAGGTCAAAAATGGCCATAATTAAGCTTGTCCAGACAATAACTTTGTCATTTATTGTGGGATTTTAATATAACTTGGCACAATTGTTCACCATCATGAGGCGGTGTGTCATGCGCCAAAATCACATCAATATGTCAGAGGTCAAGGTCACACTTGGAGTTGTAAGGTCAGTAATGGCCATAATTTAGCTTGTCCGGACAATAACTTTGTCATCTATTGTGGGATTTTAAAATAACTTGCCACAATTGTTCACCATCATGAGGCGATGTGTCATGCGCAACAATCACATTAATATCTCAAAGGTCAAGGTCGCACTTGGAGTTTAAAGGTCAAAAATGGCCATAATTTAGCTTGTCTGGACAATAACTTTGTCATCTATTGTGGGATTTTAATATAACTTGGCACAATTGTTCACCATCATGAGGCGGTGTGTCATGCGCAAAAATCACATCAATATGTCAAAGGTCAAGGTCACACTTGGAGTTGTAAGGTCAGAAATGGCCATAATTTAGCTTGTCCGGACAATAACTTTGTCATCTATTGTGGGATTTTTATATAACTTGGCACAATTGTTCACCATCATGAGGCGGTGTGTCATGCGCAAAAATCACATCAACATGTCAAAGGTCAAGGTCACACTTGGAGTTGTAAGGTCTGAAATGGCCATAATTTAGCTTGTTTAGCTAACCTGGAGTGTAACTATGTCATTTATTGTGGGATTTGAAAAAAATTAGGCACAAATACTCAGTACTTCATAAGCAACCCCAGTTTCCTTTCTCAAAGGTCAAGTTCACAGTTGAAGATCAAAAGTCACATTGAAGTTTGTATGGATCATTCTTCTTTATTCATGATGGGATTTGATGTAACTTGACAGACATCGTGAATCATCGTCGGACCAAACGGTCCTTTTGGACATTTAGACAATGGTCTGATGGTTGTAATTGTTTCTCTCTGACCAATATCTGACAGTTGTTGAGGCGCTGACGATTGAAATTTTCCCTGTATCGCGCAGTTGCGGCGCCCATGTTGTTTTCGGTACATTTGAAATACTCGTTTGTTAACAGGGTATTTAATTCTGTACCATACTGGATTTTTACCGGGAATAAAGTTACACTCGAGATTGAAACATCATGTTCATATGTTGAAGGAACTTTGTTAACTTTAATGGTTTGGTCCTTTAACATACAGAAAAAAGTTAAATTAAATTGATAATTGAGAAAATTTAAGATTGGAAAACTTTGTATTCCTGTATACATGTATTATCACACCAGAATAGTATTACCTTGATATTATCATAGACAGACAATTACAATTATCTAGAGCCCCCCCCCACACACACACAATGGGCTTATATATATATAAATAATTTGATTATCATTTCTTGAAATTTGAGTCCGTGTAAAATTGTTGCCCACCGTGTGACATTAATTTCATATAGACATGGTTTGCCCTAAGTCTGTGACAAAGCGGTATGTGGGGGGTATTCTTAGTCACTCTGTGGCAGTTCTAGTTTATAATGCTCATTATTGGTACAAGTTTTCATTTTTTGAAATTTTCGTGAAATTCATTGTGCCCTTGCTAACAGTTTGAATAATCAATAGGCATATTGCTATATTTATAGCTACTTGAAATGGTTAATTATTATGTGAATCAACTATAATTGGTTATTGATACAATCTTTGATGAAATGTCTTCTTCTTCCATGTAATTTGCAGTCCCCACTCTGGGGCATTAACGCAAATGTTAGAGGCAGAGGTGAGATACCCTAGTTTGTTCCAAATAGAGTCCTTGGTTCTTTAACGTGCCCGGTGTAAAGCTCAGATACACGCGAGACTACCCCTGGGTTACCAACCAGGATTATCTCTAGTTGGGTGGGAAACATTATATAGCGTTTAAATAGCGTTTCTGAAATGACCAAGTGTTCCCGCTGAGAATTGAACCCTAGATCAGGAGTCAAGCGTCTTACCACTCGACCACCATGTCATCCAATTTACTGACACAAATTATGTACTGACATCATTTTCATGGCGACAAGTGGTTTATATACATGCTACTTGTATCAATTCAGTAAACTAATATATTTTTTACTACCAGATTTAACTAAGACACCTTGCATAATTCGTTCAAATCCGGAAAATTCTGAACTTATAAACAACAGTCTCAATTTAATCTGGTCAAGCTATACAATTACATTTTGTTTTAGGAACAATCAGTAGTGTCAATTATCTTTCAAATTAATCTAACTTTTCTATCAGCTATATTGATTCATTCTGCATTATTTGAAGCAGTTATATGTACAGTGACGAACATCAGTTGACAATGTGACAGATATAAACATAGATTTACAGATATACTGATAATGGAATCAGTAGTAGATAATCTTTCATGGAGATTTATATTAAAACTCTAAGTACACTTGCATTTATAATGTATCAGAACATGCATTCCATGTTCATGTATAGCTAAAGTATACCCTTTTCATCACAGCTGCTATGAAAGGGTTAGTATGCTGAATTTGAAATGCAATGAGGTGGGTTTTATTCACAGTTGAAGCAGGTAATGGGGCGATTTTCATTTATAAATGGAGAATTTGCTGGTTCCTTGTGAAAGAATAAGTTACTGCTGGTTATAAAACAATTCAGGAAAACTGTTAAGGTGAATCAGCCGTCATATTGAACTGAAAAAAAATGGAGAAATGGCGTAAAACTGGAATGGCACTTTGTTCCAGTTTTAGGTCTGGTTTTTTTCATCACAGATAGTTCCATTTTGCACATCAATCATCAAACAGTCGACATATTGCAATTGTCTTAGAACTAGATTATTTACCAATGCTAACTTGTTGAAATATCCTGAAAAGGAAGCAATGATCTAAGTAAAGAGAGAATGTATGATGATGCATTGGTTCCTATGGTGTGTTTGATTTTAATAAAAAAAAAAATTGGGAAAAAATACCACTTATCTATTACAGATGTGATATTTTCGTCAAGAGAAAATCATTTGATATCATGCTGTAAATCATTAAGTGTGCAATGACATCTAGTAAGGCCTCGGTTATTTCATCTAGGGGTTGCCATGAATTTTTTTTAATATTTCTTGTCATGCCAGGAGAGTACGTAATAAAAGAATTTTGGGGCCTAGGATGCTTGCAAAAGTGGGTAGGTGGGTGACTTAAGACCATTTTGGCCCTCCATTTCCTTCATTTGACCGCCAACTGTTGTTGCGCCTGCTTGCGGTGAATGAGACTTAGTCGCCACTTGGAGGTCAAATTGAAGTAAGTCCTGACCATACTTTTATTATGCATTGACTAATACTTGCTTAAATTTGGTATGAATGTTAACCTATATGAGGGGGAGTGTCGTACCCAATCACGATGTTCCTATCTTAAAGGTCAATGTTTCATTTGAAGGTCTAAAGGTCAAATCAAAGTTTGTGCGAATCATTTCTTCTTTATGCATGGTTGGACTTGATGAAGCTAATCGCAAGTTTAACTTATTACTTTTTGTGAATTTCCTTTTGAGGCTAAACATAATCTGCCCGAGTGCATCGATTCTAGATAAAATAATTCAATAATTCCGATAAACCTAGCAATAAAAAACTTCCCTTATTTTAAGACATTGAAAAGTGTCATTTTGTACTATGTGTTTGATCAATGTCAAGTTGAGAGATAGATTTTATATGCAAAACGGCACATGTAGAGTTTCTGTGCACTGGTAATACAACCTACCCATTCATCATCCACAGAGCTGCTTCCTGTTAGGACCATTAGGATACTGTAAAATCATTTCATATCGATGGGACAAAATTTCGTGGTTTTTGTTAAAAGGACCATTTTGATGGGACGTTTCAGTTCGTTGATTTTGCATTACAGGTAATAAATATAAGGGCCAAAAATAATGTTGGATGGTTTTTTATTTCGTGGTTAAGGTGAACCATGAAATCCACGAAATTTAATCCACCACAAAAATTAATGATTTTACAGTAGTACATTCAGTAGAGATTGTTATGTTTCTATATATAAATCAAACAACTGTATGTTGTGTTTTATTTGTGATGTGTTTGATTTTGCTATTAATCATGAATTAAATGTTTCTCAAAAAAGACAAAAAAGATTACTTACACAATTTTCTTATTCTTTCATAACATAAAGTTTATAACCATTCATTTATCCTTGACTGCAGCAAATTCATATTTTCATGAAAATAAGATACTGAAATAAAAGCCACACAAGCATAGACTGTTTTTGGATTTTCAAGATCAGTTTTATTCATTGAGAACAAGAGTTCCTGAAGTAGAGGATATCCTAGACTTCAAAAGCAAATCTCACACAATTGATTGCCATGAATTTTTTACTTGAAATTTGATATTGTGCTTCTGTAGCTCAGTGGTTAATGTGCTTGTGGTCTAATCTGTCGACCCGGGTTCAGTTCTGGGTGCAGGCATATATATGCCTGCAATATTTCAGCAGAAAGCTGACTTGAAAATTAAGGCTAAGCCCAGCATTTTTAAAAAAGTGGACATACTAGTACATTCCTATATATAGGGGTTAGGTTATTATAGACAAACATCTCAAGTTGATGACATACATATTCATTGTCTGTTATATAGTATGTATGACATCCTAAGGGGAGAATGGTTTGTTAAGTCATATAGAAACATGTAAATACAAGTACATCATGCCATAGATCCATTGTCTGGGAATGTCTGCCTTCACTATGTTGCTGTTTCACAAGTTTGTATTGTCGATTCAAAGATGTCTGTCAAAACCGCCAGAATGTTCCTTTTCTGAATAGCTAATTGCAGTAAGTATAATCACTACGCTTTAGGACCATTAGAGTTTAAATCATATAAGTGTATTCATGATGGTAGAATTTAATCCAGACAAACCTGTAATAATCGACCAGGTTGAATGTGTTTGTTAACGTGGTTGTGACAGAGATCTTTGAATTAACTATAGTAGTCATCTCCTTTACTTGTGCAGTAAATATGACTAGGGGGAGCAGCTAGGTCTAGAGTTCAAGGGTATGCTTTGGGATCGAGAAGCCTCGGGTTCTATCCCTCTCTGTGTTCCTGGTTGAAAGTTTCACAAGAATCTAGGGGTCATCTTCTTTGCATGTGCAGTAAATTTGACCATGTAAGAGCCTGTGGTAGGGGCTGTGCTTTTGGATAAAGAAACCTCAGGTTCTATCCCCAATTGTGCCGCTGGTCAATTTCTATGAGGAAATACTAACTGACATTGCTCCTCTTCACCTAGGATATATATGGGTATCTCAGAGGGTCAAACGTCAATGTACTGTGCCTGCTGGGGCCGCCAAGTGTAGCAGAGGACTTACGACTCAATGACTCGAGGTTAAATGTGCACAAATGTCTGAAACTGCAAGCAATGCCATGAAAGGGCATACTTAACCTGCTCAAACCAAACCTAGAAATACAAACCAGGCCTTTATCTCTCTAAGCATTTGATATGAGATTTCAGAGTCTGAAATTTGAGGTAAATCTGAATTTCAAGCTCTTTGGAATTTACTGTATTAAACTTAGAATAATGCTTTCGGTTTTGTGATGTAAATTTAGACTCCAGCCTTACCAAGGGAATTATCTCAATGACAAGTGGCAAGATTTGAGATGAGATTTAGCTCAGATTTAGATGTTTA
The DNA here is from genome assembly GCA_963678985.1 of Spisula subtruncata. Lineage (NCBI taxonomy): Eukaryota > Metazoa > Mollusca > Bivalvia > Venerida > Mactridae > Spisula > Spisula subtruncata. The sequence continues at coordinate 65,549,778 of OY787660.1, forward strand.
GGGAGATTGGGGCCAGATATGCCTGGTAATAGCCTTAGTGGCACTGTGTACTTACAGAGCAATGAAGTCATAAAGACAAATCATTTAATGGTTCTAGCTGTTTTGTGAAACAATGTCATTATCAAATGATGCTTCAAATTAAGCATATAAAATTAGACACTTCTTTGCTGTCACTTGTGAGTGTTATATAATAGTCGTACTATAAATATTTGATGAACCGGTCCTGTCACAATTGATAATTGAACATACAGAGGATATTTGAAAGTGCATGTTGTTATACAGTATAACCTCAGTAGAGCAACACCTTTTTGAAAACATTAAGTTTGGGTGTTGTAATGAGGTTGTTGCTCTTGAGAGGTTAAAGTTATAGTAAATGGTTACTTCTGGGACAAAATTACTATTGTGTTTTGTTGCAACAGAAAGGATGTTGCTAAAGAAAGGGATTGTTGCTCAAGAGAGGGCCACTCTCAATGTAGCAATGCCTTGTGACTTTGGGCTACAGCTCCAAGACAATACTTGCTTATCAAAAGTAGTATTGTGTTTCTTCATCAATTTCTACTAATTATTCACTAACTTAATGCAAAAATTATATATGCTCTCGACGAAATAAGGATCTTTTTCCTACACCCTGTGAAACCTTTTAGGTGTCCGTCTACAGTTCCAAGCCTTCTTTTTGTTCAAGGTTTCACAGGTGGTAAGGCAGAATGGCTCAAATTGCTGAGGGATCCTACATTTTGATAAAAGGTTACATATTTTCACCTTAACTGGTAGAAATCAGTCCAGAAATAAAATCATCACTGCTTATTTTATTTTCAAATGTTGACAAATAATGTCTTGGATTTGAAGCCCTGGTGATGTCAAAGTCACATGGTATTGCTGCACTGCCTCTATTTAGTGTTCACTGTCATTTGATTCATGTTGCAAGTTAATCGATCTGTCACCAAAATAGAGATCCCCCATTCATTTTCTGATTATCTGTCGATACAGGAAAATGAAAATATCTGTCAAATAATTCATGTTCATTTTTGCACCTTCATATTTTCTTGGCCCATGTTTTGCTAGGTATACAATGTGAACAGATTTTATGGCACACAGCATGACTAAGTGGTCTGTTATAAATATGAAAAGATTCATTATGGAAAGCCTGCATGCTTAATTTAGACTTTATTTCCTGGTTTTTAGTAAAGCGCCCATGGGAATGATTTCAAATGATACTGATAGGAATATTGCATGATTGTTTTCATAATGTATAACAAGAGGGCCAAGATGACACTAGTTCGCTCATCCGAATAATCTTCATAAGTTGAACCAATAGACTGTTAAAACTATTCATAGACTGTTAAAACTATTCAAAGTTATATACAGTATGTAACGAAGGCGGAAGCATAGTGGCTGAGTGAAAGCCATCAGTGGATGTCACATGTTGACGGGACGAAAGCAGTCGTCCGGTCAACATGTGACATCCACTGATGGCTTTCACTCAGCCGCTATGCTTCCTTATATACAGTATGTATTTAAATAATAAGTTTGGCAGAGTTTTAAGACATTAAAATTTTATTAAATGGTTTAAGTCAAATAATTTTAATAGTTACTATCTTGCATTGACCAGTTTTATTATCGGAGTTACGCTTTAATTCAAGATATGCATTCTAAATTTGAAAATGATATTGAATGCTTTGACCTGTTCATTGGATGGACCTCATATTCAGTATAGCCAAATATGTACTGTACTTACCAATTTTATGAAATCTGAAATCCTTGAAATTATGTCCCATTGAAATTAAATGATTTTACTAAAGAAATTTAATCGGAAACTAATTAGTATAGCAAATAATAGAAGAAAAATACAATTGTGACAAATTAAAGAATTTAATCTAAAACTGAAAATAGATAACAAATACTGTATAACTGTATCACCAAGATAAAATATCCATGCTTATACTTTAATAGTTCTCGGGCTGATTTCAACTTGGTCAAAGCCAGTGGGTTCCAAAGGAACACTGTTGGTCAACTTGAGGTCTGTAAGTCGTAGTCTCCGCCCATTCACAATGTTTATTCTATTCATAAGATGCACTGAAATATCGAAAACTCCATAGTTATCCTTTCTTGTTTTACTACAACAAAATAAACGCTTAACCTCCTTGCGGAATTTAGTGCCACTCAGTATGTAGAGTACCATGTTGATTGCAGCGTTAATCTCCCATAGACCGTTCAACATTGGTCCCCAGAAAGTCAGTAAGGATGTCACAATCTGAGGACTTACTCGGTCCTTTACATAAGGGAATATGATGGAGAAGACATGAATGGGGCCCACGGTGCATATAAACACAATATTGACGGTTACTAGTATCAGCGACACTGATATATTTTTCGACACTTTGGATTTTGTCATCAGTTGCCTTTTCAGTCGCGTCACTGCCAACTTTCTTATAATGATTGTATTTCCAAATGACATAAAAAGGAACGGAACGGCGAAACACACACTAAAGTCCAGCCATGGTATAACATACTGTGTAATTTTGACGTAATTTTCAGAAACGGCTTCACATAATCGGTTGTAGGTATGTCCCATACCGAAAAGAATATGAATATTCAAAGTATATATAACCATCCATGTAGTCACTATAATGATCAGTGTGAGCCTTCTAGTGCATGAGGATCTAACCCGGTATGGAAATGTGACACTGATAGTTTTTTCTATGGTTACCACAACTAGAAGCCATGCCGACGTACTTGAACTAGAATATAACATATACGTTTGTAACTTACACGTAAAATCACCGTAATCTTTTAAAATAACGTTCCACATTAATTCCAACAAATCGCAAAAAGGTCCAAACAAGATGATAAGAATATCGGACAATGCTAAGGCTGTGAGATAGATGGCAGTCGTTGACTTCCGATTACGTTTGTTTGTCAGGATAACTATAGTTATTCCATTCCCTATCATACCAACTATGATTATAATCAGTTTATATATCTTCTCATAGAGAAATGTTTGATTGGTCGGCTCCTGGATCGAGATTGTAGAATTTGTGGAACTTGGAGTTATTAAATCACTAAAGTTCTCCATTTTAGAAAACACAATAAAACACAAAACAATGTCCATAGAATCAAAAGCTATGACACTCCTGGTAAGATTTTTGTAACAATACCATACTATGCACTATTGATGCATATGACATTACAATGTTTAGTGCACATAAATCTAGAATTATGTCCACTTTCAGAATTGTGCCAGATGTTGCCAGCAGCCAATATTTATTGCACATAAATCTGGAATAATGTCCACTTTAGATATAACTTGACCAGTATTATGTCCGATGTTTTTAACAATGTGGTCTAATTGTCCTAAATGACTGTATCGCCTGACAAATATCTCTGTATAGAATAACCAATGACAACTTTCCTGAAGCTATGGTAATGCTTTTCTACACAAACAATCAACAGACCAGAAACATCCGCTTAGAAAATACCAATATTCATATAGCTTAAATGAACTCCAATTTCTGTACCTAATCTACCAACATTTATATTTTGTGCTTATGAGTTTGTCTTAAGAATATCGTTGGCATTTTTTGTCTGCAGTTGTCAAGAAATTGAAACTTTGGTAATATTTTTTTTTTTTAGTGTTTTCGTGTTATAGTATAAATTTTTGATACAATGTGCAACCCATAACTAAGTGAATATTCCATCTGTAGACATTTCTCAGTCTTAAAGTTACCTGTTACATGCACTGTCAACCTTAACATTGCCCCGACGCCTAGGGATGCAGAAGGCAAAAAGTGTTAGTCCTACAGTCAGTCCCATTATAAATCAAAACAAAAAACTTTCAAGTTGTTGAAACTCCATGTATTCAAAGTCCATCAAGGCATTTCTTTCAAACTTTGCATACTTGCTAACCACAAAACACGTAACCTCGACAATGCCATGTAACACTATCCAACATTTCAACAGAATTATGGCCCCTGGTTAACTAGGCTGTCTATTATCGACAAGGGTTTCACCGGGACATAAACATTTTGAAAACGCAGTCTTGTTTGAATATACTGTACAATCATTAATATTTTTGCGGGATTAAATTTAATGGATTAAGTGGTTTTCCATCAACAACAAAATCAAATCCCAACAAAGACTAACTTTGATCCTTGAATTTTGCTACCTGAAATGCAACACCCATGCATTTACCATGCGAAATGGTCTCTTTTACCAAAACCACGAAATTTTGTCCCATCGAAATTAACTGATTTTACAGTATTTGATAAAATCACTTTTATTGATTGGTTGACAAATTGATCAACAATTAAAGTTAATTTACATTCAACCTCAAGGACGATACCTTCTTAGAAAGATGCCTAACCTTCTTTGGACCTACAACTAATCAAGGTTATCCGATGAGATATATTGAAGCTGAAACAACAGAAATACACAATGCGCTCGCTATCATATGTACGCTGTAATTAAACAATTGTACATTACTGCCGTAAATTTCAGCCCTAATTTGGTCTACGAGTTTCCACTGTGACATTTAATTATTCTCCCTTGAATTTGATCAAAATATATGTGTTACCGAAACTTTCTGTGCTTAATCATGATTTATATCAATGGTGTCTATTACAATTTAACTTTGGATTATTTCAGATTATGTTCATAGCATGAGATAACAAATCGTTGTGTTTAGGCTATTTCGCTGGCTTAGAATTAGAAGGTCGTAACTACTACTTTGGACCTTTTAAGACTATTTCATATTTGAAATATACATCATAAGGGCTTCTTATGAGCCTATTTTGATGAAAATTGGACCTTGCCATGTTGACCAAACTGATGTTGAAAAAACATGTTTTACCATAAGTAAAGACCAATTTTCAGACAGCTTTTACTTGTTTTCTCAAAATATTGATTTTGTAGTTACGACCTTCTCATTCTAAGCCAACTATTGAAAGCAATCATTCCTGCAACTTTCTTTTATTGATAATTAATCAAACTATCTACATATACATGTATTCCTCAATCCATTGACTTCTCCTAATATTTTATGGACATGACCATGTTTTATCCTATGTCATCAACAAATCTCCTAATGCATATTAGACATGGCCATTTTGTCCAATTTATGGACCAACTTCCTAGTTATGGAACGAGCCGGCCCAACAACGTTCATCTCCATTCTGAGGCTTTATGGAAGTCGTCTGATGCTCATGTTCAGGCTACGCAGAGGTTGCAGGTCAGGTGATCACGCTCTGCTGTGGTCAGGTAAACATGATCATGCTACACAGAGGTTGCAGGTCAGTTGATCACACTCTGCTGTGGTCAGGTAAACATGATCATGCTACACAGAGGTTGCAGGTCAGTTGATCATGCTCTGCTGTAGTCAGGTGATCATGATCATGCTACGCAGAGGTTGCAGGTCAGTTGATCATGCTCTGCTGTGGTCAGGTAAACATGATCATGCTACACAGAGGTTGCAGGTCAGTTGATCACACTCTGCTGTGGTCAGGTAAACATGATCATGCTACACAGAGGTTGCAGGTCAGTTGATCATGCTCTGCTGTGGTCAGGTAAACATGATCATGCTACGAAGAGGTTGCAGGTCAGGTGATCACGCTCTGCTGTGGTCAGGTAAACATGTTCAGGCTACGCAGAGGTTGCAGGTCAGGTGATCACGCTCTGCTGTGGTCAGGTAAACATGATCATGCTACACAGAGGTTGCAGGTCAGTTGATCACACTCTGCTGTGGTCAGGTAAACATGATCATGCTACACAGAGGTTGCAGGTCAGTTGATCATGCTCTGCTGTAGTCAGGTGATCATGATCATGCTACACAGAGGTTGCAGGTCAGTTGATCACACTCTGCTGTGGTCAGGTAAACATGATCATGCTACACAGAGGTTGCAGGTCAGTTGATCATGCTCTGCTGTGGTCAGGTAAACATGATCATGCTACACAGAGGTTGCAGGTCAGTTGATCATGCTCTGCTGTGGTCAGGTAAACATGATCATGCTACACAGAGGTTGCAGGTCAGGTGATCATGCTCTGCTGTAGTCAGCTAAACATGATCATGCTACACAGAGGTTGCAGGTCAGGTGATCACGCTCTGCTGTGGTCAGGTAAACATGATCATGCTACACAGAGGTTGCAGGTCAGTTGATCACACTCTGCTGTGGTCAGGTAAACATGATCATGCTACACAGAGGTTGCAGGTCAGTTGATCACACTCTGCTGTGGTCAGGTAAACATGATCATGCTACACAGAGGTTGCAGGTCAGTTGATCACACTCTGCTGTGGTCAGGTAAACATGATCATGCTACACAGAGGTTGCAGGTCAGTTGATCATGCTCTGCTGTGGTCAGGTAAACATGATCATGCTACACAGAGGTTGCAGGTCAGGTGATCATGCTCTGCTGTAGTCAGGTAAACATGATCATGCTACGCAGAGGTTGCAGGTCAGTTGATCACGCTCTGCTGTGGTCAGGTAAACATGATCATGCTACACAGAGGTTGTAGGTCTGGTGATCACGCTCTGCTGTGGTCAGGTAAACATGATCATGCTACGCAGAGGTTGCAGGTCAGGTGATCATGCTCTGCTGTAGTCAGGTAAACATGATCATGCTACACAGAGGTTGCAGGTCTGGTGATCACGCTCTGCTGTGGTCAGGTAAACATGATCATGCTACACAGAGGTTGCAGGTCTGGTGATCACGCTCTGCTGTGGTCAGGTAAACATGATCACAATACACAGAGGTTGCAGGTCAGGTGATCACGCTCTGCTGTGGTCAGGTAAACATGATCATCTACACAGAGGTTGCAGGTCTGGTGATCACGCTCTGCTGTGGTCAGGTAAACATGATCATGCTACGCAGAGGTTGCTGGTCAGTTGATCACGCTCTGCTGTGGTCAGGTAAACATGATCATGCTACACAGAGGTTGCAGGTCAGGTGATCATGCTCTGCTGTAGTCAGGTAAACATGATCATGCTACGCAGAGGTTGCTGGTCAGTTGATCACGCTCTGCTGTGGTCAGGTAAACATGATCATGCTACACAGAGGTTGCAGGTCAGGTGATCATGCTCTGCTGTAGTCAGGTAAACATGATCATGCTACACAGAGGTTGCAGGTCAGTTGATCACACTCTGCTGTGGTCAGGTAAACATGATCATGCTACACAGAGGTTGCAGGTCAGGTGATCATGCTCTGCTGTAGTCAGGTAAACATGATCATGCTACACAGAGGTTGCAGGTCAGGTGATCACGCTCTGCTGTGGTCAGGTAAACATGATCATGCTACGCAGAGGTTGCTGGTCAGTTGATCACGCTCTGCTGTGGTCAGGTAAACATGATCATGCTACACAGAGGTTGCAGGTCAGGTGATCATGCTCTGCTGTAGTCAGGTAAACATGATCATGCTACACAGAGGTTGCAGGTCTGGTGATCACACTCTGCTGTGGTCAGGTAAACATGATCATGCTATGCAGAGGTTGCAGGTCAGTTGATCACGCTCTGCTGTGGTCAGGTAAACATGATCATGCTACACAGAGGTTGCAGGTCTGGTGATCACGCTCTGCTGTGGTCAGGTAAACATGATCATGCTACACAGAGGTTGCAGGTCAGTTGATCACACTCTGCTGTGGTCAGGTAAACATGATCATGCTATGCAGAGGTTGCTGGTCAGTTGATCACGCTCTGCTGTGGTCAGGTAAACATGATCATGCTACGCAGAGGTTGCAGGTCAGTTGATCACACTCTGCTGTGGTCAGGTAAACATGATCATGCTACGCAGAGGTTGCAGGTCAGTTGATCATGCTCTGCTGTCAGTGCTTCCGCTGGCGTTCGCAACTGGCGCCATTTGCGCAAGAAATGAAAATTTGGCGCAAGATAATTCAATTTGGCGACAAACATAAAAATCGGCCATTTTTTTTGATAATGTTTACATCTATGTCGCAAAATGTCCGTTTTACGACCACATGTCGTAAATTTACCGTAAAACGGTCTCACACTGGAAATGTGTGAAGCAATTAGCGCGCAGCGCAGGTTTGTTTACACAGTTTGACATGTTTATTGGGGTCTGTCGAGTGCAATCAGGAAGATTACGATTGAAGTGTGGTATTGTTTGTATAACGATAATCTGATTAAGCGGTCTCGTGGGCAATTAATGTCAATTAAAGGGGTTAGATGATTGTATTATTGAAATTGAAATATTTGATCACTACGAAATACACGCACGTTAGAGCAGTTTGTACCACAGTTGGTACGTGGTGAAAGAAATAGATTATGACAGTTAGCATGGTTCTGTTTGTCGGCGAGTCGGTGTTTGTTATAATTAAAGCCAGGACTGTATTTTTAATTACTTGTTTTGTGGTTAATTGGGCCTGTCTTAGGAACTCTCTCTCAACCTCTTCTTTAGAGAATCTGAATCTGATGTGCATTTCTATTGATGGCCCCTCTAGATCAGACTTTGATTTCCATAGAGCTTTTGTAAGGTGGTCAGGGGTTAAGGACAGGCGTATTTTTAAGTGAAAGTGATTACTGCTATTGTACTGTAAGACTTTCAGAACTGTGAACTTTGAACTCTTGAAGCAACATGTGGCATGTGTATTTATTAAAGTGTTATTGTTTTTTGGTTCATTTATATAATTTCAAAAGGCAAAATTAAAATTTATGTAACAGTGTTCTTGTTTGTTAGTTTTTCAGTTCATGAAATATTATAAGGATTTAATGCTATTTTCTTGCTCTTGAAAATATGTTATAAAATATTCATCTTGGCTTAGAAGCATGCTATTCTCTGATGAATGTTTAGCATATTGTCAATAACATAGAAAATATGAATAAATTGTAAATATATTTGTAACAATGATGACTTCACACTGAAAAGGAACATAAGAAATGCAATTAATGCATTACCATCGACACATATAAAAAATACACATAAAACAGAAATAAATACAAATACCAGATTTACATAATTTCAATTTTGGTCAAAGTGGCGCATAGGTGGCAACAACTTTTTTCATTTGGCGAAAGTGGTGGCGCAAGAAAAATATAAGCCAGAGGAAGCACTGGCTGTGGTCAGGTAAACATGATCATGCTACGCAGAGGTTGCAGGTCAGTTGATCACGCTCTGCTGTGGTCAGGTAAACATGATCATGCTACACAGAGGTTGCAGGTCAGTTAATCACACTCTGCTGTGGTCAGGTAAACATGATCATGCTACACAGAGGTTGCAGGTCAGTTGATCACGCTCTGCTGTGGTCAGGTAAACATGATCATGCTACACAGAGGTTGCAGGTCAGTTGATCACACTCTGCTGTGGTCAGGTAAACATGATCATGCTACGCAGAGGTTGCTGGTCAGTTGATCATGCTCTGCTGTGGTCAGGTAAACATGATCACAATACACAGAGGTTGCAGGTCAGTTGATCACGCTCTGCTGTGGTCAGGTAAACATGATCACAATACACAGAGGTTGCTGGTCAGTTGATCACACTCTGCTGTGGTCAGGTAAACATGATCATGCTACGCAGAGGTTGCAGGTCAGTTGATCACGCTCTGCTGTGGTCAGGTAAACATGATCACAATACACAGAGGTTGCAGGTCAGTTGATCATGCTCTGCTGTGGTCAGGTAAACATGATCATGCTACACAGAGGTTGCAGGTCAGGTGATCATGATATGCAGAGGTTGCAGGTCAGGTGATCATGCCATGCAGAGGTTGCAGGTCAGGTGATCACGCTCTGCTGTAGTCAGGTGATCATGATCATGCTACACAGAGGTTGCAGGTCAGTTGATCACGCTCTGCTGTGGTCAGGTAAACATGATCACAATACACAGAGGTTGCAGGTCAGGTGATCACGCTCTGCTGTGGTCAGGTAAATATGATCATGCTACACAGAGGTTGCAGGTCAGTTGATCACGCTCTGCTGTGATCATGATCATGCTACACAGAGGTTGCAGGTCAGTTGATCACGCTCTGCTGTGGTCAGGTAAACATGATCATGCTACACAGAGGTTGCAGGTCTGGTGATCACACTCTGCTGTGGTCAGGTAAACATGATCATGCTACACAGAGGTTGCAGGTCAGTTGATCATGCTCTGCTGTGGTCAGGTAAACATGATCATGCTACGCAGAGGTTGCAGGTCAGTTGATCACACTCTGCTGTGGTCAGGTAAACATGATCATGCTACACAGAGGTTGCAGGTCAGGTGATCACACTCTGCTGTGGTCAGGTAAACATGATCATGCTACACAGAGGTTGCAGGTCGGGTGATCACACTCTGCTGTGGTCAGGTAAACATGATCATGCTACACAGAGGTTGCAGGTCAGTTGATCACACTCTGCTGTGGTCAGGTAAACATGATCATGCTACGCAGAGGTTGCAGGTCAGTTGATCACGCTCTGCTGTGGTCAGGTAAACATGATCATGCTACGCAGAGGTTGCAGGTCAGTTAATCACGCTCTGCTGTGGTCAGGTAAACATGATCATGCTACGCAGAGGTTGCAGGTCAGTTGATCACGCTCTGCTGTGGTCATGATCATGCTACGCAGAGGTTGCAGGTCAGGTGATCATGCTCTGCTGTGGTCAGGTAAACATGATCATGCTACGCAGAGGTTGCAGGTCAGTTGATCATGCTCTGCTGTGGTCATGATCATGCTACGCAGAGGTTGCAGGTCAGTTGATCATGCTCTGCTGTGGTCAGGTAAACATGATCATGCTACGCAGAGGTTGCTGGTCAGTTGATCACGCTCTGCTGTGGTCAGGTAAACATGATCATGCTATGCAGAGGTTGCAGGTCAGTTGATCACACTCTGCTGTGGTCATGATCATGCTACGCAGAGGTTGCAGGTCAGGTGATCATGCCATGCAGAGGTTGCAGGTCAGGTGATCACGCTCTGCTGTAGTCAGGTGATCATGATCATGCTACGCAGAGGTTGCAGGTCAGTTGATCACGCTCTGCTGTGGTCAGGTAAACATGATCATGCTACACAGAGGTTGCAGGTCAGTTGATCACACTCTGCTGTGGTCAGGTAAACATGATCATGCTATGCAGAGGTTGCAGGTCAGGTGATCACACTCTGCTGTGGTCAGGTAAACATGATCATGCTATGCAGAGGTTGCAGGTCAGTTGATCACACTCTGCTGTGGTCAGGTAAACATGATCATGCTACACAGAGGTTGCAGGTCAGTTAATCACACTCTGCTGTGGTCAGGTAAACATGATCATGCTACGCAGAGGTTGCTGGTCAGTTGATCACGCTCTGCTGTGGTCAGGTAAACATGATCATGCTACGCAGAGGTTGCTGGTCAGTTGATCATGCTCTGCTGTGGTCAGGTAAACATGATCACAATACACAGAGGTTGCTGGTCAGTTGATCACGCTCTGCTGTGGTCAGGTAAACATGATCATGCTACGCAGAGGTTGCTGGTCAGTTGATCATGCTCTGCTGTGGTCAGGTAAACATGATCATGCTACGCAGAGGTTGCTGGTCAGTTAATCACGCTCTGCTGTGGTCAGGTAAACATGATCATGCTACGCAGAGGTTGCAGGTCAGTTGATCATGCTCTGCTGTGGTCAGGTAAACATGATCACAATACACAGAGGTTGCTGGTCAGTTGATCACGCTCTGCTGTGGTCAGGTAAACATGATCATGCTACGCAGAGGTTGCAGGTCAGGTGATCACGCTCTGCTGTAGTCAGGTGATCATGATCATGCTATGCAGAGGTTGCAGGTCAGTTGATCACGCTCTGCTGTAGTCAGGTGATCATGATCATGCTATGCAGAGGTTGCAGGTCATGTTATCACCACTCCTTATTATGTATTCTTTAGTCTAGAACAATACGAGTACTATAATTATGACACATACTTAGGTGCATTGTGACATTTGTATGTAATTATTTGCTGTTTGAATTGAGAATGGAATACCAGGAACACGGTAATGATATGTTAATGGGCACAGACTGTTTCTTAATGACAATATAAGACATTTACATTAGATTATGATTTCTAACCTATCGCTTGCTTAGAATGAGAAGCTTGTTAAGTACAAAATCAATATTTTGAGAAAACCAAAAAAAACTGTCCGAAAATGGCTATTTACATTATATGGTTTATATAACCTGTTTCAACTTCAGTTTGGTCAAAATGACAAGTTCCGATTTTCATGAAAATAGGCTCATAAGAAGTGTCTTGTAATGCTGATTTTTTTTCTAAGTTACAATCTTATATGGTAATAAGTAGTAGTTATGTCCTTCTTATTCTAAGCCAGCGATATATTATCGCAACCTTCAATTATAAACAAGACAAAACTCCAGTTAAGCTCAACCTATCGAGACTGCTGGAAGGAACTGAAAGTAAACATTAAGACAGCTTACCTATTGTGACAGCTGGAAGTTTAGGATATGGCATTGTATTTATCAAGAAGACAGTCAGAAAATCCGAAAAATAAAGACAGCAAGAAATTCGATATTCGTTTTGCTAGGAATTGCTTTTATTAGGTTCTGTCACTTAAACTGAAGTACATAGACTACTTAACAAGTCAAAGATACATTTAACCATCTAGAGGACAAGGCTATATAATTAAATATCCATTGTATAAGTGTCCACTCCTGAATTTATGAGTCCCTGAAGTGTCATTAGACAGGAAACATTTTCGAGGATTTAAAGATTTAAATATTCTTAGAGTGGCTCATTAATATTTCATTAATGCTTTTTAGTCACAGTCTAAACCTTTTTACCAATAGGGGAGAAACTTGTGTTAGCAGCCAGCAAGCTCAGTTAAAAGACCATTCTCCCTGTAAAGGATTGGTCCCGGGTTCGAGTCCCCTGATTAACTTAGCTACTTGTTACAGACAAGACTTCCACCTTGACATATGCGTTTACTGAACGCAATCTTCTTTGTTTTTGTTTCAGGCCTAGATGGAATACTGTCGTACTACGACCAAAACCAACGTGAAGGCTACCATACAATTGCCTATTTGATAGCCATGGATTCTACAAGCGATGAGATCCTCTCTGGAGCTTATGCCAGAGCTATGGCTTTAAGGGGTATTCAGTTGATGATTATTGGTATTGGTGATGGAGTGGATATGGCTCAACTCAATCAGTTTCAGGTTAAATACTACAATCACATTTTTATACCCCCGCAAACAAAGTTTGAAGGGGGTATACTGGAGTCACCATGTTGGTCTGTTGGTCTGTGGGTCCGTTAGCATCGTGTCCGCTCTGTAACTTTGTCATTTCTTACTGGATTTTAAAATTGCTAGGTACAAATGTTCACCACATCAAGACGGTGTGTCATGCGCAAGACCCAGGTCCCTATCTCAAAGGTCAAGGTCACACTTAGAGGTCAAAGGTTATATAGTCATGCAAATCGTCCGCTCTGTAACTTTGTCATTTTTTACTGGATTTTAAAATTGCTTGGTACAAAGTCATGAAATTTCAATCATGGTGTTTTTCAATCTGTATAGCAGCAGATTTCCATCAAATGTGTTGTTTAGACTATAATTTTAAATAATATTCCTGTGTCAAGGCGGTGCTGCGGGGGTATGATTCATCACTCCTGTGATAGCTCTAGTTTAGCATAGTTTTTAGCTCGACTTTTCAAAAGAAAGAAAGTTGAGCAATTGTTGTGATGCGATCCTCTGCATGTCCATCTGTGTGAGCGTTGGTTAAGTTTATTGTCAGAGTCATTTTCTCAAAGACTATCGTAGTTATTGACTTGAAACTCAACATAGTTATTTACCATCACAAGGAGTCCATACTAACTAGGCAGGTTACCATGTGACCTATATTTTTAGTTATCTGCCCTTGTTGTTCTTAGAGTTGTCACTCATATGTTGAGCAAGTGTGCTAAGTACGAGAAAGTTGGGCATCCAGCACTTGTAGGCAGTGCTCTTGTTGTATATTGGCTAAATAAACCTTTCTTATGCTATTTCTTTAATATATACCAGTTGTCAAGAGAATTTGACGCAATCCTGACCTTTTATTAGCACAAGTTAACGGCTAATATATCGTCTATATTCATGCATAACCCTGTTTGGATGTTTTCATAAGCGGGTAGTATAACAGAGACGCCTAAGGTATAATACTGATATTGCATGATTTGCTGGTGGAAATGTATACATTCATCACAAGAACCTTGTAATTTATTCATGCATTAAGGTCAGGATCAGGTCAAATTCTCTATACTTTACCTAATTATAAAGTCATCACTGTAAATAGTAGGGCGCAAACCAAAGCCACTGTAAATTAAAGATGGAATTGAGTTAATTTTGCCGATCAAGAGTCCTGCTGAGGCTACCTGTTCATGGAAGAGAAGAAGAATGAAGAAGAAGAATGAAGAAGAAGAATGGAGAAGAAGAATGGAGAATGGAGAAGAAAAAGAATGGATGAGAAGAAGAAGAAGAAGAAGAAGAAGAAGAAGAAGAAGAAGAAGAAGAAGAAGAAGAATGGAGAAGAAGAATGAAGAAGAAGAAGAAGAATGGAGAATGGAGAATGGAGAAGAAGAAGAAGAAAAAGAAGAATGGAGAATGGAGAATAAGAAGAATGGAGAATGGAGAAGAAGAAGAAGAAGAATGGAGAAGAAGAATGGAGAATGGAGAAGAAGAATGGAGGAGAAGAAGAAGAAGAATGGAGAAGAAGAAGAAGAAGAAGAATGGAGAAGAAGAATGGAGAATGAAGAATAGAGAATGAAGAATAGAGAAGAAGAATGGAGAAGAAGAAGAAGAATGGAGAATGAAGAATGGAGAATGGAGAAGAAGAATGGAGAATGGAGAAGAAGAATGGAGAATGGAGAAGAAGAAGAATGGAGAAGAAGAAGAAGAAGAATGGAGAAGAAGAATGGAGAATGGAGAAGAAGAAGAATGGAGAAGAAGAATGGAGAAGAAGAAGAATGGGGAAGAAGAATGGAGAATGGAGAAGAAGAAGAAGAATGGAGAAGAAGAATGGAGAAGAATTATGTTGTTTGTGTACAGCCTCATTCTCAAACATATAACTTAGAAGTTGTTACCTTTCTTTTCTTTTTAGCTCACATATGAAGCTTTAGACTAGACAAAACCTTGTTTTTTTTTTATTTCAGTCATTCAATGGGCTGGTGTACGAAACAACTATACAAACAATAGCATCCTCGACTGTGTTGGAAGGGTTCAAATCTGATCTGGAGAGATGTAAGTTCTGATACCACGAGATATACTGATATAAATTTTTTTATGTAGTTCACAAAACAACTGATCGGGATCAAATTTGATGCTGAAAATAATTTCCTATTTTTTTTGAAGTTTTTGGTAATTATGGGTAAAACAACTGATCGGGATCAAATTTGATGCTGGAAATAAATTTCCTATTATTAGGAAGTTCTGGGTTCATGAGTGTAAGCTTTCATGCATATGCCTGAACTTAAGGTTTTTGAGTGAATCAACATGTCTGTTTTTAGCTCACCTGTCACAAAGTGACAGAGTGAGCTTTTGTGATCACTCTTCGTCCGTCGTCCGTCCGTCCGTCCGTCTGTCCGTCAACAATTGGGTTGTGTCCTCTCTAGCGGTCACAATTTTGGCCTAATCTTTATGAAACTTGGTCACAATGATCATCTTAACAAAATCTAGGTCAAGTTCGATATTGGGTCATCTGAGGTCAAAAATTAGGCTACTAGGTCAAGTAATAGAAAAACCTTGTTTTTCATTGTATCAAAGGGAGTGTACTCTGTAATTATACTGGTTGTGATCATGTAAGAGTTGTCTCTCTTACTATATTTTAGTTGTAGAACTACGAAATGTGTACTTGTTAGCAGCTTTGAGGCTTTAATTTTAAATTAAATGCAGAATGTTGATATTAGGGTTATCATCGTTTACAGTGATTGTATGTTTACAAACTATTAAACAATTATTAAGCTGTAATTATAGTCTTATGCAACCTTACTAATCGTTTTACATAGACTTATATAGGGAAAACATATAAAAATCTTCTTCTCTAAAACTACAATGCCTAGAGCTTTGATATATGGTATGTAGCATCATCTAGTGGTCCCCTACCAAGATTGTTCAAATTATGGCCCTGGGGTCAAAATTGGCCCCGGCCCGGGGGTCACCGTTTTACATAGACTTATATAGGGAAAACATATAAAAATCTTCTCCTCTAAAACTACAATGCCTACAGCTTTGATATTTGGTATGTAGCATCATCTAGTGGTCCCCTACCAAGATTGCTCAAATTATGGCCCTGGGGTCAAAATTGGCCCCGGCCCGGGGGTCACCGTTTTACATAGACTTATATAGGGAAAACATATAAAAATCTTCTTCTCTAAAACTACAATGCCTACAACTTTGATATTTGGTATGTAGCATCATCTAGTGGTCCCCTACCAAGATTGTTCAAATTATGCCCCTGGGGTCACAATTGGCCCCGCCCCGGGGGTCACCGTTTTACATAGACTTATATAGGGAAAACATATAAAAATCTTCTACTCTAAAACTACAATGCCTAGAGCTTTGATATTTGGTATGTAGCATCATCTAGTGGTCCCCTACCAAGATTGTTCATATTATGCCCCTGAGGTCAAAATTGGCCCCGCCCCGGGGGTTACTGTTTTACATAGACTTATATAGGGAAAACATATAAAAATCTTCTTCTCTAAAACTACAATGCCTAGAGCTTTGATATTTGGTATGTAGCATCATCTAGTGGTCCCCTACAAAGATTGTTCATATTATGCCCCTGAGGTCAAAATTGGCCCCGCCCCGGGGGTCACCGTTTTACATAGACTTATATAGGGAAAACATATAAAAATCTTCTTCTCTATAACTACAATGCCTAGAGCTTTGATATATGGTATGTAGCATCATCTAGTGGTCCCCTACCAAGATTGTTCAAATTATGCCCCTGAGGTCAAAATTGACCCCGCCCCGGGGGTCACCAGTTTCTATATTTACGCTCTACCTTTGTTAGTCTAAATTGTGCAGGGCTTCATTTATAATCAGGTGAGCGATATAGGGCCATCATGGCCCTCTTGTTCTTTATTTTCCCTATATTAATTGTCAATTTTTGAGAATTTCAGGTTTTTCAATATTTCTAACTTTCACCCATGTGAGTTACTTTTAGCCATAACAACTTATAGCCATGTAGAGAATACCTAATCTACTTCAAGCTAACATATTCAAACTATTACGATCACCATGTTTCTGTTTCAAAAGGGAATAATTGTACGTGAGACTGATCTGGAAAAACGAGGGTCAATTTTTAAAACCAGGATCAAATCTTGTAGTGTTTGTAATTTTATAACTGACTATAAAACTTATTTTAATGTCTTTGAAATTTGTATAAAAATATCAAGCTTTACCTAAACTTATACATGTATATTGAATTTCAAAGCATATATATTTGATCCTGAAACTAATCCTTTGTTTAAAAGTTCTATTTACTTTTATTAACCTCATTTGCATATTCCCTTCTTACTTTAATGTGAGGTTAGCTGGTCCATAAATCACAAATATCGATTTTGTAGTTACGACCTTCTTATTCTAAGCCAGCGATGTATTGCCAGGGTGTGAACATGATGACAATGACTTTCATGTGATCCAGCACAATGTCAAATTGTACAATTTTACCTCGGTAAATGTTCGGGAAAATGCCTTGAAAATAACAAATTCTGCCTTGAAGTGTCTTTGAAATGGGTTGTTATAATTATGTATGAACCATGATTAACGTAATATATTGTATTTACTATTTCAGATGCCACTGATGCAAGTCTGAGACGATCTGGACAGTACTGTAAGAATTATGGCCAAAAGATGATCGTTGTTGCTAACCATTGATGATTATTCTGTTATCATAGAAAATGTAGATTGATCGATTGTTGAGATTGGTTGTGACTGCCTGAACGAAACCTGAAAGAAAACTTTACCAAAAACAGAATGTTGTTGATTCAAATCGCTGCATAAGTCATATTTTTGCTTGCTGTTTGGTGTAAATCTTTTTCGCAATTTAAAAAGCACATTCAGCTAATTTATCCACTAAATATTTCACCTCTAACTGATAAATTAAATCAAATGAGGATGTCGGAAAAAATGCATTTTTTTTGACAGCATTATAAAAAACAGTGTTTATTATGCCCCTTGTATAGTGCTTTGCCCATGTCTATCAGTCTGTCTGTTTGTCGGTCCGTCGTTAGACCAAATGGTTATCGTTCAATATGGGTTTTGCATTGTATTGTATTTGCAATGCATTGCATTGAATTTTATTTGTATTGTATCGCATTGGTATTGATATTCGTATATATATTTGGTTGCGTATTGGTATTCAGGTACCCTATCATAAAGTATCAAATTGACAATGTATTGTTTCGGTTTGAAGTGACTTGACTTCATAAATCGCTGGAATTTATTGATTTTTCAGTTACATGGAGTGATGCCTTTGATTTAATCATCGTGATCGACTCAGAATTAGCTCGCGGTAACAGGGGTGTTCCTTTAATACAAATGTTGATAGATATCATGAACAGGTATGTATGCATTTAAGGTAGTACGCTGCTGTCAGCCGAATTTTCAGAATACTGTAAAATAATTTATCTTTGTGAGGGATTAAATTTTGTCGATTTCGTGGTTCATCTTCTACCATGAAATTTAATCCCATTGAACAATAATTTTAACCCTTGTAATTTTTACCTGAAATGCAAAATCCTCAAATTTATGTCCCATTGAAATGGTATTTTTTACCAAAAGCCACAAAATTTCGTCCTATCGAAATTTAATGATTTTACAGTATCCAGAATTTTCTAGTTCTTTGCACATGTTATGAGCATTCTTAAATTATGTGTGTTGAAAAACGAAATGATCTGGGGTCACCATGCTTGTTTTTGAAATATGGCCCCTTTTTATGAGATCACCCCATTTCACATTTAAGGCTCAAACACACCTTAATGTGCCTTTTGGTCACTTTGTTTAATCTCATAATGGTCATAAATGACCTATATAATTATGTTTAACTGTGCGGCGAAATTATATTTAAGTCTTGGCGCCTTTTTTAAACTCAATAAACTGTACTGACTTTTAAAAGACTTGACTGTTTTACATTGAAATCAATGTATTCTTCTCTTCTGCATTGCAATAAATAATAACATAAAATTTTCATTTTATTTTCAAACAGGTTTACTGAGGACGTACAGATAGGGGTAATATTAGTTGGAGAAAGTGTTCTAACAGGGGCTAATCAAGAGATTCTTCTAAATGTAGCCAGAGCTGATTTGTTCGGGAGAATCGTCACTCTCAACATCGTCCCGAGTGGTAAGAAAATGTGCTGTTTAAAATCTCGTATCATTTTTCAGCTTGGTCCTCTGCTCACGCTTTCTACTGGGCCCTTCTATTCCTACTTTTCCCGCCTAATTTGATCTGAGCCCTACTTTTTTCAAAACAGCCCAATTATCCCTACTTTTTCATTTAAAAAGGAAAATAAAAATATATGTTGGTGCTTGTTAGTGGTATTTTTAGTGGAAATATAGTTACATTATGCATTTTTTCGGGCTCACTATGCCCGCCAAAACAGTTTAGATCAATGATATATATTGTCAGGTTGCTAATTTTCTGTCGTTCAATCAAGTTGTGGGGATTGATATATTATAGGCCCCTTCTAATGCTCGTATCAGCCCCTGATAATATTAATTTCCCATTGTTGTTCCCTTATTTGCGACTTTGTACCAGTTATGAATTTTATTGAAGATTTAAATTATTTACATAATTTTATATAACATTTAAATTACTGAAGAAACACATATTGATAATATTCTCATATTCTTAATATATGGATTTTGAAATATTGGGGTAAGTAAAATTAATGCATTTTTTCACAAATCATTTAAACATGCTAACCTTCGACAATTGCATCAATATAAATTTGAATTAATTATTTTCAAGATTCAGTGAAAATTTGGAGAATTTACCTTAAACTGTTTTAGAGATATGAAAATAAAATCAAAAGGTAGGTTAGAAGTGCATGGGTTCTTTTATTCCGGAATAGTTCAGATTTGCTGCGTTAAAAAGAATGATCTGTTCTGCATAAGAAAAAAGTTATTTTATGGAAAAGTTTAAAAAATTGACAAAGTGGTGGTTTGACGTTTCATTACAATGTTTGAAGCCTTGTTAAGATCTAATGGCACCTGAAACTGACTAGCCACTCGTTCTCAGGTGTGGGCATTATGTCTCAGTAGGACCCCTGGAAGTGCTGTTTTTAAAGTGTATATTTAAAAGTGCTGCTGAGACTCAATACCCGTTTTCGTTCTGTACTTCTACAGGGTGTCCACAACAAAAGTATACAGTTTCAGTGTATTTTTATGACATCTCAAGGTCAGAGATGTCATAAAATAAACTAGCACATGGTAAGACAAAAGATGTAAGTTTTTTTTCTGGTAGAAGTTTGAAAATTGTAATAAAAATATATTTAAAAAAATGTAAATTAAAAAATTTCCATGACATCATTTGATGTAATTTGTATATTCATCTTCATAGGAGGGCCAGATATTCTTGGAGGATTAAATGCAGCCACAGATATGTTTGCTGCCCATGGACGAGGAGGTGTTGAGATGGTAATGCTATGGTTTGATGGTGTCATTGGTGCTGATCAAAATTTAATACAGAAAACTCTTGATATGAGAAATGCTGGTATATATAGAGGATATTTGTATTTTAAGGTGTATGATCAGTTGGTATATTTCACTGAGTGAATAGCTGAAGTAATATTTTTACCAGTGGCATAACTGCTCACGAGAGATCAAGTGCTTCATAATTTAATTTTTGATGGCAGGAATTTTGACTTGGGGGAGAGAAAAACAAAATGTAATATTTCTGATTTCATACAAGTTACACTTGTTACTTTAGTTTTCAAATTGTTACATGACGTAAAATGTGTCAAACAGAGTTCTTTCTCCTCATTGCAAGGGAAGCTACTCAATTTCAAAAAATAAAAAAGGTTACTCATAACTCTGTAGAGAATGGATGTTTTATTACAGGTACAGCCATATTTGCCAATGGTTTTGGAATGTATGCAGACTCTGCTGAGATTAACAGTCTGGCCTTCCATCCAGAATTAGGCAATAAAATACTAGATCCGCTACCAATGACATATACACCACAGATGGACGCTAATTTGATAGCTGGTCAGTACCTTTATTATGTTGCAGCTTCAAAATGCTTACATACCCTCTGATTCCTCTTACATTATATGATTTGCGTCCTCACAAATCGGTGGTTAGTCAAGTCTCCATACTTTTGAAAAAAAAATTTTTTTTAATAAATGCAGAGCATAGTCTTTGTTTGCCAATCAGCTTTCTGCTGAACTATGCATCTATTACATAGTGCAGACCATTACTGACATTACTATGGAGAGCAGTGGCCAAGAGGTAGGGATCGAGAGATCCTGGATTCAACCACAGTCTGGACTACTGGTTAATTTCCATGAGCGAGAATAACCCACCACTCAACTCAACCAAGGTGTGAATTGGCACCTGTAAGTGCAGTGTTTGAATTTCCTGAGAGCCATAGATCAGAACTGAGCAGCAGTGTATCAAGATATCTATCATGCTATACAGCAGATTTAAATGAAACTTTACATTAATAATTGGTACCAAGCTAAGTTGTACGTGTTGTTAGGAAATATTTGACCACGATGATGTTTGCTATAAGTATATAAAATGGCCTTTTGTAGGAGACAAACAAAATTTTGTGAACCCCCCCTGTTTTTTTCAAATATAATTTGGGACGTCACTATTATTATTCAATGGGATATAAAAATATATTTACATGTTCAAATAAAATATGAGTGAAGTTTGGTTGCACCTTCAGTAGATCATAAAAAAACTGGATATCAAAGATTGTAAAAAGATTATCATTTCGACTTCACTTATTCAATGGATTAGAATAGAGGTTGTAAGTACTACTTATGACCTTATAAGACTGAAACATATTTAAAATCAGCATCACAGATCAGAACTTGTCACGTTGACCAAATTGAAGTTGAAACAGCTTGTTTTTCCATAAGTTAAAAGTAATTTGCTAACAGTTGTTTCTTATTATTTTCTCATAATATTAATTTTGTACTTACGACCTTCTCCTTTTATGCCAGCTTAAAATATTGCCTAATTTATTCCAGTTGCTAGAGGACAATTTGCACCTGGTAATGTTCAGCAAATGATCGTTCTTGAAGGTGAGTGATTTTTGTATCAGTACAGTATAGCAATCATGATAATCTTGTTGGTTTAACAAGCTTGTATAGCTTGGCTATTTTGACCTGAACCTGACCTTTATGCAAGAATATATTACAAGGTTCTTGCTTTGAATATATCAATTTCCGCTAGCAAATCGTGCAATATCGGTATTTCAGATTTGTGTTTGTATTACATCTCAAGCATCTTCATGATACTCCCCGATTATGAAAACATACGCTCGGCATTGTAAATATAGACAATTTATCGACTGTTAAATTATGCAAATCAAGAGGTCAGGGTCGTGTCAATGTGGCCAAGCTATATCTCACTATTGCATTATATTATACCGCCCATCTATGTATCGGTATATTTTCTTTGCACATCTCTGTCGGTCGGTTGACCAAATGGTTACTGTTCAATGATTCTATAATGTTTTGCCCTAGGATCTTCAAACTTTACATAGAGGTTGGTCAGTTATAGAAGATGACCCCTAACGATTTTAAGGTCAGTAGGTCGAAGGTCAAGGTCACTGTGAGCTTTACCATTTTGACAATATTGGGCTGGTATGGGGTCATATGTGTTTTACAAACATCTGTTGTAGTATATAGTGGCTTACCACCTTGCTGCATCAAAGGGACAATTTGTATCAAAATGATATTATTATAGAATTCACTTTTGAGCTTTCATGTCACAAAGTAACTTGATATCGCGTGACCGGAGTTCTAGAAACTTAAGTCACTTGGTCAAATATAAAAACCTTGTGTAGTTACTAGAGGTTACAACTTTGGCTTAATTTGTGAAACTGGGTCATAATGATCATTTTAACAAAATCTAGGTCAAGTTCGATATTGGGCCATGGGTGGTCAAAAACTAGGTCACTACGTCACATCTTAGAAAAACTTGATGTAGTCGCAAAAGGTTACAGTTTTATTAAATCGTTTTGACACACTGTCACAATGATCATCTCAAAACTATCTAGGTCAAGATTTCTTCAGATGCGTACACACAGTGAGTTTTGATGTATACATCTTGACCTATAAGTCAAAATGTACTGTGTAGTTGCATGTAGTATGCCTCTACCATACATTTTCTCGAGATGTACACCTTCAATGTTACCAAGTGGTATGAGGGAAATGTATGGGCGTGATGTACATCTTGTAAAATGTACATCCTTGACTTATACACCAAAACTTACTGTGTGTATGCACCTTTATGGTTCATGTGAATACAAAGTATACACTGTACCCGTATACTTACGATATAACTAGTCTTCACTGACAACCATAGAATATTATCATCATATTACAGACAAATGCCCTGATGAGGCTGGCATCATAATCCTGATGGATGTCTCTGCAAGTACCGGAAACTTCTTTGACTATCTAAAAGACCATCTAGCTGTTCTGATTTCTGGGTGAGTTTATTTTTCATTCTATCACTGATACACATACTTAATGTATATTGTTTTTTGTTACATGTATACATATTCCAAAATTTCGTGAATGCCTATCTGCTTTTAGAAGTTCTTCGCATAGTCTTATGGTTGAACAAGGAAGATACTATAATATTCCTAGAGAATTCAGACATTGCTTTTATTGTGAAAGTGAGATTGATGATGAAATGCATTTTACCTTATCTTGCCCATGTTATAATGATCTTCGAGTGAAATATTTTCCAGTTTTATATACATGCAATCCAACTTATGATAAATTTTGTCAACTAATGTCCACAAGAAAAGAAGAAACAATTAGAAACCTAGCAATGTATTTGTTCTATGCCCTAAAACGTAGATCGAATTATTTAGAAATATTTACTTAGGACATGTACATCCCCAGAGTTTGTAATTGTTTCTTTTATCCAATAATATATTACCTGTCTAACTACTATTGATATTGATTTATATTCCTAATTTGTAACTATGTAACGAGCAAAATGACTATTGATGTTGACTTAAGTTGAAGCTGACTAATTTACATTTCATATCATAGATGTTGATTTAAGTATGCATTGTACAAGTAATTCCTCTTCATGTGTTGTCTTTGTCTGTTTATATGTAATAACTGTATAATATTATGTTATTGTGTATGGGCCGGAGGCCTACATATCACCAATAAATGTTGAAGTTACTTGCAAGTTTATTTAAAATAATTTAAACAACTTGGCCGAGCTGTGTAAACAATGAATCAGTATTTCTCGGTGTAGGACTATAGCCTGCTTTAATCCTATAGTCTCGTGAACCTAAGACTTGTTTTTGAAGCATGCTCAATTATTTGCTGAAAAGAAAATATTTTTTACAATGAATAAATTTACCTGAACCCCTCTCTTCATGTTGAATGCAAAACATGATGAGAAATAACATATTTTCCAAGTACCAGCCATCTTACATAGTGGTCTTGACCTCTACATTTCTATTGTTTATTTATGAATTTTGATTGGCTGGTCTATTAATAGCATTCTGGCAATCTCTCTTTCTATTGGTTCATGGGGGAATCATATTGGGGGTTCCATTATGATGTATGTGTGAAATGGTGGCTTTGTGTTGATTGTGAGGCTCAAAAATGATGAAAGTACAGACATGGTGTCATCTACATATCACTCAAGTTGAAATATAGGGGTAGTTTATCAATTTTTTTCATAAAAATATGCTAGTATGAGAAATATGCTAATTAAGGCTAACAATTTTCTTGGTGTAAATGCATCATCGTATGTGTTCTAGCTCATATAAATTCAAGCAGATTTAATCTGACTACCACCATAGGGTATACTATTTTACTTCTAAATGCTAAAAAATATATATGTAATTCTTATTTTTACTTTCTTAACAGGTTCGACATGACAGAGTTTGGTTTTACAATGTTTTCCAGCAAAGTGCTTGAGGACAGTATAATAAGACTTGGACAGTATAGTACCTATGCTGACAATTATATGCAGCTTATGAACTTACAGATGAATTCAAACTTTTTGCAAACACATACTTGGCTTGCCATTGATCACGCTACCGACCAATTTAACAATATCGCGAAGTACAATGTAGCCAATGGACCTGAGAAAGTTACGATAGTCATCACAGATGGACAATCTTTGGACAGATCTGCAACAATTCAAGTATGTTTCCTTGTTGCTACTTTTTTTATTTGTCCTCTACCGGTTTTCATCTTAAATTTAAACTTTCAATGTAAAGATTTACAAGAGGTGTTCTGTAAATTTCTCAGATGATTCCAATAATAGTAACAGTTTAATTAAGAGCCATATGATATCACTTTTATATCACATGACTTTCCTTGTACCCAGGTTAGTATAGCAAGTATGTATAATCTTATACGTAACACGTGTAGTATAATGTTTATATGTACAAGTGACTTTTTCCAATTTAAATCAATGCGTATTGATCACTCGTTGTCAAAACTTGTTTAAGGTGTTTCACCGCTTTTGAGTTTGGCGGAAGTTTAAAAATCACAGTCACTTAGGTGTATTGTGAGCGTCTGACAACCGTGATCAAATAATACAAAATCCTTAATAATGATTTTCAGCATCTTCCCATGTCTTATAATCGTGATAGTAATGAATAGTAAATATGATTTTATACTTTTAATGAAATGCAGAAACACCCTTTAACAGACTAAGCTCCATCCATACGGATGATTTATTACAAATGATATTAAACACCTAGCGAATTGGTTACAACATATTTAAAACATGGTTCTATGCGCCCTTATAAAAAATATTCAATGGTTTTGAACAGTATCCCGAACACTTTAGAGGACGGTTCTTTTGCATTTATTCCCGAAGTATATAAAACTAATACATGCAAAAGAACCCGAATTAAATCTATAAGCACCTTGAATAATGCACTATGTTTTTAAAAATATGACGATCGCGAAATCTGAATAAAACGGATGCAAAACGTTGATTAATTTTGTTACCTCCCCTGTTTTCAGCATTTCTGAAAGCGATACAAGTGCAATTAAAACAAACTAGCCGTGCATTTTTCATGAAATTTTGCATGAAACTTCGATATTTGTCTCTCTACTTTTTGCATACATGAAAACAGCTTGTTGTTCAACGATTTTTCACGTTAAAGTCAGAAACGAAAAATTACCCATTTTAAATTGTTATTTAAAAAATCAAATAACTTGAACAGCATAACATAAAATTTACTGTTTGATTCCTTATATACGAAATTTCTTGTATACCAAATTTTACGACGATTAAAGCAAAACTTTTTCGGCAAATTACAATTATCAGTTTTTAGGGGTTGTCCCCAAAATCCAAGAATATCTTAAAAACTAGCCGAGCAAAACTTTTGGGATTTTCCAGAATGATTGTCGTAAATGTGTTCTTTATAAATATAACAGGTTTTATATACCTTGTACAGAAAAATCCAACACCAGTGAAACACCTTAATATAAATTAATATCCTCTATATAATACCCCCATCTTGGAGGAGGGAGTACAAATGTATATTGTTTTCACATGTCTGTCGATCAGTAGACAGATGTTCATTGATTAAATAACTCAAGAACTGTTTGTCACAAGATCTTCAAACTTTCCATGAAGGTTTGCCAGCAACAGTGTATGACCGTATTGATTTCAAGGTCAAAAGTCAAGGTCACTGTGACCTTTACCATTTCCGACTATTAGGCTGCAATGGGAGCATACATGTTTCACAAGCATCCTTTGCCCTTTTAGTTTTTGATAAGTAAATCTTTGTATATACAAAAACTTGTCAACGTTATATACGTATTTAATGATTACAACTTCTGGAGGCAATAGCAACTGTCCAGCAACGCAAGTCATTCTATCCAGAATGAAAGTCATTCTAAACCTATCTTAGTCAATATCTATGCTTCAATAGTTTGTGTGTTACCCATTGGAAAACCTGGAAACCTGTCAAAATTTCCTGTGTGTTTTCTCATATGATATGTAATTCTTTTCTAATGGATGTATATTGACTTATAAAGGCAGCAGATGACGCACGGGCTGCTGGTATAACTGTGGTTGGTCTGAAGGTCGGCACAAACAATGATAACGATGAACTGGAAAATGTCGTAGGCGACCCCGATCATAACTTGTTCAGCCTTAGCGGTGATGGACAACTAAATATAGATGTGTTAAAATCACTACAGAAAAGGCTTTGTCAAAGTAAGTTTTATCTTCTTCCTAACACCTTATAGGGATCACACAGAGATGACAATATTAGCTCATGTATCCCTGAAAATCAGAACTAGGCAAGCATGTCTCCTACCCCCACATATAGTGGGGGAAAAGCATTTCGGTTTAGTGCTAGATATATGTCTCACAATTTAAGTTTCTCGATCTTTTATTGGATTTATCCCCTTAAACACTTGTCAGATGTCATTAAAACTGAACCTGAATATTACATAACATAACAAGCTTAGTTGTATATAAGGCAAAAATGAAATTGCTCCTTTCCGCTACTGGCTTTGAAAAGCTAGGGTCGGTAGGTAGGGAATAATTTTTTTTTTTAAAATACTTAGTTGACCTTTAAATGATCAACTTTTATGTTTATCATACTCACAGACAAGTTCCTTGATAATGAAATACAGAACGAACCAAAATGCCCTGAAATAATAGAATAGGTCAAGTTCAAAGATTTTGATATTTTTCTCAAAATTGTCCAAAAAACAGCAACACTAGGGTAGGGGGCAAAAAAGTAGGGGTAGGGGAAAACGAGCAATGTTTTTTGCCTTAAGTCAGGAATTTTAGGTCAAGATGATTATGAATACTATGACCTGAGTTATTCCCCCTTTGACCCATAACTATAGTTAGCGAGTTAAAGCAATGACAGAAGTAACAAATTTATGCCATTGATGTTATGGTTTTCATGTAGAAAAGCTGGTGAAGTCACAGATTGGTTCTCACAGACGTTGGAGAACATAATGTTCTGTCATTGGTTCTCGAATGGAAGATCATTCTATTATATGATAAATTTTAATCTATTATTAAAAGATTCATCTTGTCTGGAACAGAACTGTGGATGATGATTCATTTCTGTAAAATCAATTAATTTTGATGGGACAAAATTTCATGGTTTGGGTAAAAAATTCATTTCAATTGGACGTTAATTCATGGATTTTGCATTTCAGAAAATTAATACAGGGATCAATATTATTGTTCGTTGGGATTTGATTTCGTGGTTGAAGATGAGCCTAGAAATCCACGAAATTTAATCCCCCACGAAAAAATAATGATTTTACAGTATTATATAATTTTAATGCATTTTGATGACTATTTACCTTCAGTCTGATGAATTCAATTAGTTATTTAACAATAAAGTTTTTAATTTTGTATGAAAATGAATTTTATTTTTTGTCAAACTATCATTCATTCCTTTCATAAAATGTGATTTGCTGTATATTTTCAGTTATAAAACCAGGCGGTAAGTTGAATAATTATATATTTCTCACATGCTTTCTTATTAGTCCCTTAGTGGGCTATTTTTTCTATTTTTAAAAAACATGCATCAAACTTTGATAAAATTTGTGATATTTGAGAAGTGAGCGTGAGAACATGACTTTGAGTTCAAATGCACTTTAGTCTCACAGTGAATGTGACGGATGATTATTCCTCAATTTAGATTATCAAAAACAACTTATACATTGTTATTTTGATGATTATTTCAGAGTGTGTGGCTGGGAAATATTTTGACATTACCTCAGTATGTACACCGTGTTCTATAGGATATTACCAGCCTGGTAGAGATCAGACATCTTGTATAAAATGTCCCGATGATAAAAGTACTATAGCTGTTTCCTCTACATCAGAGACTGACTGCACTGGTAAGTTATAATAATAATAGTAAAATAATAATAATAATAATAATTAAATCTTTATTTTGAGAAGGTGACAAGTTAAGACATATACATATACAAAGACGAATAAATACATATCTTATTTTCAACAATGCCTTCATTACTTAAGATTTAAAAGAATGTAAATAAAAGAAAAATGTAACATAGCAAGCAATGATTAACAACACAATTATTGAGAGAGAAAATTAAAATACACAAAAACATGCTTTCTTATTAGTCCCTTAGTGGGTTATGGGGAGCAGTGGCCTAGAGGTAGGGTGCACACTTGGGGATCGAGAGGTCCCTGGTTCAACCCCTGTCTTGACCACTGGTGTATTTCTCTGAGCAAGACCCACATGCTCCACTCAACCTTGGTGTAATATGCTACCTGTGAGAGCAGTTTCTATTCCTGGACGATTCCGATCGATGTAGGCTGCCACAACCACAGTAGAGAAAAAGTCTCCCCAGGGAGACACAAGCGTAGGTTTCCATAGGTAGCTTAATGACCAGGGAAACTTAAAATGTCAAAGGGTGCTTGAGCAGCCTAACAGCTGAAAAGAGCCCTAGAAAATGGGTAACTTAACTTTTTTAAAAAGATTTATTATTTACAGCAATTTTACACCTTACCTCATCTTGGGTAGGGGGAAATTGCAATGTCTGTCAGTTGGTCTGACAAAATGGTTAAATCAAAGTACTGAAAGTACTGACAGGCTGGCGAACTGCTAAGGAACAATAGCTTTTCAAGTAATATAACATCAAGTGGTTTTCTGAGTCGAAAGAGAGGTAAGTGCTGGACTTAACAAAAAAATTCGATCGCTTGACCTTAGCATCAGAAAATTACTAAGCGAGTTGCTCAACCACTCGACCACGATCTCGTTGAAGAATGTTGACCTAAATAATTTACCATAATAAAATCATTGTTGCGCGCGCTATATCGCGTTAGTATATAACGCGTAGTAATAATTATCAACGCATTTAAACACCTATTCTTTTAATTTCATACAATTTCCTTCCATTACAAGAAGAAACTAATATATTACAATCGAACAGAATAAATGAAACAAGGAAAGTTAAATGTTCTTATCTTGCAAAACTGACTAACGAGGAGGAACTATTTGCATCGAGTGTATAGATTCTGTGTTGTCAGTTTTGGGAGTAAATTCATCTTAGTGGATTTCATTTTTTAGGATTGTAATAGTCTGGCGGGAAATCGCCACCCTTAAAAATGCTTTGCCGGTTGGTAAGCTACAGTTGATGACCCATAATGATTTTGAGGTCAGTAGAACAAAGGTCAAGGTCACTGTGAACACCCACTACCATTTCTGACTGTTGAGCTGCCATAGGACTGTATATACATGTTTTACAAACGTCTCTTGTTGCCAGCTTGCTGTCAATCCAAGCGTTGGGCATTTTATTATTAATCAATGAAATGTTTAGAAATATTTTTGCGCAATATAAATTAAAATCAGCCATTTTGATATTGTATTCATTTCACCAAAAAGTGCTCACTTTGCATAGGAGTACGCATAACTCAAGCATTTTGTTAACAGTATTTACCCTAATTTCAGCTTAGTAATCCACCATAAATTGTGGGTACCAACTTGAAGTCGAATATTTTCAATGTCCTTTGACTTATGATACTTTGCACATTAAATTTTTATGAATTTATAGATGGACTATACATATTACTTGTTTTGCAGACATTTGTAGTCCTGGTCAGTATTTAATGGTCACATGTGTATTGTGTCCTGAAAACACTTACAAAGGTACAAGTGGTTTTGGCCAATGTACTGTATGTCCAGCTGAAAGGCCAATCACCATAGGAACTGGATCAACAAGTATTGATGACTGTATTGGTATGTATAATGTGTTTTTGTCTCACTTTCACTCCTATAAGGTTTTCTTTCAGCCAATGTAACTATATTATCTATCTTTCACTTAGCATACTTGTTGATGCTATGTAGAATGGTGCCTGAAGGCCATTGCATAGGCAAGGCACTTTCAAGCGCTTCGAAACGCTATGCTAAGAAACGGCTGGCTTCAAAAAAATACTTGACTAGCAGCGAGCGTTCGCAGCTAGCATACCGTTACATAGCAAAGTGCTACCACCGAGCTGAACCGAAGCGTTCTGTTGCGTAAGAAAGCGCTCGGTATCGCTTGATCGACTTGCAAAGTGTTAAGAAACGGTTTGCTATCAGTGAACATGTTCGCTGATAGCATATTGTTGCCTAGACGTAGTAAAGCACTACAAAAAAGTGCTCGATAGCAGCTTGGCTAATCAACAGGCTCCTGGTGACTAACTATTACCATTACTGTATCTAGAACCTTTTGGGATCATTTATTTGAATTGAGTAGCTTACACAGTGTGTAATATAGCAATGGATTTGATGTTTGTATACCATATCTAATCCAACACATGTCACAGAAACAAAGTGTAAATTTTGTAACTGTATAGAAGACGAATTCCATTTCCTTTTTTGACAATCTTAGAAAACAATATATTCCTGTATATTATAGATAACATCAAAACATTCTAAAGTTGTAACTTGTTACAATCCTAATTTCTGAAATAAAATAAACTATAAACTGTATATTATATAAGAATGTTTTATATTATTTAAGAAATATTGAATACGTAGCTGTGTTTTATTGGGCAATAAACTATAGGCACCAGTTTCGTTGCATATTAATTAAACCATGAGTGCGTAGCTCTACTGATTTAATTTTCGCATTCCAACGAGTGACTATATTTTATATTAAGCAACACAGCACAGCTACATATTCATGATTTCGATTCTAACATCACCAAATTCTTTAATAATTAATAGCATAACGAGATAGATTGACGTCTAACTACATTCTTTCATTGAAATGTTATGTCATTTGTCATACTAATTGACGACAAACCTGACGTCATCAGTCAGCTTTGTTTTATCGCCTAATAAAATATGGTTAGTTTAATGTACACAAAGAAGGCCAATTGCATGCGCTATGATAACGTGAAATAAAGCAATGGATCTGATGTTTGTATATCATATAAGAATGTTTTATATCATACAGCGGACACTACATGTCCAATAGCAATGGATCTGATGTTGATTATCGATGCTTCAGCCAGTATCACTTCTTTCGACTTCAATCTACTTAAGTGGACTCTAATTGGTATACTAGATAAGTAAGTTATTTTCTTTTCTTCTTTGCCTTATTCTTTTTGCGATTTTCCTCCAATATTTAAAGAATTTATTATGATGAGAGTGAGCCTTACTTGATTGTTGGATTTTTTTTCTGATCAAATTACAAGAGATCAACTCATGCAATATTTTCAATGTTTTAAACCCAAAATAAGACCCTCATTAATCAACTGATTTAAAGCTCTTGTATTATATTCTTTGGAGGAAACAAAGTATTTCAGACGTACGTGTATATCCATTTGTAGTCGATAACAAAGTATACAATACCTCCCAAATCCCTAATTGTATTACCAGGCACCTGGGAGAGACGGGCCTAAGGTATACCCATTTATTTAACTAATTGGTGGTTCACGAACCGATTTAAACCTTCAACCTCCTGCTTCCATGGTGGAAGCCCCAACCATTGCTTAATCCTTTCTCTTCCTATTGTTCACCCTGATGAAGGCTTAGTGATAAGCCGAAACGTTGGTAAAAATAAAATAGATAAAATACACCCGTTGTCAGTTGTTAGCACTACATACTTTTTTATTGGTTTACATCTTCCTATTGTTGATCAAAATATTGACATAATATTTACACAGCGTGAAAATTATAGAGACTCTGTTTCTGTACATAGTTGGAGAACGATTAAGAGTTATCATGTTATTTATTGTTTTCTCAATTGATTGTCAGAACCAATAAACAATGAGAACCAATTAAAGATTGAAGACAATTACTTGGATTAATTTTTATGTAAGAAATCCTAAGTGTCATAAGAAATTAACTAACTATAATTTACACACGTCCAGACACTTGAATATACATAATTTTTATGTCCTTGTTTTGATATCGACCTTGTGACAGCGAATACGGTTTGATTGGACAATGTTAAATGCAGTTTTAATTGACCAGTTAACATTTTTAGAGTAAGATAGGATTTATTTTTAAAGAGGCGTTTCCTATAACTTTGATCCTTTAAATCGATTTAGGAATATTATACATTAAATGAGAATCATAATTGCTTAAACTCCTCAAATTTTCAACATAATGCTCCAACTAATTACCGAGAAAAGAATGAAAACATATTTCTGTAACGAGCCAAAATAGTCACGATTTGTTTCCCTTTGACCTCATTATAATAAATCGCTGGAAGCGATAAATTATTATTGGTGATTTAAATATATTTTTGACATTATAAAGACGTATTTGCGCACACTTTTTTCTGACAAATTATGATAATTGATAGTTTTTGCACATTTAGCTCATTTAATGTGATAGTAGAGAAAAATGTTATTGGGAATGCCTCTTTAATTTTTGAGTACTCTGATACTGATTTTACTATTCGATAATCAGACTCGAATGAGTACTAGGTACTTGTTGCAATCTCTAAAAAGTCAAAATGACTTTTTATGCCCCATCATCTACTGATGCAGAGGCATATAGCGATGCACCTGTCTATTTGTCTGTGCATTAGTTTGTTAGCTTTTGTGATCACTCTTCGTCCGTTGTCCCTCCGTCCGTCAACAATTGGCTTGTGTTCACTCTAGAGGCAACAGTTTTGATGCAATCTTCATGAAACCTGGTCAGAATGTTGTTCTCTATAAAATCTAGACCAAGTTCGAAACTGGGTCAGGTGGGGTCAAAAACTAGGTCACTAGGTCAAAACTTTGAAAAACCTTGTGTTCACTCCAGAGGTCACCATTTTTATCAAATCTTCATGAAACATGGCCAGAATGATGTTCTCCATAAAATCTAGGCCAAGTTCGAAACTGGGTCATGTGGGGTCAAAGACTAGGTCACTAGGTTAAATCTTAGAAAAACCTTGTGTTCACTCCAGAATTCGCTATTTTGATCCAATCTTCATGTAACTTTGTCAGAATGTTGTTCTTCATAAAATCTAAACCAAGTTCGAAACTGGGTCATGTGGGGTCAAAAACTAGGTCACAAGATCAAATCTTGGAAAAACATTGTGTTCACTCCAGAGGTCACCGTTTTGATCCAATCTTCATGAAACTTGTTCAGAATGTTGATCTCTATAAAATCAAGGCCAACTTTGAAACTGGATCATGTGGGTCAATAATCAGGTCACTAGGTTAAATCTTAGAAAAAGCTTGTGTTCACTCCAGAGGTCGCCGTTTTGATCCAATCTTCATGAAATTTGGTCAGAATGTTGTTCTCCAAAAAATCTACGCCAAGTTAGAAATTGGGTCTTGTGGGGTAAAAAACTAGGTCACTAGGTCAAGTATTAGAAAAAACTTGTGTTCATTCAAGAGGTCACCGTTTTGATCCAATCTTCATGAAACTTGGTCAGAATGTTGTTCTTCATAAGATCTAGGTCAAGTTCGAAACTGGGTCATGTGGGGTCAAAAACCAGGTCACTAGGTCAAATCTAAGAAAAATCTTGTGCTCACTCTACAGACCCCTGTTTAAAAAGTGTTTTGATCCAAACTTCATGAAATATGGTCAGAATGTCAGTTGTACTGATACCTAGACCAATGTGCAACAGGTGAGCGACCTAGGGCCCTAAGGGCCCTCTTGTTTGTCACTTAAAATCTATCAATGCATTGTTTTCAAACCTGGCATACTTGTTTGACCATCATAAACACATCACATCATCAAAGCCCAGAAACACTATCAAATATTTTAAAAGAATTATGGCTCCTGAATGACCATTTTTTATGGACAAGATTTCCACTGAAGCATAAGCCAAATTAAAAGGTTTACTGAACACAGTCTTTTTCTGATTTTCTTAGGTTCAGAGTATGCACATTGCAATACAGAGTCCAAATATATATAAGTCTATTGGTTTTGTTGTTATACCAGTTTGTAGAAGTTATGATGTACTATCAAATTGTTATTATATTTTTTAACTGACACCTGTAACAAGCTTGATGTCTTGCTTGTGTTTGAAGGTTCGGGGCTGGCACCCGGGTAGCCATAACAACTATTGGGAGTGAAACTTTGAACAGTGACGTTGAAGGTTTTATTGCTATCGAGGATTTATCAGCCATTTACTCAATAATACAGAACCTTGAGGTATGTGACGTGTGTTTGTATGTTTCTAGTTTAAATCAAAGGTTATTGTTCAATGTTTTTAACCTGCATGTCATATTATGTCAAGTTGAGCTATGAAAGTCACTCATCCTTCGTCTTTAATGGGTCCCTTTGCCGCAACAAGATTGTATCTCACTATATATATGTCCCTTTGCCGCAACAAGATTGTATCTCACTATATATGGGTCCCTTTGCCGCAACAAGATTGTATCTCACTATATATAGGTCCCTTTGCCGCAACAAGATTGTATCTCACTATATATAATTCCCTTTGCCGCAACAAGATTGTATCTCACTATATATAGGTCCCTTTGCCGCAACAAGATTGTATCTCACTATATATGGGTCCCTTTGCCGCAACAAGATTGTATCTCACTATATATAGGTCCCTTTGCCGCAACAAGATTGTATCTCACTATATATAGGTCCCTTTGCCGCAACAAGATTGTATCTCACTATATATGGGTCCCTTTGCCGCAACAAGATTGTATCTCACTATATATGGGTCCCTTTGCCGCAACAAGATTGTATCTCACTATATATGGGTCCCTTTGCCGCAACAAGATTGTATCTCACTATATTATGTATTGTAATGTCTAGGTCCCAGTGAACATTTTTGGCATCAGCAATGTACCCCCAACTTGAATAAATAAGCTTTGTGAGGCTGCAGGAACAGAAAGTTCACAAATTTTCTAATGACTGCCTTGAAGCTTCCCATAGACCAAGACAACCTTTTCTCGATGCATTCCGATGCCCATTTATTAATTCGGGAGTACATCGCCATTGCAAAAATGCTCAGTTGGACCTAGGCATAAGATAAACCTTCCTGAGCCTTAGGGATAAATAGCTTGTGAACCACTATTTGACTGACAGTTTTGGCCTAATCTGTATGAAACTAAGTGACAATGGCATGCTGCAGAAAATATTTGTTTCTGTATAAATTGGGTCATCCAAGTAAATAAAACTAGGTCAAATTAAAGGAATACCTTGTGAACTTGCAGGAGGTCCTAATTTCAGCCTATGGTAGCTTGATGAACCATTGTCATAATGATAATTTGTACAAAACCTTTGTCCCTTTCAATATTTGAATATCGTGGTACTGTTTTATCGAAGGATTCACAGAACTCTTAAACTCATAATCAAATATGAATTCTTTACAATATTTTACTGAGTAACCTTAATAATCAACAATACACATACCAGACTACAGTTTTAACTTATAAAAAATAACCCTTATCAAAACATATTTTATAAAGATAATGTAAATTAAAAGTAATACTTTGATGCAGTGATTATTTCCAGAATTTGTTGACCATTTATTGTAAAATCATTTAATTTCGATGAGACAAAATTTTGTGGTTTTGGTAATAAAGACCATTTCAATTGGATGTTAATTTGTGGATTTTGCATTTCAGGTATTAAATACAAGGGTCAAAATTATTGTTCAATATTAAATTGATTTCGTGTTTGAAGGTGAACCACAAAATTAAGATTTTACAGTATTTAATATATTTCTGATTGTAACATTTCAGAGTGGTGCAGTTATAACCAATACAGCTAGTGCCTTAAAAACCACGAGAGAGAAAATACTGGCAGATACTGCGGCTGATAAGCCTGTTGTAACCGTGGTTTTCACTGACGGTGCTTCGTCTGACCCATTAAGAACAGCGCTAGAGGCAGCTCGGAATCATTTGTATGAAATAAAAGTTGTTGTAATAGGGGTTGGCGAAAATGGCTTCACGGAGGAGCTGTCGGTAATTGCTTCTGACCCAGCCAGTCAGTATGTTCTCACCAACTCGGATTACAGCAATTTGCTTAGTATGGACATTCCTGGCACCATATGTACAGGTTAGTTAAAATTTAATGAAAATTTGTGTGTTTTAGCTCAACTTCTGAGACAAGGTCAGAGCTTGGTGCATTGTATATATCTATTGTCTGTCTACAAATTTGAGTGTTAGACGTTAGAGGTCACTATTTTAGCCTTGTATTTATTAAACTTGACTACAATGATCTTCTCAACAAAATCATGGTCAAGTGGAATATTGGGTCATCTGGGCCGGTATTTATAAAGCATCTTAAGTGAAAACTTAGAATTTTCTTAAAATTTCTAATTTTCCTTAAGTGTACATGTATCATCTAAACAGGAAAACTAATATTAACTTTTACTTTTTTTCGAAGCATTATGTAAAGAGCTACAGTAAGCATATAAAAAACATTGGCTATTTTTCATTTCTTGGGAAATATGGGCAGCTCAATATTTTAACTTAAGTAAAAATATTCAAGTTTTCACTTAAGATGCTTGATAAATACTGACCCTAGGGTTAAAAACTAGGTCACTAGGTGATAGAAAGCCTGTACGTCAAATCATGGATACACCTAATGCATCGTCACTTGAGGTTGCAATTTAAGCCAATATTATTCACAAACTTTTTTCACAATGATCATCATAACTAGATCATTAGGTCAAGTTTGATACATTGAGTCACACAGGATCACAAACTAGGCTACTATCATCAAAAACTCTTGTTTATTATACAAAGGCTTTAACGTTTATATTTCAGTAGATCTCCATGAAAGTTGGTCAGAATGTTTGTGTTGTTGAAATATTGATCTAGTTTTAATATAGGTCATCTGATGTAAGTGACAAGGTCACTAGAAAAGACATTATGAAATCCTTATACATGCAAAGAGGGCTGTATTTGATTACTTAGGTCATCAATGCAAGCTGCATGGACTACTAGGTCAGATGATGGACCTAGTAGGGTCCTCTTGAACGGCTGTCTTGTTAAACAATAAAGTGACTGCCTAAGCTAGGTTATACTGCTGTATGAATGTTGGGTATTTTAGAACTAACTACAATAGAGTTGTAAGGGGGTAAGACCTATACTGTTTTCAGCAAGATAGATTGTGAACACAACTCCTCCTACAGTTTTTGCACAATTGGCATTACGCTAGAGAAGTAATTGCTCCGCCTGGTTGTTTGTTGAAGGCTGCTTGGTGAAAGTTTTCAAGTTAATCCATTGGACCATGGAATTATAATTTACCGTTATAATTGATTTAAAGGGTTTAGATTGATAACTGGCGTTTTATGTCAATTTCCTTCGATTTTTCACACATGAACAACCTTAAGACGTAGATATGCAATAAGGAAATAATTAGTGTTGAATGTTGATATTATTTTTTGCCAGAATTATGGCCCTTTGTTGGTAGGTAGGGAGTATATTAGTTTGCGGAATGGTGATCGCTCTAATTTGTGACGTTTTAATTTCTGCTTATACTTGTAGTAGTTTTTCATGAATTCATGATGGTCTATGCTGTCAACGACCAATCAGGAAGTTACTTATGCCATCTTGGCCTGGGCACTGGAAATTCCAGAAACACTTTTCAGGGTTCAGGGGTGCTTTACATGGGGCATGTCAAAGAATCTGTGAGGATTTGGGAAGTGTAAGAGCAGGGTGCTTGATTTCCTTTATCACACTAACAGTTTTTGTCTCTAATCCCTAAAAGCGAAATATTATTGGTCAAATAGGTTGGGATAATAAAGTAAGACCATGCTCTATAATGGAAATTACCCCAGTTGTCAATCAATACCCTTTAAACCAATGAAAATGGTGAATTATAATCACATGGTCCAATGGATTAATTTGAAAACCTTTGTCAAGCAGCCTTTGACAAACAAACAGGACTGGTGGGGGCGATCTCTTCTCTGGCATTATGTCAATTGTCTCAGATAAACACAAAAAATGATTAAAAGTGGTTTAAAGTTGAAAAAGTTGATAAAAATCTATGTTATGTGTTGTTTACAGCTGCCTGGGAGTGGGAACAATATGTGCCGACAGTAGCTGGTGTTTGTGAACTTCCTGTTGCTCTAGTATTTGTTGTTGATTTGTCACTGAGCATTTCTAATGTGGATATAACTTTGTTCAAAGCTCAATTAGTGAATTTTGTGGAAGGGTAAGTAACTTCTGATGTGCATGTATGCCATACCTGCCAAGTACTCCTATTAAAGTGGAGTTATTCCTATTTTAGTTCTTAATTTCTGGTTTTCCAAGTTCACTTAACTTTGAACAAAGGTTCATTCTTCTGTCCCATATTTATAACCACTAAAACTAGTACATTCTTTGTTTATGCATCTAAATCCATTTTAAATCACTTTTAAATGCATCCTGTGACTTGTTTTGCTTTATCACTCCTATTTTGGATTTAACTTAGACTAAGCTCGTCAGGTACAGTGTATGACTGTATAATGTGTTAATATTTGTTTGTGCAGTCTCCTCATTTTTCTAATGTTTAGTATGCTCCCATCTCTGACGAGAGGTATATTGCTTTGCTCATGTCAGTTGGTACGATAGAAGGTCATGCAGTTGACCAAATGGTTTCCGTTTAATTACTCAAAAAATATTTGTCCTCGGATATTCAAACTTAAGATGGTTGTTAGCCAACAGTAGATGACCCCTATTGATTTTGAGGTCAAAGGTTGCCAAGGTCGCTGTGACCTTCTCAATTTCGCACTATTGGGCTGCCTTGGGGACATTCACAAACATATCTTGGTTGACAACCATTCTGAATGTTTTTTTACCAACCTGTATATGAAGGACCCTTAGGTGTTCCTCTTCTTATGATGGTATCACGTGTTCCGGTCATTCCAGTCTGATGCATTTGTCGGTCATATAGGATAGAAATAACTAGGGTTTTTTATCATAGGATAAAATCAACTAGGTTTTTTAGTGAAACTCAGTAAACATCGTCTCTTAAAATACTGTTGGACTCTGTTGTAAAGTCTGCATGTATTAAGTTGGTCATGAACATTTTAGTAATGAGAACATTTTTGCCACATTTATCTTGTCTGAGTTTTGAGGTTTTTTTGTCTGTTTAATTATTCATTATTTAATGACAACGATGAATCAATGTAATCCCTCTGAAACATTCTGTCAGATTGTCAGTCCCGACTTAACATGTACATGGAAGCACCCATGGATAAAATCCTCTAAACAGAATTAAATAACACAAGTTAGTTTAACTCAATGTAATTAGCTTATGCAAATCGCCACACATGACAAATAAATTGAATTCATAGAAATAGCAAGTAAACATATTACTGTAAGTTTGTGGAAGTAACTGATCACAATGCTTGTTCTCCCTCCAGGTTATTCCTTGGAGGGAGGGAAAAATTCCAAGCGGCAGATTCCAGTTGACCTTAAATCCCTATGACTTAATTTTGTTCCTGTCCTAGTCACCATAAAAAACTTGCGCGCGCGGCGTGGTCCTGCCCACGTCATTTCTAGCATATCATATAGCGCCAAGCAGCATTCCTCGGACAATAGCGCGAACATAAGGCCTTTCTCATATAGCGCAGCCATAAGGCCTTTCTCATATAGCGCTGCCACAATGCCTTTCTCATATATATATGCGTCCCTTAAATTTACAGAGCTCTGTTTTCCCCATTTAAGTTAGTAGCGACATAGGAACAGGATCAAATCACCATCTAAAAGCGCCAAAGATCCGCTGTTGCACAGCAAAATATGTGATTTTCAGGAAAACCTAGCGCTAAGGCTGTAAGGGCTAACCGCAATCTCATATGTCAACAATTTGAAATTCGTGGATGGTGATTGTATACCACTCAACAAAACCATCCCCACCTAGGTGCTACCATATAGACAAGGGAGGTAATTGTGAGTGTTTATTGATAAATGAAAATTATTTATTCGAGCTAGGTTTTGCCATAGCCCAGAATTTAGTACTTTATTGTTTAATTACTGCTGAAATACTGCCGCCTAAAATTTTCCGCATTGCGACATTAATATGTCCTTGTAAATAGTCCTGTACTTAAAGCACTAAGTACTGTATTCAGAATAAATTGATTCACAAGATGTAGTATAGCTACACAACACTGTAAAAGTATGGCACACATTATAAAGACTGCACAGTATGCATATTAAAGAGTTATAGATCTAGAGGACATTCGCATCTTGTTGTCTAGATATATATGTATATATATACTTGGAGTAGCGAACATTTAAAACACTCATAAAAGTAATTGAATGGTGGTTTGACACATGGTTGAAGGCTTGAAGCATCAACCCTCAAGTTCGTAGTAGATACAAGTATGTCATCAAGATCCTGGGCACCATTGGCAGAACTTATTTTGTCCATGACATCATTAGGAATACATAGGATCTTCAAACACGTTATCCCACAAGACTGCAGCGTTTTATCTATTAGATATGTCATCATGTATGTCCGTGCAAGTCAATGTAACATGTAGATGATGTTTGCACTCAGAGCAAACTTCATAAAATACCAGGTATCGTTTTAGCAAACTTCGTAGAATACCAGGTATCGTTAAGCAAACTTCATAAAATACCAGGTATAGTTTATTCACTAAACTGAATACGCCCCATGATAGTATGTCCAGAGTCCTGTCAGCGTAAATGGATCCTGTGAACATGAATTATCTATCAATAGCGAATTGTTTAGTAAGTGGAAATGGCATGCCCTCGTTGAGAGTTCAATTGAATGATCGTGTCTCGCACTACCAAGCATCCTACTCCTCGAACGATCAGATGTAAGCATAATGTTCTGCGACGCTCCCCTAAGCGACATGAACTGAAATGTAAAAAGCATGATAATATCTAATATCATTAAAAATCATAGCAGAAGCTGTAATCCATTATTGGTAGTATGCGCATACTGGGAACCTTTTTATGCCCCCGGAACCGATGGTTCGGGGGCATATTAAAATCGCACCGTCCGTCCGTCCGTGTTCACGAGGAGGTATATGTTGGTTACTTTTTGAGTTAGACTGGGTGTTGTTGGCTACAAAATGACTGTTGGGTATACTCAACAGTCATACCTCGTACTTTATGTCCAAATGTCCATATTTGTTAAGTCAAGTACTTTTTAAAAATGTACTCAATAAGTCTTGGAGGTAAGTGTGTCTGATAGTGTCCATTTAACATTGTCCGAACTCCATAGGATTCGTATTTCGCGGCATTTGTGATTAGAACGCTGTGCTATTTTCACGCATGCGCCGTTCTATGTAATCGCCGAGGATCGTACCGTGTGCAAAACTTTTGGCGTAAATGACGAAGGAATTCCGATTACAACCACATGTGCCGTGTGCAAAACACGTTTCTTTGGACAAGAACATTTGGATATCAACTCTCGTAGATATTGAATTAACTCAAGAGATTGACCGTAAGTATGTAAGTAATTTGTGAGTCCACGATATATTTTGTATTTTCTTTTGTATGGCATATTATTGACGAATGCAACGCCGCTGATATTTTGTTCCTTGCAGGGATTGACCACGCTTTCGGATAGGGTACGTTTCGGATAAAACAAAATCCATCGTAATTATTTTTTTGAATTGTCTGATTGTTTTCCAACATCAGTAGATCTAATAAAATACGAAAAGAGTAACATCAGTGTCATTCCGCCATTTTGAAAAATGAACGACGAAGTGTTTAGACTGTCTATCCTTATTTTCGTCGTTATTATTTTGATTCTGTTGTCTTTGTTATGTGTTAGTGTTGTATTTGTTGCATTCAAATGGAACAAATTGTTTACAAGATGGAATACAGATTTACAATAGAAGAAAGGAGTGAAAGGTAGTGTTTTTCACAATTTTGGATTTGACCGGTAGACTTGTGGATATGGCAATTTCAAGTCTAATTGGGAATTTTCGAGTTGCCTGAATTGATGAAATCTGCATGAAATTCTCTTTTTTATTATAACGAGATCGAGGTCGGAGAGACTTCAATGTTCGAAAGAAATTCCCTCAATCCAAAAAAACTCTCAACGGGACCAATGGTAACAAAAAGTCGTAAGTCTGGTTACCATAAACGTAGCTGCTTTTAGTTGTATATCTCTGCTGAAAGCTTGATTATAGGTCTTAAACTGGTAAAACATATTTTCGGACCGGCAGTTTTCTTTCAGACTGGCTGATTCTCAAAGTCTGTCGGTCCTTCGGACCAGCACATTGCATTCCAATTTCCAGAAGACTGCTAAATATATTGGGTACGTTGTCCCTATTAAGTATATACAATCAGGGCTTTTTTTTATTCTATAGCTGTAGCCTAATAAAGGCTACATCCCCCAAGGAAATTCTTTGAAAATCATGCAATTTTCCCCCAATATAAAACTTACCCCTGTAAATTTCATTCCCCTTTAAGCATTTTGCCGTAAAATTTGTCCCCTAAACACGAGTTCACACGCTTATTTTCCCCTAAATTTGAAGGCTAGGGCTACATCCCCCAACCCTAATAAAAACCCCTGACAATATTTCTTAAAATTTACAAGGCAGTAAATGTTTTGTTGATATTCTAAAGCTGTATGTTCATGCAATTGCTGAGTATTGTGTCCATTTAATATTGGGTTTGATGTCGAAAGCATTATTAAGCAGGCTTACTAAAGTCCGAAAATAATCGGTCTTGGACCGGTTTTTGAAATTCAGGTCCGGATTTTTTTTTAAAATTCACTAAAAAATCGGACTTCAAAATTTGACAAAAATCATATAAAGTCAACAAAATACATTCAATTTACATTCACTTAGCCCCCAGACATAACTCTTTTCCGGTCCATTGTTTGTTTAGTGACAACGGTGTTAATTGACGGTCCGTTAATTGAACAGAACACAGGTGTCAACACCTGTGGATAATTGGTGCTGTTTGATACATGCACTTTGTTAAATTAGACTATTCCATTGCGCATGCGCTGAAGTTTACAACCAGCCCAAGCTATAATTTTACATTATTTGTCTGCCAAGGGAGACTATTTGTTAAATTTAACGGCGAAAACTCGATTAGAAAATTAGTGCAATTTTCTCAAACAAATTTTAAAGTTGTAAACGCTACTGTTACAACAAGGGTTCGAGAACGGACCGTCGAAAACGAAAGTAAAAATATTTCTGTTTACCGCGATTTTCTACCAGATTCGGCGGCTCTATTACCAGCATCTTTTATTTGTTTTTCGTAGATACGTTGATTACTTAGTGTATCGTGTTCCGCTAAAATACACGCGCCGACCCCTCCTTACCGGAATTTAGTACGGTACGGCAAATAGCGTTTACCGAATTTCAGATAGTTACTTCCCTTGATTTTTAAAGCGCCATCTGTATACCATTTTGTTTAACGTTTTGTTAATTATTCGAATCAAAGTAATACGATTAATAGCTGAAGTGAGTTTTTAACGAAAGTTTGAGATCATTATTCATTCACTAGCATGATATCTTCAGACAAGTACATGTCTACAAGAATGGCACTTGTAAAAGG
Organism: Spisula subtruncata; assembly: GCA_963678985.1. Taxonomy (NCBI): domain Eukaryota; kingdom Metazoa; phylum Mollusca; class Bivalvia; order Venerida; family Mactridae; genus Spisula; species Spisula subtruncata. The sequence goes on from OY787660.1 coordinate 65,594,262, forward strand.
TCTGTCATTTTCCGGCGATTTTGGTCGGAATTTCCCGGCGATTTTCGTCGGAAGTCCGATTGGGATTTTCAAATTTTAGTAACCCTGTTATTAAGTATTTATAAAAATTGATAAAACAACTAAATTTATGCTTCATTTGATATTCTTAATTCAAGTTAATATTGTAAAGTCCATATAATTGTTGAGTAGTGTATGTCCATTTTAAATTTGGTATGTGTCCATAGCATTGTTGTGTATTCAAATTCATGGAAAATAAAATCAATGCTTAATTTATAGTAGTTAGTTGAAGTCCATGCATTTGTTGAGTTATTTGTCCTTTTTTCATTGGGTACGTCGTCCAAAGTTTATTGAGTATTGACAGTGTTCCCACTCCATTTTCGGGGCAAGGGTGTTTTCACCCCCTGCCTGGCAAAACAGGGGGTGCAAAAACAAAAATGGGGGTGACAAAAAATAGTCAATTTTCAAAGAACTTTATTGTTTGTCTTCTCTTACCACTCGCAGTATTCACTGTACTAAGTACTAGTTAAAGTGTTATAATAACACTCCGATGGACATGTCCGGTAAAAAATCAGAAGGTCCGATTAAATGCCGCAATTCACAAGACCGCATGTCCGCTAAAAACCTGGTTTCCAAACGGTAAATTTGCGTGGAAATCGGGCCCTTTTGTCGGTGCATTTCAAAGATGATGACGTAGCAACATGTATTAAACAAGATTTATTTTTACAGTGATTGGGAAAGCCGTGCGCGATGCGCGATATACGCATTGTCTCTGAAAAAATCCCATCGAAATTGCCATAAGATGCGCGATTTCCCCCTTTGAAATCCGACACGAAAATGTTTTCCAGTGTTGTAAATTACCGTTTAAAATTACCGAAAGAGGATTTAATAAGTGAACATTCAATTTATTCATCATAGATTTTTTATTCATTGTCATTATTCCTTTGAATTATCGTCCATTTATACAGTAAGTTATAGTTTCGGAAAAAACAAAATGGCGGCACGCGCACACTGTAGAATTTCGGACAATTTTGAAAGCGACTCTGTGTTTGAATTCATCTATTGGGTTTAATTTTGCTGTTTGAAACATGATTCTAAAGCGCAGGGTATCTTTTTTCAATTCATGTATTTCATTTAGATAAATACACAAAGAAACAGCAAAAAAATATGGCCATAGTAATCACTTGTAGGACGCAATGCAACGCAGTTTTTCGTTTTCAAATATTTTTACCGCGACGTTGATGTCTATTTGCGATGTTTATATAATATTAACTAAATTAGGAAGATAAATTGAAAGATAGCAATTTGATTCTAACAAACCTGGTTGAAAGTTTACTCCATAAAATCCAACAATTATGATAAACTATATCAGCACTTATTCACTTTGAATTCATTTTGAACGTATACTTTATACATGTATAACTTCTAAAACATCTTTGCCTTTTTCCTATGACCAGACATAATTAACACTCAATTTTGACAAGTTTACATGTCAAGGTCAGTGTCTGGCAGCTTAAATATTGATTTTCTGTAACATTTAAACGTCATAAAGGTACTGGTCTCTCACTAAAAGATCAAAGAAATTTACCGACACTGGAATGGAGTTCAAAGGGTTTACCGACACTACATGTGGAGATCAAATAGTTTATGATGGGGGTACATGTACACTCTGCAAAAAATGCTGTGGGAACACTTCTAGCCAATAAATTTGGTGTTTTGTAAAATCCCCCATTGAGTTCAAAAATCCCCCATTGATTTTTTTGAGAGGGGGGATTTTGCCCATTGCCAAAAATTCTTTCCCAATCACTGAGATTATCGCATTTTTCATGCACATCAAAGTCGAAACTAGACAGATTTCGCCACGTTTTTCACGATTTCATGTGCCGAACATTTCCCGCCAGGGTAGCATGCGTTTCTCGCTTTCTATGCACGCTGTTTATCGGCAACGTCATTCAATCTTTTTCCTCGAGAAACACGTAGAAAATACCGCCGACTTTGCAGAAAAAACATGTGACGTCAAAATATCGATAGACTATGTTACCATGGTTACGCGCACAATCATTTATCGATAAATTTCCGATACCGTGTTGTACGAGTTTTAGCGACAGTCAAATGTGTCACACATTCGGGTTTTCCGAAAATAGAAACAGAAAGTAAACATTTCATTCCCAGATTGATTTCAACAAAACGAGCGCAACTCTAAATTAATAATTTTGATATGAATCCAGTGGTTACTTTTCATTTTTTCTGTGCGTGGTTTCACCTCCGGGGGACGTTTTCATTACGTGGAATGTAAAGTTTGTGCGTGAAACACGTACATATGTACGTGAATGGGAACACTGATTGATAAATTTGAAAGTAAATGCATTATAAATAGTCCCTATAATTGTTTCAAGAGTAAAGTGTCCATTTCACATTGGGTATGTGTCCATAGCATTGTTAAGTATTCAATTGGGACAATTAAAAATCAATGCTTTATTAATAGCTAGTTGAAGTCCATGCATTTGTTGAGTTATTTGTCCATTTTTCATTGGGTTACAATATAATGTCGTCCAAAGTTTTATTAAGTATTGATAAATTTGCAAGTGTCCGTTTTTCATTGGGTATGTTGTCCAAAGTTTATTAAGTATTGATAAGTTTGAAAGTAAAATTAGTAAATGCATCATAAATAGTCCATAAAATTGTTTCAAGAGTGGTGTCCATTTAACATTGGGTATGTGTCCATAGCATTGTTAAGTATTCAAATTCATGGGACAATTAAAAATCAATCTCTATTAATAGCTCGTTGAAGTCCATGCATTTGTTGAGTTATTTGTCCATTTTTCATTGGATATGTCATCCAAAGTTTTATTAAGTATTGATAAGTTTGAAAGTAAAATTAGTAAATGCATCATAAATAGTCCATAAAATTGTTTCAAGAGTAGTGTCCATTTAACATTGGGTATGTGTCCATAGCATTGTTAAGTATTCAAATTCAAGGTACAATTAAAAATCAATCTCTATTAATTGCTAGTTGAAGTCCATGCATTTGTTGAGTTATTTGTCCATTTTTCATTGGGTATGTCGTCCAAAGTTTTATTAAGTATTGATAAATTTGCAAGTGTCTGTTTTTCATTGGGTATGTTGTCCAAGGTTTTATTAAGTTTTGATAAATTTGAAAGTAAATAAATAGTCCATATAAATTCTGAGTAAAGTGTCGGTTTCAGGTTTGGTATAACTAAGGATTCAGGGCTCGACACTAACACTGGTCCGTTGTCCCGAGGCCAGTGAAAGTATTGGAGGACCAGTAACTGTTTTAATTCCAAATTGTACACTTTGTGCTGTAGGACCAGCAGACTTGGCGAATGGATTTTTGACCCAGCAGGACATTCAGGCTGACGGATTGGACATATCCGTCAGCCTGAATGACAATCTGTCTGCCCGAAAAAAGTGGACAAAGAGAGAAAAATTTTAAAAGACAGAGTTTTTAGATCCATGGTCAGGCTTTCAGCAGGGATTCACAACAAAATTTAGCTGCGTTTATGGTTAACAGACCATCCCTATGACTTTTCATAGTGAATAATAGTGAATAATAGTGAAAGGAATATAAAGTCTTGGACCGAACCCTCTATATTTAACTTGTTACTAAAAATAGAAATTTCTTTTTGCTATAGCAGGGCTTTTTTTCCAGAAATTGGGAAGAGGCCTTGGCCTTTCATTTTGGGAAATTTAAGCGGATTTTGGTCATTTTGGGAAATTCAAGTTTGATCGGGGAGGCACTTTGGACATAAAATGTGATAAATAGCTTAAAAATACAAGTCCTCTGTATCTAAACTGGTCAATTAACTGCTTGTTGTAATTATGATCATAAGAGCATATTTCTAGACTGATTTCATCAAAAAGAATTTTTTTTTTTTTTAGAGGCAATTGGGAAAAAAATCTTAGTAAATTGGGAAAAAAGAGGGTATTTTCAATTGGGAAGTCACCGAAGGTCGGCCCCTAGTAAAGAAGGAAAAAAAGCCCTGTATAGTGCTTTTATTTATTGATCAATCACAAAGATATTTGGTGTGTAGGTACCTTGCAGGGACTTCTACTTTTGGAAAATGTCCAAGATCATTGTGGTCAACTTTAAGGTCACTGTTACTAAAGATAGAAATGTCTTCTTTTTGCTATATATATAATATATAAAATCGTTAACTTCACTTTTATTATCTATATAATATATATACTTTTTCCGGCACATTTTAAACATTTCATATATAATATATATATATATATAGTGCCTTCAATTGACCAATTGCAAGGATATTTGGTGTGTAGGTACCTTGCAGGGACTTCTATACTCAAAAGTGTTCAAGGTCACTGGGGTCAATGTCACGGTCACTGTTAGTAAGAATAGTAATTTCTTCTCTTTGCTATAGTGCCTCCATTTACTGACCAATCGAAAAGATATTTGGTGTGTAGGTACCTTGCAGCAGTCTTCGAAATTAACATTTTCAATTTACCGGCCTGAAAATGGGTATATACATGTAAACTATATAAACAAAGAAGGAAATAGTTACTAGCCGGTTACTAGCCGGACACAATTTTTTACTGGCCCGACTCAAAATTTACCCGCAATGTAATAACAGCCTAATTTCGATGACTGTTGCAGGGACTTCTACTTTTTGAAATGCCCAAGTGAAAAGTGTTCAAGTTCACTGGGGTCAAGGTCAATGTAACTAAGAACAGTAATTTCTTCTTTTTGCTATAGTGCCTTCATTTAGTGACCAATCACAAAGATATTTGGTGTGTAGTTTTCTACTTTTTGAAAATATCCAAGGTCACTGGTGTTTGACTTCTTGCTACCTAAATGCTATGGTAGCAGTTCCATAGCAGCTAGTTGCTACTAGTAGCTGCTACCTAGCAGAAAACTGCTACCTTCTTGCTACCTATTATTATTTTGTCGCTGCTTCATTTAGTTCTATTTAACATTTTCCACATGCACCTGAAATAAATTTTAAAAACATGTAATATTTTCAACAAGTAGTCAACTGTAGGGGCATCCTTGGCCATTGGACACAGATCTAGTTTAGCTATTATGTTAAGTTCCTAGAAAAATACAATTCTTGTCTCATCTGGATTTATAGAATTTTACCCAAGTTTGACTTTTTGCTACCTTATTGCAGTTCCTGCTACCATAGCAGCTAGTTGCTACTAGAAGCCGCTACCTAGCAACTACCTAGCAGAAAGCTGATACCTTCTGCTACTCTCTTGCTACCTGTTAATGCTATCAAAAATGGTGTAGCCATGACCTGTCTGTCTCCGTAAGGGAGGGAAAAACACATTTTATTAATGGGAATAATTGGCCACTGATTGACCATAGACCACTCAGGGCTAGAGACTAACCTTTTAGACACTTAACCACTGGTCTGATAGGACAGAAACGCTAAATTTATAAGTAAAACAGTTGCTGGTCCTCCAAAACTACTGGTCTCGGACCAGTGTTGGTGTTGAGCCCTGCCACTTAATTTTGTCGGACTGACAGACAGGTTATGTGCTCCGGGCTAGCTCCAAAATCATGGACCTGTCCAAGGAATTTCAAGTTAGCAGTTTCCTGCAGAGGAAAGGGGTCTAGTACGTATTGGACCAGGAACGATGGCTAGGTAAACTGCCCGCCTGTATATGACTGAAATACTGTTGAACGGGCGTCAAACCCAACAAAATCAAATCCAATCAGGTGGGCTATATAGAGCCCTCATGGGCCCTCTTGAATACAATGCTATCCATTGTTGTTTTAAAGAAAATTCGAAATAAATCCTTCAACTGGAGCAACACTTATTTTAGAGTAGCTTAACCACCATGAAGCTGGCATAAGCCGTCTGTATCGATGAGTCCCATCCCTAATTCACTCTAGTGTAAACTTATAAAGAACAGACAGAAACAACCAATCAAAGGACTTTTTATTTTATCCAATGAAAAGAAAGCTTTTATCCTGAAGAAAATGGAAGCACATGTCTTTCAGATCCAAGTTATTATCTTCTTAATATTGATATTGGCTGTTCAAATTCTGATGCTTATAACAATTATGTGCGTTTCCGAGAGATGGAATGTGCATTTTTAGTCATGGAGTGAGGACTTGCACTAGAGTGAAGAAAAAACCGGAAAAGGTTTTTTTTATATAAAGTTGTTAATGCATCAATTGTCGAATGATTGATAAGAAAAATGCTTCCTTGATGAATGAAATTTGAATTGCATATTTTTATTAAAGACAAAGCTTGTTCTAGAATTTGACCTCACACCTTGCCAGTTTCTTTTCATATCCCAGATTTACAACTTTCCTGTATTCTCTTAATCACTTGGTTAATGTTAGACTGGCCACCGACTAGATAATTTTTATTTATGTAATTTTATTTCTATTTTCCTTCTCGGCAAATTCTCTTCTAGCTCAAATTATCTATGTTTTGAGAGGAAGAGAGAGGTAATCATGTAAAACTTCAATTGTGCGAAGAGTTGTCTCCTATGAAATTAACATCAAACTTAACATAGGGTCTGAACCCGGACGAAATTTTGTCTAGCCATGTTGATGAGCTAAAAATTATGAAGGGGTTAACCCAATATTATCAGACATGAATATGGACACTCCCACAATTCCTTACAGGAAGTCGGCCATTTTGGACATGTGCTCTGCATTAAGTCAGCAGTAATCATGGAAATTGGTTTTATTATCGTTGTGACATTAATGATAATTCTTGTCTGCTTAACATTTTTTATTTTATTACAAACTATTTGTTTGTCTCAACATGTGATCAGATATTTTAGAATCTGGGACCGGTTTTATGGTTATCAATGGCTTTATGGTCAAAATAATCACAACTGATGTAAGTGCATTTATTCATGGATACTTTTGCTGTATAACATTTTGTGTTAGGCCATCCTTAATAATATTACTGTTTGGAAATCCCGGCCGTGTCGACGCCAATTCCTGTATCAAATTTTTTTTTTGCCTTTCAGACAATTTTTTTTAGTGAAAAAATTTTTTTTTCTTCAAATTTTTTATCTTTTCTTTGCCTTAATTTAGTTGAGTTGAAGAACCAAATATAATGCCCCGTTGAAGCAGGCATGCTTAATTTAAAGTTAGAGATGCAAAACTGTATACTTTTGTTTGATAAGAAAGATTGATACACTACAGGCAGGTGGGAACCTTCACTTGACCATCCGCCACGGTGTAAAAGGAACACCGTGACGGGTGGAACTACTGGGACCCCCGCGATATTGAACGACCACCGCGGTCCTTGCCGAGAAAAACTGACCATGGCGGTCTCACGGTGGTGAACACAGTGAAAATCAGGAAGGACCAGTAAGATTTAAGTAGGACCATTAACTGTGTTACTTATAAATTGAGCGCTTCTGTCCGGTTGGACCAGTGGTCAAAACTATTAAGTATCTAGCCCTGAGGAACATGGCTGAGAAAAAGGACTGGATTCCCTCGCCAGCAATTGTTTATTCACGGGTCGGTAATCAGCTTTTTAGCTCACCTGAGCCGAAGGCTCAAAGGTGAGCTATTGTGATCGCTGGTTGTCCGGCGTCTGTCTGTCTGTCGTCTGTCGTCCGTCAACAATTTGCCTTGTGTATGCCATAGAGACTGTATTTTACATCTGATCTTTATGAAATTTGGTCAGAATGTTTGTCTCTATGAAATCTAGGTTGGGATTGTATTTGGGTCATCTGGGGTCAAAAACTAGGTCACGGGGTCAAATCTTAGAAAAACCTTGTGTATGCGATAGAGGCTGTATTTTTCAGTCAATTTTAGTAATATTTGGTCAGAATGTTTGTCTTGATGAAATCTAGCTTGGGATTGTATATGGGTCATCTGGGGTCAAAAATGAGGTCATATCTTTGAGAGTGTCTGTGTAAACTTGATATACTTTACAATAGTCCTGTTGAGAGGCTAGTTGTTCTTCATACATGTAGTTGATTATTGATAAATGAACTAGCTGTTGTAATAATTATATATTTATCAATTATACAATTTGAAGTGTATTAAAGAAGTGCATATCCGTAATTAATTTACAAAGAGACCCTACTGAGAGCCCTGCTGTGACCCATGTATGGTTATTTTACCAGTTACCTATTACTACTAGTGTTTTTGTAACACTTTACAATATTTATATTGGGTATGATGTCCAAAGCACTATTGAGTATTTCTTAAAATTGACAAGACAGTAAATGTTTTGTTTATATTCTAAAGCTGCAAGACCATGACTGTAATTGTTGAGTTATGTGTCCATTTTAGATTGGATATGTTGTCCGTAGCATTATTAAGTAAACAAATAGATGAAACAAACTCAGTGATTAATTAGTAGCCGTAATCTTTCAAGTCCATGTAATTGTTGAGTATGTTGTCCAACATATTTTGAATGATTTAAAAGCATTATCAAGTTCATGTAATTGTAGAGTAAAATGTCCTTTTTAGCTCGACTTTTCGAAGACAAAAGTCGAGGTATTGTCGTCACTTGATCGTGTGCGTGTGCATTGGTTAAGTTTTTTGTGCGAGTCATTTTCTCAAAGACTATCATAGGTATCCACTTGAAACTCAACATAGTTGTTCACCATCACAAGGGGAGTCCATACCAACAAGGGTCATAACCCTGTGACCTGTATTTATGGAGTTATCTGCCCTTGTTTTGACTTAGTACATAGAAATAGTGGCAAACTTTACACTTAAACTGAATTTTCTTAAACACTATCAAAGCTTTCAAGTTGAAAGTCAAACACTTGTAGAGTGTGATGACCTACATCTACTGACAAGAGGAGATAACTCTTTTCAGCATTTTATAAAAGTTATTCCCCTTTTCTGACTTAGAATTTTACAAAAATGTCAATTCCTCCAACACTATCAAAGCTTTCAAGTTGAAAGTCAACACACTTGTAGAGTGTAATGACCTACATCTACTGACAAGAGGAGATAACTTTATTCTGCATTATAAAAGTTTTCCCCTTTTCTGAATTAGAATTTTACTAAAAATGTCAATTTCTCAAACACTATCAAAGCTTTCAATTTCATTATCAAACACGAAAAAGTCGAGCGTCCAGCACCCGTTGGCGGTGCTCTTGTTATACACCCGTATTATGGGAACACCTTTGGCGGGATGGCGGCGACGTTCAGACGTTGTCCGCTCTCTAAATCAAGAAGTTTTCATCCAATCTTCACCAAACTTGGTCAGAAGTTGTATCTAGGTGATATCTAGGCCAAGTTCGAATATGGGTCATGTCGGGTCAAAAACTAGGTCACAGGGTCACTTAGTGCATTTCAAACATTAAGAGCAATATCCGCTCTCTAATTCAAGTAGTTTTCATCCGATCTTCACCAAAGTTGGTCAGAAGTTGTATCTAGATGATATCTAGGCCAAGTTCGAATATGGGTCATGTCTGGTCAAAAACTCGGTCACAGGGTTACTAAGTGCATTTCAAACATTCAGCATGATGTCCGCTCTCTAATTCAAGTAGTTTTCATCCGATCTTCATCAAACTTGGTCAGAAGCTGTATCTAGATGATATCTAAGTCAAGTTCGAACATGGGTCATGACGGGTCAAAAACTAGGTCACAGGGTCACTTAGTGCATTTCAAACATTCATCACGATGTCCGCTCTCTAATTCAAGTAGTTTTCATCCGATCTTCACCAAACTTGGTCAGGTGTTGTATCTAGATGATATCTAGGTCCAGTTTGAATATGGGTCATGCCGTGTCAAAAACTAGGTCACAGGGTCACATAGTGCATTTCAAATATTCATCACAATGTCAGCTCTCTAATTCAAGTAGTTTTCATCCGATCTTCACCAATTCAAGTAGTTTTCATCCGATCTTCACCAAACTTGGTCAGATGTTGTATCTAGATGATATCTAGGTCTATGTTTATTTTGAATATATCTAGGTCAAGCAAGCAAGTTTGAATCTGGGTCGTTTTGAGTCAATTACGGGGTCAAAAAGTCAAATCATAGAAAAACCTAGTTACCACTCTAGAGGTCTTGTTATTGATCAGATATTCATCAAACTTGGTCACAATGTTTGTCTAGATAATATCTAGGTCAAAATGTTTCGAATCTGGGTCATTTAGAATAAAAAATGGGTCAAAAGGTCAGATCATAGAAAAACCTTATTACCACTCTACAGGTCATATGATTGGTCAAGTCTACATCAAACTTGGTCATAATATGTTTATATCTTGATCATGTGGGGTCAAGCTTGAATACTCGGCATTCAGCTTCATGTTAACTTTTAGAACAGGTGAGCGATTAAGGACCTGGTCCTCTTGTAAATGTTAAGTCTGTGTAATTGTTAGGTTAAGTGTCCATTTTATATTGGGTATGATGTCCGTAGCATTATTAAGTATTCAAATTGATGGAACAAACTCGGTGCTTCATTAGTAGCCTTAATCTTTCAAGTCCATGTAATTGTTGAGTAATGTTTTCGGCTTTTATTGAGTATGTTGTCCAAATTATTTTAAAGTATTTAAATGCATTAATTATCAATAGACCATGTAATTGTAGAGTAAAGTGTCCATTTTACATTGGGTATTATGTCCAAAACATTATTAAGTATTTAAATTGATAAAAACCTAACTGCTATATAATTTGTCTTAATATTAAGTCCGTGTACTTGTTAAGTAAAGTGTCCATTTTATCTTGGGTATGATGTCCAAAGCATATTTAAGTACTTGGGTGTGTCCATAGCATTTTTAAGTATTCAAATTAATGGGACAATTGAAACTGAATGCATTATTAATAGTTGAAAGCCTTATTGAAGTCCATGCATTTGTTGAGTAATGTGTCCAGTTTTCATTGGGTATGTTGTCCAAAGTATTATTAGTAAATATTCAAATTGATATACAAAGGAGATGCTATATGAACAGTCAATATAATTTGTTACGTGTCCATTTTAAATAGGGTATGACATGCATAACGTTATTAAGTATTTAAAGGTTAAATATATGGAACCCACACTTAACGAGTCAGACACTATCTGATAGACAGAAAACAGCACAGCCAACAGGTAACCTAAATATCGACATCCTCTAGAGAGGAACCCTCAGCAGTGTTTCAACCCTTATCTTCTGACACTGTCTCTACCTGAGGACGGGCCCGCAGTGGTGATCAACCATCACATGTTGATAAGTAGTAATAATCAAGGACAAAATGTCATAAAAACTTTTAACCTTTGTATATATGTAGCATTATCTTGACTTCGGTTTTACGACGCTGTAACACATACAACGTCGGACAATGTGCAGTCCACTCTAACAAATAGTGCCAGACCTTAAGTTGAGACAATCTAATTGCTTTATTAACATTCCCAATGTTCATGACATGTGCATGTAATTGTTGAGTAATTTGTCCATTTTAAGTTTGGTATGTTGTCCATTGCCAGGGCCAAAACTTCACTTTTGGGGAAGGCACCCTAGCCTTTGGGGGGGGGGGGGGGAGGCGCGATTTCTGTCGAAAATGCATTCAATTTCTCGAATACATAGGTTAAAAGCAACAAGAAGGACTCATTTCATAAGTGAACCTTAGTTTCTGTCTAATTTTCAATCTTAATATTAAAATTGATTAATAATGTCATTCTATCATTCTTTTGGTTCTTATGATAGTTGATACAACACAGTAGCCTAGTAATAGGGTGAGTGCCTTTTAATTTGTACTTTTTTTAAAAATTCATTGGGGAATTTTTCATACAGATGGGAAATTTTTATGCAATTTGGGGGAAAAAACAGGCTATTTTGGTTTGGGAAGGGGAAATTTTTATGCAATTTGGGGGAAAAAAACAGGCTATTTTGGTTTGGGAAGACATCTATTCGGCATCTATAAAGGTCGTTTTGGCCATGATACTGCTGATAGTATTATTGATTATTATTATTAAATCATGAATTTATTCAAATCTGATTGGTTTAAACATGATCACTTGGTTCGCGATATATTGTGATAATGACTCGAAGGCATAGCTTATAACTCGTATTGACCGCTGAGAAAACTTTCTCGATATTGCTTGGGTACAACGGAAATGACGTCACTCAAATGGTGCGTTATGGTGGATGATGTTATTGCGTTTGACGTACGCATTGTTGATTTTTTTTCTTACTAAAACACGCTTGCGTCAAATTTGATAATAAAATAATTGTTGCCTTTCAGATTCGGTCAACATGAGGATTTATCGACCTGAGAAAGTGATATCAACCTCAGGCTGCGCCCTCGGTCGATATTTATTTCTCAGGTCGATAAATCCTCATGTCGACCTCACTGAAAGGCAATAATTGTATAATATTTGAATTGGAAAGACAGATGCCATTTATTGATACTGACTGTGCTCACATAATCGAAGTTTATGTAATTATTGAGTAAAGCATAGGTCTGTTTTTACATTGGGTAGACTGCCAGCACCTGTCTCTTTATAAAGTGTTGTTGTTGTTTTTTACAGAAACCAGAAGATGAGCGTTGATCTGTTCTGGTCATGTGTACCAGACCTTTCGAAAAAACTAAAGTGGCCTGTGAGAGTGATGACTTGGGATACAGATACAGAGAAACCCTTGGTTTACTGCAAGGCTGATGATGCCTAGTAAGTATTAAACATTTTTAGCTCACCTATTTCTTGAAAAAAAAAAGAATTATGAGCTTGGCACTATTTGTTAGATTGTAAGGACAAAACAGGTCCGCGAGAACTCGCGTCTGAGTCGAGTCTTGACTGGACTCGAGTCCAAAATTCGAACTTTAGACTTGCCAGTATTTTTACCTAAGATAGTGAGGTGCTTTGAATAGAAGCAAATGCATCTCTGTCAGTCTGTGATTGTTTGATTAAACCTATCCGAAGATTTGCCGTAGTCCTAGTTTGTCACCGGTTTGTTAGTGTTGCTAGTGCTGTCAATGCATTATTGTGGTGTAAACACTCAATTACTTGAATATGGTGGATAAAAAACATCTGTCTGGGAATATTTCTGGTATTTTCATTGGAGGGGGGGGGGATAAAATCAAGTATCCATCAATACTTTAAAATTATCAAAGTAGTCTGCCCGGATAGCTCAGTCGGTAGAGCGCGAGACTTGTAATCTCGAGGTTGTGGGTTCGATTCCCGGGGCTGACCAACTAAAATTACTAACAGTCTTTCGGATGGGACTTTAAACCGAGGTCCCATGTATCGGTGCTATACACCGGGCATGTTAAAGAACCGGGGTCGCCTCTGGAATGTGGCGTCTACTGTATCATGCACTATCCTCCGAAAAAATAACAACAGTCTGCAGGGGGTGTTGGTCATATTGGCAACCGGTACCAACGTTAAAAATTCAAATAGAAAGAAAACTATCAAAGCTTTCAACTTGAAACTCAATCCCATTGTAGAATTCATGTGATGACCTACTTTTATTGACATGGGGAGGCAACTCTGTCAAGAAAGGGCATATTTTAGTGCCACTCTTGTTATAAATAAATGTTACTATTACCAAAATATTCATTAATTTATAGAACATATCTGTAAACTTTAGTTTCAGTGTCAATATTAACCAACTTGTTCCTTTCCCGGGTGATTGCTTGGAATCAATGAAAAACAAGGCTGATGGTAAAAAATTGGTTCAACCTGTTATTCCAGTTTTCAGCCATTCATGTTGACAGTTCAGGGATCACTTTTGGCCGTTTGGACACAATTGTGCAATTTATTCTCCCGTAAAAAATTGTAATCAAACCAAAAAGAACAAAATTAAAAACAAATTAAAATCAAACTTTAAAAAAAAATCCTAATGTTGGGATCCACATTACAACTGTAAATGCTACCAGAGGTAGTTACTATTCGTGTACTTTTGAGAAAGGAATCAGATTTTCTTGTTCTTTTAATCATGGAATTGTAATATTGTATAAATTATAACTATTTGTAAGTTTGAAAGCAGTTACATTTGAACCTTTTAAAACTTATCTTCCGCAAAAAAAGGTGTTTTCGTACTCAGACTGTTTCATACCTTCTTTAAACACCTGTCAGCTTAGATATCAAACACGATTGAAACTATATGACTGATAAATGCAAGGGCGTAGCACACAATTGAGTAAAACATTTAGTCAGAGCGGTTGAAAATTGATGCTGTTTTGCTTGATTTGGCTCAGTATCTGCTTAAAATGTCAAACATCTTGTTCAACATAGGGATTTAAGTATGCTATTTAGATTGAAACTCCATAAATAGAAACAAAAACCTTGAAATCAAATTGTAATTAGACTCCTATAGGTTTTTAGAAACATATTTTGTGTTTGGTTTCACGGATTGAAAAATAATTGTGTCGCTTATGCCTTTATGATAAGTTAAGATATCTTTGATATCCAAAAATATCTGAACAGTTTTCAGTCAAGAGATTTTTTTCACATTGTTTCTAAGTCCTAGAGTGATCCCTGCAGTTATTGGTGTTGATTGTTGATTTAAGTTTTATTGTTGATTACTACACTTGGTACAAAAAGAAAATTACTGCACATAATGCTACTTTCCCATGATTAGTGCCATTACCTTGCATGTTTAATCCCTTGAATAGATCTACAATTATTATGCTAATTTTCTTACTAGACCTCAAAAATCAATCATTTTCAATGATACAGATTAGTGGTCGCCCAGTCCCCCAATGCTACCAAAATTTAGCCTGGGCTACCTGAATTTACAAGCTGGTAGCCCAGGCTGCTAGTGTTAAAAAAAAGATTATAATTGGGAGACATGCATGGTGATCGTGGTCGTCGGGTTAAATGCTTGTAATTGGGAGAACCCTGACGAAATCAGGGTAGTTGGGATGTCTGTTCTTATACATCTTGTACCGTTTATTTACCTTCGCCTGTAAAGGTTCTGAAAATGTCAACAAAATGGACATTGGTGATGAGTATACCTGTGATTTGATTAGCTGCCTAGGGTCATGTACAAATGTGGGGCTCTTATTTCCGAGGATTATGACAAAAAAATGTTGGGCTACCAAACGTTTTGTTGGGCTACCAAAAGAATTTATTTGTTAGCAAAGCTGGCTACCATGTTCGCTGGGTTAATCTGTATCACTGATTTTGGTTTCTACATATTGTTAGAAAAATATGTTGGAAAATCCACGGTCAAGTCTCAGCCTTAGGTCTGGAAGTGCTTTTAACCTGCTTCTATCCCTTTGAAAGATATTGACCAATAATTGTCAATTTGACATGTTTTTGGAAAACATGTAGTTATAATTTGAGCACTGCAGACAAACTAGAACAAGTTTGAATCTTTCCTTTCCGTGAACTTGAGGCTATTGGTGTACATGTTCACTTCCAGATTTAGTATACATGAAAATTTAATTGCCAGCCTCTGTGCTTGCAGACGCCCTTGATAATAAATTACCAAAATTTAATATGTGCGTTTCTTTTTGTACTGAATGTATTGTATGTATGTTTTAGGCCACCCTTAAAAAATTCAGTGTTTGCAGTAACCAGACCGACCCATCTGAAAAGGCCTGACCTATTTTATTTTTTGGGGGCCTCGGGGATTTTTTTTTTGAAAATAAGCTCTTGAATCCTAAATGTTCTTAACAGTTTTAGTTGTATAGAATTAGAGTGATAGTTATATTATGGACATTGTCGGTCACATGCAAAACATATTTAAAACATTTATTGATATCATTACAGAATGTTTTCAAAAATGTGTTTATCAAAAAAAAATAACCAACAGACCGAGGCCACCCTTAAAAAAATTCATTGTTTGCAGTAACCCGACCGACCCATCTGAAAAGGCTCAGTCTTTTTTTTTGGCCTCGCTTGGATTTTCTTGTTTGTGTGTGGAAAATTAAGAGCTCTTGAAGCCAAAATGTTCTTTACAGTTTTTTTTCTGTTGATTAGAATTAGATCGATAGTGATATTTAGTGATATTTTGGACATGTAAGATATGTATTTAAAACATTCATTGATATAAATTACAGATGTTTTCCAAAATCTGTCTGACTTCATAAAAAGAAAGAAAAAAGAAAAAAACCCAAACTACCCGAAAATCGAGGGTCGGGTTACTGCAAACATTTAATTTTTTAAGGGTGGCCTGACCCTACCCAAAAATCAAGGGTCGGGTTACTGCAAACATTTAATTTTCTAAGGGTGGCCTTATTCAGTCTTCAAATAGAATGAAATTGAATGTGTCTACTTAATTTTAAACGTTTTACAGAGTGTTGGTCGATATACATGTGCTCTTTCATAATTTATTTGTTTTTTCCTTTGTTGAACTTTCGTCCATAACTCGTTTACAGGTGCTTTGTTCTAGGATGATAATACTGGGTGTGTGGACACCTGACACGTAGACCTACCCAATGGTGTCCGTTGACACCACTTTTACATTAACTATAGATTTTTCAACTTTTACTTTTAACTCTCCTATGCTTTATCATCAAAATGATGTGTTGGGGAGACTGTTTTTTGAAGAAGAAAAAGATTCTAAAAGTCTTTTTTCTATCCTTTTTCAGTTGTTCTGAAGAATAAGCCAGCTACCCTACGTGCCTTTAAGGCAGATATAGAGTGGGCACTATATGAAAACACACAGGGAAATAATAAATCGCCTGAAAGACATTATGAAAACGAAACAATTGATGGTAACTTCCGTGAATCAACCGATTCTGATGCAAGAGGAAGAATTGATAAACATGATAAAAGGGACAGTGAATGTATATCTGGTAAAGTATCACCCTCCCAGAAAGAATGTGACGAATCGCCTGAAAGACATAATGAAAACCAAACAATTGATGGTAACTTCAGTGAATCAGCCGATTCTGATGCAAGAGGAAGAATTGATAAACATGATAAAAGGGACAGTGAATGTATATCTAGTAAAGTATCACCCTCCCAGAAAGAATGTGACGAATCGCCTGAAAGACATAATGAAAACCAAACTATTGATGGTAACTCCAGTGAATCAGCCGATTCTGATGCAAGAGGAAGAATTGATAAACATGATAAAAGGGACAGTGAATGTATATCTAGTAAAGTATCGCCCTCCCAGAAAGAATGTGACGAATCGCCTGAAAGACATAATGAAAACAAAACAATTGATGGTAACTTCAGTGAATCAGCCAATTCTGATGCAAGAGGAAGAATTGATAAACATGATAAAAGGGACAGTGAAATGAGTGGATGTATATCTAGTAAAGTATCACCCTCCCAGAGTGAAAGTGACGAATCGCCTGAAAGACATAATGAAAACAAAATAATTGATGGTAACTTCAGTGAATCAGCCGATTCTGATGCAAGAGGAAGAATTGATAAACATGATAAAAGGGACAGTGAATGTATATCTAGTAAAGTATCACCCTCCCAGAGTGAAAGTGACGAATCACTTAAAAAACATTCTGAAAACAAAACAATTGATGGTAACTCCAGTGAATCGGCCGATTCTGATGCAAGAGGAAGAATTGATAAACATGATAAAAGGGACAGTGAATGTATATCTGGTAAAGTATCATTGTCCCAGAGTGAAAGTGACGAATCGCCTGAAAGACATTATGAAAACCAAACAATTGATGGTAACTCCAGTGAATCAGCCGATTCTGATGCAAGAGGAAGAACACTGGAATGCAGATCTCGTAAAGTATCACCCTCCCAGAGTGAAAATGACGAATCGCCTGAAAGACATTATGAAAACCAAACAATTGATGGTAACTCCAGTAAATCAGCCGATTCTGATGCAAGAGGAAGAATTGATAAACATGATAAAAGGGACAGTGAATGTATATCTGGTAAATTATTGCCGTCCCAGAGCGAAAGTGACGAATCGCCTGAAAGACATTATGAAAACCAAACAATTGATGGTAACTCCAGTGAATCAGCCGATTCTGATGCAAGAGGAAGAACACAGGAATGCAGATCTCGTAAAGTATCACCCTCCCAGAGTGAAAGTGACGAGTCGCCTGAAAGACATTATAAAAACCAAACAATTGATGGTAACTCCAGTGAATCAGCCGATTCTGATGCAAGAGGAAGAATACAGGAACGCAAATCTCGTAAAGTATCACCCTCCCAGAGTGAAATAGACGACAGTTGGAGAAACAAGAACAAGAAGATTGATAGTTCCTTCAGTGAATCATCTGATTCCGATTCAGGCAGAAAAAGAATTAATAAAAGGTACAGTAAGCATAGATCTCGTGAAGTATCACCCTCCGATACTGAAAGTGACGACAGTGGGAGAAGCAAGAAAAAAAACCATAAGATTGATACTAACTTCAGTGAATCATCGGATTCTGATGCAGGAAAGGGAAGAAAAAATAAAAGGGACAATGAATCCAGATCTCGTAAAAAATCACCCTCTCAGAGTGAATGTGCTGACTGTGGAAGAAAGAAGAACATGAAACAGAAGATTGATAGTTCCTTCAGTGAATCATCTGATTCCAATTCAGAAAGAAAAAGAATGGATAAAAGGGACAGGAAACGTAGATCTCGTAAAGTATCACCCTTCGAGAGTGACAATGATGACAGTGGAAGTAAGAACAAGAAACAGAAGGTTGATCGTAATTCTAGTGAATCATCTGATTCGGCTGCAGGAAGAGGAAGAAAAAGGAAAAGGGACAGTGAATGTAGATCTCGTAAAGTATCACCCTTTGAGAGTGAAAGGGATGACTGTGGAAGAAACCGCAAAAAGAACAAAAACAGAAGAAATTTCTCCCCGTCGTCCTCAAAGTTTGTGAAAAGAGATGTAAATAATCAAAATATTTATATCCACAAACTGCTTAAATCCAGCCACACTAGTGCAGGAAAGAAAAAAAAAGATGAAAGGATTTGGAATCATTCCCATGCTTGCTTTTTCTGCAAGAAAGTAACTACTAATATCGCGAAACATCTCAAAAAGCACAAAGATAAATCTGAAATAAAAGAAATACAGAAAGCAGCTTCCGAGCTTGGTCAACGTCACAGGAAAACCAGGGCTCTGTGGGATGTTCTAAGAAATAAAGGAGACCATCAACACAATAAAAAAGTTTTGAATGATGGATTTGGATTGTTCATAATAGGAAGAAGACATAAGGGAAAGCTAGATGTCTCGCAATACGGTCCTTGTCCGAAGTGTTTGGTTTGGCTTAAACTTGACATTACCCTGGTCAAGCATCAGAAAATTTGCCCATGTCGCTTGTTAGAGGGTGACTCTGCAACTTTTGGCAAAAGGGAACTTTTCATCATGTCTTTACATACAGCAGGCAAAATATCAGCCTATGCAAGTAAGGCCCTACGAAAGGAAGTGTTCAGTATAATGACAATTGATGACATATCAGAAACTGCGCAGTCTGACAGATTGATTATAAGTTTGGGAAATATGTGGCTTTTAAAAAATGCTGGAAACACTCTTAAACGGAAGTACTATACTTCCTCACATATGAGAGGAGCAGCAAGACTTCTCCTGAATGTCAGAAAACTTACAGAGTCTGATAAAAGCTATGAGGAGCTGCTAGTGCCTTCTCAGTTTGACAATTTTGTTAAAGGTGCACTAATTACAGCATCACCTGATTTTGATGATGAGGAGGATTTAAAGTCACCATCCACCGCACTGAAGTTAGGCTATGACTTGAAAAGGTTGGTTGGAGCGAAGTGGAGTTTAGCTTTAAGAGAAAAAGACAGTACAGCTGAAGATGACTGTAAAAAATTTCTGAAACTGATGAAACTCGAATGGTACATCCGTGTGTCAAAACAAGCACTAATCACCCTTTCAACCAGGAAGTTTAATCAAGAAAGGAGTCTTCCTGAGCCAGATGACCTGTTGAAACTTAATGAGCACATCAAAACTCAGTTGAAAGAACTAGACTTGAAAGATGCCTCTTACCAAACCTTCAGACGCGCAGAAGTATTGGCACAAACACGCCTACTCATCTTCAATAAGAGAAGATCGGGGGAAGTGGAGGTTATAAGGTATGTAAATATTAATTGGTTACTCTGATTTTGACTCCTTTATGGTTATTGTATTGGTTGCCCTTCTATGCTAATTGGATTTCTCTGCTTTATTTCTACATAGTTTTTAT
Source organism: Spisula subtruncata (assembly GCA_963678985.1). Classification (NCBI taxonomy): domain Eukaryota; kingdom Metazoa; phylum Mollusca; class Bivalvia; order Venerida; family Mactridae; genus Spisula; species Spisula subtruncata. The sequence continues at coordinate 65,614,228 of OY787660.1, forward strand.
GAATTTTGCCTTTAATAAACATCAACAGTGGGTTGATTGTCACTGCAGGTCTGCCACCATATTAGTGTTGTTTTGAAATTAAAGGGTCGATACACCATTAACGGGTATCAACTGATGTCGATATTTCAGGTTGTGTGCTGTTTTTGTTCAAATTTGGTCAGGTGCATTGACTGATATTTTTCTGAGTATATGTAATTTGTTAATGAATTATACATGTTAAACATTTTGAAATTCACCTCCCTAAATGCCAATAATTGGTTCTTAGCTCAATTTCTTGCCTTGAGTATCAAAATTCTCTAAATAATTTACAAAAGTCAAAAATTTAGTTTTGCCATCTGATCAAGATTGAATTTGATTTGAATATGACAGAATAGTACCATAATTTCGGGGAGATAGGCCACGGCCTATACGTGAAAAAAGTGTTTGTTGATGCTGCGGCCCATCTAACGGAGCGGCCTATACGTCGAGATTTTCGTCGGGTTTGAAAATTTAAAAAATAATATTCATCAACAGCGTCATTATCAATAATTTGTTTCAAAACAACAACGATTGTTGGTAAAATAAAACGGTAATTATTTCAAACAGCTGTCTATTTGTCTGTTCTGTTTAAAAGAATTCATTCAATCATACATAATGATAGTAAATATCAATCAGGCCATTTTTCACAGTTGTTAAGGAGGCGACATTGCTTAGACTAAAATTTTAGCTTGAATTTTTTCAAACTCGTGTAACGTTTTCATTATCCATAGGAATCCAGTAAAAGTAAACATTTTCTGAAAGGAATTTTCATGCTCTTTCATTTAGAGCAAACATGTGTGCCTACAAAATAATAAATATTTTGGCCAATTTTTGGGTGTAGGTGTTTGTTTTGAACAGTTGCGAATTCATAATTATGACCCCCATTACTCAAATTTTTATGCTGTTTTTTCTTGTATTTGCATTGTTCCAGACAACCTTGCTCCAAATTTTTGGTTAGATGATTAAAAATATTTTTACAACAAAGTTCTTACCATAAATCTGGAGCAGGGTTGTCTAGAAAAATACAATAGCTGAAAAATAATCTAAAAAGGTTTGACAAAAGGGCATCATATGATCTCCCTATGGATGTTCAAAACAGACACCTTTACCAAAAATTATTTTGAATTAAAAGTAAAATAATTTCTTATTAAATCATTAAACTTTATTTTTGATGATTTCAAACAAAAGAGCATGAAAAATCCTTTCAGAAAATGTATACTTTTGTTGAATTGCTATGGATAATAAAAAAGTTATGAGTTTGAAAAAATTCAGGCTAAAATTTAAGCCTAAGCAATGTCGCCTCCTTAAGAACATGTTAAAACATAATTTGCCCTCCGGACTTCCCCGATGCATTGAATAACACGTGACATACTGTGAAATATAGTTGTTGTTGTATACGCCGCGGCCTATACATTTAAAAATAACTTTGCGGCCTTTACAAGGAAGCGGCCTATCTCCCGGAAAATACGCTTAAAAATTTTATGTTCCATTTTCTGTTGTTGAATAAGATGTTTTATAAAATCCTGATAGGGTCAAAGACTACCTGAGAAGGAAGACTGGTGTCACAAGTCTTGACAAGGCCATGCGAGAAAATCTTTCTCCCATAGAAATGAAACTTTTGGAATCCCAGGACCTATTGGAAGTGCGAGGGAAGGTATGTATACAGTAATATTTATTTCATATAGGCAGCTGAAATTAAGTGAAATTTCAAGCTCTCCTGATGAACTAAATGATAGTGGATCTAAATGATAGTGGATCTTCAGGGTTGCCACTTGACTTGAAAAGTCTGGGAAATTTGATATCTTTTCAAGGTCAGGCGTCAATTGTTAGGGAATTTTGAAAATTGGTCAGTGAAAAATCACATTTCTAAAAAGTCGGGGAAAAGTCAGGTGAAAAAATATTTCTGTATAGAAAGTTAGGAAAGAGTCAGGGAAATTAACGAAAATGGCCTTCAAAGTGCTCCATTTTCAGGTGAAATTTTCTTGGGGGAGAACCCCCAAACCCCCACTTCTCAAATTTTTATAACTACTTCCAGTTTCTAAGTTATTTGGTAATTACAGCATTTAAAACACATATAGGCTGTGGAAGATACACAAATCAAGCTCTGCAAATGATTGCAAGCGGAAGATAATCTGTGAAAATTTGGTATTCGGGCGCGCATTTTGAGATGAATTTAGTCGGGGAATAGTCAGTGAAAAGTCGGGGAATTTTGTTCTGCTATCTTGTTGGCAACCTGAATTCTTTATCAAACTTGGGTCAGTACTATGTTTATAAGGTCTCTATTTTAAGTTTTTGCAACTGGGAGCATAAAAATTTTCAGGTCTAAGATTTAGGTCCATCCTTGCCCTTGTGTGTTTTTTGTTTGACCCTACGATTTATCATTTTCATGTAGTGAACATGAACAACAAAGGCTTTTCAACACTTCTGGAGCATTTTCAAATATTTTGACTTACAAAATCAAGGTCTGGCGTAAAATGATGTAAATTTGATGTTAATTACAGTTTGGCCGTGGAGTCCCTGTCGTTATTCCAGAAGATTTGAGAAAGGTTCTGAAATATCTGACTAGTGGAGAAATCCGGTTGGAATCTGGGGTGCTGCCATCTAATCACTACCTATTTCCGAATAGAGGTAAGAACATTATATTAGAAAAATGCAATGAAAAGATATTAAACTCTTTTGATGAATTTTATAGAGAAATCTGGCTAATTCTATCGGGCGAGGTAGATATGGGTTGAAGCACCCCTTTCGGCAATAACTGCCAAGTCTTAAAAAAAATGATATTACTTAATTTGAGTATTCAAACTGATGGTATAAACTAAATGCTTTATTATATTCCTTAAATTCCAAGAAAATATATTTCTCAGCTAAATTTAGGGGTCTAGCAGGGCTTGACACTAACACTGGTCCGCTGGTCCGAGACCAGGTAAAAACAAGCAGGACCAGTAAGATTTTTGGAGGACCAGTAACTGTTTCACTTATTAATTGAGCTCTTCTGTCCTGTCGGACCAGTGGCCCAAAGAGGTTAATTTCTAGCCCCGTTTGGGGTTTTCAAATTATCACCAACTTCAATTCTAGTATATAATCATGCAACTAATATGACAACTGCCTCTAACAAAACTAGACTTTCCACAATGACCGATAAGTTTTTAGAACAATCCATTGCAGATTTATTACTTATGTATGTCTGTGTTTAAATTGTCTTTTGTTAACATGGTTTGTTAACAGCTAGCTAAGAAAAGTTGTGTACATGTTTGACTTTCCACTCTGCTAAATAGGCAGTTTATTTGCTACTTTTTAAATCCTGGTGTCACAATGTAACTCGGACTTCCCGAAACTGTTGGAAAGCTTGTCTGACCACACAAATATTTGTCTGACAGAATAAAGGATTCAATTATACAGTAAATTTGGAAAATCATGTCTGACATTGGGTTCGACACTTGAAAAGTTACCAGAAAGCTTGGAATTTTACCTGACGGGTCAGGTCAGACTACTTTTGGGAAGCCTGGTGTAAAGGGATAGAGACTATTACATAAGAGGGTTAATTGGCCTTAGAATGAACGCTATTTTCAAGGTGTATTGTACATATATTTCAAAGAGGTTAAGCCAGTATACTGAAAAAATAACCATTAGAGACATTCAAATGTCTGTATGTTTCCATGGTTACTGGCAAAACATTCCCCAAATTCCAGATTTTGATTTTTTACTTCATTTTTGACCGATTTTTCACTATTTTTTAACGAAGAATTCAAAGATCAGCGCATACATTGTCAAACACCATATTTTCAAATTATGATGCTATGGTGCATGTTTACTTTGTACCAAAATATTTAGTTGGATGATGCATGCGCTCATATAAATCCAGACTAAAATGTACTCGAATTCATCAAAAATAGCCCAAAACGTCAAAATCTCCAATTTTTGGTTGATTTAGGGACAGTATTATTTCTATTTAAGGATTTCTTAACTTTCTTTTTATTGGTTAGAGCATCAATTGTTCACAGTCAAACACAAGAATAAGTGAAATTTTGATTTTCAGTTTTTTTTGGCCGAAATAGTTCCTTATAGTACCAACCCCTTTATATATAAATTTTCATTTTACACTACCATCAGCATTGGTACACAGGTTACTTTAAGTCTGATTGAATTGAATGGCATTCTTAAACACCAGCATAAACTTATTTTAGCCTGTTAAAGCTAATTATGATGTCTTTGAGCTAGTTGAACACTAGGTAAAAAAAATCACAATAATGAATATTATTTGGTTTTAGCAAATGGAGTGATTCGAGCATATGACAGCCTAAAGATGTTGTGTCATGAAGCAGTGCTGAAAAAACCTGAAAGAATAACATCTGTGTATTTGAGGAAATACATGGCAACTGTTTCACAGGTATATCTCTGTGCTTAATCCTTTGAAAACTGGACCAGAATATGCAGAACACGCCTGCCGGCTGAACAAAAAATCTGTAAAGGGTCAGCTGATAAATAACAATGTCTTCATTCCTAGTCATACAATATATATCTCTTTCATTTCTATTGATAATACATATAATTAATTATACACATTTATTTCTGATTCAAGTTGATTAAAATATATACTAAAATGACATTAGAATAATCAGAGTTGGGCAGTTACTGCCGCAGTACGTAGACACATTTGCTTGCTGTTTGGTGCGATATAACAGAAAAATGTGTTTATGCACCATAAGACCAAACAATATAGTAAAAGTTTGTCAAGACATAGTAAGTAAATAACGATATGGTCAGGATAGGCATCACATCAGGTTTTTGCGAGTTGCTGGTTTTGTTTTAATTCAATAAACACATTAACAGACTACATGTATATATATTAAATGAGGTATGAACAATTTTATATATTCAATATTCAAATTATTATATTTTAAACAGATTTACGACTTGAATGCACATCAACTGCAATGGTTATCGAATCACCTTGGGCACTCAGTTGACATTCATAAGATCCATTATAGACAGACATCTGGCGTCATAGAAAGAGTTGACATGTCTAAACTGATGTTGTTGACTGAGTTCAATTTGACCGCTAGATATGCTGGGAAGTCTTTGCGAGATATCCAGTTGCCAGGTTTGTAACTCGAGGTTGTTTGTGTTGCTGTTCCTAAACCCCAAGATTGTTGATATTTACAATTCTTATGCATTTTAAAGTCTATTATTGGGTCAATTTTTTAAAATTTTAAATGGTTTTCTGTGACTTACCTTTGCACTTAAAGTGCAAATTTTTCCACATGAAGTTGTTTAGTTAACTGAAATTCTTTCATTTGCTGTATACCAGTTGGATTTGACATTTTATCTGCTTGCCTTTAACTGTTGGAAAAATAAACCCCTAGACATGTACAGGGTTCCCACGGACCTTGAAAAGTCTGTGAAAAATGAAAAATGTTCAAGGTCAGGGAAAAGTCGGTGAATTTTGAAATTGGTCAAGGAAATTTGAGATTTAAGCAAAAGTCAGGGAATTTTACAAAAATGGCCTTCTGAGTGCACTATTTTCAATTGAAAGTTTCAAAATTTTCTTGGGAGAAGACCCCCCAAACCCCCACTTCTCATATGCCTATAATCTGCTTTATTTTTAAAAGTTATTTGGTGATAACAGCATTAAAAGCTTTTTTCAGGCAGTGGAGATACACTTATTTAGCCACACAACTGATCGTGAGTAGGCAATATTGTTTGGAAAATTGTCTTTTGCATGCGCTTTTTGAGTCCGGGAATTTTGAATTTGGTCAGGGAATAGTCAGGAAAAAGTCCAGGAATTTTGTGTTGCCATTTTTGTGGGAACCCTATATTGTATTTGAAGCGCTATATTGGAGTCTAGTTTGTGGTGCCCTGCTCGGAAAAAATGTTTGAAACTTGACATGGAGTATAAATATAAATTTATGGTATCAAACTGCATGCAGAAAGATGCACAAAGCCACTTAACTCCTGTTAGTTACCATAATATGCATATTTCCCTCATGCTTTTTAGCTCACCTGAGCCGAAGGCTCAAAGGTGAGCTATTGTGATCGCTGGTTGTCCGGCGTCCGTCTGTCTGTCGTCCGTCGATAATTTGCCTTGTGTATGCCATAGAGACTGTATTTTACATCTGATCTTTATGAAATTTGGTCAGAATATTTGTCTCTATGAAATCTAGGTTGGGATTGTTTTTGGATCATCTGGGGTCAAAAACGAGGTCAAGGGGTCAAATCTTAGAAAAACCTTGTGTATGCGATATAAGCTGTATTTTTTAGTCAATTTTAGTAATATTTGGTCAGAATGTTTGTCTTGATGAAATCTAGCTTGGGATTGTATATGGGTCATCTGGGGTCAAAAATGAAGTCACGGGGTCATATCTTTGAAAAACCTTGTGTATGCGATAGAGGCTGTATTTTTGAGCCGATTTTAGTGATATTTGGTCAGAATGTTTGTCTTGATGAAATCTAGGTTGGGATTGTATATGGGTCATCTGGGGTCAAAAATGAGGTCACGGGGTCAAATCTTGAAAAAACCTGGGGTATGCGATATAAGCTGTATTTTTCAGCTGATTATGGTAATATTTGGTCAGAATGTTTGTCTTGATGAAATCTAGCTTGGGATTGTATATGGGTCATCCGGGGTCAAAAATGAGGTCACGGGTCATATCTTTGAAAAACTTTGTGTATGCGATAGAGGCTGTATTTTTGAGCCGATTTTAGTGATATTTGGTCAGAATGTTTGTCTTGATGAAATCTAGGTTGGGATTGTATATGGGTCATCCGGGGTCAAAAATGAGGTCACGGGGTCAAATCTTGAAAAAACCTGGGGTATGCCATATAAGCTGTATTTTTCAGCTGATTATGGTAATATTTGGTCAGAATGTTTGTCTTGATGAAATCTACCTTGGGATTGTATATGGGTCATCCGGGGTCAAAAATGAGGTCACGGGGTCATATCTTTGAAAAACCTTGTGTATGCGATAGAGGCTGTACTTTTGAGCCGATTTTACTGATATTTGGTCAGAATGTTTGTCTTGATGAAATCTAGGTTGGGATTGTATTTGGGTCATGTGGGGTCAAAAATGAGGTCACAGGGTCAAATCTTGGAAAAACCTTGGGTATGCGATATAAGCTTTATTTTTCAGCTGATTATGATAATTTTTGATCAGAATGTTTGTCTTGATGAAATCTAGCTTGGGATTGTATATGGGTCATCCGGGGTCAAAAATGAGGTCACGGGGTCATATCTTTGAAAAACCTTGTGTATGCGATAGAGGCTGTATTTTTGAGCCGATTTTAGTGATATTTGGTCAGAATGTTTGTCTTGATGAAATCTAGGTTGGGATAGTATATGGGTCATCTGGGGTTGAAAATGAGGTCACGGGGACAAATCTTGAAAAAACCTGGGGTATGCGATATAAGCTGTATTTTTCAGCTGATTATGGTAATATTTGGTCAGAATGTTTGTCTTGATGAAATCAAGCACTGAGATACTCGAATGCGCTGTCTTTTGCACATCTCTTCTTATAATATTTGACCAGAACGTTTGTCCTCATGAAATCCAGCTTGGGATTGTATATGTGTTATCCGGGGTCAAAATTGATATCACAGGGTCAAATCTTATTTTTCGGCCAATTATAACAATATTTGGTCAGAATGTTTGTCTTCATGAAATCAAGGTTGGAATTGTATATGGGTCATCTGGGGTCAAATATGAGGTCGCAGTGTCAAATCTTATAAAAAAAATCTTGTGTATGGGATAAGGGCTGCAAAAACTAGGTTACAGGGTCAAATCACTTAAAGCCATTGTCAGAATATGCTATATGGACTTTTAAAAGAGAAGTACTACTATGACAGCTGGTACTAGTACTCAGGTGAGCGAAAAAGGGCCACTTGGCCCTCTTGTTAATGTATTATGTCTTGATTTCAGAGCTAGTATTTGGTCAAGAGAAAGGCGTAGAAAACTCTGATGTAGAAGATGCACTTGGTACAGAAGATGATATTACCACTGGTAAACATATATATATATTTTCATTTCACTTATTGAATGTTTTAGCACCCGCCTCGGTGGTTGAGTGGTCTAAGGCGCTGTCTTATGATCACTGTAACCTCTCACTGAAAGAGGGTCGTGGGTTTGATCCCCAGATCGACCATGAACTTTAAGTGAGAAAGTTGTCAGTTTCTTAGGGAGGAAGGGGGTCTTGTACTGGTTGGACCAGGAATGATGGTTAGGTACACTGCCTGCCTGTATATGACTGAAATACTGTTGAACAGGCGTAAAACCCAACAAAATGAATGTTTTACCAGATCAGCTTCAAGAAAATTATGTAAATTTTAGCTGTGTCCATCGCAGTCGTCTGTCATCAACAATTGGACTTAACACTCAAGAGGTTCACAATTTTGTCCCAATATTAATATAATTTGGTTGGAATGTAATCCTTGATGAAATCTCGTACTAGTTAGATATTGAGTTATCTCTAGTCAAAAACTAGGTCAAATCAAAGAAAAACTTAATGAAACTGGATCATTATGTTGCCCGTAGTAAAATCCTGGTTGGGATTGAAATTTGGTCAATGCAGTGAAAAACTAGGCCATTGGGTAAAATCATAGAAAAACTTAGCTCTCTAGAGGCCACATTTTCTACCGGATCTTCATAAAACTTTGTTAGTGTTTGTATCCATGAAAACTATGAAATGTAGATTCAGTTTGAAACTAGGCCATCTGTAATTAAAAACTAGGTCACTAGGTCAAATCAGAGAAAAACTTCATTAGCTCTCCAGATGCAATATTTTCTACCTGATCCTCAAAAAACTTGGTCAGAATGTTTGTCTCCATTAAATCTAGTTCAATTTTAAGACTGGGTCATCTTTGGTGAAAGACGAGGTCACTAGGTCAAATCATAGAAAAAAATGTTAACATTCCAAAGCTCATTGCCATAAAGTTTTGTCAAATTTAGTTTCTTTAGTCAATTACTTCTTTGGAGAAATGTCCTGTATATGTTGGGTATGATAGCCAGAAAAATGTTAAGATAAACTGGAACTTGCTAAGTGATCGAAGGAATTGTGTGTCTTTACTGTTGTTGGTTACATTGTCTGAATGTGTCCTTGGTACAATGTGCTCATTTTGAGTTGGGTAGGAAAGATTCGTGGAAATAACAAATTATTTAGATCTTTACCATGGATCAAATTTAGCCATATTTTGTACTTGCATTTTTTCGCAAGTGGCATTTTTTTCTACTTGCAAAATGAACAAAGAACTTGCCTTATTCAACCGTCATCATAAAGGTATATGTTATCACATTTAAATAAGTATTAATGCTTGCAAGTTTTGTATATAATTGCAGTCTCTGTAGGTCGTACATTGTATTTCAGGTCAATATTGACTGAAATACAAACAAGATGAGTCAAAATATTAACAATCTTTCAGATCAAACAAAAATATTATACAAAAGTTTACTCGCAAAAAAAATGCAAGTGCTTGAAATTTCTACTTGCAATTTGAAATTTTCACTTGCATTTAGCAAGTAAAACAAGCTTAAATTTGAACCCTGTTTACCAAGTGTATTAACAAATAATGCAGGTGACAACTCCTTTGAAAATGTCATACTAGTAGACTATGCAATGACTTTGACCTTCAAGAAAGTTGAGCTTCAGTTGTTACTTTTTGACCTTTCTATTAGTATTTCAACTTGCCCCTATATTTATAGCATTTATGTGCTTGGAAATGTAACAGTTTCTTGGCATTATATTGCCCTTTTGCGTCGAATCGCTGTGAAATCCAACTTACTAAGTTGCAGTATGCCTATTATACCCAATCAGTTTCGATTATTCCTTCCAAGAATTATTTTGAAGTGCGACTAAAATAAATCGTTGCATTACAGGTGAGGAAATTGGTGCTGCTATGCTGGAAACATCTCCTGATGAAGATTATGAGCCTGAAGTAGCTAGATGTAAGTTTTTAGCTCACTTGTCACATAGTGACAAGGTGAGCTTTTGTGATGGCCTGTTGTCCGTCGTCCGTCTGTGCGTGTGGACGTCAACCTTTGCTTGTAAACACTCTACAGGTCACATTATTTGTCAGATCCTCATCAAACTTTGTCACATTGTTTATCCAGATGATAGCTAGGCCAAGTTTGAATCTGGGTTATGTGGGGTCAAAATCTAGGTCACTAGGTCAAATAGAGGAAAAAGCTTGTAAACAGTCTAGAGGCCACATTTTTGGTTCAATCTTCATGAAACTTGGTCAAAATGGTCATCTTGATGATCTTCAGGTTCGATTTGAATGTGGGTCATGTGAGGTAAAAAACGAGGTCAGAAGGTCAAATAAAAGAAAAAGCTTGTAAACAGTGTAGAGGCCACCTTTTTGCTTCTATCTTCATGAAATGTTATCAAAATGTTCATCTTGATGATCTCCAGGTCAAGTTTGATTATTGGTAATGTTGGGTCAAAAACTAGGTCACTAGGTCAAATAGAGGAAAAAACTTGTCAACAGTCTAGATGTCACATTTTTCCTTCAATCTTCATGAAACTTGGTCAAAATGTTCATCTTGATGATCTGTAGGTCAAGTTTGAATCTGGGTCATTTGGGGTCAAAAATCGGGTCACTAGGTCAAATGGAGGAAAAAGCTTGTAAACAGTCTAGATGTCACATTTTTGCTTCAATCTTCATGAAACTTGGTCAAAATGTTCACCTTGATGATCTTTAGGTCAAGTTTGAATCTGGGTCATTTGGGGTCAAAAATCGGGTCACTAGGTCAAATGGAGGAAAAAGCTTGTAAACAGTCAAGATGTCACATTTTTGCTTTAATCTTCATGAAACTTGGTCAAAATGTTCACCTTGATGATCTATAGGTCAAGTTTGAATCTGGGTCATGTTGGGTCAAAAACCAGGCCACTAGGTCAAATGAAGGAAAAAGCTTGTAAACAGTCTAGAGGCCACCTTTTGGATTCAACTTCATGAAATGTTATCAAAATGTTCATCTTGATGATCTTTAGGTCAAGTTTGATTATGGGTCATGTTTGGTCAAAAACTAGGCCACTAGGTCAAATAGAGGAAAAAGCTTGTAAACAGTCTATATGTCACATTTTTGCTTCAATCTTCATGAAACTTTGTAAAAATGTTCATTTTGATCACCTGGTCAAGTTTGAATCTGGGTCATTTTAGGTGAAAAACTAGGTCAGTAGGTCAAATAAAGGAAACAGTTTTTAAACAGTGTAGAGGCCACATTTTTACTTCAATCTTCATGAAATTTGATCAAAATGTTCATCTTGATGATATCCAGGTCAAGTTTGAATCTGGGTTATGCGGGGTCAAGTTTTTCTTGCAAGTCATTTTCTCTGACTATCAACGTTAACCACTTCAAACTCTTTCAGAATTTTGACTAGCCATATTTCATTTTAAATACTCAATAGCTATTTCGCAATAACCTAGCGCTAGCACAACCCCATAAAACTCACCTAAACCTCCACAACAGGTGAGCGATTGAGGACCTTCTGGTCCTCTTGTTTTATCTTGTTCATATTTCTAACAACAGTTATCAGGTCATTTGCATTAACAGTTGCATGGAAAACTTTGATTTACTAACTTAAATGAAAACCAGCATCGGTGTCGGACTATCTATCCCAAGGTACCACTACCCAGGGTGCCACCAAACAAACCAACGCCAGACAATGCCTGAGGCAACATCCATCATGCACAAAGGAGTAACAGACACCACAAACACCACCACCCAACATTCCTCATGGCAACACTTTTGCCAATTGCAAACATAAATACAAATTTAACATACACAAAACACAATGCCGACACAAGAACAAACAAGTACATACAAACGGCCACAGAATGAAGGCTGCGCACAAAAGTACAGTTTTATAAGTCTGAATTCAGGAAATGCCTTGGAATGGTCAATTGCAATGAATTAGCAGTTGGGGGGTTAAATCAATTTTTTGTGCACAACTTCTCGCTTGTCCTGAAGTCAGACTAATATCCTAATGGTTAACTCGAAGAGAATCCCCTCCAGATTAAGCTCTTGGTGAACAACGGTGCGCAAAATGTCAAACCGAGTAGAAATAATTCCAAACCCGAGAAATTCTACATTTAAAGATAAAAGATTGCAGATTGGAGGTTAAGCCATACAGGACTATTTATGATCAGATCATCACCTGGCTCCAAACAAACAACAGATATTACGAGAGCTTCCAATGGTGTATAGTTAATCAACCTTGACCTTAACTGTAACTATTGGTAATTTGTGCTGAACATTTCTCGTCTTTTAAGTCATTTGATGATATGTTTCAATTTTTCCAAATCTGTTATAAACTCTTAAATACATCTGGGCAGGTCCATGAGAAAAGCGGGTATAGTGACATAATTTTGAAATTCTAGATACATTTTATCAACTGCATTGTAGGAAAGATATAAAGCCAAGAGGTTATCCTATATGATGCAACAACTTGATATGACATTTGAAGACATGCTGCTTGTATAATTTACCCATTTTTAAAGTTTTTAAACTTCTTTTAATTCAATAGTTGGTAATGTCACTATTACCGGTTTTCTCATTGAATGCCTCAAATGTAAATATATGAATGTTAACAAAATTCACTTCAGTTGAGGGCTTTGACGAGTTTGAATTTTGTGATGAAGACGACATTGAAGTATCACAGAAAAGAAAAAAAGGTAAGGGCTTATCAAACAGACAAAAAAGTCTGATCTCTAAGCTCACAACATTGGTGGCCATTTTGAGCATGTAATAACTCTAGCAATACCATAATTGAATTGTCCTAAGAAACATTGTTCAGAAGTTAAACCCTAGATGAACGACAAGTAAAGTATGAAAATGGTTCATGTAGGGGTGTCATTGATCAGGATTTCTGTATTGATAGAATATCAGCAGAGAATTATCGTGATACATCGATATATCGATTGACAGACGCACACTCTAAAAACCCTCATATAAACGCGCACAGTCTTTGCCTATGGGTCATTTGTATGCATTTAATATGCACAATGTAATGTTAAAACATATTCATGAAATACAGAAATACTTAAAACATAAGATGAGGATGATAAACAGTCAAAAAGGAATAGCTGGTTCCTTATTTATAGTTGGGAAACAGTGCATAAATAACAAGATATTGAAATAGTCTTCGGTACTTGATTCATTTGAAATCAGATTTTGCAGCCCTTCATTTTTAATTTATGTCATCCATAGATGGAGTTTTTACTAGGGCTGTCCCGATAGAGTTCCCAGCCGATACGATACGTATTGCGATACGGTACTAGCGATACGCGATATACGATACGATATGGAGATAATGGGAAATCCATGTAATCTTGCTGTTATTTGAACTTATCACACTTGCATCTGTGCAAAAAATAGTTTAAGTGTGAAAGTATTAATAAAATAATTTAATTTGAATGACACCTTCTAGCAATAGATATAATATAGACTCAATTTCTCAGGAAGAATAAAGAAAACATATAGAAACTGGATTCAATCTTCCTCAAAATATTAAACATATATTCATTGGAGTAGTACTCAAGATCATATCAGTTATACACTTTCTCACATAAAATATGTCATTGCTGTCTCTTGCTTACACTGTTTTCTTTGCATAAATTTTTAGAGTCTGATTTTTAGCTCACCTGAGCCGAAGGCTCAAGGTGAGCTATTGTGATCGCTTGGTGTCCGGCGTGTGTCGTCTGTCGTCTGGTGTCTGTCAACATTTACCTTGTGAACACTCTAGAGGCCACATTTTTAGCCTGATCTTAATGAAACTTGGTCAGAACGTTGCCCTCTATGAAATCTAGGCCAAGTTCGAAACTGGGTCATCTGGGGTCAAAAACTAGGTCACTGGGTCAAATAATAGGAAAACCTTTTGAACACTCTAGAGGTTATATTTTTAGCCTGATCTAAGTGATACTTGGCCAGAATGATTGTCTGGATGAAATCTGGGTCAAGTTCGAAACTGGGTCATCTGGGGTCAAAAAATAGGTCACGGGGTCAAATCATTGGAAAACCTTGTGAACACTCTAGAGGCCGCATTTTCAACCTGATCTGAGTGAGACTTGGTCAGAATGATTGACTGGATGAAATCTGGGTCAAGGTCGAAACTGGGTCATCTGGGGTCAAAAACTAGGTCACAGGCTAAAATCATAGGAAAACCTTGTGAACACTCTAGAGGCCACATTTTTAGCCTGATCTAAATGAAACTTGGTCAGAATGTTGCCCTTGATGAAATCTAGGTCAAGTTCGAAACTGGGTCATCTGGGGTCATAAACTAGGTCACGGGGTAAAATCATAGGAAAACCTTGTGAACACTCTAGAAGTCACATTTTCAGCCTGATCTAAGTGATACTTGGCCAGAATGATTGTCTAGATGAAATCTGGGTCAAGATCGAAACTGGGTTATCTGGGGTCAAAAATTAGGTCACAGGGTCAGCTCATAGGAAAACCTTGTGAACACTCTAGAAGTCACATTTTCAGTCTGATCAATTTGAAAATTTGTCAGAATCTTTGCCTCGATGGAATCTGGGTCAAGTTCGGAACTAGGTCATCTGGCGTCAAAAACTAGGTCACAAGGTCAAATCTTAGAAAAACCTAGGTTATGTGATAGAAGCCTAGGTTATGCGATAGAAGCTGTATTTTTCATTAGATTTTAGTAATATTTGGTCAAAATGTTTGCTTTGATGAAACCTAGCTTAGGATTGTATATGGGTCATCTTGGGTCAAAAACTAGGTCACAGGGTCAAATCTTAGAAAAACCTTGTGTATGCGATAGAGGCTGTATTTTTCCCGATTTTAGTAATATTTGGTCAAAATGTTTGCTTTGATGAAACATAGCTTAGGATTGTATATGGGTCATCTTGGGTCAAAAACTAACCTTGTGCATGCAATAGAGGCTATATTTTTCCGCGGATTTTAGTAATATTTGGTCAGAATGTTTTTCTTGATGAAATCTAGGTTGGCCAATGATGACTCAGGTGAGCGATATAGGGCCATTTGGCCCTCTTGTTTAAAGTTTTTATCTGTGTAATTTTGCATCATTCAGTTATGAAATGATGACGTCATGATACTGAAAGATATATGTATACTAATTATTAAGTAGATTCCTTTGATTTACACATCACTTTTTACAGACGTTACATGTTTGTGTAATATAAACTTGCAAAGGCTGACGAAAATACCTTGAAAGCTCAGAAGAATTTCTAGGTGGCAGAAATTTGTACGGCATTTGTATCTTCTCAGCCATTTTACAGACTACAGAATTTTAAACAATATAGCGGGTAAAGACGGGTCATGTGTAGCATAATCTGTTACGGTATAAGTCATTGAAATGGATAATTATGCAGTTTGTATTAGGCTAAATAAAAATATATGTGTGGTTCAGGTAACATGCCCCAAAAAACTAGGGTAGGTAGGTAGGGATTTTTTATTATTTTTTTAATTTCAAAATTATAGGTTGTAACATTGAAACATGCTTTTATAGCTACTTCATGATCAGATTTACATAATAAGACCTGAAACAGATGCAAGGTTGCTTAATTTTACTATTAGAAGTCAGTAAAGTGTTATTTTACAACTATCTGATAGGTTTTCACTTGAATTTCTATTTCATTCCAAAATATTAGGGTACTAAAAGGCATATGATTTTTTTTTGAAATTCAATAAAAAGTGCTAGGGTAGGCAGGAAAAATTAGGGTAGGTAGGGTTACCTGAACCACACATATTTTTTTTTTTTAGCCTTACCATCTTGGTGCGATACACAATGGTCGAGCTCAAATGGTCAAGCCTCCTGCTGGAACATTTATGTCTTGAACAAATAGTATCCGCTTTGAAAAGTTTCATTTATTTAAACTTCAAATGCACCTATAGCTCTATCGAACACTTCTAATATCAAAAAAAGGATACAGAATCCAACAATTTCACCATGTTCCACCATGCCATTTTGTAGATTGAAAAGAGGAAAACTAGCTTCAATATTTCAAAATTAAAGTACTTTTTATAAATGTTTAAGGATAATTCTAAAAATAGGCGATACGGCTGATACAACACCTTCCGATACGATACGCGTATCGTTGAATAGTGTACCGGTACGTATCGATACACAAGCGTATCGGGACAGCCCTAGTTGTTACATTATACTTTATTCCATGGGATTAACAGGTTCAAATGATATTAATTTATTACTTGTTAAATCGATGTAATTACAGCTGCTTCTACACGTGTCAAATGGACGGATGAAGAACTGAAGGAGGTTAAGAAGTATTTCAAGGAACACCTTTCATCCAGGACAACTCCTGGAAAGGAGGATTGCGAGAAAGCCATTAAGAAAAGTAGAGACAGCAAAGGCAAAATTCACAAGAGATCATGGGAAACATTGAAAAAGAAAGTCTGGAATTTAATAAAACAACGAAAATGACTGACATGAACTTCCTTTTGAGTTTGTTGTTGCTTCAGCAAATATAGATTGAGGCCATCTTTTCATCATAGACGTGTTACGAGTTTGTGAACAGTGGTTGTCTTCAGTTCAATGTTTGTGTTTAGTTCATTTAATTTTTAATTAGAGTGAAACGTTTGGTAAACGTAAAATTATATCTTTAAGCAGTTTGTTAGAGGAAATCTTTTCATCTGGGACATATATTACAAGAGTTTGTGGACAATGTTTGTATTCGGTTCATTTAATCTTAACTTAGAGTGAAACGTTTGGTAAACCTAAAATTATCGTAAAGCAGTTTCTGCCGCAAATTTTATTATTATTCGGTTGAAGGAATATGAAAAACTGCCACATTTAGTATATGCATGTGTGACTCCGCGGAGCACTCAACAATGTTTACTTCATGATGTCAATTAACAGTAAAGCAAGATTTTATATGACTGTGTCTGAATTATTGAAAAAGTCAAAAGTTCTATTACTTGTTAACTCATTTATTTTGTTTTTTTAGATCAACTTTTCAGAGATGTAAATGTAATTCCATACAGTTAGTATCATTTTTGTTTTGTTTTTATTCACAAGTTTGCTTAAGCCGGTGCTAGGGGGCATGAGTGGTGTTGCATTTTCCATTAACATTCATGAAGAGACACAATCGAACCGGGTCTGGCTCTGCTATTATATTTCTTGGATCCAGTCTACTTCCAAAGGAGCCACTTTTCAAGTTTATATTAAAAGATAGTCACATTGTTCAGAATCAACAACATGCAGCCATTTCTGATAACGTTTTAAAATTTTCTATACAAAAGTAATGTTTTTCTATTCAACTACAAATTATAGCATCTAAAAATTTGCGACCAATTTTCAGGGGTACTTTATTATGGAAAAATAGATTTTTATCTCGAAAGTCCGGTTCCAAAATCAAGGGGTATCTTGTTTTCAGGGGTCAAATGTAGAAGAAAAAAAACAATAGGCAATACCAGCTAAATGGTCCGTTTTTCAGAGGGATCTGATTTACAGGGGGACCAGTTTAGAGAGATACTACTGTACATATTACATATATATGTAAAAAACCCAAAGTCATTAATTCCCCAAAATGCTGGCAATATGTTCCACTTGACGCCGAAGAGTCTGTGAAACATGAATTTTAAAAACCTGGTTTTGTTGCATTGCAGTGTTTATGAAATATTTTAAGCTTGTTGTAGGAAAGGGTTTCATCTTGACATTATTTCTATTTACTAAGTAAAATGCATGAATACATTAGCATTCATCTAAAAGTTGAACAAGGGGTTTAACTCGAAAGATAGATTTAATGACACTGATAGTGAGGAGAATGTGATGGTTGTTAAATAACTAACTTAATGTTTAATATAATTGATTGCCGTCATGTGAAAAGGGACCTTACAGGCCAAATCTAACATATCTTAAAAACTACTGATCCCACAATCTGAAACTAAGTATCATATGCGAATATAATTGAAATTTGAATGTGAAGGTTGACGGTGCATATTGATTATGTGGAAATTCAAAAGGTTAAAGTCAAATAAATGCAAATGCTAACGATACGGAAAATGTAAAGGACTCTTCATTATTTTCAAAAATGGTTTGTTTTCCAAAATTAGGTCAATGCATTTTGTCGTGAGAAACCTGTTTGAATTTTAGCTAATTTGCATAATTTTACCTTATTAGCACAATTAAATAAATTTTATGTCTATAACTTTTGAACTAGCAATTGCATTTGTTAATAAAAGGTATGTTTGGAAACCTCAAGGCATCTACCGGTATTTTCATATTCATTTTAAATGTATATAAATAAAAAGTATTCATCTTACCATTTTCGAATTTTGCATGCATGTTTTCGCCTAATTAATATGCACGGCCAACCTTTAAAATCAAATTTCGATGGTATTCACAGATATGGACTTAAATTTGATACTAAATTTTTCATTGTGCGATCAGTAGTTTTAAAGATATATGTTAGATTTGACCCTTAAGGTACCTTTTCTCACAGCGACAATCATTTGCTAGTGATACAAAATTTCAAAGTCGAAAACTCTAAAACATTGTCGGAGTTAAGCGCACGGAGTAAAGCGCATGGACAGTGAAGCAACATTGTAATTGTAGACAAGTAATTTAAATATGGTGGAATATTTATGATAGTGATATTGTTATCAAAAATGTAGCCTGAATAGTTAGTGAGGTACGGCTGGTGAGTTTATCAATTATTTCTCTAAAGTGGTTTGGGAGACGTATTGATTTACCCCTGTGTGTCTGTCTGTAACACATGATGTCCGCACTCTAGTGGTACAATTTTGGTCTGATCCTTATCAAACTTTGTCAATGTCTATCTCGAAGTCACTAGGTCAGATTAAAGAAAAAGCTCTGCTGCATCCCAGCGGTAGCGATTTCGGTTTGATTTTCAAACTTGGTTACAATGTTTATCTCTATGATATCTAGGTCAAGTTCTTAACTGGGTCATGTGTCTTCCAAAACTAGGTCACCAAGTCAAAGTATATAGAAAGCTTTCCAGACGCTAATGGTCACAATTTTGGTCCGATCTTCAACAAACTTGGTCAGAATGTGTTATCTCAATGATTCGAAACTGGATCATGTGACCTGTCTATCTTTATGATTTGAAACTGGGTCATGTGACCTTGAAGACTAAGCCACTAGTTCAAATTGTTTAAAAAGATTGTCAGCACTCCAGAGGTCACATTTTTAGCTCGACTTTTCGAAGAAAAAAATCTAGGTATTGTCGTCACTTGATCGTCTGCGTGTGCGTTGGTTAAGTTTTTCGCGCGAGTCATTGTCTGTAAGACTATCAAAGGTGACCACTTGAAACTTAGAATAGTTATTCGCTATCACAAGGGGAGTCCATTGAGGCAAGGCTGGTAACCTTGTGACCTGTATTTCTAGAGTTATCTGCCCTTGTTTCGACTTTAAACAGTTAAAATGGCCAATTTTCCACTTAAATTGAATTTTCTCAAAAGCCATCGAAGCTTTCAACTAATACCCTTATAGAATGTGATGACCTACTAATCGTCATGGAGAGGCAACTTTATCAAGCATTAAATAAGAGTTATTCCCCTTTTTGGACTTGGAAATGTGCTGAAAATGTCAATTTTTCAAAGACTATCAAAGGTATCCACTTGAAACTCAAAAGTTTTTCACTATCAGAAGATGAGTTCATACCAGCAAGGGTTGAAGTCCTGTGACCTGTGTTTACGGAGTTATCTGCCTTGTTACAACTTAGTACATAGCCATAATGGCCAATTTTTCACTTTAATTGAATTTTCTCAAATACTATCAAAAGCTTTCCACTTGAAAGTCAGTACACTTGCAGAATGTAATGACTACTGCTGTTGATATTAGGAGACAACTCTGTCTTATACATTATGTAAGAGTTATTCCCCTTTTTCGACTTAGAAATTTACTAAAAAAGTCAATTTCTCAAATACTGTCAAAGGTATTCACTTGAGACTTAAAATATTCTTTCCTTAATACTTAAAGTTACTATTAAATACGAAAAAAGTCGAGCGTCCAACATCTGTTGGCGGTGCTCTTGTTGGTCTGATCTTCATCAAACTTGGTCAGAATGTTGATCTCAATGATATCTAGGTAAAGTTTGAAGCCAATACTCGCATGATTCAGCAGTTCTGGGAGACATGCACTTTGTGTCGCCTGATGGAAATTGGACATTGAAATATATATGAAGCTCAAGCTCGTGTCATAATCAAGCATTTGCTTCACTATTGAGTGTTGTCACCACTGTCAAACATTGTCTCAGCAAATTTATTTTCATTTGTCGTGGCTCAAATACTTACTTAACTTTGAGCTATCAAACCAGCAGGTGCATAAGCATTCTCCTTTGGTTATGTTGCCATGGCAACCCTCAAATAGACATACCAAACAATGCGAGATTTTGGACTTAAGGGTCCCTATGCTCGCGGTATTCTATTTTATGATACAAGAACTGGGATGAGCTTTTTATCTTGTGAAATGGCAAAATCAATCTTTTAATGGTAACAAAATATATTGGAAAATCCACAGTCAAACCGTCTGACAACGTTTGATAAACCGGACACACATAGCCTATATTCAACCTGTAAACATCGACATCCTCAGTCGGAGACCGTCAAAGGTGTTTCGGCCCTTTCCAAGACACCCATGTAAATGACGGCGGGCCGGCAAAACACTAGAAATTTAGGTACAAACAAAAGTTTTACTTAGTGGGGCTGTCGTGAAGATACATGGTCACACTCGGGATTTGACATTCTTTTGTTCTGTGGTGTGGATGGGACAACGAATAAAACGATTAAGATACAAAGAAAGTGCAAAATTGTCATGTTCAAACCGTTTTTTCATTAAAGTTTCTTAAATATCTTATGGTTTCTAAAAGTTTTTCGTGAGTATTTCATCAAAGTGCTTCAGAACTGCCATTATAGGTATCCCAAGGGTGACCATTTTTGGGGTACCTGCTATCATAGAAGTTTCCCCTGCTACCGTTGCGCTGATGGATTCTAGTTAATGTAATGAAAGTATGATTGCCATCTAAAGGGGTAGGGACTATAATGGGCACATTTGGCCCCAAAAATCAAACTTTGTTCAAATTGATCAAAAACATATATATTTGAGATATAAATGACTGTTGTGCTAGAATGTGGCACAAACATGCAAAAATACATGTGCATGTTTCCATGGTAATCTGTGAAACTGATGCTAAATTTCGAATTTCCTTCATAATTGGCAATTTTCCAACATTAATGGACATATTTTGGTAAAAATAAATATTCCCGCAAGGTTGACCCAACACCAAAATTTGTCAGCTTAATCATATAACACTCATAATCAAAACTTGTGAAGATCAAGTTGGGTCAACCATGCGGGAATAGTTATTTTTACCATAATATAACATAATTTATGTGAAAATGACAAAATATAATAAAATATTAAGTTTTGCTCAAGTTTCCTTGGTTGCCATGGAGACATAAGCTCGCTTTAGGCTTATTGGAATTTGATTTTTTAATACACCCATGTTGATTGATTGAAAACACAATGCAATTGCCTAAGTACATCATATTTTTAAAAATAGCTATTTTGAGGGGCCCAAATATGCCCCTTATAGCCCCTACCCCTTTTCAACATTTTTTTAATTCTCTTTGATAAAGCGAAATTTAATGGAACTTTCATTGCACTGTTGAGATGTAATTTTATTGTTAAGATGTATTTTTATATCTAAACGCTTAAATCGAAAACTGTTTCGGTTGCCATGGCAACACCATGTGACTCCTCGTGACCATTTTACTATTAGCTTTGAAAGTACTTTACTTGTATGCAATTGTGACCCAGGTTTTATATTGATACCTTTGTGTATGTTTTTATTCAAATTTGACAATATCATGAAATACCTTGAGCATAGGGATACCGCGGGCATAGGTTCCTGCACTCTAGTCCTAGACTCCTAGCACTGCTGTTTTCTTTTGACTTTTAAGATTAAACATTTAATTTTCTCCTATATTTCTTTGTTTTTGTTTGTCTTGTGCCCTGGTTGGGTCTTGGGGTGGGGATATAGTTTTTGAACCGCCTGTCGGTATGTCCAAAAGTCGGTATGTCCAAAACTTGTGTCTGGTCCATATATTTGTCATCCATTGATGGATTTTAAAATAAATTGGCACAAATGTGTAGCTTGGTAAGATGGCGTGTTGTGTGCAAGGTCCCTTGCTCAAAGGTCAAGGTCACGTTTAGACTTTGAAGGTCATATTTCAAAATGGTGCATTGATGGGAGTGTCTTCCAACTTGAGTGTCTCATAAACTTCATTTTAACAAAATTAATACATATTCAATGGCGTTGTACAATTAAAAAACAAATATGTGTCCACTTTGTCATTCATTGATGGACTTTGAAATAACTTTGCACTAATGTGTAGCACAGTAAGACGTGGTGTCGTGAACTAGACCCAGGACCCTTTCCTTAGACTTTGACTTTAAAGGTCATATATTTCAAGAGTGCATTGATGGGCATGTCCGGTCCATATCTTTGATCCCATGCATTGTGTTGTAATGTTGAGATTTGCAGAAATCATCTTCATGTAAAGCAACATATCTAACAGTACTGATTAACACCTTAGGGAGCATAACTGACCGCCACCATATGACTAAAATATTGATAATAAATGATTAGTATGTTGTTGAACCCCAAACAAACATTAACTGGGAAAGGCGATTGTTTTAAACCTTGCATAATTACGTGTTATTTAAGTACAAGAGGGTGCTGACCAAGAACTGAAATTGATACAGCTGTAAGCATAGAACTTGCTGGAACAAATTCACATCCTGTTGGCCAACCTTGATAGCCAAGTGGAACTGTGCTCCATTTGCAGGCGAACAAGTTTTCATTAAACATGGCATGAAGAGATATTGTTGATCTATTGGTCATCTACAAGCATATTAATTTTCCTAGAAGTAGGTTGTCTAAAACCACCTTTGTACAATGTCTATTAAATGTTTAGTGGGAAACCTTTATTCAGAAGGAGCAATTTTTGCTAAGTAAAGACCTCCATATTGGTTACTTGGCACGATTGCTTTTTAGCTCGACTATTCGAAGTATAAGGAGAGCTATCCTAGTCGCCCCCGAGTTCATTTACCTATTGCTTTCATACTTTGCACACTTGTTAACCATCATGACCCCAACTTGTAGACAGGAGTAGGTGTCATGCAGTTTGTCAAAGTTATGCCCCCTTTCAACTTGGACCTTTCCAACTTGAAAAATCACTGTTATACCAATATGTTTAAAGTCCCTGACCTTAATTTATATAATTTTTAATATTGTTTATGTACTATTCAGATAGAAGATCTACTGTCGGTGAATAATCTAATAAATGGCGTGAAAATATCAGACCAGTCTATGAAAGATAATTTGGGTTGGTTACTTCTCACGATTCGTTAGTCAATACTTCTAACGGTATTTGAGCCACTACATGCGAAAACCAACATTGTGGGTTTTGCTACCAGCATGAATCCAGACCAGCCTGGGCATCTGCGCAGTCTTGATTAGGATCCATACTGTTCGCTTTTATATCATATGAATGTTGCAGAAGCTGTTGGCGAACAGTATGGATCCTGATCAGACTGCGTGGATGCGCAGGCTGGTCTGGATCCATGCTGGTCGCAAAACCCACAATGTTGGTTTTCGCATATAGTGGCTCATTTGTGAAATAGTATGAAATTGAATAACATTTCATTCATTTGGTAAAGTAAAAATATTCACGAAAATCTCGCGTATGTTCCACATTCCTTATTCGCTTTATAACAGCAATTTAAAAAACAATTTACCTGTATAGGTAAATGAAATAACCGATAACTTTATTTACAAACATCAAATTATCATTCGCGGACAGTATATGTTTAAATTGCAAATTATTGATCATATCATTCAATATAGCAGGAAAACTGAAGTATCGTCCAAAAAGGGGAGGTAATAAATATAGATCACTGTCTATTACTGGAAAAAATATCAGATCAACATATCGATTTAACTAATAAATAAATAATAATATAGTATAACTCTCTCGCGCTATTTTGACCATTGTTGATAATCGAGAAATGTTTATATTATCGTTATGGATTAAAATCATTGACCGTGACGTCGTCCCTTGAGCGCATTTAACAAACTGAGCATAAAATAAAAGTCGCCTTCTGCCAAATCAATAAGGAATCTCAGATTTCAAGAAAACATTGGACTTCAAAAATTTCTGAATAGCGCGAGAGAGTTATACTTTGTAAATGATAAAGAAGGTTTAATGGTAAGAAGTACACAAAATAAATCTTAATATTTGCTCAGTTAAAATGTGTTCATATAATTTTCTTAATTAGACGTGTATGTCTACTTTTGACAAGGTCTGGGACTTTAGTTTTTGTAATATTTAGAATATCTTCAATGTTCATTTACATATTGCTTTTATACTTAGAACACTTATTAACCATCATGACCCTGGGGTAACTTGTAGACAGGAGTAGGTAACTCAAAATTTTGGCTCTTTAACTAAAATCACTGTTGATGTTATACCAATGTTAATATTTCATAATAGTTCAAATATTTTCAAAGTCCATTGATAAATTGCTATGATACTTTGCACACTTGTTGATCACTGTGACATGAACCTCTAGACAGGAGTGGGTAACTCTGTTGGGCATTTTGTCAAAATTATGCCCCCTTTTGGACTTTGAAAACAATGTTTGCTTGCGTAACAACTCAAAAATTTTCAAAATGCTTTTATTTTACTATTAAGCATCTTAAATAGTCGAATACGCTTTCCCTATGATGGACTATTAATAAATCATCTACTATGTACATGTATATCAATTTAAATACTTGAACATACTAATGAAAACCGGACACATTACTCAACAATTACATGGACTTGAAAGATTAAGGCTACTACCATCAATTTGAATACTTCTAATGCTACGGACAACCTACCCGATCTAAAATGGCCACATAACTCGACAATTACATGGACTTGGAATATCAACAAGGCATTTACTGTCTTGTCAATTTTAAGAAATACTTAATAGTGTTATGGACATCATACCCAATATGTTATGGACATTTAACTCGACAATTACATGGACTTGCAGATGGGGAATGTCAATGAAGTATTTAGTTATACCCAATGTGAAATGGACACTTTACTCGACAATTATATGGACTATTAATAACTCCTTTACTTTCAAATATATCAGTACTTAATAATACTTTCGACTACATACCCAATGAAAAATGGACACATTACTCAACGAATGCATGGACTACCCAATGAAAAATGGACACATTACTCAACGAATGCATGGACTTTTAATACTTAACAATGCTATGGACACATACCCAATTTAAAATGAACATGCTACTTAACAATGACATGGACTTGAAGATGTTGTTGGTTACTCCCAATAAGGATCTTTCTGTAAGAACAAAAAAAAAATACCCAAGGAAATTACTCAATAAATTTGGACACCAGTAAACCCAATATGTACCATTTCGTGGGTATTGGAATATCAACAAGGCATTTACTGTCTTGTCAATTTTAAGAAATACTTAATAGTGTTATGGACATCATACCCAATATGTTATGGACATTTAACTCGACAATTACATGGACTTGCAGATGGGGAATGTCAATGAAGTATTTAGTTATACCCAATGTGAAATGGACACTTTACTCGACAATTATATGGACTATTAATAACTCCTTTACTTTCAAATATATCAGTACTTAATAATACTTTCGACTACATACCCAATGAAAAATGGACACATTACTCAACGAATGCATGGACTACCCAATGAAAAATGGACACATTACTCAACGAATGCATGGACTTTTAATACTTAACAATGCTATGGACACATACCCAATTTAAAATGAACATGCTACTTAACAATGACATGGACTTGAAGATGTTGTTGGTTACTCCCAATAAGGATCTTTCTGTAAGAACAAAAAAAAAATACCCAAGGAAATTACTCAATAAATTTGGACACCAGTAAACCCAATATGTACCATTTCGTGGGTATTGGAATATCAACAAGGCATTTACTGTCTTGTCAATTTTAAGAAATACTTAATAGTGTTATGGACATCATACCCAATATGTTATGGACTTGCAGATGGGGAATGTCAATGAAGTATTTAGTTATACCCAATGTGAAATGGACACTTTACTCGACAATTATATGGACTATTAATAACTCCTTTACTTTCAAATATATCAGTACTTAATAATACTTTCGACTACATACCCAATGAAAAATGGACACATTACTCAACGAATGCATGGACTACCCAATGAAAAATGGACACATTACTCAACGAATGCATGGACTTTTAATACTTAACAATGCTATGGACACATACCCAATTTAAAATGAACATGCTACTTAACAATGACATGGACTTGAAGATGTTGTTGGTTACTCCCAATAAGGATCTTTCTGTAAGAACAAAAAAAAAATACCCAAGGAAATTACTCAATAAATTTGGACACCAGTAAACCCAATATGTACCATTTCGTGGGTACGTCCGTTCGTCTGTTCGTTCGTCCATCTGGCCTGGTTAACCCAAATTGACCGTTTCTTCTAGCATCAATATGGCTTGCTACAAAGTTTTCAAACTTGCATGGATGTTGTATATGACCACTCTCCACGCGCCTGTATCACCTGCCTCCATTTTGACCTTCACCGTGACCTAATTTTGGACTTAGACTTATTGAAAGGCCAAATTCTTGGTTAACCCAAATTGACCGTTTCTTATAGCATTAATATGGCTTGCTACAAAGCTTTCAAACTTGCATGGATATTCTATATGACCACTCTCCATCTGCCTGTATCACCTGACTCCCTTTTGACCTTCACCTTGACCTAATTTTGGACTTAGACTGACCTCCCCTTTAGTATTTTTACAATAAAATATTTTCTGGAGCGTATCTTCAAAACTTTTTAACGTATTGACTTGAAACTTGAAATATAAATAGATGTCAACTTGGAGAAGTGCATTGACAAAGAACAATAACTCTGTCTGTCTCAAATTTTGAATTATCTCCCCTTTAGTTTTTTTATAGTCAAATTTTGCTCGGCGTATATCTTCAAAACTATTTAACATATTGACTTGAAACTTGGAATATAAATAGATGGCAACTTGGAGAAGTGCAATTACTAAGAACCATAACTCTGTCTGTCTTAAAATTTGAATTATCTCCCCTTTAGTATTTTCAGAATCAAATTTTGACCAGAGTGTATCTTCAAAAATGTTTAAGATATTGCCTGAAAACTTTATATATAAATAGATGGTAGCTTGTAGAAGTGCAGGGACCAAGAACCATAAATACGTCTGTCTTACATTTTGAATTATCTCCCCTTCAGTATTTTCATGATAATTTCATGAGCCCCTTATAGTTCAAAGCCATGTAACACTATCAAACACTTTAACTGAATAATGGCCCCTGATTGACTTAGCTTTTTATGGACATGGCTTCCATGGTGGCATAAGCGTATATTGAACGCAGTCTTGTTTATTAATTTATTTATGAAGCCCTTTTCCCTGGCTTTGAGGACAAAAGTTGTGTCATGTGTGCAATATTGACTTATTGTATAAATTTATGTTAACAGCTAGCAGTACTGAAGGCCCACATGCTGACTCACACCAACAAGAGAGGATTCACATGCTTGTTTGAAGGGTGTACCTATGCATTTAAAACCAAAGGTTCATTAAAGAGGCACATGAGACGTCATACAGGTTGGTTCTTACAGCTTGTTACCATTTTCAGTATTGAATACACCCTTTCAATTAAGACAGTAATTGAATTGTCTCCCTTTGATGACGTCATACGAGGGCTCAAAGCGAATACACAAGTCGATTACCGTTAGCGTGTGAAGGAAATAAAAATGTGTCAACTTAAAACCGCTGTAAATCATGTTTTACTCTGTAGATTTTTAATAGATGTACACTTACGAAAACAAGATCATATAGACTTTTTAATAAAGTAACTTTTGATAATTTATTTTCAATAATAAAACATTAAAAGCCATGTTTTCCGAACTGAAACTTCAAGGGCGAGAAAATGTAAAAATAAAGAACTGAATTCAATACTCAACAGTTGGCATTTAACTTGCTCAAAATGTTTATTATTTGCAGTTTTAAGAACTATGTAGACTAAGCTTTCCAACAATTATATTGCAGAAAAGATATTATTAAAGTTTTAAAAGGAGAGCCTTGCTTTTCGAACCTAAATACCATGCATCACGCGCGCACAATCCCCGCATGCATTGAAACCTGACTTACATTTATACTAGCATAAAGAAATTGTGTATTTCAATATTTCATCACACATCATAAAAGTATAGGATAATTAGCTATATCAAAAGTATGACTATCCAGCCAGAAATTAAAACGTTAATTTACATAGGAGGAAATTTCTTCCAAGGTATAGTTTGTACTAAAATCCATACAGCATGATTATACATGTCCACATGTGCTTACTTGTTAACACGAGTACATTAATGTGTTGTTTACTGCAATCAAAGAAAGCAAGGAGCCATTGGAAAAGTTCACATGAAGAATAACTTAAAATCAGAATCAATTCTATGCAAATATTTGTTATATTTAGGGAAAACTAAATTGTTTGGCAATACAATGAAGTCTGTTCCAAATCTTACTCTTCCATCATGAAACCTTTGTTCATTAGAAATTCATATACATGTACTAGTAAATGAGAAAAGTACTTTATTTATTTTAAATGGTGTCTACGTGTAAAAAATATTGCAATAAAATATATTTGAAACGTCAGAATGAACATTGTAGCGCAAGTCATATTGGTGCATGTCCATTAATTTACACTTTTTGTGCGGACACTGAATTAGAGAGACCTCCGTGGTTTGGATAAATATCATTTATACTTTTTAGCTCACCTGACCACAATGTGGTCATGGTGAGGTTTTGTCATACCGAGATGTCCGTCGTGCGTCGTGCGGCGTGCGTCGTGCGTCCGTCAACAATTTCTTCAATCGACTTCTCCTCCTAAACCGCTTGGCCAAATTTGATAAAACTTATCATGAATGTTCCTTGGGTGGACCTCTACCAAAATTGTTAAAAAAAATCCAGTCCGTCGCATAACTAGGTCACACAGGCTAAAAATAGATTTTCAAAAAGGAAACTTCAAAAATCTTCTTCTCTGAAACCGTAAGGCCTAGAGCTTTCATATTTGGTATGTAGCATCACCTTGGGGTCCTCTACAAAGATTGTTAAAATTATGTCCCTCGGGTCAAAATTGGCCCCGCCGCGGGGGCCTTAGTTTTACATAGAGTTATATAGGGGAAACCTTAAAAAATCTTCTTCTCCGAAACCGCTTGGCCAAGGGCTTTCATATTTGGTATGTAGACTGAGCTAGAGGTCCTCTACAAAGTTTGTTCAAATTATGTCCCTGGGGTCAAAATTGGCCCCGCCCCGGGGGCCCTTAGTTTTACATAGAGTTATACAGGGGAAACCGTTAAAAAATCTTCTTCTCCGAAACCGCTTGGCCTAAGGGCTTTCATATTTGGTATGTAGACTCAGCTAGAGGTCCTCTACAAAGATTGTTCAAATTATGCCCCTGGGGTCAAAATTGGCCCCGCCCCGGGGGCCCTTAGTTTTACATAGAGTTATATAGAGAAAACTTAAAAAAATCTTCTTCTCCGAAATTTCTTGGCCAAGGGCTTCCATATTTGGTATGTAGACTCAGCTAGAGGTCCTCTACAAAGATTGTTCCAATTATGTCCCTGGGGTCAAAATTGGCCCCGCCCCGGGGGCCCTTAGTTTTACATAGAGTTATATAGGGGAAACCTTTAAAAAATCTTCTTCTCCGAAACCGCTTGGCCCAGGGCTTTCATATTTGGTATGTAGACTCAGCTAGAGGTCCTCTACAAAGATTGTTCAAATTATGCCCCTGGGGTCAAAATTGGCCCCGCCCCGGGGGCCCTTAGTTTTACATAGAGTATATAGAGAAAACTTAAAAAAATCTTCTTCTCCGAAATTTCTTGGCCAAGGGCTTCCATATTTGGTATGTAGACTCAGCTAGAGGTCCTCTACAAAGATTGTTCCAATTATGTCCCTGGGGTCAAAATTGGCCCCGCCCCGGGGGCCCTTAGTTTTACATAGAGTTATTTAGGGGAAACCTTTAAAAATCTTCTTCTCCGAAACCGCTTGGCCCAGGGCTTTCATATTTGGTATGTAGACTCAGCTAGAGGTCCTCTACAAAGATTTTTCAAATTATGCCCCTGGGGTCAAAATTGGCCCCGCCCCGGGGGCCCTTAGTTTTACATAGAGTTATAGAGAAAACCTTAAAAAATCTTCTTCTCAGAAATTGCTTGCCCCAGGGCTTTCATATTTGGTATGTAGACTCAGCTAGAGGTCCTCTTCAAAGATTGTTCAAATTATTCCCCTTGGGTCAAAATTGGCCCCACCCTGGGGTCACCATTTTACTTAGACTTATATAGGGAAAACATATAAAAATCTTCTAGTCTAAAACTACAATGCCTAAGAGCTTTGATTTGGTATGTAGCATCATCTAGTGGTCCCCTACCAAGATTGTGCAAATTATGCCCCTGGGGTCAAAATTGGCCCAGCCCCGGGGGTCACCGTTTTACATAGACTTATATAGGGAAAACATATAAAAATCTTCTTGTCTAAAACTACACTGCATAGAGTTTTGATATTTGGTATGTAGCATCATCTAGTGGTCCTCTACCAAGATTTTTCAAATTATGCCCCTGGGGTCAAATTTGGTCCCACTCGGGGGTCACCGTTTTACATAGACTTATATAGGGAAAACATATTAATATCTTCTTGCCTAAAACTACACTGCCTAGAGTTTTGATAATTGGTATGTAGCATCATCTTGTGGTTTTCTACCAAGATGTTCAAATTATTCCTTTGGATGAAAATTGTGCAGGGTTTATAATCAGGTGAGCGATATTGGGCCATCATGGCCCTCTTGTTTTATAAAAGTAACACAAACGTTGATTTTGTCTTTGAAGTGTCAAGCAAAGTCAATCATTTAAAGTAAAACACTGATCAATATACTGTATATGTATATTAAGATGACATATTGTGACAACATAGTACTGATTGGTTAAGGAGTGGTTGTATATTAGTACCCTGCTGTGAAACTAATTTAGAGTATGGTCTTGGTGGCTTATCTTGATGTTAGGGGAACTATGCTGTTTGTTGTAAATCATTATATATAATTATACTGCACAA
Organism: Spisula subtruncata; assembly: GCA_963678985.1. Classification (NCBI taxonomy): domain Eukaryota; kingdom Metazoa; phylum Mollusca; class Bivalvia; order Venerida; family Mactridae; genus Spisula; species Spisula subtruncata. The sequence goes on from OY787660.1 coordinate 65,645,450, forward strand.
CATTGACCTAGATTTTATTTATGCGGTAGGGTTTTAACACCTTATCTTCTGACAAGATTTTATTTATGCATTAGGGTTTTAGCGCCTTAACTTCTGAAGTATCTGTCTCGCTTTAATTTGTTATGTTTTTCCCACCACTCGAATTGCAGTTTAAGTCACTTTTTGTGAATTGAGATTTATTATTCTTATATTAAAAACCATATATTGTTAATTGTGATGTAAGTTTAACGAGCAGTTGTATATAAATAATGTATTTTGTTTAATTAATTTATAACAATCAACTAATATCATAATCGTCATTTATACAGCTTTTTAAGCCAAAATGGCACGTATGTAACCAGATAGGGCATTCCAATAAATCATTGTGGCTCTATACGTGTAGTTTTATTCAAAGGCCTAAATAATTATGTATTTGTTTTATTACAATCCATAATAAACAACACATAACGTGTGAATTGTATTGGTAAAAAGAAATGAGACATAGCAATGATTCGGTGTTAACTAGGTCTAATAAGAACCAGGTGAAAATACTTGCGCTTTATATTCCCGGCAAATATACATTTATCAAAGTACAATTATATGCTGTATCTTAGCACTAACGCTCAATTTAATGTACGAAATGTGCATGATAATCAACCGAATTACAAAACAAAATTAATACAACTGCAGATGTATTTGGAATTAACGCCCGATAATTGACCATTTTTGACAGACAAAAATCCGAGAAATCACACGTTTCATCCACATTCAAAACATGTAACATATTATACATACATTGTTAGTACATTATAAACATCTTTATTGAAAAAACCAACAGCTAAAAAACACGCAATTAACGAAAAGGCAAATTAAATCGATTAAATAATCTCTTTGCTACTGCGTGTATAGTGTCGTTTATATGTAGAGCCCTCGCTTTACGTCACATCCAGTTTACGGTAGGTAACTCTGTACATACGATTATCGCTTAATTGAAAGGGTCTATATGTTGCAATTTTAAATAGTACCAGTATAAACTATATAGTATTAATAATATCACCCAAAAAATTTATTTATGATATATTAGTCAACAATGTTTCACCTAAATAGCTTTTTCAGGTTGAAGGTTGAAAATATTTTATGGGGTCTTTTTGACAATTCAAAAAAATCCTAGTTCTATTTTGATTGGATCTGATTTACATGTTTTAGTGCATTTTATCCAGTACACCACAAAGGGTTGAATACCAAGCTACCCTAATATCAGATGTAACATGAAGATTTCAGCTTTGTTATACCATCTACATGAATTCAAGTCCCCTATTTCTGATGATGTATATTTATTGTGTATTACTCTGTATAGGTGAGAGACCTTACCCATGTGAATTATGTGGAAGGACGTTTGCTGAGTCCGGTGCTTTAACAAGACATCTGAAATCTAGGTAAGACTTGTTCTTTTACTCATCTGCTGATTTTTACAATATTGCTTTGTTTATATTTTCCCTATTATTATCCTTCCACAAATTGCGTGTTCACATTACTGTAAAATCATTAGTTTTCTTTGAGGATAAATTTTTTTGCATTTTGTGGTACACATTCATACACTATCAGTCACAAAATCAAATCGGATCCAACAATAATTTTGACCCTGGTATTTATTACATTTATGAAAAATCCTCGAATTAACATCCCATCGAAATGGTCAAATGATTTTACAGTATTATATGACAAATGTTAATGTAATCATTATAATAAAATTAGGATTTTCTTGTTCAGTTGTGTGTTTGGCATGATGCTGTGTAATTGTGGTATGTTTTTATGTTTTCTGTGCTCGGCTGTGTAAATTGTCTGCTGCCCTCCTTGTTCATTATTCTATTATCTTCCTGTATTCAGGACACCATGTGCTACTAAAACAGACGATGATTTACCTCGGTACAGAAAGACATGGGCCACAGATCCTAACATACCAGCTGCTGTTGGTGCATTAACATCACCAAAGGCTGATCTTACCACCAGTACACACACTGAAGGAAATGTAAGTGTTGTTAATTAAGAAATAAAAATCTGTTCGCGTTTATTGTCGGTGAATAAAACACGGGCAGAAGTTTGGATGCGAAAAAATTAAATCACGAGTGCGTAGCACGAGTGATTTAATTTTCCGCATCCGAACGAGTGCCCGTGTTTTATTCACCGACAATATACAAGAACAGAGTTTTTATTTCGATTCTAAATACGATAATATCCCGCACTATTTAACTGCGCGCATTCCATTTTCACCCATTTGACATTGTACATAATTCCACGCTGAAATTGATTGGCTTATTAGCTGGTACAATTACCTCCCTCGTTAATGAAAACGACCTTCCTAATTTTCTGAATAAAATACCACAATTTAAACATTGAAACAATTTTAATAACACGAGTATATGGTATCTATTTCATAAAATGAAAAATATAAATGGATTGATTATCAGAAGCTTTAAAAAAACTTGGTTTCTAGAGTATATTGGAGTTTCTAAAAATAGATGCGTCATAGATGTAACACTGGATTCTCGTGCAACTCGCCTTGTCATCGTGACTCGTAGTAAATTTTACTATAAAGTTTACGTTCATTCATTCATAAATATGTCAAGTGATACTGGGCGTAAATAGAAACAGCCAATTTGATAGGTATGTTTTATGGGGGCAATAAAACATGGTTCGGTTCGTTCTTTGTGTATTGGATTAATCCGCGAATCGTGTTAGAATCATGTTTATCACACATCCATGCACTTTTCTATAGTTCCGTAAATTTGGTAATGCTCAGTGGTATTCCAAAATTAATGGTGTTATTTGACTTCTTTGTTTATTATCATAATGTCATTATGTCCATACAATCACTCATCCAATATTCTCTGATTAATTTGCAGTTATTGACCAAATATTAGATTCCTACCTAGGTTACTAGATACAAGAAAATTTATGTAATGCAAACATATAACTCTTTTTTAATTCGGTTTTACTTTAAAGATTAACAGCTGCTCCTTGGTAATATGTAAATATGTCTTTGTAATAATGTCTAATACATGTACCTTCTCTTTGATAGAGAAGGAAAATAGTATGTTTTTATATAGTATAGTATGTTTTTAAGTATGTAGAGTAGCAATACTGTAGCAGTGTTGCTCCTTTACTTTGTTTCTTATAATTCTTGTCAGAATTACTTTGTGCAATGTTTAAAGTATTTGTATAAGTATATGTTTGTATGTTGTACAAAGATGAGACGTAAATAAATAAATATAAATAATTTTTTTATAACATTACCTTTAAACTATTTTCTGATATGTTGGTTGAATATTCCTTTCACTATACCATGATCAATTACAATGTCGAAATCTGAATTGACATTTTGATTTAATGTCATAACATGGTTATTAATATGATTATTTTCTACTTGTTTAGCTGGGTAGTATATCTGTGATAAATGTACACTCACTGAAGACAACCGATACAGACGAGCATCTATCGTCTCTACAGACTAATGAAGTACTGGACGGTATACAAGATAGCCAAGATAAACATCTAGTAAGTGGCTGAAACTAATTCAATTTTCGTAACACTATCTCTGTGAAAAATTTATGTGCAAAAAAATCTATTTTGAACTTAAAGCACAAATGTATTACTGCACTGCAGTCTGTACAAGTGATTAAGTTTATGACATGGAAATATTGGTAAATTTTACAAAATTTGCAAAGTCATTTACAATTCCTCTAGCATCATTTGTGCCCTGCAAAGAAATTTACTAAGAAATAATAACTTTACATGAATACTTTGCACATAGCCTAGTTGTTCATATTGTCAGGAATTTTAGAGGGTATAGTTTTTGCCAGAGATATTGCCCTTTATCGGAGACTTATGTTTCTTGTTTCAAAAACTCTTCAAGTTTGAATTTACTCATTATATGGTTTGATTTGTTTATGACAGTTTGATGGTACATTAAGTGAAGGAGCAGAGGTTGTGATCACACATGAAGACGGTGACAATGTGGAGGATGTTGATACTATAACAGCTGATGAAAGTATACAGGACTTTGTTCACTCAGAGACTGTCAGTCAGTCGGATTACATTGTGTGTAAGGTTAGTATTGCCATTTTCAAATCTATTTGATAATGATTATCTCCCTGTTTATAATTGTTTCCGCCTTTAACAAAGTTTCAATTGTTGAAAATCACCTTCAAACACTTCTACAAAACCGGTCTGCAAAGACTGAAGGTTTCAGCTCCTAGATCAGACAATTTTCATTGATATTAAGAGACCATCTGGGTATGAATAGTTCATATTATATAAGAAAATTATATATATTACAGGTATGTCAGGAAGAGTATCTGTCTCTGGAAGCATTGAAGACACATCTACGTACACATCTAGCAGAGGATACATGTAAATGTCAACTGTGTCATTTCATCACAGAAAGCAAGGAAGAATTTGAAAATCACATGTTTCTTCATCATCATGTACAAATTAGGGTAAACTTGCTTCTTATTTTATTGTACCCCTTCCCTTTTGAACCCTAAATAATTCACAATATGGTATTTTCCTTTAAATGCATGTGTAGGCTAGTAGATCAAATGACTATTTTAATAACAGCTTGACCTGGATTTTCAGGTTATTTATGAATACCACCTATAGATTTGTAGGTCACATTGCATCCAGGCACTGTGACATTGAACTCTCATATATCGCTGGCTTAGAATGAGAAGGTTGTAACTACAAAATCAATATTTTGATAATCACTCTTTACTTACTGTAAAACAATTTTTTTAACTTCAGTTTGGTCAAAATGACAACTTCCGATCTTCATGAAAAAAGGCTCATAAGAAGCGCCTTATAATGTAGATTTAAAAAATGGAATAGTCTTATAAGGCGTAAGTGGCACTTACGACCTTCTCATTCTACGCCAGCGAAATGTCACTCTATAGTTACCTTACTACTAAATGTATTATGTCTTTGCTGGATATATGGATTAATAAAAAGTGTCTGTTATACCCTTGTTGCCATGGATACCATCAGGAATGAGGTGTTAAGAGTGATTTATTTGTAAGCTGATATTGTTTCACAATCAACATCACAATCAACATAAAGTAGGTGATTAGAAAGCAAATATATTTTCATTAATTCCAAAGTATGATGTCATTTACTAGAAGATTGACTGTATTATGGTTGTATTTGTGATTGTAGAGTAGTGATCCATTGTCTGAGTTACCTTCATCTAGAGAAGAAAGAACAGAAACTAGAGCCAGTGATATCATAGAGTAAGTCTTTCTTGTCAGTACTATATTGAAAACAAATATCAATATAAATACATGATTAAATACTTGTTCATTTGTGGGAGAACTATTTTATCATTCTATTTTTTTTCAAACAAATGTTTGTTTGCAAAACGTTGTCAGCTTTTCTTCTCATTGCATGCGTAGAAGGCTTTTGAATGAAACTTGGCAGAAGTCATCACTCAGTACTTAGCCAAGTTAAATATGGAATGTTTAATGTGCATACTCATTATTGAGTCTAGTCCAGGTTTTGTGAGCTGTGTGGTATTTTCTTTTTTTTTAAATCACGTTTTAAGTATAATATTACACCTACCTTGAATAAAAATTACTTGGAAATCATATTTTTCACCAAATGAATATGTTTCATGAATAGAAGATTCTTTTGGGAAAATCATATTTTTCTTTATTAGAAATTTACAGAATTATTGAAGCATATTGTATGATTGCATATTTTGCTGTTTTGTTTCTAGGAAAGCTCAGGTTGCCTTGAAACAGTTGATGGATTTACCTACAGAAACTGGCGAGATGGAGACTAACAGTGAGATTACTGGAACATTATCTGTATATAAATGTCCAGTGTGTAATAAACATTTTAGAAGACCAAACTACCTCAAGTTTCATATGCGCAATCATACAGGTTTGTAGATTAATTAATTTCATCTATTCTAAGATTTGATGTTGGTCATTCTTTTATTTACTTTATCATGCTGATTTTCAATAGTTGAAATATTAAATTAAAGCAACATTCAAGTGCAGATATTAAACTGTTAGTAAAACTGTAGTTATTGGATTGACTAGTTTATTGATATGTATCCACATTGTTAATTTCACACTTATCTTCATCTATATTTGACAATGAACTTGATTGGAATATTGTACAAATGGTTGATGAGATCAAGAAAGGAGAAAACTTTGAGACATCCCTACATCAAGTACAAAATCAATATATCACTGACTTAGAATGAGAAGGTCGTAACTGATACTTATGACTTTATAAAACTCATACATATTTGAAATCTGCATCATAAGGCGCTTCTTATGAGCCTATTTTATGAAAATGTAAAAGCTTGTTTTTCCATAAGTAAAAAGTAAATTGCTGACAGTATTTTCTTGTTTTCTTAAAATATAAATCTTGTATTTATGACCTTCTCATTCTAAGCTAGACATATGTCTCCCCAACTATAATTAGGAACCATAGTAACTTAGATTGCATAAAAAATTAAACCAAAGGTGTAAATAAAGATGTGTGCAATATTTTAATATTGCGGGTAACTGTATATGGTGTCAATAGAGAAATGGGTTACAAGTATACTATAATGTTTCTGTTCCTGATATATCTTACATGTACTATGTTTACAGGTTTACGACCTCACAGATGTCCAAAGTGCAGTAGATCTTTCATTACTCGAGATACTCTGAAGAAACATATGTCTACACATACTGATGACCGTAGTTTTAAGTGTGGAGAGTGTGGTAAACTATTCAAACGTTTGTCACATGTACGAGATCATATCAAGATACATTCAAACGTTCGTCCATTTATGTGCTCTATCTGTGATAAATCATTTAAAACAAATGTAAGTATTACATATTAGGCAATTTTCTTAGTTCTCGGCACTTCTCAGGTTTGATCAATATATTGCGCTTATGTTACCTTGGCAGTTAAAGGGTATTTAGTATTTACACAAAAATGTAGGCCTCCAAGTGGATTTGCCCTTGTTAATGCATATTTATGTTTTGAGGATAATAAAACTTTTTTTTTCACATCATGCAAGGGTTGATAACAATGGACATATCATAGCCCTCATCAGCCTGAACTCAATAGACCTTGATAGCTTTGTTGAAGAGCATCTCCTTCAAGTGCAGAAGACCATTATCTAAGTAGCTAGAGGTGCAGCATAAGTATCTAGTTGTGCTTTTGGACACATGAAGCATTCCTTTTAAAACTCTTTATTCCATAGATCCACAATATATTTACCTGCAGCACCTTGTGTGCATCGTGTCCATAGTCCATACTGATTTATAGAAAATTATTTAGTATTCAACAGGTTAAAGAAATGTTTGTTATTTCAGAATTCAATGAAGGTACATCTACGTACGCATACTGATATTCTACCCTATGAGTGTTCATTCTGTCATCGTCGGTTCCGAGAGAAAGGTTCAGTGATCAGACACACTAGAATGCATACTGGAGAAAAACCGTACGAATGTAGATTTTGTGGTCGAAGATTTGCTGAACATGGGACATTGAACAGACATCTGAAAGCAAAAGGTTTGTCTTCATCTCCTATACCTTATACCGAAAGTAATATATATATATAATTTTGAAATAATCAATGCACTTTTCTTGAAGTGCTTTTAAGTATGTCACTTGTAACAGTGAGTCAGTTGTTACATTTCGCATTCACTTCAATAGATTTCTGTTCGCTCTGTTTGTACTGGTGTCTCAGGTACCTGAAATCCATGTTCACATTTACTACTCTATTATAGTCACTTTGACTATGACACAGGTGTCCTTTTTTTGACAAATTATACTTCAGAAACAAATTATTCAATACTGTTGCTGTTAAAGTTAATGTCAATCAATGCCAGGGGTTGACACTAATAATTTTTAGTCACTGGTCTGTCAGTAAAGAAGTGTTAAATTTGTAAAGAAAACAGCTAGTGGTCCTTGATGATTTTCACTGGTCCTTCCAAGATTTTCACTGGCCCCGGACCAGGGGACCAGTGTAAGTGTTGAGCCCTGAATACATTATTATACCCCATGCAAAACGTATGTTGTGCAGGGGTATACTGTTCTCAGCTTGTCTGGCCATTGACGGATTCATAGCATATTAATAACATGTAGATGTGCCTGCAGGGGGTATATTTCCGAGTGGCAACAGCTCTAGCTTAGTGTTTTGTTGATAATGTTGTTTGATATTTCCAGTGTCATGTAAGCGTCAAGTTGTTCTGATGAAAGATTTTACTGATGATGAGGAGAATGACTACTCTGTATTGGCCGAGTTCTCATCTGTAGTCGCCGACACACAACAATATATGGTACCTGAGACTGAGGAAGAATTAGAAGTCAAGACTGAAGATAGAACAGAAAAGACACAGAAACAGGTTTCAGATCAGGTCTGTCTTAGTCTCACATCTGTTCCCAGTCTTAATCCTGAAATCACAAAACCATTAAAATTTGATCACCATCTCAAGTTATTGAACTCAACTGTAGGATTTAAAATTGACATTGAACTAAAGTTATTTCATTATACTGGGACCAGTGTGTCTACAAATTATACACTTGGCATCTGAAATCAGCGATAATAGATTTGAATGAAATGATCTATAATTGGAACATTTGTCTTTCATCAGAAGTGTAGCTTACCACACGCACGGTACTGTACATGGTGAATCTGTAGAGAAGAGATCAGAGTTATATACTGAGTTACTTTATTCTGATGATGGAAATGCTAAGTTCATAGTATCCTGGAATGTGAACATTCCAAGAGTGAGTACTATGGATACAACTTTATATGTTCTTGCAAAAACTGTGACCTTTTGTTGAACCATATTGCATGGAAAGCATTTCCATTTTGGCTTCAGAGTCTTGTGATATCAGTCAAAGAATAAAATACTTTAGGTTGCTTTAATTTTGTGTTTACCGATTTGTACTCTTATCTGACTATGCCTATGGCAACTCTTATTGTAACAGAGTGAATATTTAGTGTACTGATGGCTGTTGAAAACCTGTGATGTAGATGTTTGTAATTTTTAAACTGTTGTATATTTCAGCCTACAGAAATTGTTGTTGTTCAGTCTAGTGATACAGAACTACAGAATGTTGAAGTATTAACCAACGAGGACGGAAGTCCTACTGAAGGTGTACAAGTTACAGATGATTATATAGTTGTCACTGATGCCAGTAATAATATTATGAGTGTGCTGGATAGTAAGACCGGCGAGACTGTGGCTATAGTTCCAATGTCTGATGGTGATAGCGGGGAGAATCAGGTACAGACTATCACCATGTCACAGGAAGGTGAGGTATCCACGGTAACCATGGTACCAGAGAAGAGCGGGGAAGTGGGTGAGACTGTAACTATAGCACAACTTGTAGAAGGTGAGGATGGAGTAGAACATGTGATGGAGACCACCACGGAGAGTATGGAGGTAGAAGTGTTGGAAGCTGTACAAACTGATGTCGGACAATTCCTCATCAAACAGATCTAGGATTTATATCAGACAATTCCTCATCAAACAGATCTAGGATTTATGTCAGACAATTCCTCATCAAACAGATCTAGGATTTATGTCGGACAATTCCTCATCAAACAGATCTAGGATTTATGTCTGACCATTCCTCATCAAACAGATCTAGGATTTATGTCAATGTCTCACCAAACAGCTTCAGGATTTATGTCGGACAATTCCTAATCAAACAGATCTAGGATTTATGTCGGACAATTCCTCATCAAACAGATCTAGGATTAATGTCGGACAATTCCTCATCAAACAGATCTAGGATTTATGTCGGACAATTCCTCATCAAACAGATCTAGGATTAATGTCGGACAATTCCTCATCAAACAGATCTAGGATTAATGTCGGACAATTCCTCCTCAAACAGATCTAGGATTTATGTTGGAAAATTCCTCATCGAACAGATCCAAGATTTATGTCGGACGATTCCTCAAAAACAGATCTAGGATTTATGTCGGACAATTCCTCAACATTCAGATCTAGGATTTATGTTGGAAAATACCTCATCCAACAGATCTAGGATTTATGTAGGACAAGTCCTCAACAAACAGATCTAGGATTTATGTCAGACAATTCCTTATCTAGGATTTATGTCGGAAAATTCCTCCTCAAACAGATCTAGGATTTATGTCAGACAATTCCTCATCAAACAGATCTAGGAATTATACCGGACAATTCCTCATCAAACAGATCTAGGATTTATGTCACTTTTTTTTCATTTTCTTGGAGCTGGATGCTATTTCTATTGATGAAAAGATTTTGAGAGGGCCCCATGGACAAAAAGTTGACATTTTTCTTGGCTGACCTTGGTCACTTTGTATTGAGTTAAAGAACAATTCTATTTGTGGTTTTTTACATCAAATCCTGCAACAAATGTCCTTTGGAATTTGTGTTTGTATTACTCTCTGCTAATGAAAACGTACCACCAGGGTATAACTATATACGAGATATCAGCTGTTGAATTATGCCAAATGTCTAGGAGGTAGAGGATCATGTCACATTCTCTGTACTATACAATCCATTTATTTATTATTCATTGTCATTCATTTGTTTAGTTTCTTGCCAGTATGATTACAGTGATATACCGGTATATGCATGCTGACCCTGGTATATTAACATCATTTTCCGTCAGTTTGTTAATAAAATATAAATGCAAAAACTCTTCATCTTTTGTCTTATGCAATGACTTATACTGTATTACATGGTCATTTTGTTCTTGATCATCTATTAGGTTATTGAACTCTCCAATCACATCAGTCAAAGGAGAAACATAACAACAGAACTAAGATGATTTTCATGAGATCAACTTTTACTGACCTAGGTTAATGACATGTCGCTGGCTATAAATGAGAAGGACGTAACTACAAAATCAATATTTTGAGAAAACTGTCTGGCAATCACTCTTTACTTATGGTAAAAAAAGCTTTTTCAACTTTGGTTTGGTCAACATGACAAGTTCAGATTTCCATGATAATGGGCTCATAAGAAGCACCTTATGATGTATATTTCTTCAACGACCTTTTCATTCTATGCCAGCGGTGTGTGATTTTGTCCTGTCAAGTGCTCGCAAACTGATTGTTATGACTCGGCATCTATTGATGCAAGGGGCATAATTATAGTGATTGTCTTGTCTGTTTGTTACAAAATGTTGAAACTGAAATATTTGTCAAGTCAATCGATTCATTGCTTTCAAATTTGGCATACTCGTTCACCATTATACATTGTCAAGGCATGTTACGCATCCTACATTTGAACAGAACTCTGGTCCTTGAATGACTTATCTATTTGGTATGGGCAAAGCTTCCACCTAGCAGTAAGCATTTACTTAACACACTCTTGTTTTAACCTGTTGCAGGTATTTTAGCATTAAATATGCCACAATGAGATAAAACAGGCATCATACCTACCTATCCTCGTTGTGGCTGCTAGCACAAAAGGCTGCAGGCAACATAGTCCTTTAAATAATGTTTTCCACTATACAATTGAATGGTTTGTGTACTGGCATTGCTGTATATTATAATGCATTGAGTTGCTCACTTGTAAAATAGACTGGTCTCAAGTGTAAATATACCTCATCCTGTAAGTGCCTGAGTGGTTAGTGCGCTTGTCATCCAATCTAGCAACCCAGGTTCTGGGAAATCTTCAGAAGGCAGATGTATGCCTGCCATATTTCAGCAGAAAGCTGACTGGCAAATAACGGCTATGCTCGGCATGCAGGTGTTGAATTTTGTTGTAAATACTTACAAGGAAAACAATACAACTTGGTTCATGGAAATCTTTACTCCCATTATAAATATGTGTAAATATACATAAATAGTTGGCATAAATTTCATCTATAATACAAAAGTTGTGGCAACTTCTGAAACAAATCTGCAACACGCTGTAAACCATTCAAAATGTTTTAAACATTGTTTAAGCATAAACAGTTTGATATTAACTTTTAACAATGACAAACCGGTAACCTTTCACCAACATTACAGGAGAATTTGGTATTCTGTCCCAGATGCAAAAAGGGTATATCATTAAAATGTTAAAAATGCTCATTTTTGAACCAGTGATCAGAAATTTTCAATATTGCAAAAGCTGAAGGAGCAGACATAAATGTTTTCAGATATAAACTACAGTGAATTGCAACAAATCAGGCAATACCTAACCTCAAACATTTTCATGATACTTGCTGCTTATGAAAACAGAATAGCAAAATTAAATATTGACAAGATAGCAACAATTAAATTAGGCATGGCATTAATTAAAGAGGCATTCCCTATAACTTTGACCGTTTTAATCGATTCTGGAGTATTATACATTAAATGAGAATCATTTATGCTTAAACTCCTTAAATGTTCAACAAAAAGCTCCCACTTATTTCCGAGAAAAAAATGAAAATATATTACTGTAACGAGCCAAAATAGTCATGAGTTGTTTCCCTTAGACCAAATAATAATAAATCGCTGGAAGAGATAAATTATTATTGGTGATTTGTATATATTTTTGACATATTTGCCCACACATTATTCTGACAAATTATTATTATTGGTAGTGCTTTGTACATTTAGCTCACTTAATGTGATAGTAGAGTAAATTATGCTAGTTATAGGGAATGCCTCTTTAAGTTTTAAATGATCAAGTTAACTTCTTTTGAATATACAACATTTTTGAGTCATATAAGCACCAATATATGTTGCAAACGTAAAGATAAGAAATCCTGTGAAAATCGTTTTCAATTTAGAGCACAATTCAATAGTTATGGAATAAATAAAATATATGCATGCACAATTGCAACATTATGATGTTTGTTTGTTTGACAGTAATATCAGCAATATTTCTTCCTTTTGGAAATAACTGTGAACTACTTAACGATACAGTCTGTAGAAACAAGAAGCAGTCATAGAGGGTCACATCCCCCGCCGAAGAGAAGATAATTGTTCTATATGTAAAAAATCAACAAAGGACCATAACTGGGGTAAAATGGAGAAATTACGAAATCTTGACAATATACACTGTAGCTCCCTATTGCGGTTATTCAATGAAAGTTTTGTCAAAATCAGATAAGAAATGTAGGAGTTGCATACAGAAGGTCAGTCGGTCGGACGGTCCGGACAGACAGAATGACACCTTCCATTACCATATCCTCTTTGTCTTTGACAGGGGATAAGGAATTAAAAGCTTATTTATTTATGGCAGTGTAAATGTAATCATAACGTATATACACTGCAGGGTCTGCTATTTCACAAAGCAACAAGTCAACTTTTCAATTAATCAAGAAGTGTCCCAGCTCCAGAAAAGTGCATAAAACAGTAACAGTTTCTTATAGCATAAGAAGTGAAAGTTTGTCCATGTTTTGTAGAGAGTTACTGCCTGGGTAATGAGCACATGTCACAATTCTGGTTCTCTGGTTTATTATGGAACGTACAATGAGCACACGTCCATAAACCTCCCGGTGAACCTATAGGAGGAAGTGGTGAAGCCCCTGGACCTACGTATGATCCCTGACGTTCTATTCCTGGGGACACTCCTGAAATAGTTAGCAATGAGTTAATCATATTCAAAAGGTATTTAAAGGTTAATGTATGATTCTGATTGACCCCTCTGAACAAAAACATTTGTATCTTATTTAATTCCTTGGCAAATAAAGACTATTTTCATTATACAACAACTAAATCTATCGTACTGCATTTTGAACAGACAAATCTAGCAAACTGTTCATTTATACAAGTTTATGGGTAAAACCAGTATTATTTTCTGGCATATGTCTGAAAAGTAATCATGGCAGAAACAGTATACAGAACTAGGTTGGTACCAGGTATTCATGCTAAGTTTCATTAAATTCCAACCTATAGTTAAAGAGAACAAACATAGTTTGTGACATCCATCCTGAAATGGGATGCAAAATATATATGATATACATACCACCATGAGCAGCCATCATTTCCTCCACTGTGGCCCATTCTTCCGATTTCTTGAAATGATGAGCCATACTTTCATCTGAAGTTTTTATTGACTCTAACAGTGTACTTATCCTCTCCTAGAACAACAAACACAGTCTAAATATTGTCATATAAATTTACTGTGCATGAGTTTTATTTACCAGTAACAAATATAAATGCTACTTTTAATTATTAATAATAAACTAACTTTTTAATAAGAAATCAAACAGTTTATGTCTCTGAACAACATTATTTCAGTCCTATGGAAACTACAGTCACTTTATCCAAACACCGGACAAACTAGCAGTTACCTGAAACTATGCCATGTGCCAAAACAAGGGTGAAATACCTGCATTATTTTAAATGACTTTGGTATGTTTCAGCCTGTAATCAAGCCAAAGATGTCTCACACTCAATGGAGACACGCTACCACTACTCTAATGAGACAGATTCTTGATTTATTAAACTTTTTTGCGCATATTGTTTTAAAAAATATTGGAATAATTATTGATCCCGATGTAGAGAAGATATGAAGATCTTACCTTTAATGGTAACATGTCAGTGGTGGAGAGGTAGAGTAACAGATGGAAATCTGAGATAGCTTTGAAGAAACTATCTGGTGTAAACTGGTGCATATACTGTGATAACGCATTGAAATCCTGAAAATATCGAGATACATCACTTATGATAACGCATTGAAATCCTGAAAATATCAAGATACATCACTTATGATAACGCATTGAAATCCTGAAAATATCAAGATACATCACTTGTTAAACAAAGCATGTATATATATACACTATTTTATTTAATTTGCCAAGGAGTTTGAGGGATTTCAAGGTAATTTATTGGATTATGCAAATTTTACAATGTAAAGCACTTGCTACTAAAAAATATGAGTGGGAAATGCTCTTGATAACAAATCTCTGACTTGACACTTGGTCATTTCTGAAAACATTTCATGCTAACAATTAGGACATCTTAAGAGCTTGTGTTAATTCAAATGTAAACAAAATTATCTCAGCAGCTATAGAGACATTATCTACAGCCAAAATTACCAAGATAAAGGTGAAGGCTATTTTTACCTGAACTTCACCAATAGGATGTCTATTATCCCTGGGGAATGGTTTGTCAGCAACATGGAACGTGAATTGAGGTTCTACAGGGAAAGCTGCACCCATATCTACCAACAAATATTCTACAGGAAGTGGACGAGCTAATTGTGTAACCTCGTTACCATACTCATCTTTATCCTGAAATGTACAATATCATTACATTAAACTTGTATACAGATTCAAATCAACACTAGAAAGGTTTCTGTCGCTTGTCTCTAACAAAGGGCAATAACTCCAGCTTTATCAGTAAACTCAACTTGTATACAGATTATATAGCAAACTAGAAAGGTTTCTGTTGCTTGTCTTCAACAAATGGCCATAGCTCCAGCTTTATCAGTACACTCAACTTGTATACAGATTCATAGCCACACCAGAAAGGCTTCTATTGTAGGTCCCCAACAAAGGGCCATAACTCCAGCTTTATCAGTAAACTCAACTTGTATACAGATTCATAGCCACACCAGAAAGGCTTCTATTGTAGGTCCCCAACAAAGGGCCATAACTCCAGCTTTATCAGTAAACTCAACTTGTATACAGATTCATAGCAACACTAGAAAGGCTTCTGTTGCATGTCTTCAACAAGGGCCATAACTCCAGCTTTATCAGTACACTTAAGTTGAGAAGGGATTCAGTGTAAGCATCTAAGTAAGCTTATTTTATGAAGTATATCAAGGGGACATTCAATTTGAAAATTAAGTAGCAAAATACTGGTGAATGTGATACACACACTACACACATTGAAAAATAAATGGCATAGACTGATCACAAAATAATGTAAAGATAGCACCAATAAGTATCATAACTAGGGGTGTAATAACAGAATAACACTGATTAGTCAGTGTTTAGTAGCAAAAACACAAGTATAATTTCTGTATAATTACCTTATAAAAGACATCAGGGACATACTGTTCATTAGTTGACTCTTTAATGTAACCTAATTCTGGTGCATCTTTAGTAGGTATAAGACATTCATCCCTGACCAATGCCATACATACATTTGATACTTGATAACCTTCAAAGTGAATCTGTCCACTCTGATCACCTGTAATGTACAACAAAATGTCTATAACATATAATAACACTATTTATATTATATTACATAAGAACAGAATCATAACTTGCATATATATGCTTCACAGTCATTCTGGGTCCTTATTCACCAATGTTATAAGTCTAAACATAGACTTAGACTTTACATCGTCAAATGTTCAATTCGCTCTTATGTTGTTATAAATGTACCGATTTTGATATAAATTGGTAAACATGTTCAGTGGGTAATTAATTTTTACAATAAAATTTCACACGGTTAAACATAATTTCAGAGACATGCTAGTGATTATGAATAATGACAATTTAAAATCTAAGTCTGACTTTTAGACTTACAATGCTGGTGAATAAGGCCCCAGGAGTAATGATGCAAAAATGAAGAAGACAAATCAGTTAATTCAGGGCTAATGTCGTTTCTCAACAATTTTTCAGTTATACATGGTGGTTATTCAACTAAACCCATGTTCCTGGACAACGTTCTGACCTGTACTAATTTACCTCCTCTCATGAAGTGGAAAATTGGTATTGTTGTCCATTTTTATTGAAGGACATGAAAGACCTGTTCCAATCAGGATTCGATCACATTTCTTCAGAGTTACAAATCCCACCCACTGGATCAGGTCTGAGAAACTACTTATTTAAAAAAGATACATATAGCTATCACAACACTTTCCATTTTTTCAGACTTAAATTTTCACATTTATCATATATGTTTTTTTTTCAGCATTTCAAAACTGATATATTTCATTCATTCAAAGGTCACTCACCTGTGACGATAACTGTAACAAATTTTGAACCAAAATGTCCATCTTTTGAATATTTACAAGGATTTGGGTATTTATTCTGGAACTGTGCAGCCATAATACATTCCTCAGAACTTAAGAAATGTGAATCCTACAAAAGAATGGCATTGTAATTAGCACAAACGAATAACTTACAACATGGATTATTTTAAACAAATGGCAATTAACTTTTACAGAAATTTGGAAAAATTTCAAAACAAATTCTTCCTCATTTTTCCTTTTTCAAACATAAATATGGACAACAGACCAAGCTTTGAGCATTTTCACACAGTCATAATAATGGCAGTGAATTTTTTTATTGCAATTCCTCTAACAACAGCTGTGTAAATATTAAGGCTAATTTAAGCTAATGTTAAATATACAGTCAGTGAACACAAGTCATATTCAAATTATCATTTCATTTTGTGAATATGTCCATCTTTATTTAGATAAAGAAACAAGCACAGTAATTAACAATCATTCCATGTTGGAAAATATCAGTTACAAAGCCCAAGTCTTTTTCATGAAAATTCAGGATTAAAAAGCCCGAAAATCATCAGGCTAAGACAGTAATTAAAACAAATTATTTTAACGCTCAAAAGTACATGGTAAACCTACCACATTTCCTCTAAAGTTCTTCACACTTCCTGTGGTGAGATCATCAGCTACTAGATCAGTAAATATCCAACCTACAGCAACAAGACCGAGTCTATCAGCCAATCTATGTACAGCTTCCTCCTGTGGATCTTCTAACAACTCTATCCTGTTCTTACTGTTTATCTAAATATAGGAAGGCAATGTGGAGTTTTACTAACTTATTGAAGTTTGACTGCAAAAGAGCTCCCTAGGGAGAAATAGAAAAGAAAGCGAAAGATAGAGAAGAGTGGAAAGCTCTAGTCCTAGCCCTATGTGCCTCCGGGCGCAACAAGGACTAGGTAAGGTAGGCAAGCAAAAGCGCTTACTTTTATCTGACTGGATAAGAAAAGCTAGTTTACAATTTTAAATGACAAACACCAAACTAGAGCAATTATTACAATGGAATCAGGACTTGAACTTAACATAAAACAACACTTTCAACCAGATTTAAATGATATCAATTTAAGGTATAAATAATTTAACACATTCACCAAGTTCAAGCCCTAAATCTATCCAAGAACAAGACTGCGTTCAATAAACGCTTATGCCCCCGTGGAAGCCATTTCAATAAGTCTAAGTAAAAAATTAAGGTCAAGGTGAAGGTCAAAATGGAATCAGGTGATACAGGCGTGTCGAGAGTGTTCATATACAACATCCATGCAAGTATGAAAGCTTTGTAGCAAGCCATATTAATGCTAGAAGAAACGGTCAATTTGGGTTAACCAAGATTTGGCCTTTCAATAAGTTTAAGTCCAAAATTAGGTCAAGATGAAGGTCAAAATGGAGTCAGGTGATACAGGCTTGTCGAGAGTGGTCATATACAACATCCGTGCAAGTTTGAAAGCTTTGTAGCAAGCCATATTAATGCTAGAAGAAACAGTCAATTTGGGTTAACCAGGCCGGCCGAAGAACGGACGGACTGACGGACATACAGGTGAATCACTATATGCCTCCCCATCTATCGATACGGGGGCATAAAAATGCACAATCGGTGAGTTGTCTGTCAGCGTGGCAGGGGGAAAGTGTTCAATTGTGTTGGTGGGGTAAATTGACATGCTAATCATGCTCTCAATGGATTTAATATCAAACATGTTTGTTTATTAGGGTTTCACACAAATAGGTTAATCAACAGATGCAATTTACCTGAGGCGGTTCATATATTGCAGCAACGCTAGCTTTTATACCGAGTGGTATATCTTTATGTGGTTCATATCGACCATACATTATACCCAGCCTCTGATTTCCAGTTTTACGCCAGTAATTCAAAAACGTGTTACAAATATCAGGATTCTCAAACATAATGTAGTCAACATGACGGTATCTCTGAAAGATCAAAGTCAACATATTATATACTGTAAAATTATTAATTATCGTGGGGAATAAATTTCGTGCATTTCGTGGTTCACCACCACCACAAACTTTAATCCCAACAAACATTAATTTTGACCCTTGTTTTTTTACCTGAAATGCAAAATCCACAAATACAAGTCCGAACGAAATTGTCTTTTTTTACCAAAACCACAAAATTTCGTCACAACGAAATTAAATGATTTTACAGTAATTGATTTAACATCAAGTAAACATCATTCTATGATCTTATTTATCAACAAATCTGGATTGTTCATTACGGCATAAATACACTAGAACATAAGTGCACATGCCTAAGCTGAAAAGTCGTAGAAATACAAAATAACTGCAGAAGTTACTTGTCTGCATCAATCACAACCAGCCAAGTGCTAAGTTCATAAGCTAAATAATTTTAGTTTAGAACATAGAACAAAATGTTCAGTGGGATGACATTTTAACAATAAGCAACCAGTACTGCCCAGTTCTTCAACAGACAAAATCTCTACATGTGGATTATATACTTAGCAACAGCTAGGGTTCGCCATCTACGGCTGTGAAGATCAAACAGTAACAGACAGCATGATGAGTCATTGTTACAGAAGAACATAAACTGCCCATATTGGGAATCGAACCCAAGATTGCCTGGATGAAAGCCTAACACTCAACCAACTAAGCTAGGCGGCCGAGATAACATACAAGATGTACTAAATTATGGCAACAATTACCTGTCTATTTAGAGTGAGAGCTGTAGGTTGACATTTAGTACAGATACCTCCCGGCCATGGTGGATGTTCTCTGCAACCTTCTTTTATCTTACAACTCACATTCTCCAAGTTTGCAAACTTTCCTCTGAAATTGTTTTTAAAGGTTAGAATTTAAAATTTTGGCTGAAGTAAAAATTATCAGTTGTTTGAATGTAACTTTTGACATTTACTCAAACAGTAACAACATAAATGATTTTGGTACAAAAATAAATCTATGATCATAATTATGTCACTGAAGAATAGCAAGAAGTGCTACCAGTTTTCATAGCCAATCACTTCTTTTACTAATGGCAGAATACAATTTTTTTACATTCATGACAGAATACAATTTTTTACTGACAAACAAAGTGCAGCCTTAATTCCCTCCGTTTGACAATAAATAGGGGACTTATAATGGCATGGCAATAATTTTCAACCACAGACTACATAATTTTGAAACAAATTATGATTACAAAAGTAAACTAATTTATAGACAAGCTGGTATGCACTCGATTAAGCATGAAATGCCAATACAGAAATAACATTAAATTTGTCTAGAAATATATCACCTGTCAGGACATCATAATGGGAATTTCAGAACAAACTTAAAATAAATATTGGCTTTCTACCAAGCATGAATATTTCATCAATGGTGTACATCTATTTACCTAATACACCGCAGATCTTATCTACAGATAAGCTGTGTATTGGGGAAATTACCCAATAACCCAATAAATTTTCTTAAAAACTCAAAGGGTGAGAGGAGGAAGTAAGAAAAATCAATGACAATCTGAAATACCCAAAAAGAAAAGGATGAACTTGAGAAAAACAGTACATAAATTACCATTTACCCTATGAGTTTTATTGAATACCCCAATTAAATTTGTCAAACCAAACCAATATTGAAACTGGGGAGTAAAATACCCAAATAGACGAAAACCTTACTGTTACAAGTAGCTCTGCACAGAAAACAGTTGTAAATATAACCTACTTATCTACTCCACTTGTCAGTTTCCTCAGGTAAGAATGAAAGGAGAGATATTTGATTGGAGGATCACATGTTTGTAGATATGTTTCATCAAATGGCTGAAATATCATACACATCATATATTAACAAATTAACACATGTGTACATAACACATAAACTGGAGATGAACAAAAAATTATTTCAACTGAATTTTATAATAAATACAATCATATTATCACATAAATGATGTGATATTCCATGTGATGACGGAATAATGTTCTCCAACATGTGTGGTAATAAATCCGCAAAACATTACGTCGCTGGCTTATATTCATTATTTCAGACTTTCTTTTGACAATGTAACTATGGTAATGTGATCAAAAAAGAATCTGTCATTCGTTGTCTTTGAGATCAACATTTCTTAAACTCGTCACAAAAACAGTTTAATCGCTAAATAACTTGTGTTTTCTAGACTCGTTTAAGAAATGCTGATCTCCAAAGACAACTCATGACGGATCGTATATTTCCATTGATATTAACTTTGCCCTTGAATGCTGGTCAACACATGTTTGTAAATGTCTCTTCTGTAAAACAGCAAAATTCTAGTTTATTTTAACTGAATATGTTGAAGTTGTGAGGAAAAATATGGAAAAAACACATGTTTAAATTAGATGCAGGAGTGTCCACAGAACCAAATTTAAAATCAGGAAAATCATTTGCAGTCAATTATTTATGACAAACAAGAGGCTTTCAAACACATTGTTTCCATATTTAAATCAGTTTTTATTTAAAAAATCCTTCAAAATAGATTAAATTGACTATTACTTTGCCATTTCTCAAGATATTTTCATCAAATAACTTTTATTTTGATCAGAAAGTGTGGCTCTTTCAGGATATGTAAATCAAGAGTTCCGGATTAATCAGGAAAATTGTCAGCCCTGTTAAGATGTGAGCAATTATACATATGATCAGATTAAGATGGTCGATTGAGTCAACTTAAAAATACAAGTTGTTTACCTCTAGTGGAACACAATGAAGACACTTTCCTGATGGACCATGATGGCAGCTAAAACAATACAAATTCCAATTTAAATAGATATTCATACAAATTGATACAATCATATTATTTTGTCTACACCATAATAACTTATCATCAAATATTCTGTTAATGAAGTAACAACTACTAAATGCCAACACTATAGAAAAAACAAATAATAAATATAGGCCGCCTCGGTGACACAGTCATTACAGTTTCATAACTAGTTCAAAACCAATAACTTGTGGTCTTGTGCTACTATTGTCTCAACATCCACAGACATGTTTCTTTTAAAGATTACAAACAGAAGCTTCTCATGTTTGTTTATACATCTAAATAAAATATGAACAGATTTATTTATACATTATCACACACTATTACTCACAGTTGTTCATCTCGTTTTCTGTATATTTTGCCGTCTTCTTTATAAAGAAGTAAATCAACTTCATTTTCCTTGACAGTATCCGTACTGAATGGTGTGGTATCCATAGCAACACTATCGCTGCTACCTGGTCGTGCACCACCTTGTCTGAACAGGAACAACATATCCCCATGTCTGAAATACGAGAAAAGCAAAGAAAAATCTATTGAGATGTTCATTTTCTCAATTTGATTTTTTTTAATATTGTTAAAATCCAACAGGTATTATTGAGACAAGTTAAGACAACCCAGTTACATCATCCTGACACCAAGCAAACCAACTGTAACCTGGAACTAACTATGCTGAAGACAGCAGGGGGTATAGCAGTATCATTGTTAAAGGGGGACTTTGGTTTACCAGGAAAAAAATTAGTGGGCCAGCAGGCTCTTCATTAATGGCAATGTGTGAAAACTGGTATCTGTGAGAGTCAGTCAAAACATGTATGGTATTTTTTCTTATCATTATATATCAGCATGTGGCCTGTGGTCAGGATAACTTGGACAATAATATGCGAATGATAGCATCTCTTTATACACTCAGAAACTGCATTGATTTTATATAATGAATTTATTATATTCAAATTGTTTTAAAGTCTTCACTAAGAGTCTCTTATAATTCAAGTTTGAATGGTTGTGTACTTATTTTATTTGTTTTGTTATATGATGTATTGTATGAGTATGTACATAAATGAGACGGAAATAGATAAATAAATGTATCATCAAATTGATAATTAATATGATAGTAATTGAAGAAAAAAATATAATTTTCATGAGTAATAATGGTTAAACACATCCACAGAAATTATTTGTATAATGGGATTCTAACCCATATAGTCATCATACGTACAGCACATGACTAAAGTTACATCTCAGGCCGATATGAAATAATCAAATCAAATAATTATTCTTTCACAATGACTGGGAATATATTAAAACATATGCTAAGAAAAGTTTAACTAGAATTAGATTTTATCCAAACTGAAATATTGCATTTTAATTATTTGATACTAAAGTATTCACCTAGGTAAATGAACTGATACAAGTTTTTCAACTACAAATGTAAATTGATGTTTTTAAATGAATTAAGTTTGTTTTGAAATGTTTAACAGGATTTTTTATAGGGAATGGGCGTAAAATTGAATTTTTAAGTGTACACTTTGTTCATCAATATTGAGGAATTATTTCAATTTATTTTACAACTAAAACATAATTATAAATGTTTTTAATATAAAGATGTATAATTTATGTGAAAACGTGAATGTTAGATTAGAAACAATTTATACTAAATTTATCAACGAACTTTCTATCACTATAATAGAAAGTTCCTGGATAACCTAACACTCCTCATCACCAGAATATTTCTGGCATAAAAGCTGAGACTTGTATAATTCACAAGATCATGGATAACAAGTATATTGTAGCCACAAATCATTCAATAGACTAGTATCATATCATGCAGTGCCCCATACAGTGATATTGTAACATAGTCAGTATAGTTTGCTAGATACCCAGATGGTCAAAGATAGAAATACATCCCCATCATTTCCAGTAATTGCTGTGTACTATATTACATAAAATAATGATTACCAATAACATGAAAATAAGGTCCATGCTGTGCCCCCTACTGCTGGCAAAGTCCCCCTTTAAAGAGTGTGGCATGTGTCGCAGACTGGTATCAGCACAGAAACTCTCAATTCAAGAAATATATATGTACCAGTAACATACTATGTACAATAGACGGCACATATTTACTTTGAATCAATAACATTTTAAACATAACAAAAAGATGTTTGTAAAACATGTATGCCCCCATGGCAGCCTAATTTTCAAAATGGTGAAGGTCACAGTGACCCTGACCTACTGACCTCAAAATCAGTAGGGGTCATCTACTGCTGCTAGCCAACCTCCATGTAAAGTTTGAAGATCCTAGAGCAAAGCGTTATCGATATATTGAAAGCAAACCATTTGGTCTACCGACAGACAGATAGACTGACTTGTGCAAAGCAATATACATCGAAAGTCCCTCATCAAAGATGGGGTGGTATCGCTAAAATCTTACTTTATCTTGTAAGAGTCAACAGTTTTTGCTCGTGAGTTTCTAAGAGCATCTTTCTTCTCTCTATTTTTGTACACTGTCCATCCTATATCACCAAGTTCAAATGTCTTCTGAACCTGTAAAATTTTCATATTCAATCCATTTAAAACAGTTCATACAATATTATCATGTTGATAAATGATCATTTAAGAAAACAAGTCCCGGCCTCATCACCTGTCAGGTGAACTAAACAGGAAAACAAGTCAAACAATTAGTGTATAATCAATATCAAAACAAGCAATCCAATACAATTACTACAAAATGTTTTTCCAAATAAAGTCTTATTTGATTGAATACTACTTGTACATTAATATTTCCCCCAATCAAGCAATGTTAAAAAATTGTGATCAAAAACATAAATGTATGTATAACAATAGATATAGGTCAAAAAAGGCTTCCATATTTTTTATCAGAAGGGCTACCTTACAATGTACAACTTTTCTTATCAGAATGGCTACCATATTTCTCATCAGAAGGGCTACCCTCTTTTTTACCATAATTTTGATCCTGTAAGTTCTGGTTCTAATGACCTACCTTCTGCATAAACTCTGCGACACTTTCATTGCCTTTAGTGTCTATTCTTTTAGTTCCAGTCTCTGGACACTGAACTCTGACAACCTTGAATGAACAACATAGTTAATGTAATATATTATATATACAGTCAAACTGAAACAGTATTATGACAACACTTTTGTCAGTACTAGCAGTGAGGGCCTGAGGGGATCGAGGCTTTTAGCCCTGCTTCACCCAGGAACACTTTTTCATTAGATTATCTGATAAAGGTCAGCAGTATTGTAATAAGAACTCATTAAAAAAAAAATTAATTAGGGCTGTAACAGTATACTGTGGTACAAGAAACACTGCAGACTTCAGTTTTTTATCAAATTTTTGGATTTTAATGCGGGATGATCGCGAAATGACCAAGTGTCTCGGCCGATAGCTTTTGACTTTGGATTTTGATGTGGAACGTAACATATTTGAAGGTTTGTAAGATTTAAATTAAAATGAGTTGCAGTTGTCAAATAAGTTTTATTGACGTTTAAACTATGAATAATTACCGGACAGTTGGACCGACCGGAACGGAATTCATACCGGTCCGAGAGGATAACTGCCGTTAGGGACCTTCGGTCCAGGACTTTTCAGAATGTGAAATATTTTTTATTAATAAAGCGTCTAGACCGTTTGCCTAGTATCATTTACTGTCTGGTATATAATTAATATCTTCTTTGCCAGTACCTGTGATGGATACCCTGTGATTAAATGCACAAAATTAGTCAAATAGCCTGCTTTCCTGTGATTTCGTGAACATAAGACTTGTTTTTGAAGAATGCTCACTTGTTTGTTGATTTATAAACATTTTTCTATGATGAAACTAATGCCTGAACCCCTCTCAACAAGTTAAAGACAAAACATGATGAAAAATTATCGTATTTTCCAAGTAGCAGCTATCTTACAGAGTGGACTCCAACTCTTCAATCAGAAGACAAGTTTCCTAAAGATTCGTGAAATTTGATTGGCTGGTCAGTAAAAATCATTCTGTAACTCTGTTTTTATTGGTTCACAGCGGAATTCAATTAGGGGTTCTTCTAGCATGTATATATACAAAATGGTGGCTGTGTGATGATTCTGACGCACGTAAATGATGAAATTATAGACATGGTGTCATCTGCTTCTCTGTCTATCTGAATTTTAGGGGTATTTTATATTTTTTCCATTAAAATTTGTTTTAAAGTGACCTATGCTCGAAATATTTATGGAGAATCATTTTTTTAACTTGTTCAATCATTTGTCAATAATTTTGGACCTGCACGTTTAGCAGAAATATGTCAAACAGGGTTCACGAAACCATAGGAATTCACGAAATTATAGGAAAGAAGGATAAGACAAATTTTCACCTTTTCAATCATGTTTGGCTCACGATCATCTGTTGACAATTCCTATTTAAAACTAAATATTTGAGGTTTTTTTATAAAACACGAAAAGAAGTTTCAAGATCTCTGTAATAAATGACACAGTTTCTAAATAAAGATATTACCAGTCATTACCCCACCCACCGGTTCAGAACGAAACGACAACTAAGAAAAGTCAAGTCATCGTCAACATAGTGAACTAAATGAGTTTAAAGCTGATCCTCACCATATTTCTGTGTCGGCTTCAAAAAGAATTCAGTTAAATTTATCTAAAACGTCAATATGATACTTACGATCGATTTTCCACGCGACATTTTGCAAAAAATGTTATGAATTCGTCTGCAATTTTCTATTCGTCCACCATATTGAATTTCTCAGATTTGTTTGATTCGCTCATTATCAAGTTTTTGGATTTCATCTTAATCGAAGTATTTTTCTAGATTTTTTTAAAAAAATAGGACATATCGATGGCTTAGAATTAGAAGGTCGTAAGTGCAGCTTACGATCTTTTAAGATTCATACATATTTAGAATATTAAACATCACAATGCGCTTCTTATGAGCCCATTTTCATAAAAATCTGAACTTGTCATGTTGACCAAAATGAAGTTGTAAAAGTTCGTTTTACCATAAATAAAGAGTAAATGTCAGACAGTTTTTCCCTGTTTTCTCAAAATATCGATTTGGTAATTACGACCTTCTAATTCTAAGCCATCGATATAGTGTATCGGTCATTCCTATCGTATTTCGGACGAAACGATATAAAATGGTGTTATGTCTGCTATAAATCTCAGTACATTGGCGAAGTTAGAATGGAAATTATGAATATATACGTGGATATATCCAAAAGTAATGTCACTACTCATGTGGTTTATAGGCGTGTTTATGAATGAAAGCAAGGATTCTATCCAAAGAAGATCCTGATGAAAGCGAAATTAAAATTTGCAGAAATACTATTCCGTGTGGCATTATTTGATTATCGTTATTGGATTAAATATGCATTCAAAATACACCAATGACGCCATGTTGTTGCACACGAACATGTGTTATAATTAAAATAATTATAGAGAGCAGACGGCAATTCGCTAGCTTAGAATTAGAAGGTCCTCACTACAAAATCAATATTTTGAGGAAAACAAGAAAATATTGTCCGAAAATTACTCTTTACTTATAGTTAAACTAACTTTTATAACTTCATGCTGGTCAACATGACAAGTTTCGATTTTCATGAAAATATGTCCATAAGAATTTTAACACCTTTTTGTGCAGATTTCAAACAGTTGAAATTGTTTTGGGATTTTGTATATTAAAATAGAATCATTTTGTCCAATAATGATTCAGATGATTTTTACATAGGAAAAGTGAGTGCACATATGCGTCAGTGAATCTATAAGGAGACGCGGATATACGAGACAACATGATCTTCACCTGTTTATTGGATACTGTACATCAGTTGGTTTATATTTGCACTTATGGAGCGATTTGAATAAAATTATAGGCAGTTAAATATTCTATTTATCACATAATCAACAAAACAATACACATTTCGTCTTCTGTATGTAATTTTTATACATGACATTTCGTCTGTGAGGTCATCATATTAAACAAAAAAAGCAAAATTACGCCATTTTTCCATTTTTAATGAAATCAGTTAAAAAATCTGAATTATTTGTTATGGATTAGTTTTATTTATGGTTTATAATAAAAATCTTGTGAACGAATGTCATTTCGTTTTCAATGAGCTCCCCGGCGAAATGTTTGGAGAACATGTTCTAATCTAGTGGCCTCTTTCACTCAAGCACCCAGCGGAACTCCAATGTAAACAAATGGCGACGATGAATAAAATTGATTTAACCGGACAACTTTTTGAAACACATAATGGTAACATGATAGATTAATCCGCTTTATTCAAAATGAGAGAATTAACTCTAAATTGAGACATGAATTGGATAAAATTACATTTTCAATCCTTTTAAAAAGTTGGTTTAACTGCATCAAGTTCATGATGTTGTCTTCATGTTTTATCTGTCATCAATTTTGATGCCATCAAAGTCACTTAACAAGTAATTCGTTGCTTGTTTGTTTATTCTAGTGTTAATCATCATTTTTTCATAGGTAGACTGATTCAGAGGAATACTTGTCAAACCAAACCATGGGGTGGCCCGGTGATTGTGGTTTAATCAAATCTCCAGTTTGTCAAACTTTACTATTCTGTACAAATATATCATTGTGTGAAGAAACCACTGTAATTCACAGTGACCTAGATGCACCAGGCATATGCTTCTGGGTTGAGAGGTCCAGGATCAAAGCCTATCAGGCTATCTTCACTTCATTAGTACTGGTCTACATTTTTGTATTTCTACAGTGACACAATGCTACACTTGACATAGGTTTATAAATGAGTTTAGTCATGGGTTCATATACAACTTAAAAATCTAACAGATAGGTTTTGTTCCAGGCATTCCATAAGGCCGATTAAGTAGCATGTCTGTCTGCGAGACAAGTAAGTAGTTAAAATATAAGAGATAATTATAAATATTTCCCACTTTAATTGATACCTCAGAGTTATCTCTGATATTTTTAACTACTTACTTGTTGAAGTCCTGGGTTCAAATTCATATACAACTTTAAAATTTAATGGATAGGTCTTATAATGTATGTACTGTCTCAGGCTTTACTAATAGCAAAGTTGCATGTCTACATGTGTGCGAGTCAGTAGTTTAAAGAGAAGTAGATTAAATTATTAGAGAACAAAATATTTATAAATTATGAACATTTGAAATTGTTACATTTTTCATTTCAGTGCCGCAGAAGCCTCCTTTACCATCGAGACCTTCGTCTGGAAAGTTTCTCAATCGAGGGTCCGGGAAGTTGTTCCCATCCACTAGACAGAATATACTCATCAAAGACAATCAAATACACAACCAACCTGAAATCAATGTGAATGAGTTGGCTGTAGTTCTTCATAAAGATGCCAAAATTGACAATGATAATTCACAACCTAGCACACCAAAATCTGTACCTAGATATTACAAAAGGACACAGAGTGCCAAAGCTAAAACTAAAAGAAAAGATGAAGTGAAGGTTCAAAGACAAAGACCACAGAGTGCTGGAACTTATTTTAAGAAACAGCAAAATGGTTGTACAGATATGTGTTCTAATAGAGCAGCTGTTATTGATATGGCTGATAAAGTGATTCCATCTTTATTTGAAATTGAAAGAGATAAGTTGTTAGCACTGCCTGAGCCTGTAAATCATGATGTACATAATGAAATGCCACCTATGCGTTTTTCTCGACCCTCGTCAGCAAAATCAGATTTTGACAGCGATTCATCATGTTCATATAAGAAAAGATCTGCAAAACGTAAAGAGAATGACTTAAAACCGTCCATATATGGTTTGCAGAGACAACGTCAGTATTATGGTAGTGTACCGGATCTAAATAGTGCAAACTGCAACTTTGAACAATTTCCATACAAAATTTCTCAGGATGTTGTAGAAAACAATAATTCCCAACCTAGTCCAATATCCAGGTAAGCTATTAGGTTTTTTTTAATGTCTATCAAGTATTCACTGTTGAAATGGATACTTCTCCTGCAGAAGATTTAGGATTTCAGACAATAAGGTCATCCAATGTTTGAAATTCCATGAATGATAATCATGATCAAATTTTACTGAAATGACCTACCAAAGGGTATTGCCTTTTATAAATATATACATATATGTTGGTTTCCTTCTTGTATTAGGATATACCGGTATAAGGTATACATTTATACTAGTAAGCTGCTTTAGCATAATGAAAAAATTCCAATGAAAACCTTGAATGTGGACCCACTCAGTAACTAGCTTTATAAGTCGGGCCTGTATGATGTATGTGTATCTAATGATCAATATAATGTTGATATTCAGAGATATACCATCATCCTTAGAACCATTGTTACCATGGTTACAAGAGGATGTACCTGAGGATGTTATAGGTATCAGCCCGGCAGATTGTCTGGTGTTTCTAGCACCTGTAGACTGGGAGGATTTACCCGAGGTACCAGATTTAACTCCTGGAGAAGATGATGATCTGCCGTTTGTAAAAGATATTACCTCACCAAAACCATGGGTAGGTGTATTCAATCGAAACCACAGTCCTCATTCGCCACTTTCCAACCACCCCTATATCAGTACAGTACAACATAGAGAAACATATAATGGGATTTGCAAATATTGGCAGATGTACAATGATTATTGCTAAACAGTGGTTTCATTTATAGGAATATCTGCTTTGGAAATTTACAGAAGGCTACTCTGCAGAGGCTGTACTGTACCTATAATGTTTCCAATCCATCACTATTATGTTTGTACATTTTTGTACAATATTTTACCTATTATGATGAGATTCCTAGAAAAACCGACTGACACTCTGCATAGTGCATACAGTGGTCTTGTTTACCTGACTAATTATCATTCCATGATTGTTTCATATCAATTATTTTAACAGTATCGACATCTGCAACTAGTGTTTTTTTCATAGTCGGTCATGTATTTATTATTGTATTTATGCCAATCTGATTAAAATCAGATTCTAACATTTGCTCCATTAATTACCTTTCGCTGTTAGTTAGATTTGAAAACACTTGTAACCTAAGAGGTCTCATTCAAATGACCTATCTAGTGCATGCTATACATGGCTAGTGCATGGCTATACACCTGTCTAGTATAAACTCAGTGTATAAACCATCTTTCTCACAGTACAGCTGAGAGGTTCTCTGCACTTTCAAAGTTGTGAACGGAGCAATTTGATTGGATGATGTAAAGTTCACATTGACATGACCCCTTACGGGATGTGGTCAGATCCTATATCAGCGTAACGTAATGCAGCATCTTATGGGTCTGATTTTTATGAGATTGTATTTATTTATGACTTGTTTTATTCCAGAATCCAAAGAAATACCCACATTATTATGTAAGTACTTTAATTTGTTTGCAAAAATCTGTCTATACAAAGAAAACCTACTAGGTACTAGTATTAAAAAAAGTTGTTTAGGCAGATAATTTAACAGAAACTGCAGAGCATGAATTAAAATCAAAGAAATATCTGTCCCAATCTGTAGATATTGATAAGAATTTTGCAGATGTTTTTGCGTCTGTGCCAATGTAAAAAATCAAGCACCCCGGTAACTTTGACCATCAGTTTTACCTCACATGCCTTTCTGTTATCAAAACTACAGTTACTGAGTTAGAGTAACAATTTGTTTATGTATATTGATATTCAAGAAATCTTTGAATTTATACACTGTAGAAAGAACCTGTAGAAGACTGGGTATGTAAACATAGTGCACCATTAGATGGGGATGAGGATGTACAGACCATATACAGGTAACTCTTCATTATGGAGATTTATTACACTTCACTCTTCATTGTGGAGATTTATTACACTTCACTCTTCATTGTGGAGATTTATTACACTTCACTCTTCATTGCGGAGATTCGCTGGCTTTCAGAGCTACACAAACAATCACTTATATGAACAAAAGCGCATCATACAACAGGAATTCTCCTTGAGGTATTAAGTTAATCAAGCATGGACAAACAGCATGAAAAAGACGAATGGCTGCTACTTTGCTCTAGCCTCCAGGAAAGCACTATATTGAAGAGCTTCATTCTAGCAAACATCAGTCAGTTTAAGTTTTACTTTGTCATTTGTCATGCTTTCTTTACAGTTCTTCTTCTTTTAAAAAACACACAAGCAAATGATACTTGTTTTTGCCGATTCCAACTGGAATATAGGAAGATGCTGTAATGGTACAAATGATACAAATTAAAAAATTCCTAAAAATGAACATGAAATAAGTATGCAGTGTAATTTTGTTTTAGGAAAAAGTCTAAGAAGAGGTTTGTATGTAGACAGTGTTTAAGGTGTTCAGATTTGTTCCATCATATTTAGGTCTCCCACATTAATAAAGTGAGGGGAGACAATTTGATTTTGCGCTGGATGTCTGTCTGGATGGATGTCGCAAAGTTTGTCTGTGTTTGTTCTCCTAAACCATTTGTCAGATGTCAATGAAACTTCACATAAATTCTACGCTGGCAATTTTGCCACATATGAGAACCACATACATATGAGAATCATATTAAACATGGGCAATGTGATTCTCATATGAAACCTTCATATGATCTCATATGTGATAATCATATGAACAGATTTGCATATGAGAATCATATGAAATGTTTAGTCCCTTTCATATGAGAATCATATGGAAAATTTCATATGAGAATGATATGATCTTATTTTCATATGAGACTCATATGCAGATCCTAGGTTGCGAAATTGCCTATGTAGTTGTGCATAGTGTAAGGAATTTTAGGTCAGATGAATTTTTCTGAAGGTATAGTTATATCTCCTTGTGGAGACATTATAATGTTTTTGCATCCAAACTCTTCTAGTTATATTTGATGTGAATTTGTAGAGTTTTACATTGCTAGACAGTTAAATTGTATGTTGATGTACTCAGTTGTACTTTGATTTTATGTATACCGATACAAGTATTTGCTTGATGTTTACTGTTGTTAAGTGGCATATGTTTTCTAGTGAGTCTCCTTATTTTGCCTGTGTTTATTGATTATGTTGCTGCACTTAAAATGAAATAAAACTAAAACGTTTTGTGGAAATAGTTGCAGTTTAAGATTCAGAGCATAATTACTCTATATTTTATTTGCATAATAGCAATGCATCCTCATGAATCAGTGTTTAAACAAGTCTTCATGTGAAAAATATGCTGGTTGAACGAGAATGTAGCAGTGCAAATTTTGCAGATTCACTGTCGTAAAATAATTGTTGATGTCTTAATTATCAAATTTTCATGTTCCTATGAAAATAGTGAAGTTTTGTGAATAGTCAAAATAGTGAAGATTTGTGAATAGTCAAAATAGTGAAGATTTGTGAATAGAAAAAATAGTGAACATTTGTGAATAATAAAAAATAGTGAACATTTGTGAATAGTAAAAATAGGGAACATTAAATTTTGTGAATAATAAAAATAGTGAACATTAATTTTGTGAATAGTAAAAATAGTGAACATTTTCTTCTGACAGCTGCCTAATACCTTAGTGGTAGAATGTCCCCTTTTACAGATTCAATCCCAAACCTTGATTTAACAAAATCTTCAAATGATAGTAGATCTAATAGCACATGTCACTGATAGATGTAAATATTTGATCACATTTGGGTATGAAGTAGTTAGTATGGATATTTCAGGTGTATGATATAACTGACGGAAGTAAATTTTTAGGTACTTCAAAGTCTTGTATATTAAATTGTCAGTCAATCAGTGTATCATTTAAACAAATGACTGCTTAAACACGGTGGGGGATCCAACATATCGATACCAAAATGGGTTATGCATAATTTCATATGTCGAACTTCATGGTGTACATATGTTGTACACATTTTGACGAAAAAAATACGAAAGTCTTATTTGTTATCGATTTATGTTACAATCAAATTGTTTTGCCCAAATATCTCAATGCAGTGCCACCCTTTATACATTTCCAAACATGTACATGTAGTTATTTTATCTGTACGTGTAGCAATGACTAAGAAAAACTGATTCTCCGTCAGGAGGTGTGACTGAAAATTCGCGACAGTTTGACCAACACGAGAAAATCTTTTATATTTTCACTTCAGTTGTTTGATTTTTGTTATAGAAATATAACATACTTTTCATTACACACATGTTTCAAATTTAACGGCGATTTGTTGGCTAGAAAAGTATTTATTGTAAAAAAACAGCATGCTCTTCATATGTTGTACGTGTTTTCCATATGTTGGATTGAAAATGTTTAAGTTGTCGCTTTTATATTGAGTTTAAATATATTTCCTGGAAAAACACAAACTAAAATCTGTTTAAGTTATCTTCATACCATTTCGTATTCGTTACACCAACTTATTTACGCACTTACATGTATTTTCATTTTAGCAAATGTCTGCATATCTAACTAATCAAAATGTTTGCTAATTGCAGACTAGACCTGTTATGTATATTTATGCCGTTCCTTTTTCGTTAAAACTACACACTTACGAATACTAGTACACTAATTAGGCAAAACATGTTCAGTAATCGGTGGCCCAAAATATAGGAATGAAGAGTTCGAGCAGTCCTATCATCAAACTTAAAGTGTATAGAGCTATATTCTAACAGTCATTCAATGTCAAAATAATTACTTGCATCGTTTTAAGTATGATACTAGACTACCTTAATTGCAAATTAAAACTTTGGATGGGTTCCGTGTACTTTGATTCAATCGTCGAAAAATTATAGTTTCATAGGGTGTTCTAGAACACTTTCGTATGAAAATGGACAGTTTGCATGTCCAATAAATCACAGAAAGAAATTCTGTTAAAACTGAAGCGAAAAATGATCTAATGGATATGAAAGCATAATTGTTTTTCAGTTTATGAAACTTTAAAAAAAAATATCTTCCGATATAGCTCTATACACTTTAAATGGATCTACTGACGGCAGATTGATCGCTGAATTGTACGTAACTTCTTTATTATAAAACCGAAGCATATCATGTTGATACTAATTGTTTTAATTAGACAATCGGCTACATATTGGTGTTATTTTCTATGTAAAATTCTGATTTTTTTAACGTTTCTTCCAAGAATAAAAATGTTGATTGCCGTTAGGTAACTCATTGTTTTAACTCAAATTCAAGGTCAATGCATTAGTGCGATACATTGACTGATACATTTGAATGACTTTATTCTGAACGTTGAGCCAATTAAGGTAACACTACATATCAGGAGGTGTTTGCAGTAAAAATGACAAATTAGTTCTTAGAAAGGCAGGTAATTGTGATAGTCCGATTAGGTATGAATCTACTGGAATGCATTGAAATTAAAGATTTGTATATCAATCTGATAATGCATGACGCTGAGTAAGATAACCTGGCGTTGGTCGATACAGCGTCAGTCAGGAAGTTTTTACAAGAGATAATCAGTGATAAAAACGAGGTATGCGATTTAAATTTTGACCTTATTAA
The DNA here is from genome assembly GCA_963678985.1 of Spisula subtruncata. Classification (NCBI taxonomy): domain Eukaryota; kingdom Metazoa; phylum Mollusca; class Bivalvia; order Venerida; family Mactridae; genus Spisula; species Spisula subtruncata. The sequence continues at coordinate 65,680,531 of OY787660.1, forward strand.
CACCACACGGATGTGTAGATACCAAGTGTTCTTCATCTTTTTTTAAAAAAAAAACCAACAGTTATATGTAATCTTGATTCTTCGACTAATTTCAACAAGAATTCATCGACGCTCAAACAGACAAGTACTATTAATAAAATGATTTCTGCAAACCCTGACCTCATTTACTGTTATGACTAACCTCCGCGTACAGATTGACGATACAAGGGCAAAGCGTTCTTCGGTTTTGAACGGAAGCATTTGGTCTAAAAATGGTTAAGGTCGCAGTGACCATGACCTTTGACCTTTGACCTAAAAATATCTAGGAGTCATCGACTGTTTCCGATCAACCTTCATGCAAAGTTTAAAGATCATAGGGCAAAGTGTTCTGGAGTTATTGAACGGAAAGCATTTGATCTAACGACAGACAGACAGACAAACGGACAGTCACCAGAAAATCAATATACCACTCATCGATGGTGGCATGATAACTTAAACATATTTCAGTTTCGATTTTTTTCCAGGAAATCCATTTAAACTCAAAATAAAATCGGCAAATTAAACATTTTCAATCCAACATATGGAAAACACGTACAACATATGTAGAGCATGCTGTTTTTTTACAATAAATATTTTTCTAGCCATCAAATCGCTGTTAAATTTTAAACATGTGTGTAATGAAAGGTATGCTATATTTCTGTAACAATAATCAAAACAAATGAGGTGAAAATACAAAAGAGTTTCTCGTGGTGATCAAACTGCGGCGAATTTTCAGCCACACCGCCTGACGGAGAATCAGTTTTTCTCCGTTACTGCTACACCTACAGATAAGATAAATACACGTACATGTTTGGAAATGTATAAAGGGTGGCACTGCATTGAGATATTTGGGCAAAACAATTTGATTTTAACATAAACCAATAACAAATAAGAATCTTACATTTTTTTCGTCGAAATGTGTACAACATATGTAGACCAGGAAGTTCGACATATGAAATTATGCGTAACCCATTTTGGTATCGATATGTTGGATCCCCCACCGTGTTAAAGCAGATGACTGATTAATGAAATAAACTCCTTTGAAAACTACCAACTAGGGTTTCATATATATTCATCCTCACAATCAGTGTTTGGTCAAGTCTCTAGTCAAACAATCTCGACTTAGGGAGATAAAAGTCCGAAATTAAAAAATCCCCCAGCTGACTGCCCCACGTCTAGTCAAGTCCCTAGACTATAAAATCTCCCTGCAGACTGCCCCACGTCTAGTCAAATCCCTAGACTATAAAATTTACCAGCAGACTGCCCACGTCTAATCAAGTCCCTAGACTATAAAATCTCCCAGCAGACTGCCCCACGTCTAGTCAAGTCCCTAGACTATATTTCAGATAAAAATACCCTGATTGTTAGTGAATGCATTTATTCCATTGTCTTGGAAAGGTGGTTTTATATTCTAGGTGACCAATAACGCAGGGCTGATTTGATTGTATGGACAAAGCAGGCTTTTGAAACTGATGACTGATTTCCGTTGTTATTATTCTTTACTTTACTTTTGAAATGTTGTTTTTGTATTGTGGATATGTTGTTTTAATGTAGATATCTGTGAACAAGCTTATATTCTCCAGATTGAAACAAGTTTTTATCTCCTAATAACGTTACATTGTATATAATATTTATAAAAATTAGTCAAAACCTGCATATGCCTACTTGTTTTTTTTGCGGAAAGTTTATTTCTGCATAATTATGATACTCTAAGATTTTTCTCAGCTAGAAGGAGCATGGTAACCGTTGTTTTGTTTTTAATTTATTGTGCAAGACTTTTAATTAAAGTTTTTTTACGAATAATTATTAACTGTTTAGTAGCTGTATAAGGTAGTGGTCTTTATTATTGAGTTATAGAGAGAAGACCTTCTCTGAAATGCAAAATGAGTTGACATTCTGATAACAGGGCCATATCCAGATACACAGTAACTCTAAGGCTCCATATCTGCCATTGTGTGTTCCAGTAACACCAAGGCTCCTAATCTGCCATTATGTGTTCCAATAACTCCAAGGCTCCATATCTGCCATTATCTGTTCCAATAACTCCTAGGCTCCATATCTGCCATTATCTGTTCCAATAACTCCTAGGCTCCATATCTGCCATTATCTTTTCCAATAACTCCTAGGCTCCATATCTGCCATTATCTGTTCCAATAACTCCAAGGCTCCATATCTGCCATTATGTGTTCCAATAACGCCAAGGCTCCATATCTGCCATTATCTGTTCCAATAACTCCAAGGCTCCATATCTGCCATTATGTGTTCCAATAACTCCAAGGCTCCATATCTGCCATTATCTGTTCCAATAACTCCAAGGCTCCATATCTGCCATTATCTGTTCGTTCCAATAACTCCTAGGCTCCATATCTGCCATTATGTGTTCCAATAACTCCAAGGCTCCATATCTGCCATTATGTGTTCCAATAACTCCAAGGCTCCATATCTGCCATTATCTGTTCCAATAACTCCAAGGCTCCATATCTGCCATTATCTGTTCCAATAACTCCTAGGCTCCATATCTGCCATTATGTGTTCCAATAACTCCTAGGCTCCATATCTGCCATTATGTGTTCCAATAACTCCTAGGCTCCATATCTGCCATTATCTGTTCCAATAACTCCAAGGCTCCATATCTGCCATTATGTGTTCCAATAACTCCAAGGCTCCATATCTGCCATTATGTGTTCCAATAACTCCTAGGCTCCATATCTGCCATTATGTGTTCCAATAACTCCTAGGCTCCATATCTGCCATTATGTGTTCCAATAACTCCAAGGCTCCATATCTGCCATTATCTGTTCCAATAACTCCCAGGCTCCATATCTGCCATTGTGTGTTGTACATTATACTAGGCAAAGTCACTTGATTGGTGCACTAGGCAAAGTCACTTGATTGGTGCTCATTAACAAGGTATATACCACCAACAAATGTTTTGTTTTTCACTTTAATCCTAGTATAATTTCGTTTCCAAACAAAAATGACTGAGAAATCTACTGTATTATCAATTATACTGTGTGCAGTTGAGTACACCAATTTACAATTCTGTTTATTTTTTCTCTCCACAGAACAACACTTAGATTACCACGGATGAGAAGTGCTGAAGTCATCAAAAAGGAAATCTCTGACTTAGAAAATTTACTAAAAGGTTAGGAATGTTTAAATACAAATCAATCGTTTGTGCAATTTTCTGTATTATCATACATTTAATGGTACAATTTAACAATACAATAATAAAGCTTGATTGAGTATCCGACTGTGGTAACTAGTATTTGATAAACAAATTTCTTCAAATGTATTGGCATTGTTCAGAATGCAAATTATTAACTTTACAATGTATGTATGATTAACTTAGTTAAGTTTGTGTAGTAGATCACCACTTTTGATATTGAGGTCAAAGGTCAAGGTCACCCTGACCTTTACAATTTCTGACTGTTAGGCTGTCATGCGGGGGGAGGGGGGTATACATGTTTTACAAAGATCTGTTATGTTTACAGGTGTTGGTACTCAGGACAGTGATTGTGGAATGGTTCAATATCAATCAGAAATCACCAACTTTCAGAATCTGCTCAATGATACACTGGAGATGGTCCCGGAAAGGTACTCATACAAAATTGCTAGTTTCAAACTCGGAACTTGTCATGTTGACCAAACTGAATTAAGTTAATACAGCTTGTTTTACCATAATAAAGAGTAACTTTCAGACACATTTTCCTTGTTTTTTCAAAATATTGGTTTTGTACTTACGACCATTTCATTGTAAGCCAGCAATATGTATATTAAATAGTTGTTTGTCTATTGCGACTAACTACTAAACATTTTTCTTTGAATTCATGTAAAAAATTGTCATGATGTAAAGAGAAGAGCTATAGGTTTTGATATTGTGCTGGATTTGTGAATGTCCTTAAGTTTTCCACACTTGTTCTCCTAAGCTACAGAACAGATTTCAATGAAAGTTCACATCAATACTTGGTACCATGTCTTGTTGTGTCCTTTGTTGGGAGTTTTATGTCAGATGATTTTTCCAGAGTATTGGCTCCTTGTGGGAGACAATCATTAACTTTCAATGTTTTTGTGTAAAAAACATCATAGTTCATAGTTGTTTCTCTGTTGCAACTAACTGTATGACATTTTCCTTGAATGCAATTGAAACATATGATATTAATTCATTTTTCTTCCTTCAGATGGATTTTTTATTCAATTGTGCTAGTCCTTTGTGCTGTGTATTCAGATTTGTACTTTTACATATCTTTCTTTTAATCTTTTTTTTTCTAGGTTAAAGAACCAACCACTTAAATCTCCGAAGGACAGGGTATGTGTGAAACTCCATGACTTATATTTTTGAAAAAAAGCTTAACACAATGTATCATAGTACAAAATGTATTAAGATTGTGTTTACAGAATTTGTTGTAATTATTCTGCAAACATTTGGTTCATGTTCCTTGTGTTTTAACATGTGTTTAACAAATTGCCTAGCTGGTA